>CM053786.1:872660914-873338414 GCA_028749045.1 Cupressus sempervirens
TGTTTCTTCTTTAAAAAGAATAAAGTTTTTGGTTTTCTTCTTAATAAAATAGTATCTTCAATATGTTTGGTATTAAAAAATATTTTTTGAACATATTTTGAGTATTCAAATAATAGTCCAATATTTGACGTGTGCCACACATATATTATTAGCATGAAGATACTAGAGATGTTCCCCACTCTTAAATGTCAACTTCGCAAGAGACTTTAATTTATTGTATTAGGAGGAATCAACTGAATAGAACATGAATATACTAAGAGTGAGGGTGAATTGGTATATTAAACAATTTACCAATTTAAAATTTTATCCAAACAATTTTCCTCAAATGTTGAAATGAACAATTAGGCAAATGAACACAATAACACAAATTTTACATGGAAATTCAATCTAGGAGAAAACCATGACAACAAATGTTTTTGTATAAACTTTGTTCATTTATAATGTATTATAGGATTTGACCTACTAGAGGCTCCAACCTCTATGTTTATGTGCATTGACTCATTGGAAGCTCCGACTCTCACACTTTGTAGGCACTAACCTACTGGATGCACCAACCCCCACTATTGTCTTCGTGAGCACCATCCCATTGTGCACAAACTTCTCTTCCACCTTAATAATGTTGCAAACTCAACTGATGATGGAAAATTTACTTCAAACTTCTTCTCCTTAGCATGATATTTATAACTAATCTAAATCCAAGCTTATATTTTGAAAATATCCTCCTTAATAACCTCTTATATTCTCCTTACTTCAATATTTTTTTCTTTATCCTCTCATATTTAATATTCTGAAATAATCTTATTTTATTCTTCACATACATCTGATTTCTACCTATTAGCATACATGTAGTTCTAGTTTTACTTATTTTTATTCCACATACATATATATTCATCAAATATCTCACCTATTATTCATATTCTTCTCACTTTTAGTACTCCTCACACTACAACTATTACTCGGATCTAATATATGTCAAATAAAATATTACAATATATATTCATTCTATTTGTTTGTTGCTTCTCTTCAAACTATAGACATTTTTTTTTCAAATAATTTATTCTCTTCTTATATCTTTTATTTCCAAAGATTGCGTCTCTTAAAAGTAAAAGACATGACCTTGTAATAATTATTTTATTAGTTTATCTTTATAGCACCTTTACAAACTTATAATTTTAAGATACACTTTATTAAGTGATAATTATACTTTACAAAATCACCTTAATTCAAGAATACTATAATCAATAGATCTTAACTATGAATCCACCACTTCATCGTTAACATTCCCTTATTGATGTTACGTTGCTTCTGAATTAATTGCAAAGTACATTGTGACTCATCATTGATTGGGTATTATATTATCATTCCTATACAAATTCATTTATAATGCATAAGCCGCCTTAGACTTGTTGTGTTAGAATACCCATATCATTTTGTTACCTTGATAATTTACCCAAAGAGTTAGAACAAATTTTAATTATGGAGTGAGAGAAAATTGAAATATGGAAACTTTCTCTCTCTATGTACTACTCTCTCTCTAGGTACTAAAACTATTCTCTCTTCACATACCCAAACTACTCTCTCTATTTACTAAATGCTTTCTCCTAAAACCTTCTCTCTACCCATACTAAAACCTTCTCTACGAGCTTTTCTCTCTCCATGTACTAAAACCTTTTCTCTTTCTACATATTAAAATTCTCTCTCTATGTACTAAACTTTTCTCTCTACGTACTAAAATTTACTCTATTTCTATCAACCTAACTTTTTGAAAGTTAAGGTTAGAACATTACAATTTGAGAGTTGGACAACTTTTTTAAAGTTAAGGTAGAGAGAATTATAAAAGTTAAAGTTGGTTACAAACTATCTTCAGAGTAGTCCAAACTCTAACTTTTAAAGTAGTTATGAACCCGAAAGGGTGGTTATGCTAAAATAGATTATAAATTCATCAACAAGGATGTAATAAAGGACTTTTTGGATTTGGAATAAGGGAACACTTATATTTTGGTGATAAGAAAATTTTTGGAAAGTTTGTACAAAGGTTGTCTTTGTAATTGAAGTTTCTATTTATGTTCTTGGTGTAAGGAAATAAAGGAACGTGCATTTTGGGTGCTTTTTCCATACTTCTAAATGGTTAAAGTATTGATTCTTTGTGATGGGTATTTTCATGATATTGTGTAAATACTCATGAATTATTTAATTAGCATTGTGTTAATGATAGATTTCGAGCATAGTTCTTGGTTGTTTGCACTAAACTCACATCAATTTAGAGAAGCTTTGAAGTCATGTGGTGCATTTGTAATCAACAACGTTAGCTTTCTTTTGATCTTCTAAGTTTGAATACATATTTATTTTAAAATTAAAATTACGTCTTATGAGGGAGTTGCCCCTCTAAACACAGAGGAAGATTGTAATTTGATAGTGATCAGTTGTGATCTCTCCAACTATTGGCACACTTGTCACTATTCGTGGGGCAAACTGGGTCATTTTTAGAAGTAATTTCAGAGTGACAAAAATGTTTACCAATAGATTTTTGGCAACTCTACTGGGGAACTAAACAAGAAAGATTGACAATTTCTTGTGATGAAGCAAGATGGTGCTTCCAAATGAGAACTTGTTTTTGGTTCTCCAACCAAGTCTTGGTTTCTAAGATACACAAGAAGGTATTATTTTAGATTTGAACACTTTATCCTGGAGATGTAGATGAAGTGCTCAAAAATATCATCAGCTAAATCATGTTCTAGAAGAAGAAGAGGAAGAAGAATTCAGGGAAATCTTATGAAGAGCTCCTATTGGTCTAAACAGTGTGGTTATTGAAATGATAGTTGTTATTTCAGGAAGGAACCAAAAAAATCTTGGTCATGTTCAAGATCAAGCCAACAATAATCAATAAGCTAGCTGATAAAAGGCACCTTCCCTAGAATGAAGGTTGGTGACTCTATTTCAAAGGTTGAATATTGGTGACTATATTAGAAAGTGTGAATTTAGAATCATGGTTTGGTACAAAGGAAAAGTTGAAAGTGATATTGATATTGATAGTGATGATGAATATTTTTCATATCCAAATAAGCAAACTCCTGATGAACCCATACAGGTAGATTTCTTGAAGAGTTTTTATGGTGGCTTGCAACTTGATATAGAAAAGCTCCATACATCTTTGCTTCAAACTCTGCAAAAGATCAATCGAGAAGATGGTAAAGATAATCATTTTTTCTCTCATGAACCAAAGTCATTATCAAAAAGAAGTTTTGCCTATGAACATAAAGAAGACCCTGTTCAAAAGTATGATTCATGTGAACCAAAGTTAGACAATGATGGTCAAAAAAATAGCCCAACACCTACACATATTTCTCAACAAAATCACACTTCCATTGATCCCGATCAAGTTCAGTTTTTGAAAAGCTTCTATGGTAATCAAAGGCTTGATCCTACTAAACTACACCTTCATTGCTTCAAAAATTGCATAAAATTGAACAAGAAGATGAAGGGGAAAATAATTTTCTTGCTCATGGAATACCTTGCGAGAAGAATATTGAAAGAGATTTATCAAAAGATGCATGCCTAGAAGATGATCAAGAAGAGGTGAGTGAAAAAGGAAAAGAAATATGTACTGAGCCTTGTGATAGGCATTACAAAGATCTTAAGAAGGTAATAGGAGTCATTCATGAATCTAAAAACAAGGATCTTGACGAAGAGGCATCAAAGTCTTTACATACGTGCTTGCACCCACAATTTGAAAAGAATGAAGAAGAGAGTGTCAAAAGATGAATATGAAGTGGTCATAATTCCAATTTGGTGTCTTGATGCTCCAAATGATGATTTCATGTGTGGAGAAGATCTTCTCATTCATCCATCACTGGTCTTTGAGGAAACGCGTGTTGATAAAATTCAAGTTATGGACTCATCTATGTGTTATTCTAATGTATCACTACCACATGATGACCTTTTGAAATATGAAGAAAAGACTAGTTAATTTGTTTATCATAATGAGTTAGAAGAATGTTTTTCATTGCAACAACTTCAAATCATAGATCCTAGCATTGAAAATCAATCTCTAGATAAGAACGATGCTAATATTAAGGATGAGGTAGTTTTTGAGAAGATCAATTATATGTCTATGAGAAAAACTATTGAAGATCATCTCAAGGAATGTGATCAAGTGTCGATGCTGATAAACTTGAAGAGGTTTGTGATGAGGTCCAAACCTATCTAGGACTCCATCTTAATCAATTACATGATACTTTAGGAAGTGACTCTATTTGTACTACAAAATCTTCTCAAGTTCCTAGTCTTTATTATGATTCATCACAAACCTCATCTCAATTTGCACAAAGGTCAAGGTTTCACGAAGTATGTTTGAATCAAGAGATGAAGAAGTGTAAAGATGAAGTGGACAAAGACCCTACCCTACCACACTGACAATCAAATTGTCGTGAGGGAGATCTCTTTCTAGGTACATATGATCATACATGCCAACAAACACAAGTTATATACAAGGAAGATGTTTCTTCAAATCCAAAGCATTGCTCGAGATTTTCAACAAGGACCATGATAATTGAAGAAGAAGGCCTCTATGTATCAAAAAATAATCAAGGGCTTCATGATGACCAATCACAAGAAATCCAGGCAATGGGCTTTTCAGATGGAGCAAAAGCTCATAATTGCATTGAGAAGCTTGAAAATCTAGCACTCCAACTCCTTCAAAATGAAGCCATTGATGACATGCATCATGAGGGAAAATTGATTCCAAAGTTAAAGGCTTTTTAATGAGACATGGTTATTTGGATACATTCCTTTGTCCAAAGTAATGGAGCATGTTAGGAATCTAAAATTTTGAATCCAAGGAGCAAACCTACATTTGAGTTCACAAGTGATGGGGAGTTGTCGCTTTCTAGGTCACCATGGCATATACTTTTTATAGCTAATCAATGGGTTCGCATGAATCATTTGAAGCTAGAACTATGTGAGGAAGGGTTTCCCTACCTTGTACATATGTTAGTTAGGAGTTTTTGTTAAGCCTTTTCCTCCTTTTTGTTTGGCTTGTGTTTCCAATTTTGGTGTGCTTAATCCTATTTCATGTATTTATCTCCTTTTCAGGCAACTCTATAACCTTGTGATAAAGCACTGCTCTTGTGTAAGTTTGGGTTCATTTAGCATCTTGCATAGTCTTTGTCCCCAAATAGAGCCAGATGTTACCTTGATAATTTACCCAAAGAGGTAGAACAAAGTTTAATTCTAGAGAGAGCAAATTTGAAATGTCAACAACTCTCTCTATGTACTACTCTCTCTCCACGTACTAAAATGATTCTCTCTCCACATACCCAAACCACTCTCTTTACATACTAAATGCTTTCTCTCTCCATGTACTAAAACCTTCTCTCTCCCCATACTAAAACCTTCTCTATCTATGAACTTTTCTCTCTCCATATACTAAAACCTTTTCACTCTCTACATACTAAAATTCTTTCTCTGTGTACTAAAGTTATCTCTCTCTCTGCATACTAAGATTTACTCTATTCTATTAACCTTAACTTTTTGAACGTTAAGAGTCTGAGAGTTAGATAACTTTTTTAAGTTGAGGTTAGAAAGTTATAGTTTGAGAGTTAGAGTTGTAAAAGTTATAGTTGGCTACAAACTATCTTTAGAGTAGTCCAAACGCTAACTTTTTGAGTAGTTACAAACCCGAAATGGTGGTTATGCTAGAATGGATTATAAATTCATAAACAAGGATGTAACAAAGGACTTTTTGCAATTTCGAACAAGGGAACACTTATGTTTAAGTGATAAGACAATTTTTGCAAAGTGTATACAGAAGTTGTCTTTGTAATTGAAGTTTCTATTTATGTTCTTAGTGCAAGGAAATAAAGGAACATGTGTTTTGGGTTCTTTTTCCATAGTTCTAAATAGTTAATGTGTTGATTCTTTTTTATGAGTATTTTCATGCTATTGTGTATATACTCATGAACTATTGAATTAGCATTGTGTCAATGATAGCTTTCAAGAGTAGTTCTTGGTTGTTTTCATTAAATAGATCACATCAATTTAGGGAAGCTTTGAAGTTGTGTGGTGCATTCGTCATCAATAGCTTTCTTTTGATCTTCTAAGTTTGAATACATCTTTATTTTAAAATTCATATTGCATCTTACGAGGGAGTTGCCCATCTAAATGCAGAGGAAGATTGTAATTTGATAGTGGTCAATTGTGATCTCTCCAACTATTGGCACACTTGTCACTATTCACAGGGCGAATAAGATCCTTTTCAGAAGTAACTTCAGAATGATGAATCTGTTTACCAACATATTTTTAATTCATGTCACCATTATCTACTTTTTGTATGATGTGTCTTTCCAAGGTTTTCAAGCTCATATTGCCGCTAATCTCTTTCCTACACCGATGATGAAAACGTTGCTTCATATGATATAACTGTGCACATATACTTCTATCATTCTGTATGTTTGACCATATATTATAATCACCGTTAATGATAGTCTTTCTTTGAGAGATGTTGCTATCCGGTTACGTGATTTTTATATTGCTACATACTATCTATCTGAGATGTGCTTGATTAAGCTCAAGTCATGCATATATGCATTTCAAATAGTCGTAAACCAATATTATCATTGCATCTTGTCACCGCCAAACATATCGAACTCTAATGTTGCATACTCCAGACGTAGATACTCACGCTACATATAATAATATATCTTGTGCGATGGTTTTTCAAATAACTCTTAATGGTATGGAGTTATACATTGATTGAAAATCCATAAAGATATGGAGTACTCTATCTTTTAAGCTCACAAAAAGACAATATCTCCAATATAATTGCATATACCCAACTTATAAATACTGCATATGGTGCCTTCATTAGAAAAGTTGATTTCAGAGGTTTGTCGCTACTTGTGAACCTATGACCTTAATTCATTCACAATAGTTTCAATGAACGATTACATTTGCCATTTATCAAAACAAAGTTTTGAACTAAGCACTGCCAATTCGAACCTTTTAAACTTTCATCACCATATTCAGTGCTTGTTTTGATGGCACATTCTTTGTTCATAGATGGTGATATGTTGGCCCGACTGCCATTTTATAAATGTTTTTTGTTTAACATCTCTTCTGTGTTTTTTTAACTTTTGTTTTACATCTCAAGTTATGTCCATCATGACTGCTCAAGTATCACAAATTCCTACATCATATTTTAACTAGTTTCAACTCTAATGTTCAAACAATTTAAGAGGTGACCAATCATTTCTTCTATTATAGGCATCTGTGGTTAAACTATTGGGCTTTAAATTCTACATGTTGCTTTGTATTTTATTAGGCCTCAAATGCTATTATCGAAACTTCAACTTTATATCATGATTGCCAAATACATCTTCTCATTCTTGTACTACTTGTTGTTCAATATATATACCTCCAAATATGTAAATTCTAGTGTACTTTAGCACTATGGAGTCATCTCATTATCTAATGAAGAGTTCACACTTCTACTACGAATATGAATAGATGAAGTGTATGGTTGTCTTTTAATGCTATAATGTCATTTGAATTTAGATACCATGCATCCTCAAATCTTATGATCATTTGTTTATAATGATGTCTTTATCTAGTTATATATCCTTTATAGTTTTATCCTCTTTTTTATTTTCATCTAGTTAAGCATATGATAAACACAGGAGTTTAATTTATATCTTCAATGTGCCTTTGACATTGATGATCCTAATACTTGTAGTTATGTTTATGCACATTAAACACTTTGACATCAATGACAATATGTTCATCATCAGCCTCCAAATGAACTTAATTATTGCTTCTTCAAAGCATATAATAACCATAAAATCTTGTTACAACTTAAATGTGCTATAAATCTCCTTAAAAGCCTACTAAATCTAAATTTGTTTGTTATAACTATGTTACAAACCCCCTTGAAAGTCTACTATAAATGAAAATGAATTCCCCTTAAATCCTTAGCTTCATTTAACTTCACACAACTTATGTCCATACACTCCACAATCTTAACCCAAGGAAGGTGGTCCTTCTAGGGAGGTTTGCAATAAAGAACAATAAATCAATTTATTGTATTATATTTCTCTCCCAAAATGGTTCACCAAACCAAAAAGGGTCTATGATTGTCGATAAGCCATCACAAAATACTAAATTTATTTAGTGTTTGAGTGTAAAAACCCCAACTAGACCCAACTGTAATAGTGGTGCACAAACTTATTTTTCTATATTTGAAAATTTTATGAGATATACTTTGAAGTTCTACTTCTGAAATAAATGGAAGACAAGGAACAATGTTGCAAAATAACACACTCCCAAAATTCTCCACAGTTTATTAGCTAGAGTTGAAATAACAATTTTAACAGCTTCTTCTTGATTGCAATTTTTGAATGCTCCTAGTATGAGCCAAAAGGAAGGTGATGACTCTAGAATTGCATTGAATATTATTAATTAATGAAAAGATAGGAATTTTCAACACTTGTCAAATTCTGAAAGTCCAATCTTAATTAATGAAAAACCTAATTTGCAGGCGCATAACAATTGGCCCTGTCAATGGGGGGTAACATCCAGTATGCAACAAATGTCTATTAGTAGCCAACTTTCATAGGCTCACGTCCAACACAAAAGTCTCTTATTATGTCCTCAATGGCACATAGCCAACAACAGAGGTGACGTCCAGTGTATAGTCTGCAGCATGTGGATTGCATACATGGTCACAACCTTGTAGATAGTAGCTAACAGCCAATACAATTTGTTGATGATATGTGGTTCCCAACTGGACACATCACACGTATATCCAAGGCACAAAACGTTGCCAACAATATTCACAAACTCCCCTTGAATGCTGTGTTGTACTTTTATGGCAACCAATTCCCTTCAACAACTATCTCCTTCACCACAGTAATCATAGCTAAAGATTGTGACAAATGTTTACCTCAATACAAATGTCAAATAAGAACTCATAATTTCTTCAAACCCTAGCCAGATGAAATAAGTAAGAAGACATATAATTCTACATTATTCTTCTCCCTAGATATAGAAGATACAGTGGGAGAAAGTTGGCCAATTGTATACTTTAGCACAATTACCAAGAACTTCTCAATAGAGACCCATATACTTCAACAAGTGCTCCCAAGTCAGAAATCAGAAAAAACCACAAAGGCAAAAAAAGGAAATATATTTTCCAAGAATGCCTTTTCCAATAAATGAGCTTATTTATAAGCTTTTCGTTGGTCAAAGTTTCCTTAAAATTCCACTTCAGAAATTGTTGAGGTTTCCCAAAAATACTCAACACTAGAAACTTTACAACTCACTTTTTAAAAACATCTCTTAAAATCATAAACATTATTATAACAATGCAACTCAATGATTAATAAAAATAACAACTCATACAATTATTACTTTGTTAATTGCAGGTGATGACCAACTGTTGAAGCCAAAAATAGACTTACTAAAAATAGTAAGTCCACAACTAAGACCCCCAAAACACCATGTCATCTCACAAGGGTCACTATGATGAGCTAACTCCATCCACTATGTTGACTTGCCAAAATCGAGGACATTACAATCCTCCCTCCCCAAGATTGCTTGTCCTTAAGCAATCCAGCAATACAGTGAACTTCAACCTCCACTTGGATCCCAAATGAAGAACTGCATGACATCCTTGTTGACACTGAACCAATTGCAAACTAACATCATCAAGACCATCAACATCGCCTGCAACATAGTGTAAAAGTCAGAGCATCACTAGAAGACTACACTAGAAATCTCAACATGCTCTTCTTCTTGGTCACCACCCACATAATATATATTGGAGTGGAATCCTGATCATCTCCAACAAGCCTAAGAAAAGACATAGCTACAGTAGGACCATATGCACTCATGCCAATTGTATCAACAATAGGTGTAGCCACGACAAAATTTGTCGACATTGGAACATCGCCAACAGCCGCAACAAAAAATTAAACCAAATCTGTAGATGGTGAAAATAGAGTCCAACTCCACTCAGGTAAGTGATCAACCTCAACCTCAAACAACAGATTGTCATAAGACAATGCTACATCCATGTCAAACATAGGATTGTGCATGAAGTGAACCTGACCACTATGCTAATCTAGCCTTGCCTCAACATTACTCATCTCATCATCAATGACATGTGCGTTATCATTAGAACACACATCAACAACCGCATGCATATCGCTAGACTCCTCAACAAATGGCCCAATTGACACAAAAGTAGTTATGGATATGGTTATATCATCGCATGCTTCTACTCCCTCTATCACTACATTGTTATCAAATGCATAATCCTAGGAACTCATGCCAACAACTGCATCATCCGACTCAAACCAACATGAATTCTCATCACTCCACCACAACTATGCCCTTCTCATGTGAAATCTCATAAGAAATGTCCCACGCATCTGTAACTGCAACTATATCATCACATTCGCTCTTTGAAAAAACGATATCATGCTCTACTCAAATCTCAGATTCAAAATTAGTTAGTTATTCTTTTGTGATTTTGATTTAGCTCATTCACCATCACATCCAACTGTTTCACAATACCTTATATCTCATATTCTCCATCCCTAGGCAGAGAAGTACGCCCATTGCGAGTATAATGAATACGAAACCTCTTGTTACCATCTATAACGCTGAAAACAGAATCTCTAAAACAAAGCACCAATCAAACTAAGCCCAATTCCTGCAGGCTGGCAAGAAACCACTCTGATACCACTGTAAAAACCCCAGCTAGACCCAACTGTAATACTAGTGCACACACTAATTTTTATATATTTGAAATTTTTTTGATATACACTTTGAAATTCTAATTCTGAAATAAATGAAAGGCAAAGAACAACATTGCAAAATAACACTCCCAAAATTTTTGCACACTTTAATAGAGTTGAAATAACAATTTTAACATCTTCTTGATTGCAATTTTTTTAATACTCCTAGTATGAGCCTTAAGGAAGGTGATGACTTCAGAATTGCATCGAACATTATTAATTAAAGAAAAGATAGGAATTTTTGAAATTAATGAAAAACCTGATTTGTTGGAGCATAACAGACAAACCTATCAATGGGAATTGACGTCCAGTATGCAACAAATGTTTGTTAGTATCCAACTTCCATAGGCTCACATCCATCACTGAAGTCTCTTATTATGTCCTCAATGGCACATAGTCGGCAACAGGGGTGACGTCCAGTGTATAGTCTGCAGCATTTGGGTTGCATACGTGGTCAGGCCACAGCTAACAACTAATACAACTTGCTAATGATATGTGGTACCCAATTGGACACAAACGACACATGTATCCAAGGCACAAAACACTGCCAGCAATATTCACAAACAAACTCCCCTTGAATGCTAAGTGGTGTACTTCTATGGCAGTCAATTCCCTTCAACAACTATCTCCTTCACCACAATCATCATAGTAGGAGATTGTGACAGATGTTTACCTCAGCACAAATATCAAATAAGAACTCAAAATTTCTTCAAACCCTAGCCAAATGAAATGAGTAAGAAGACATATAATTCTAGATTATTCTTCTCCCTAGATATAGATGATACAATGCGAAAAAGTTGGCCAATTGTATACTTTAGCACAATTGCCAAGAACTTCTTAGTCGAAACCCTTATACTTCAGCAAGGGCTCCCAAGTCAGAAATCAAAAAAGTCACAAAGGCACAAAAAGAAAATATATTTTTGAGGCATGCCTTTCCCACTAAATGAGGTCTTATTTATAGGCTTCTCGTTGGCCAAAGTTTCTTTAAAACTCCACTTTAAAAATTCAAGAAGTTTCCCAAAAGAACTCAACACTAGAAACTTTCAAATTTGTTTTTTAGAAACATCTCTTAAAGTCATTATTATAATAATATAAACATTATTATAATAATGCAACTCAATGATTAATAAAAACAAGAGCTCATGCAATTATCACTTTATTAACTGCAAGTGACCACCAACTGTTGAAGCCACCCACTGCACTTTAGTAAGTCCACAACTAAGACCCACAAAACACCATGTCAACTAACAAGGGTTGTTATGATGAGCTAACTCCATCCACTGTGTTGACCTACCAAAATTGAGGATTTGAGCACCATACATGAATATAGTCAACCAGCACAAAAAGGTCAACATTTTAACTTACAAATCCAATAAAACATATATTTGCATTTGACAATAACAAATATAATGATTAATCTTTAATCTTGCTCCATTTTCCGTAGCACTTTGATTCTCTTTCAACATCATGACAACAATAGTCCTTCACACTGATTACACTACGAAACATTTCTATATAATATATAATGTCATATTTCCCCAAAAAATGCTTCAACTAATTGTGATATATAGATGTAACCATTTTCCATCCTCTAATTCAAAGCCTTATATAATGAAATTGCTTGTAAGGTTGAGGAACAATAATCTACTTCCCTGCATATATGCCACCTAACCCATATTTTTTCAAGATGTATTTAGCTTCTCATTTTCATAGTTTTATGAATAGAGATTCAATTATAACTCTTTGAAAACCATTTCTTAGTAATTACTACTTTCTATTATTTTCATTTTAATTTGATTTAGTGAGAACCAATGAAAGCCTAATGCCACTTCTTGTTCTTCGATGAATCAATTAAAAATGAGCAAGATATTTTGGGTGAGCAATATTAACATGAGTGAAAAATGGGTGTACCTACTCGCTTAAAGATAGTACAAGAGCATTGTATTAAATAATCCCACAAAGAGGTTTGCATCTCTTGATCTCAACTCAATTATAAACAAATTGTTTGTAGTGAAATGGTTTTCTCCTCTTCTATAATACCTTAAACATTAAAATCTAAAAGTTAATAATGATGAATATTCAAATTGATTATAAGAAAAATATTCATTCTAGATATTACAAATCAGTAGACCTCCCTAACACCCTTTGGATTATTAACAAGGTTATGGCTTTGGTGCTTTTATTTTGTAAATAATAATGTGCTAGGAAACAAATGAGAGCACATTGAAGGCTTTTAGGCATTATATGATTTGTTTATTTCACCTACCCTTGTCATCTCCAATTTAAGTATCACCTTCATCTTTAGTTTGTTATTAATAGAAAAACAGGTTTCAAGGACCCGAAACCCTTTACTTATTAGATCTAAAGATATATGCATTACCAGTCCAAGAGGAAAAAAACAAAAACAAAGAAACAACAGCAAACCAGGGGAAAAAAGGCCAAACATCATATTCATCTTCAGTTCTCTATGCTATTATGTAGTGATTTCATCACAAGCAAACTCAACTACTTAAATAGAACTAGATCATTATTCCTTTAAAATTGTATAAGTATTATTTTGCACTTATTAACAGTTATAAAAGATACCTCCAACGGTAACCCTTTACACTGACATGAGCTCTCAAATTACGAGTTATTATGCGCAGAATTTAGGCTTAGCATTTATTTCTTTAGAAAGAAGTTGAGAAAAAGATTGTGTTTATTCAACAAGTCAACCCTTTTCGTAAGCTCTATTGGACTAGAGCATATTAATAGTTGAGACATGGATAAACCAGGAAGCAAGCAATAAATCAAAATTAAGGCATTTTCTTTAATCTATATAATAATTAATAATTAATAAAAGCGACCTACTAAGACCTCTAAAATCACCATAAAAATTCAGAATGTCACACCAAAAGAAGAGAAACATGTAAAAGCCCCTGATTTTGTCGTTCGAGTTATTTTCTGAAAGAAACATCGCTCCTAATTTTCAAATCATAAATTTCATTCCAAATTACCATTTACTAAAGAAGTGTCTTACTTTCAATCAGGAATTGCTGGATCCAACTACTACTGAACATCCTGGATGTTAGGTCCATATGTCTCTCTGAAACATTAGTCTTGTTGTGGGGCAGAGTTGACATTTTAGCTTTAGACAGAACAACTAAAGTAGAAGACATGGCGACATAATTATCGTCCCATCTTTGTCACGCCATTTATCAAAGCACTTTTGAACTACCTCCAGTTTCTGATGGAAGTCTGCAAAATGTAGAAAAATCTTGTCAAGCTACGGAAATTGTTGAAAAATGTAATTTAAGTTACTTTGAAAAAGGAGATGTGTTTCAATTTAAAAGTCCACAAAAAGCAAGCATACCTCTCAAGGATGTACAGGCTACTGTTAAATAAAACAAAACAAATTACAGCATTTGTATAGTACTGCCAAAAGCTCTATAATGGTGTCTTCAGAGTTGGTGAAAACTGAAAACAGTGCAAACCTAGGATAGATCTGTTCAAGTACCAATGACAGTTCTGATAACATGTAATCTACAGATTGTGTAAGCCATATGGGCCACCTTGTCTAGTAGCCAATGGAAATCCATAACACAGCTTTTAAATCGTATTCAACATCCATCTTCAACGTATATTACAAATAACAAGACATACAAGTGAACGTCCCTCAAATATGGATTTTGTGATAAGGCTGTCATTGATACCTTTTGTAAGGGGACTCATACATGTACATGTGGAAAAATCATTAAACACTGATGCCGCAAATAGACACATAAAATTTAAATTTGAAATCATTAAATTATAATCTGAAGAAAAAGAAGACGATTCTAGAATTCAATTGAGTTAGTCTAGACCTTATATTTACCAGTTAATCTTGCTAATCTCTTGGCATCTTCCAACCTCGAAATTTCTTTACTTCAAGGGAGACTAGCACTGCAGATAAACCTAGTAACCCATAGGGAGGTAATGATCAGTTGTTACTGATATCAATAATTTTTTTCAAGGCACCTAGAAGACTTTCCTACCATGGTATTATAGAGGTAGAATATAAGGATCACTTGTAGATAACACTCAAGGCGAACACTGATATGGTGTATGAGGCCCACTTTGTAAATGTCCACAAGAGGACATACTTCCAATGACTTTATATCTCTCCAAATCTTGTACACCTTATGACCAAGCTAGAGAAAATATCACCTTGTCTGTCCATCAGCTCTTGAAATACATTGTTATTCTGACATGCTATAAATAATCAGTTGTGAGCTAAGGATTCGGTCCACATTCATGGGTCAAACAAGGACAGTAGCGTCCTATATCAAGAATAGATAAATGTCATTATTTTGCTAAGTTGCCAGCTCGGATTCAGGTTTGAAATTCATTCAGGGGTGGATTTGAATTCATTTTGGGTTTGTCCGTACAAAAACATGTGTGTGTGTGTAGATGCAGCAGCAAATGAGTTCATACACCGCTATGCTAATAGCAAAGCAACATAGGAAACTACACCACCATATATATTAATGTTTTAATCCAAATGACCTATGTTTACCTTTTATACCTTTTTAGTGGTCTATTTCAGGGTGGAGGATCAAATAGACTAAATTAGACTAGAAAACTTCAAAAAAAATCAAAAAATCAAAAAATGAGTTTTTAATGCAAAATTCTTGCTGGGTCCTGCCACTGCGTTTCAAATTGCCTAAATCCAACCTAGGTCCGTCTCACAGTCTTTGGGTTGAATTTGACCACCCGCAGCAGACTTTAGAGAGAATTTGAACAGGACCAGACTTTGGTCAAAACTGAACCAGACTTTGCTGCCTCCAGGAATGTATCTGGTAACTGAGTTATGTTGTCCAAGAACCATCCAATAATTTCTCTCAAATGCATGTTCAGCAAGACAAATAACACAACACCACAAAAAGATAATAACCTGCTGCTACCAAAGCATTGTAACCTACTTGTGATCAGATGGATTCGGTAGTGCTTCATAAACAATATTTGCAACAACATCCCTCTTTATCTGCATACATGTTATTTTTATAGTCAATTAAACTCAGAACCAACATTCAGTAAAGTATACAATCAAATTGCACTAATATAAATTTGCTATATTCAAGGATTTGGTTAAGTTTCCAAATATACCTGAGTAGCTTCACCACGTAACCCAATGTAATATATTTGAGTTCTTTCAGCTCCAAAGTTTTCAGGGAAATGCAAAGTGAGATTTGCCACACCCTGAAATCGAGAATACCTGCCAAAAAAAAACTGATGCCAGTCAAATTAAGGACCATTTGTTTCTGAGACAAATAAAAAAACATAATGCTGCACAGCATAGATGAAGCACGTTATTAGCAAAAATAAAATCTGATTGACTTAAGGAGTGTGTTGATGTTTTGTAGCTTCAGTCAGATAAATTCTATATTGAAAAGATATATATATATATATATATATAAGGAAATCATTTGTAGTTGTTAAGGGTTGAGACATGTGGGCTCATGGAGATTTCTATTCATATCCCTCATAATGCAGATATGATCCCAAGGAAAGTCATCGAAATCACTGTAAGTTCTGCCATTTGGAGCTCAGTGACTACAATTATCAGATTCAGAATTACAAATCAATATTCAGTATTTATCAATATTGAATTGTCATTTCATATACATTTGCAGAAATCCTACTTCTTCAACATGGTATCAAAGCCTAGTTCCTTCCATAAAGCTGAACAGTTTGAAGGTAGATCTACAGTACTGTTAAATATGGAAGAAGACTGTGCCATCAGGTGCATATGAAGGCATAAGTAAATGCTGTGAATGAGACATGCACCCTCAAGCCTTGTATACAAATCAGATACAAGCAGCGGTTTGTTTTGAAAGAGCAGAAATTAAACTGAATAAATTATATGCCACATCAGACATATTGGTATAAGTCTGAAGTAAATGAACAACAATAAGGCATAGCATAAATTCCTCAAATAGAATTAGGGCTTGGGAGAACACATTCATGAAAGCATAAACAACGTGAATGCCAAGTCATTGTGAATTTCCAGTGAAGAATAATGACATGCATATATATCAAGCAATGAGGATATAATAGTGACAACATTGAATATGATACAAAGATAATTATTATTGGTGCAGCGTTGAATAATATACAACATATACAGGAACTGTACAGCATTTGAACTACATATGATGTTTACAACATATCACAAGACTTTCACCAGCGAATCAATGATTGGGGGAAACAAAAGACGGATGACAGTTCCAAAGAACTTCTACATATATGTCACTGAATATAATGTTTGATAAACAAGTTCCAGAAAGCGTAATGACATGATGCTCTTTTACGAAGATATCCGAACAAGACTGGAAACGTGGAAGGTACCAAAGGCAGTGAACAAAACAGGAAGAAAGGGTGACCAGTTTATGAGGAGGACCAACCATTTTTATTGGCTCCCTTACCACAGATGTGATCTGAGGTAACAAAGATTGTGATCAGACTATGAATAAGGATCAGGGACGTGTTAGGATCTGCCCCTTAAGTGTTCTGGCACATTTACCGCGAAGACGTATAAACTCTGACTTTTCATTGGTTCAAAATCAGAAAAAGGGAGAGTGACATAAGCAAAGGTGACCGACAAGATTATGGGGACGAGATATAAAGAAAAAGAAACAAACCTAGCGGAGGAAGCAATGTCATCAGGCAAGAAATGGAAATTATGCAGCATATCCACAGAAGACCAAAAGGGAGGAACAAATTTAATAAACCAAAATAATCATCTACTTCATCACTTGAAGATTATGAATTTAGTCTATTTGGCTATGATTGCCGACATAGTAAAGTTTGAAATCCTTATAATGCGTATTGTGTACACTATTCAAATGGATGAGAATTTGAATACCTTGTTACCAATAATACATCTGACAGTTCATTGGTGATGGGAATGAACATAATTCAGAAGTTGCTCAGTTAATCAATGATTATAGATGTATAATAAATCTCATAAGGATAGTGGCTATACCATTACAACCAACAAGTGTGCAATGGAGCAGGGAATCCTTGGTAATAATGACTTATTCAGGAAACAATGACTCAATAGAAGAAGTCTTCTATAGGGCATTATCCTTTGACTACATAAGATAAGTATTCTCTTTTGAGTACAAATTCTAAGTATTGTATTCCTGATATAGTAAATATTTCTTACTTGTATTTCTATATGTACTATAAGAGCTATTTGCCTTGATCTTTTCTTTTTTCTCCGGGTATGTTCTTGCAGGAAAAGGAAGATTGATATCAGATTCAGAGGGAGTCTAACACTTAATCAGAGGCAACAGTGGATAAGGAGCTCAAAAGATTGATACTCATAAGGAGTTCGAAAATCCATGTGTGTGACTTGTATGATTTTGATGGGCCTGCCTGCTGTATACATCATGAGGAAGTGACGACTTCCAAATGACCGCAAATCTTAAGAGCTTTTCCAACAACTTTCAAACTAACCAACATGCAATAGATATTATAACATTAAAGGAAAGCAAATGAAACATCCACAACACGCAATACAAGAACACCAAGATTTTTATCATGGAAACCCTTTGGTTAGAGGGATAAACCATGATGGGAATTAGCACCCACAATGTCTCCTACTGCAGCCTTAATTACTGATGCGCAAGTATAATAGCGGGAGGTGGGGGCGGATGCTTCCCCGAAGCATAGGCACAAGCAAAGGTGGACCAATGCAGAGGCTTAAGGAGATTATGTTACTGTATTTATTCCTACGAATATTTATGCCTGCAAATATTTATTCCTGCCAACATTTATGCCTACAAATATTTATTTCGTAATATGATATTTATTCCTGTGAATAGTTATACCTGCAAATATTTATGTGTGCCAATATAAGAGGCTTAAAGCTTAAGGATATGTCTCCATTATACTTATATTTACTAATGGATATTTAGAATTGATGGCACGATGTGAATGAGTTTCTAATATTTATAAATTTATATAAAATGGAAGGGATATTAACCTGATTATATTATTTATTAATTATTTACATTTCTAATATTATAATATTATATATTATTCTATTAATAATAGATTATATTATATTATTTAATAATTATTCCAATATTATATTTAGTATTGTATTATTATTCATTTAATCCTTGGAATCGTAAACATAGACGTATATAATATGTCTTATTTAAATATTTATGAACTATCCATTGACATTTAATACTTGTCTTGATCATTAATGAAGTATTATCTGCATATTTTTGTATGTGTGTGTGCACGTGCACACCCGAAAACATCCACCACCAACTCGCCCCCCCACACACACACACACACACAAAAATGAAAAAGAATCTCATGGATCCATGCACCCAATTCTCGTGCCCGCAACTGTATCCACACCCAAATCGGTATTCTAGACTGCAGCAATAAGATTTGCCCATATAAAAGCATAACATAACCTTGTTAGGAGTATACCCAGTTAAAAGTACTTATAGCCCCATTAAAAGCTATTAGAAAAGCCCTGTTAATACCTATCCAGTTAAGCGATTTAGAGACACCTTATGAAAGCCACCTAGTTAGAGGATTTAATCTTCATACCTATTAGAATCCTTCTTTCTATGTTAGGAGTAACCCTATTAAGGGATTTACCCTGAAACCTTTTAGAATTTTCCTAAAGTACTAACTCAAATGATGATTTAACAGTCGCATTCACTGCTTGACAGGTCCACTACTGTTCTTCTCAATGCATTGGTCTGATATGCTTCAACAACAGTCCAAAAGCTCTCCCCTTACTGCACAACTCATATTACAGTTTACACCTCCTTCTACAAACCTTTTTCAATGTCAGTGGAAAGCCTAAAAATGTTACCAAAGTCTGCCTTCAAAACTATTAGGGCCCGTTTGGTTGATGGAATAGGAATAGAAAAATTGGAATACGATTTTTATTTTCTGTTTGGTTCATCACTTGGAATAGGGAATAGGAATACATATTGCCATTTTGCCTCTAAAATGAGCTTATACCCATTCCAAAAAATAGCTGTTATTGGAATAGTCATTGTTATTCCCAATATTACATGCCTATTCTCCATTCCTATGCCCATGGCCAAACAGGCCCTTAAATCATGTGAGCAAGCACACCAATTCCTTATTTTGAACTCTCTCATGTCAGCCCTAAAAAGCTCAACAAGAAATTAAATCATCCTTTGACTTTTACTACAATTTACCGATTTGATCAAACTTACTCAGTCGGTACCCTATTCTAACCAATATCATTGGTTATCTTCTTGTACTACAAACTAGCTGATGTGATTCCAAACATAGATTGATACGCATAACCTAAAACCACTAAAATCTTCATCATTAATCATATGTTCCACAATTGACTGTCTTGTCACAGACCCATTGAACACTTAGTAACTTTGTCTATTCAATCCAATCCACTACCAATATGGTTGATCCAGCACTTCCACTATACTTTTTGCCAGCAATGATGAAACTACTTCAACACTCTATGCTCTCTGACTTAATCATCTTCATCATCATGCGAACACAGTGACTAGATCCCAATTACTTGTTGCACCCATGTTGTTTTTAGGTTACTTATTGTTGTGAGGTTTTCACATCACCACCCCAAAAGATTTTGGGGACGCCCTTCTTTTTCAGTTGCCTTAGCAAGATTTGGAATTGCGCAAGGGTTTTTAATTTGAAAATTTTATACCTTGGATGTCTTTGGGCCAAGAGGGATTTGATTTTGTTTTTTTTCACCTAATGCAAAATTTGATTTTTCGGAACGTGTAATTTTATCCTTAGGCCAAACAAAATTTTAAAAAAACATTTTTTTGATAGTTAAAACAAATACTTGGCAGGATAAAATTGCAAATTTTTGAACTTAAATGAATTTTTGAAAATTTGAAATAATTGTATAAGCTTGAGCATTTTCAAAACGAATTTGTTAGATTTAGTCATTTCAGAGAATCTTGAATTTTTTGGTGAAAAAGAAAATTTTTGATAGTAAAATTGAAATTGGAGTTTGAATTTTGACTGCTAGGAAAAGGATTTATTTTGTTAAAAAAAAGATTGGAATTGGATTAAATTGCAAATTCGCATTAATTTGGTTGAAATTTTTGCCTAGAGGATTTTAGAAATGTTTAAGGAAATTGGTAATTTGGAATTTAAAATTGATTTTGGCTTGCTAAATTCGATTTTAATGATATTTTAATTGCCAAAACATTATTAAATGAAAATTTTGGCATTTCCTAAGTTTACCTTGTTTCTATTTTGCAATTTCTGATCAAAACTAGCAATTAAATACGTCAATTTCACTATAAGGCTAAGTAATTTTAATGTTGCATTTAAATCTGGGCCATTAATTAAGGGACTAACACAATTTGTTTTCTCTCTAAGTAGGTCAGCCCACTTGGAGAGGCAAAAAGTGTGGTATAAGAGGGGCTTACCCTCTTATTTTCTCATTCCTTTTTCCTCCACCTCTTTGGGTGCGTGATTTTCTTCTAAGGAAGGCAAATTTCCAGCTTGGGCAATTTTTGGGGCGGATTTTTCCATTTCTTAGCAGCTTTTTTTCTTCTTCTTGCTTGGGTGAATTTCTGCCAGAGGGTGATTTCTAGAGCAGATCTGATTATTTTCTAGCTTGGCCGATTTTTTTGAGGTCTCATATCTCCATCCTTTGCAGCGATTTCTCCTTCCAGAATTGGGCAATTTTTTTTGGTGAAGAGGCGATGTGATTTAAGGTCAAAATTCAATGGCATGGGCAGATTTTGCAAGGTTGGTGAATTTTGACTTTTCCTAGGACATCATATTTGCAAGAAGGATTGGAATTTCTGAGATCTGATCTGAATTTGAAAAGACCTGATTATTGGCTAAGACAAATTTAAGGTAAAATTCTACTCATTTTTAGAGGTGGAGATTGGTTTTAAAGGCGGATTCTATTCTTTGTTCTTGCTTGGTTTGTTTCCCTTATTTTTTTCTTGCACTCATCATCCACCACTTTATCATTCCATTAATAGACTAAAGTAGGGAGATATAACTGTAAATTTCATGATAGGACATTTGGAGAGGTAGAAATAAGCTAGACCATCCTAGGATTGGAGTTGGGAGATATAAGTGTAGTCCATCCTAAGGTAACAAAGAGGCAAAAATAAGTGGTAGTCTCATCCCTAAGAAAGAAGGTTGGAGATTGGTAAGTGTAAAGATACGACTTGGAGAGCTAGAAATAAGATAAATTTCATCGATAGAAAGAAGGTTGGAAATTGATAAGTGTAATCCATATCATTTAGAATGAAGGGGCAAAAATAAGTGTTTAGGATGGTAGATGTTAGTACAAGCAAAGAACCCAAAGGGAACGAATACCAAAAAAGAGAAAGAAGACATGATGCCTAAGACCACTTTCTTCTCGAAAGTGAGGCGAATAAGTGATACCAATATCGGTACAGTGAACATGATACAATTGAAGGATAGATTGAAGGAAGGACAATCCCGCATGGCGAAGAAGATCTACAAGAGCGGAATTGTACACGCGACAGTTTTCCCTCCTACCTTGCCTTGTCCGGAATTGGTAATGAAGTGTGCATCCCAATTTGATAATGTGACCAAGTCCATCATTTTTAATGAAGGGAAAAGAGTGTTGGCTAACATCAGTGGACAAGTGGTCAAAGAAGTATTCAATATTCCCCAACATAGAAGCATGACAATGGTAATGATGGATCAAGCGGCCAAGTTATTTCAGGATAATTAGGAGGCTTACTTCATTCATCTAAAGCAAAATTGGTTACACGAAAGCAAGAAGGGAGTTACCAAGTCATCAAAGCTCGCCAAGTCAAATTTCAAACCGGAGTATCACGATCTTATTGTGCTTCTCAGCTGAATCTTGGGCGTGGCTCAAGGTATGCAATTCAAGAACTGGATCTACTACTTTGTTGATGAAATTGAAAATGGAAAGAGAAAATTTGATTGGGCTATGATTATAAGTGAAAATCTAGAGTTGTGTAATGTCCTCATCTTTTTAGCATCTCAGTGGAGTTCTTAGCCTTAACATTCTCCGAAGGCTAAGTGGAGAAATAAGGAGAAATTGATTAAATTAATTTCATATAAAGTCATTACATAAATTAAAATAAAAAAGTGACCATATTTAATTAATTTAATTAATTGAGAGTGCATTAGTTATTGGAAGGGGGAACTTCTAGTAATTTAATTTTCTAAAAGCACAATAAATTATTGTATTGCAAGAGAGAAGCTTCTAGTGAGTGCATTAATTATTAAAAGGGGGAAACTTCTAGTAATTTAATTTCCTAAAAGCACATTAATTATTGGAAAGGGAGAAACTTCTAGAGAATGCAATTATTAAATATTTTATTTCCTTCTAGAAGGGTGAAGAAAAAGTATAAATAGAGGTGAGAGCTTCAGTGTTTATCATTCAATTATTGTGAATTGCATTTGATATTAAATTAGGAGAAGAAACTAAGGTTTCTAATTTCAGTTAGCCATTGGAGAACGCCAACTCTTCAGTGTTGCAACCATTTGGGGTGATGAAATATCCATTGAATTTGGTATTCAGGACAGCTTCAATTCAGGAGTTCTATTTGTGCTTAAATTGGAGAATAGATGTTGGTTGCTATAGTACGCATGCACGATGTCGCACTGCAGTATCTATGTTTGATTCATTTCCATTCTTGGGCATCACTATTATCAAGTTCCTCTTGTAACTATTAGTAGTTATCATTGTACTTCATAAGCATATGATTTCGTTGTAATAATCTAGAATCAAATTTTAGCATTACTGTAGTCATTATTGTATGTCAATTGTTTGTCAAAATGTCAGTTGGTTGTAGGTATGCATTTTATATCTAGTTTCCATGTATTTGCATTGAAAATACCAAAAGAATTACACTTGCATATTAGTTCATTGTAAGAGGATATTACATTAGTATCAGAGCTTGCTTGAAAAGTGTTTAACAAAATGTCGAACACCTGAACTAGAGAAGATTTTGGTGTTTGAAGTTATAACCTGTTGGGGTTATTACATTGGTAGCAGCGCTAAATCCTGTCATCCTGAGGGTTTAGCAATCACATGCAGCCACCTGGAGTTGGCTCTCACAGATTTTCCACTCACAAATTTTTTTTACAGATAGCCAGACACCATGGGTGACAGGCAAGATTGTAGCCCGCTAAGAGACAATAGAAATGAGGATCAGGAAACAAGGGAATTTTATAGAGCAATGGTTACAAGACAAGAGCAGATGGCTCAGGCTTTGTAGACACTCACCACCATAGTTGAGCACATGAATCCACAGGATAGACGGAATCAGGAACAAGAGGATAACAGGAGTGTAGTGGGATAGCCTAGAGCTCATAGAACTCTTTCCAGAATAGTAGACAAGCCCACACGTCCTACCTTTGTTAGAGAAGAACCATTACAAGAACCAATGGAGGAAGTTGAGGATGAGACATTTGCAAATATCCTTATGGCTGCAAATGATGAATGGGAATTATTGGCACCGCAGATTTGAGGGAGGATGACATTTGAGGGCTTGGTAAATCAGAGAAGAGAACATTACAGGTCACTCAAACAAGACAAGAGGCCTAGGGGCCAAAATAGTGAGCTGAAGAGGCTGCAGGCAAGCTTACTATGCCTACATTTGATCGGGGTGGTAAGATGACAACTCAAGCTTGGATTCACAAGCTTGACACATTTTTGGCACTAAGGCCAATGACAGAGATTTATGCTATCCAATACGCCACTTTGCATTTGGAGGGAGTAGCACATAATTGGTGGTACCATGGTATGGTAACACTTCAACATAATCAAGTGACTGAGTACCAAGACTTTGTAGATAGGTTGGTTGAAAGATTTGACAAGAAAGATTCAGAGGTTTACTTCCAGGAATTAGCACAGCTGAAACAAACAGGCAACTTGGAGTATTTCATTGGTGAATTTCAGCGGTTGGCAATCATGGTGCCAAACATTTCAAAGCGTAGATTGATAGTTATTTTCATTGAAAGCCTATCTGAACCACTGAGAGGTTGGATAAAAGCATTTGATCCTATTTATTTACAGGAAGCTATGAAAAAGGAAGAAGCATGGAAGATGCAATCCCAACAAACAAATTTTAGTTCAAAGAAGCATCTTCTAGTAAGGATAACAAACCATTTTATAAAAAACCAAAAAGGACTGATTCTAAAGATAAAACTCCAACACCTTTTGACAAGGAAACATTAAATGATTTGAGAAAGAAAACATTATGTTTCTCCTGTAAGGGACCCTATGATGCAAACCATGACTGTCCTCTTAGACCAAAAGGCAAAGCTAACAGAATTATGTGGGCATACTATGAGGAATCAAAATCAGCTAATTTAGAGCAGCAATCTGATATAGAGGAAATAGATGGAAAAAAAACGATAGACAAGGCTGAAAACTTGTCTAAAATGGAGTTCAAGGATGGGGAAGGAGATGGGCAACTTAGGAAAGCTCGTCTCACTAGTATTAAGCAAGAAGGATCATTTCTAATGAGAGGAGTACTTGCTGGACAGCGAGTTATAACTTTGGTTGATACCAATGCTACCCATAATTTCATTGATACTAGGTTGGTGGAAAGGCGTGGCATACAAACAGAGGAGTTTGGGGGAATTAGAGTGAGGGTAGTTGATGGCTATGTCCTCAATTGTATCGTAAGATCACTGGACTCCCATTGGAAGTTAATAATTATGCCTTTAAGGCAGATTTATATGTTGTGTCTATGGGAGATACCGATATAGTCTTTGGGATAGTTGGTTGCACGATATTGGTGAGTTCACTCTTAATCTCAAGGAGATAGAGATGAGGTTTAAAATAAATGGGAAGACATAGATTCTTAAGGCAATCAGGAATAGTGGTTTCAGAATGGTCTCTTTCCAAAGGATGGCTACATTGATTCGTCTTGATCAGGTAGAGTGGGCAGCAGAGTGCATGTTTATGCCATCACAGGAGGGGCAGCAGAAGACTGAATATCCTCCTAATATTAAGAAGCTTAGAGTTAAACACTCTAAGGTGTTCAGTGACATTCCACCAGGTAGACCACCAGGGGATATTAAGCACATCATTGAGTTAGAGGAGGGGGCTAAGCCCATCATGATTACACCTTACAAGCATCCGAAGAGGTTGAAGGATGAAATTGAAAAAACCATAAAGGAGTTGCTATGGGCCACATTAGACCAAGTCAGTCTCCTTTCGCTTTTTCAGTGGTGTTGGTGAAAAAGAAGGATGGGACATTAAGGATGTGCATTGATTACAAGGTGCTTAATAGGAAGACAATTAAAAACAAGTACCCCATTCCCACGATTGATGAGTTGATAGATGAGCTTAATGGAGCTTGCTTCTTCTCAAAAATAGATTTGAGATCAGGTTATCACCAGATTAGAGTTAGAGAGCACGACATCGAGAAGACAGCCTTTAGATGTCATTGTGGCCATTTTGAATTTGTAGTTATGCCACTTGGGCTAACTAATGCACCTGCTGCTTTTCAAGCAACAATGAATAGGGTTTTCCATCCTCAGTTGAGGAAATTTGTACTTGTCTTCTTCGATGATATCTTGGTGTACAGTAGATCTTGGGAGAAGCACTTGGTTCACCTTGACATGGTGTTGGATATATTGGGCAAAGAGTCCTTGTATGCAAAGGAGTCGAAATGTGATTTGGGTACGATAGAGTTGTTGTATTTGGATCACATCATAAGTGCAGAAGGCGTACACATGGATCCTGAAAAGATTTGTGCCATTGTGGAGTGGCCTTCACCGGTGAACCTTACACAGTTGAGGGGCTTTCTTGGATTATGTGGTTTCTATAGGAGGTTTGTGGCTGGATATTCCAGGCATGTAGCACCTTTGACAGATTTGATGAGAAAGGGAGCTTTATTATGGACTCATGAGGCATGGGAGCGTTTTGAGAAATTTAAGTTGATGACTTCCTATCCAGTGTTAGTGTTACCAAATTTCAGCAAACCTTTTGAGCTACACTATGATGCTTTCGGAGAGGGCATTGGAGCTGTGCTTATGTAGAAGAAGCGCCCTATTGCTTATGAGAGTAGGAAATTAAGAGGGCCGGAGCGGAGCTTCAGCATATATGATAAAGAGATGTTAGCCATTGTGCATGCTTTGGCTAAATTCAGGCAATATTTGCTAGGTAGCAAATTTTGTATCAAAACCGACCATAATAGCATAAAACACTTTTTGAGGCAGCAAGATCTCAATGATAGACAGCAGAAGTGGGTGAGCAAGTTAGTCCTATGACTTTGATATTACATATTTTAACGGGACACAAAATGCAGTTGCTCATGCTTTATCACGTAGGCCCCATTTGAGCTTACTGACGGATATATTAGCGGATTGGAGACACCTGATCCTTGCAGAATATGCAAAGGATGCGTGGACCGCTAGATTCATAGATGGAAATATTCAGGACAGAGATACACCCTTGTGAATGAGCTCATCATTTACAAAGGGCGAATATTTTTGGTTCCAGGCTCAACAGTGAGGAGGATGGTTCTGAAATCTTTTCATGATTCACCCATGGCGGGACATCCTAGTTTCTACAAGACATACCGGCAAATTAGAGAGCACTTCACATGGAAAAGGCTCAAAGCAGAAGTACTTCAATATATTAGGGAGTGTCCCACCTGCCAACAGAATAAGCAAGAACACTCCTATCCAGGCGGTTTACTTCAGCCACTTCCGATTCCTGATAGGAAGTGCGGGTGTTTATCTATGGACTTCATCACAAGAAAGCCTAGAGCCCATGGCAAGGACTGCATATATGTGGTTGTGGATCGCCTTACGAAGTTTGCACACTTCTTTCCAATCACTGCTACATAGGTGGCAAAGTTGTTCTTCAAGGAGATATTCAAACTACAAAGACACCAAGTTTATGAGTCATTTTTGGCAGGAGCTATTCAGGTTGTGTGCAATAGAGCTCACTCTGAGTACTAGCTACCACCCTCAGACAGATGGTCAGACAGAGATAGTGAATAAATGGGTGGAGGGATATTTCAGAAATTATATAGCAAGGCAACAAAAGGCATGGGTAAAGTGGATTTATCTCTGTGAGTATTGCTACAGTACCACTTATCACATTTCTATTAAGATGTCACCCTTTATGGCCCTGTATGGGTATGAGGCACCCAATTTTATGGATCTGCTTTTGAGTGACAGTAGAGTGCCCAGTGCAGGTGATTTGTTACAGGAGAGTCAACACATTGTTAAAACTCTCGAGGATAATATAACCAAGGCACAGAATTAGCAGAAGCAGTATGCAGACTAGAAGACAATAGAGCAGACTTTTGAGGTTGGAGATATGGTGTATCTT
This sequence comes from Cupressus sempervirens, assembly GCA_028749045.1. Lineage (NCBI taxonomy): Eukaryota > Viridiplantae > Streptophyta > Pinopsida > Cupressales > Cupressaceae > Cupressus > Cupressus sempervirens. The sequence continues at coordinate 872,689,052 of CM053786.1, forward strand.
ATGTTGTAGCCTTACCATCAATCCACTGTCAAGAAGAGTGGTGCCAAGAAACTTAAGCCACGATACTATGGTCCATTCAAAATTATTAGGAAAGTGGGAGAGGTGGCTTATGAATTAGATTTGCCAACACAGAGCAAGGTGCACAACGTTTTTCATGTGTAATGCCTCAAGAAGGTGTTAGGACATCATATTGTTCCTTCTACAGTGCTCCCACCCTTGCATAATGAGGGAAAATTGATATTGGTGCCAAAGGCTATCATTGATTTCAGGGAAAGGAACTTGAGGCGGTGCACTATAAGGGAGTATTTGGCGAAATGAAAGGACTTGCCAATAGAGGATGCGACATAGGAGAATGAGGAGATTTTGTAGCATTCGGACTTGATGTTGCTTGAGGACAAGCAATTTCAGGGAGGGTGGACTGTAATGTCCTCATCTTTTTAGCATCTCAGTGAAGTTCTTAGCCTTGACATTCTCCGAAGCCTAAGTGGAGAAATAAGGAGAAATTGATTAAATTAATTTCTTGTAAAGTCATTAATTAAATTAAAATAAAAAGGTGACTTTATATTTAATTAATTTAATTAAATAAGAGGGCATTAATTATTGGAAGGGGGAAACTTCAAGTAATTTATTTTTCTAGAAGCACAATTAATTATTGTATTGCAAGAGAGAAGCTTCTAGCGAGTATATTAATTATCCAAACGGGGAAACTTCTAGTAATTTAATTTCCTAAATGCACATTGATTATTGGAAAGGGAGAAACTTTTAGAGAATGCAATTATTAAATATTTTATTTCCTTCTAGAAGGGTGAAGGAAAAGTATAAATAGAGGTGAGAGCTTCTTTGTTTATCATCCGATTATTGTGAACTGCATTTGATATTAAGTTGGGAGAAGAAACTAAGGTTTCCGATTTCAATCAGCCATTGGAGAACGTCAACTCTTCAGTGTTGCAACCATTTGAGGTGGTGAAATATCCATTGAATTTGGTATTTAGGAGAGCTTCAACTTAGGAGTTCTAATTGTGCTTAAATTGGAGAATAGACTTTGGCTGCTATAGTACGCATGCACGATGTTGCGCTGCAATATCTATGTTTGATTCATTTCCATTCTTAAGCATCACTATTAACAAGTTCCTTTTGTAACTATTAATAGTTATCATTGTACTTCTTAAGCATATGATTTTGCTGTGATAATTCAGAATAAAATTCTGCCATTACTGTAGTCATTATTGTATGTCAATTGTTTGTCAAAATGTCAGTTGGCTATAGGTATGCATTTCATATCTAATTTCCATGTATTTGTATTAAAAATACCAAAAGAATTACACTCGCATATTAGTTCCTTGTAAGAGGATATTACATTAGTATCAGAGCTTGCTTGAAAAGTGTTTGACAAAATGTCGAACAACTGAACTAGAGAAGATTTTGGTGTTTGAAAAAGTTATAACCTGTTGGGGTTATTACAAGTTGCAACTTAGGCCAGTGCAAAATCACAAAAAATTCTATATGGGATCCTATCTGATTGCGAGACTATATGAAAATACTGGACTTAAAGCCTTAGGAGTGATTGGCAATGGGCTGGGGCAACGTTTGGTGCATGAGTGATATCCATAGCTTCATTTGCACAATACTAAAGATTATAGGATGTTTTATGACGTCTTTTCCATGAAGACGGTAAGGATATTACAAGGGACACCTACTAGAAGGCTCTCAACGGAAGCGGAAGTAAAAGTTAAGAAGTATGGGAGTTGGTTCATCCAATTTCCGCAATTTACATACATTAGAGTGGCAGGAAGTACAGTTTGTCCCAAGAGACTTCCAAGGTACCCACCCAACATAGTTTTGATGGAGTTGGCTAGGCAACTTAATCATTATGACAAGATGATGAAACTTAAAGGTGAGACAAGGATTACCTTCTCATTTGGAATATGCAATGATACTTGCCCCAATCTTGTCGCCTTTGCAGTTGCGGAGAAAGAGTTAGAGTGATATCATCTAGGATGGCATAGAGCGAGACAGGGATTTGATCCTAATGGTCTTATCAAGGCATCTAATGAAAACACATTAAAACATATTCCTACTATAAAAGATTTTTGGGCCAATGCACAGGATGACTTTCATGTGAGGAAGCTAGTTTTCTCAAGATTGTCAGTGGGCATGATGAGAGCAATCATATGGAGAGGCCTCGATAATCCCAACCAACTGGAAGATGATGACAATGCGCTAACAAAAGATTATTATACAGTGGATGGAACAAAATTGGGTCTAGTAGATTGGGATGATCATAGTGATCCTTCCTTAGAGACCATTACAAGGATAGTTGATCTATACACTGAGTCACAGTACAATGAGAAGTGAAGGCAATTAAAAAGTTGGAAGGTACAGCTTACTTATTAGAAGATGAACCAGAAGAGGAAGATCCAACGAAGTTAGTCGAATAGAAAGGTGAAGGCGGTAGCCAACAGCAAAGAGCAATTAAGAGCAAGAAGAGAAATTTGGAGGTTGAGAAAAGTAAAAAACATCAGGAGCCTCCAGCAAAGAGACAGAATGCAGCATCATCAAGAGGGAGCATGATTGAGGCTAGGAGCCAAGAGGTTAATACAAGTGGACAAGGGGTCGTGGTAGAGGTGAGCTCTGATTCGAAATCAAGTGGTTATAGTAACAGTACCGAGTACTCTCCTCTCTCGAAGAACCAACATGGAGATGATATGACAGTCAATAGTGAAGAAGAGGATAGGCCAATTGATATTGAGGAAATAAGCCAAGTGCCTGAGGCCATTGGTGATGCTTTGCTAGTCGAACCAAATCTAGATTTGCAGAGAAGCACTACACCGCTATGGTTAAGAGAAATGCTTATGCCAAGAGGTGAGGTAGTGATTGTCCAAACAATTGACGATATTCAAGGGTTAGCAGAAAAGGAAGATAGCGAGAAACAAAGACAAATTGCAAAAATAGTGGCAAAGGTAATCAGAAGCGAGGATGAGGGTCACCAAAAAGTTCAGATTGCTATAACAAAGCTTAGCAAGGCAGTGGATGAGATTTTAGCTCAGGTGTATGAAATAGTTGAGCATAACTTGGGACAAATCATGGGTGACATGGAATGTGAGGAGATCTAGGAAGGCATGGTTTCAATTAGAGAAAGGTTGAGAAAGGCAAACGAGAGAATTGTAAAGTTGGAGGCCAAAAATAACTATTAGAGAGATTGTCAACCTATCCAACAGTTGCACTAGGCAGCCCTTCCACAAGATATAAAAGAGATATCGGCTCAACTGCATGAACTCAAAGATTAGACCAGTGATATAATTCAAGATGGGCCAAATTTCTTGCCTTCCTTTATCTCGACATTCATGTCATTGATGGCTATTAGAGACAAATTGAGAACATTTGAGTGGGAGTTGAAGGATTTCCTTCCAGTCAAGGACTTAGCCATTCCCAAAGCTGCAGGAATTTATTGAGCTACCGGAGAGATATTTGGAGAAAGCCAAGTTGATAGATGAAGGAGGAATGAGTACAGTGCATTCTTGGTTTGTTGCCTTGACTATCAAATTAAGGATACTTGAAGAGATACGGAATAAGATTGCACAACACAACCTAGGCATTGACACTTCCATTTTAACCATAATAAGCGATGTTGGGGCTGCACTTGATTTTGAAGATATCAAAGAGGAGAATATTAATGAAACAAAGTTTGGGTCAAGATTGGATGAGTTAGGGAAGGTTGTCATCAAGAAAAAACATTTGGGCACCCTTGCCTCTCTCAATGTCTTTATCGGATGTGCAAAAGAATATGAGAAGGCTCATGAGAAGACACAGCAAGCAGCAAGCAACATGATGAATTCAGCTGAGCTCAAGATGAAGCACACACCTTGCCCTCTTATGAAGGAAGTTAACAAGCTAGCAAAGTTTATTGCTTTGGCTAAGAAGATGAAAGATAAGGGTAGAATTATATTAGAGTATCATTTGATGTAAACCCAAGTGGCGAATTCTCCTCCTCCTTGGGTAGGATAGGTGTCTGATTCTGATTGGCTACCATTTTGGTGCCTTCTCATTGGTTGCCAATTTTCCTTTTTTTTTATTGGTCCAGTCATTAGTTTGTATAAGTCACTGACAATGAAGAAGTGCATATACATGTCGAGGAGGGACATATCTCTGCATATGGAGAGATGTGTCTATCCATATGCAAAGACATGTCTATCCATCAACATGTCTCACCAAACGAATATATATACCTCAAAGAAAATCAACAAATAACAAGGACAGCAAAACAAAAGTGCAAGTCATATAGAGTTCAATCTCTCCTTATTTACATTCAGAATTTTGTGAATTCAAGTTCAGAAATAATAAATGTATTTGTTAAGGAATGGAAGATCGCAAATAGAGATAGGCTTATTTCAGATTCAGTTTGGTTTATGGATACTAATGAATTCTTCTTCAATATACAGGTCTACGATTACTCTTTTGCAGATATATATATAAATATACTGCCACTGATATTCTAATTCTGAATATTCTTAATATTCAGAATACTGTTATATTCGCTGAAGAAGATTATCACTGAATATATATCAATATATATATATATATATATATATATATATAAGTGCAGATCGACAGCATACAGGAGATTGTCGATGTTTATTGATTTCCTTTCTGCTTGATTTGCACGACATATATATAGTTGGGTGCAGGGACATGACAACGTAAAGGCATGAGCCACGTAGGGTCATGACAGTAAGTGGTCATGTCCCTTGGTATTAGTTTGTAAACTTAAACATATTTTTTACAATAGTGTAACAATCACATGCCTTTAAATCCATGGCAAAGCAAAGTCCCGATTCTAATACTAAGTCACTAACATGACCTTTGGTGATTTCAAAATATAGTGATTGATTGGGCATGACTAAATATAATGTGCAGACAAGTCAGAGAGTAGATATAGTAAATCAACTTCACCATTGATGTACGATGAAGCACAAGCTTTGAATATATCATATTATACATCTATATGTGTATGCGTGTGTATCATATGATTTGCTTACAGTCATACATATTATTTTACTGTGATTTACTGAGAGCATCAATTCGACCGAAGCTATAACTCTAACACTATTTCTTAGCAAAGGAGGATATAGCCAATATGGTCATCACAAGAATGATGATCCAAACTGAGCAATCTCATCACATATGAGTGCTAGTATGTAACACTCAAGTGAGCATGGACAATAGTGTTCAAGCATGAGTGGGTAATGGGAGTTCCAGAATGCAAGATAGGGGCAAATACATTTGTTGTGCACAAGTAGTAGGTGCTAACGAGAGAGCAAGATAGTTTGCATACAGAGCATTCAAGGTGACTTAGAAGAAAGAGTGAATTGCAGAATCAATTAGAGAAGAACAGAGGATCTATGCTGAGATATTTTAACAGGTGATCTCAGTTAAATCTCTTAAGCAGAGTAGTCCTAACAAACTATATGAAATCCTTTAACAGGGTGCTTACTTAGTTGTAAGTTGAAGTCCTCTAACAAGGCACACTTCTAATAGGGTGTTGAAATCCTCTAACAAGGTATGACCTAACAATCTTTGTAAGTTATTAACAGGGCAAACCTTTCACAAGGTAAATCATGTTTCATGGTCAAAACATTGTAACCTTCATTAGATACACTTTATTACTGCAGTAGTGAAGATTTGTTGGTGTCATTTCCACCTACTTTTACCTTCTCACTTGGAGAGTTTCTGGGTAATCATATCTGGTGTTATGTGCTTACATGGTTATATATTTTAGATGCATATGCTTTACATGTTATTTCAGCTTACTTATTAAGGCATGTGATGAATGAATGGTGAAAGTTTTATGGGTCCAAGGTTAAACTATTGATTCCCCCCCCCCCCCCCCCCCTCCGAAGTTTACTCTTTCCACTTATAATTCTAACAATTGGTATCAAAGCCTTGTTCTCTAAAAGACAAGCTTTGCAACTTTGAGGAAATATCTTGAAATGGAAGTCTACAAGTTGAGAAAGACTATTGAAAATCAAGAGATTGAAATACATCTCATACTACATCAACTGAATGAGGCAAAAGAGGAACTAAAGAAATCCTTGAAGAGAAGGAAAGAGATTACTATTGCGGAAAATGACACACTATACAAAGAAATAGACACTACCAAGCTATTTGCAGATGGTGACTCCAATGAATTTGATGTAGCAGTTGTAGATTTAATGGAAAAGAATAGAGTCCAAGCTGAGGAAATCATAAATCTCAAGCTAGAGCAAGAATCACAAGCTATGCTGCTATGTGAGGTGACTGAACAAAAGAAGAAAGCTATAGAAGATAAGGCAATGATTGAAGAAGACAAAAGAATTCTAGCCAACAAACTAGAAGAGAACTCAATAGAGCTAACCAAGATTTCCAACGCAATTGGATACCCTAAGTCAAATGATGAATGCCAACTATGAATTGAATGTCAAGGACATTAAGATAACTACATTGAAGTTGCGGAATAAACAATTGTAGAGTGACCTAAAGAGAGAAAAAGAATCTACTAAGAATTTCAACAAGCCAAATGAAGCCATCAAATACTTTGAGCAATTATTGAGATCCCCTAGATCCAACAATGATACATCAGGATTGGGCTACACAAGCACTGAAAAAAGAGAATCGTCCAAGGTTGCAGAAGAAAGAAACATCAAAGGTAAGAACTCCAAAGCTACTTGTCATAATTGTGATAAGAAAGGACATACTGCTAATATGTACAAGAGCAAAATTATAAATCAGAATGTCAAGCCTAAGAACACGACTCATTGTCATAAGTGCAACAAGCAAGGTCATCAAGCACATGAATACAGAACCAGGACCATGCATACACAAAGATTTGAAGGATATTGTTACAATTGTCAGAAGTATGGACAAAAGCTTTTGAATGCAGATCCAAGTCCATGTGGTCATCTAACAAGCCAACAAAGGTAAGAAACAATGACAACTCTTATAATTGGGAATATAACACAAGATATAGCTGTCATTATTGTCAAGAATATGGACATATCCCTGAGAATTGTATTAGAACACACTTCAGTGGCAACTACAAAAGATGGTTAAGTCAAACTACATGCTTTAGCTATTTGAAGACCGGTCACATCAATAGATATTGTCCAACTAGGTCAAAGGCACCAAGTTGTGAATTTAATAAAGGTAAAGGCAAGGCAGACGTTGAACACATCAAAGATGAGATGAACAAGACATGGAAAAAGAAAGATGTTTGCAGTACACCAAATGGAGAAGGGATCACTTCACCCAATGGGTCAAATGATCACACCTCATTAAACTAGGCAAACAAGAGGCATGTGGGACTGACATTTAAAGGTTATATCATGCATCAGTTCCAAAAGAAGATAGTACCGAAAGGAATACATTAGCATAAGTAAGTATGCAAGATATTATTAGAAATTCAAGACAAATCTTTAAATTTTTTCATGTTGTTGCCGAGTATGAAAAGTTTCCTGTATGTGCCGAGTGGAATGTTAGTTGATGTCGAGCTGTTAGACTAGTTAGTGGATGTCGAGCTCGTAGTAGCTTGGGAGTGATGGAAATATCAATAGATGCCGAATAAACCCAAAAATTAGTTATTGTCGAGCTTACAGCTGTGTAAGCACTCAGCATTAAATGCAAGGTTTTCAGAGGGTATATGATCGATTTGAGCTCATTTTTCATCATTTCGAAATTGAGAAAGAGCGAGAGGAGCTAGAAGCAACCTGGAAATTCGTCGGAAGCAACTGCAAAGGATTAGTGCAGTGATTCATTGCAAGTTCATCAGATTTTCAAAGGAACTTATCAAAAGCCAAGCTACGCAATTTAAATTTTCATAAACCCTAGCTTGTCACAATCGCATCAAATTCAAAAAATGTTGAAGGGACAAAAGGTTTAAATGTTCAGCTAGTCAATAATGAAGTTAAGCAGCCTATATTTAAGGTCATTCCTGACATCGCTTACAAATAAGACCTGTCTGGCACATTGTCTATGATCCTGCCAAATGTGATAATGGTGCAAGATGTAAGGAAATGCTACAATTGCAAGATAGGAAGCATAGGGGACATGGAATTAAGAGGTGCATACAACAGATTGTGTGACAACGGTGCTTTAGAAGAGGAATACAAAATTGTTGAGAAATAGGGTTTAACTCGACCCTAGATTTTCCAAATATATTCAAAACTGAGTGGATACGTATTGTGTTAAGCCAAATTCATGATGGTTCCTTATGGCTAGAAGGAGGACAAATCAAGATTACCAAGAGAATAATTCATAGGGTTACTGGCTACCCAACCCTAGATCGGCCAAAGACACTCAGAAGTGATTCAAAGGAAGTAACTCAGAAGAATACTGGAGCAGTCTGGAATCAAAGAGGTATGACTATAGATACCATCACTGATCCATTGCTAAACTTTGTTGTAAGGGTAATCTCACATAAATTCTATCAATCTAGTAGATTAAATAGTGTACCCTGCATAGCTGTGGATGTTGGTTATAAAATTGTCAAGAAAGGTCATTCATATGATCTGGCAGAACTCCAATTACAACTTATGAAGAACCTTGGCGCAATAAGCAAAACCAAGAGTGCACAATGCAAGTTTGGTTTTTTACTAGTTTGCATATTCTTTTATGTACGAAACACAAAAACTAACAAGTTAGTTGTAGTACAAATTGGGGAGTACATTGAGCAACTAGGAGAAAACTTTGAATCCATAATGATAAATTACTTTGAAATTTTCAAAAAGTCAATGAAGGAAAGGATGCGAATAATAGTTTCTTTAGTGGAGAAACATTATAATGATGTATGTTTTCTTGTTGATGTTGACTATACATATGTACAAGCTATCATACCAAGGGTAAGATGGTTGAGACCCTTAGGATATGAGATAAATGTAGATGAAGCCTCAACAGCCATCACAACTCTACTTGCAGAGGAAGTAGATAAGACTGCAAAATTCTTTGGAAATTATGAGATGGTGAAATCAAAGATTGCGATTGAATTGAAAACTACCTCTGCATTTAAGAAGGATAAGCTGGTTAAGAAATTGAAAGCCAAATTTGGAGGTGGTGTCGAGGAAGAAGAAGAAGAGTAAGAGGATGAAGAGGAAGATGAACCTCAAACTCAAGAACCTCTAGCTTTAACTCAAGGCATGGGAGAAGACAAAGAAGAAGAGGAGACTGAAGGTGCTGAGGGAAAAGAAGCCGAGGAAGCACCTACTCCTGCCGAGTCAAAGAAGAGGGAGGCAAAGGCACAACCAATGGCGAAGCCAAAGAAAATTGTCAAATCTAGCCAAGCCAAGCCCTCTGCAACTACCACAAGAGCCACCACACGTGCAACTACCCAAAAGGCCAAAGCAATGACCAAGCAGACAGAGCAAGGAGGATAGGAACAAAAAAGACAGAGAAGGAAGTATTTGGCTCCACCTGATTTTGATGAAGAAAAGACAGAGTTAGATGATAACAGTCAATTCAAGGTGTTAGTCACAATCCTCTCTCAGATCTTTAAAACTTATGTGAAAATGTCAAAAGCAATGTTGATTTATCAGGTTTTAGAAATGTTGATTTTGATAAACTAGAAAAAGAAGAGAAAAACCAAGTGGAAGAGGCATTATATGCCATGATGTCAAAATTCAAGACTACGCTACTAGAATTTGCCAACTAAATACCTAAAAGCCTATATGATATTGTTGAGCAAAAATGGCATTATTGTCTAAATTTGGAAAGACAAATCAAGAAAACCACTTTAGCCAAAGTAATGCAAAAATTGATTAAGGGATAGATTGCTAATGCTGCCAAGAAATATGCAGTTAGGTTCACACCTTAATACAGAGCCTTCAGCATTCTCCAAAATAATATTGAGGATGTTGTGAAAAAGTCAACACAAATATGGAAACTCATTTATGGGTTGACCACTGTCAAGCAAGGAGAAGTTGACCCTTCAAAGGGTAAAGATGATGATAAAGATGATAATAAAGATGATGACAAAGATGATGATAAGGAAAAGAATAATAAAGATAATACAATTGGGGGAGAAACAGACAAGCAAGATGATGACAAGGCAACAGCTGAGCAACAGCTAGATGAACAGTGTGCAGGACACACAAGTGTCGAGTGTCAGTCTTCCCCATGACACAACCAAAACCACTGAGACAATAACTGTTAAGGATGTTTCTGATGCATCAGCTCAGAACATCAATCCACTTACTACAAAAGCTTTAAAGAAAAATACTAGATCAGTCTACACTCCAAGCCAAACTTTGTGAAATCCCAGTTTTGGTTAGTGTAGAGGAATTGAAGAAAGAAGTAAATGATGTCACAAGGGAAAAGGTGAATCCACAAGAACCACCTTCCATTATCCCTTCAGTTACTCTTGTACAACCTTTAAACCAAACAACAATAACCACATCCACCAAGGGTGATACAAGTGTTAAAATTGATATTGTTGAGAAGAAAACAAAAGAGAAAGATACCACTATAGGTCAACAAAAGAAAACAGGACAGATAGATTCATCTGTATCTATAGCACAAGAACAAGGTGCTAGCCAAGTCATAGTAATAGACCAGGGCAAGCCTAAAGGACAAAACCAAAGATGAAGGAACAAGTGGCCATCCAAGCTGTAATGCCCCCTCTTTGAGAGCATAATCTAATGACAAAAGGATGAAACAATTAAATAATAGAGATTTTAATTAAACTATATTAATTGATTAAATAAACAATAACAATAAATAAGTATTATAACATAACTTGTTAATTTATATCAAATTGATATAATATAATATCAATATAGATGGAGTCCACAATAGATATATAATTAATAATAAACCTATTATTATTAAAAATATACTTTTATTGTAAAGATCTATCTTCAAAATGATAATACCATTATTGAATTATTAAATATTATAAGTAATGAATAAAATAAATAATAAATATTCAAATAATATTGAATCTATTACAAAATATATTCGGTAGTAAACACCATTAAGATATAATTAAAATAATAATAATATAATTAATGGCATTATAATGCGTATTAACTATGGTATATCTACGGTTCAGAAATAGCCCACGCAAGAGACCACACACTGTTAAAGTATTCAATGACTCTTGTTCAAAGTAATGGACACTTCAATCATTTTTTAATGACAGGCAAGATAAGGAGTTGTAGATTCAAGGAAGACGATCTGTTAGGGTTGGAAGGCTCCAACTAATCTCTTAGAAAAGGTGTGTCTCTTCCACACATGACTTGTCATGCTCAATGGGAGATATAAGATGGCAATAGCGGTTGTCAAATGGAGGGAGGACATCATCAAGAATAAAAAAACTACATAACCAATTCAAGGCACCAATCACATAATACAATCAATTGATCAGTATATGATCACGGAAGTAATAGAGGAATAGCGTCAAGGGATACAAAAAACAATGCATATTTTATGTGTTCAACATCCATCCTTCTACGATGCATTTGTTATAAGAGAAATAATGGGAAGCAGAAGTTTCAGGCAGCACAAAGAGACGCAAACCACCACTGACAAGCAAGAGAGTTTTACTGAGGATATTCACCATTATAAGTCCTGATATCTATACACTAAGAGCCCACACCCGATCACATAGGTCCAAACCAAACCACAATAGGAACATTCACAGGTGACAATATTCCTCATGGATGAGGACGTCTAGAGGAAAGAGGAGCATTGTATGTAGGCAGGGAGATTATCGACACCAAACCTCTGGAATTCCAAACTTAAAATCAAGGATAGTGGAGTGGGACAGCATTACAAATATGCAATCATTGCACAGGAGATTATGAACGGATAAGCACAAACATCAAATAGAAAATAAGAAAGATGGAATACGAGAACATATATAAATGGAAGACAAAGAAAGGATGAATTATAAACATAATTAAGAATAAATAAACAAAGATGCTGAAACAAACATAGGAGACTCTATCAAGAACAAACCATCAAAGAACAAAGAACGATATTTGCAGATGGATAGAGGGATAACGAACTATTACCATCAAAGTTTATATTCAAGAAACAAGCGAGCACAATATGGATGGAGTGAATCATATTGGATGAAACTGTGGTAAAACCCCCTTCAACGTGAGATAATCAAATATCAGTATCTACTCTAGTAGACCAATACGATCTACATTAAATAGAAGGATGTGATATTCTATAAGGTCGATGCTAGCCGTCGCTTATAATACCGAGAGGATAAATGGATACTAAAATCGAATAAGGACATTAGTTAGGTTCATTAAAGAGATACACAGTCAATCATTAATATAGAGAAGCCAACCCAGCGATAAGATATTGAATCAAAGGAAAAGAATAGTATTACTAAATACATCTTGTATGTCTCGAATCTGTTCATTACAAATTCATTCAATATACAAATATGGTTCCTAATTAAGGATTATACAATTGGCACAAACTAATCCACTTGTAGATCAAAGATCCGCAATTATAGTACACACAAATGCCAATATGCAAAAGGGTATATCTTACAGTAATAAATTAATAATCCATTATAGTTCATTCCATATGCATGTTGGATTCATGAGCCAAAGTCTATTCAAACAAGGTGGATCAAATGATTGAGTAAAGCCTCAACGTTATCATTGAGAGGAACAATCTTTAATTGGAATAATTCATCTGTAAATTTAAGGGATAAGAACATTATTCAACAATTCCAAGACATCACAGTGGTATCAGAACATGATCTTGCCATCTTGTAGGGTCAATCTTAAATAAGGATCAGCACATAAGAACAAAAATTGTCATCAAAGACATGTGGAAGAAGGATAAAAAGATACGTACAGTCAATGAACAAGAAGAAGAATATACAATGTTGAATAGATAGACCATACAGTAAGTGATAGTAAGGGGAACCAATTATTTTAGATGGCAAATATATGAAGCAAAAAGCTTAAAGCAATGGAAAGCATTAGTGACATGGTTGCGGATGATCATCATTTAGATTGACAACGAGCTCATATAATTGGAGGATGACGAGACCTCATCCGTTGAGAACACATAAAGATTGAAGACTCTGTTTAAACTCTATCAAGCGGAGGTATACTCCATATCAAAGTGACCCGAATAACATCTTGGAAATAGTGACATCTACGCAGCTTGGGTCCTTGGACATAAAAAATATAATTTACAGATACTACTAATTGAATGGTATTAAGTGACCAAGATATATCTTCTATTATGGATTAAGCAAGGTATAGGCAACAACAAATATCATATCACATCAGGACTTCGTTATGAGTAACTAAGTAAAGGCTTCGTTATTTGCATCAAATTGGAAATAAAGAAAGTCTTAGTCTGGAATTAAGGCAAAGAGCTAACCTCTCTAACTGACTTCACAAGATATTCTATAATTGAATACTCTTAGGGAAGTGAGGCAAGGAATCGAGTATTATGTGAAGGACAACACATACTGTTAAGGAAAATAATATGCATATGTAAGGATGGATACACCCAGAGCGGGTATCCATAAGGCCTAGGATGGGGAACAACTCCCTCCTAGTATGGATGGATATATCAAGATTGATTATCCATAAGATCTTAAAGAGAAGTATTGTGAGAAGATGGTGCTTAGTGGAGAGTTGTTCTATTAATTAGGGCCCCAAGAAGCACTCCCCCAGGAGCTAAGTATCTGATCACAACTTCTCGTTAAGAAGGGATCAAATTCGGAATTAGGATCTTATATTTATATTCTTACAAGATTAAATAATATTTCTATATGTTTTTGGAATACTGACATATGATGAAGGTCGATCAAGGAGGTAGTCACTACTTACCCCAGTAGTGTTGATGTTTTAGCATCAGGAGAAGGAAATCTGAATCTTCTATGATGTTATCATTTCAGAGATATGTCTTGTATTGCTAAGAAGTATGCATACATCACTGTCTGATATACATGACAGAGGCATATCTATACGTACATGTATTCATAATAATGTATGCATACATGTACGTATACATACACCTCTGTTATGTATGTATATTATTTATGATAGTATAAATATGCATTATGGTCGATCAACTTGAGTCGTCAACCTTCATGTTACACATGACAGACTTTGCTGTCGGATTTATCATAATACATAACAGATATCATTGTCGGGTTTCATTTTACCCGTAACTGAAAATTATAATGACTTTTGTTATTCCCGACTAATGACATTGTCAAGGTGTTAAGCATGCTTCTTATATTGGGTCTTCAACGCGTAACTAATCCCATTATAAGCATGTGATTTATATTGCAATATAAGCCCAGTGTTATCAACTGTTACGTAGTTAACATGCCTCCGAAGAGGCATGTCCCCACGTGGCCTTTGGGCCATGTAAGGGCATGACTCTTCGGAGTCATGACCGCTTCTTCATGTATATATTTGAGATCGCTAACCTGCAGCGAAAATATCTACAACAAGACATACAAGCACCTACAGAGCTCTCATAATATTATTGCTATTATCATTCACAATACTTGTCTTACAGTGATCCAGTAAAAGCTATCAATGTTGAGGAAGGAAGAATTTAAAGAACCTGCTGCAATCACAAAGAAGATAAGTAAAGTCATTTTGTTCTTTCAATTCAGAAATTAAAAGCACTTATTTGTAATTGTTTTACTATCAGAGATCCTATATTTTAACAAGTAGCACAGAAATTTTAATTAGAAAAAGGAATCTACCAAAGCTTCTAACATGTGTATGCTTCGTGTCTACATTGTGTCTTCATGCATCAATGTGTATATTTTGTGTCTGCATCGTGTCTTCATACACTAATTATATATATTTTGTGCATGCTTTATGTTTTCATGTACCCTAGTATATGTTTCTTAGTGAGTGCCAAGAATCAAGGACATTCTCAATGAGTGTCAAAAAGTTAAGGACATTCTTAAGGAGTATTGAGCATTATGAACATTCTTAGCAAGTGTTAAGATTAAGAACATTCTATCAAGATGGGATCAAGGGCATTCTCAGTGAGTGTTAAAAGTTAAGGGGACATTATAATGAATGTTTTACATTTTAGAAAGGAAATAAGACAAAGACTACATCTTTGAAGGCTTACTTATCAAGAAAAGCAAAACCTACCAAAAGGAGAATCACAAGTGCTACAACAAATTGAGATAAGTTCCTTCTTTAATTATTTTTAGTAATTTATATTAAATCTTGTGATCTTCAAATTTATATTTACAAGTGTACAATAACAAAATCAAAATTGTTGTGATAGGGCTATAGCAAGGTGCATCAATCAAAAAAGAAAATATTGAATTGCTTGAAGACAAGCAATTTTGGGAAGGGCGGACTGTAATGTCCCCTCTTTGAGAGTGTAATCTAATAATAGAAGGATGAAACAATTAAATAATAAGAGATTTTAATTAAACTATATTAACTAATTAAATAAACAATAATAATAAATAAGTATTATAACATAACTTGTTAATTTATATCAAATTGATATAATATAATATCAATATAGATGGAGTCCACAATAGATATATAATTAATAATAAACCTATTATTATTAAAAATATACTTTTATTGTAAAGACCTATCTTCAAAATGATAATAACATTACTGAATTATTAAATATTATAAGTAATGAATAAATTAAATAATAAATATTCAAATAATATTGAATCTATTATAAAATATATTTAGTAGTAAACACCATTAAGATATAATTAATATAATAATAATAATATAATCAATGGCAATATATTGTGTACTAACTATAGTATATATGCGGCTCAGAAATAGCCCACGCAAGAGACCACACATCGTTAAAGTATTCAATGACTCTTGTTCAAAGTAATAGACACTTCAATCATTTTTTAATGACAGGAAAGACAAGAAGGAATTATAGATTCGAGGGAGACGATTTGTTAGGGTTGGAAGGCTCCAACTAATCTCTTAGAAAAGGTGTCTCTTCCACACACGACTAGCCATGCTCAACAGGAGATATAAGATGGCAATAGCAATTGTCAAATCGAGGGAGGACATCATCAGGAATGGAAAAACTACATAACCAATTCAAGGCACCGATCACATAAGACAATCAATTGATCAGTATATGATCAGCGAAGTAATAGAGGAATAGCGTCAAGGGATACAAAAAACCATATTTTATGTGTTCAACATCCATCCTTCTGCGATGCATTTGTTATAGGAAAAATAATGGGAGGCAGAAGTTTCAAGCAGCACAAAGAGACACAAAGCACCACCGACAAGCAAGAGAGTTTTACTAAGAATCATTCACCGTTATAAGTCCTGATATCTATACACTTAGAGCCCACACCCGGTCACATAGATCCAAAACAAATCACAATAGGAACATTCACGGGTGACAATATTCCTCACAAACAAAGAAAGAGGAAAGAGGAGCATTGTATGTAGGCAGGGAGATTATCGACACCAAACCTTTGGAATCCCAAACTTAAAATCAAGGACACTGGAGTGGGACGGCATTACAAATATGCAATCATTGCACAAGAGATTAGGAACGGATAAGCACAAACATCAAATAGAAAATAAGAAAGATAGAATACGAGAACATATATAAATGGAAGACAAAGAATGGATGAATTATAAACATAATTAAGAATAAATAAACAAAGACGCTGAAACAAACATAGGAGACTCTATCAAGAACAAACCATCAAAGAACAAAGAACAATATCTGCAAATGGATAGAGGGATAACGAACTATTAAGATCAAATTTTATATTCAAGAAACAAGTGAGCACAATATGGATGGAGTGAGTCATATTGGATGAAACTCTGAACGTTTGAAGTCAAACCCCCTTCAGCGTGAGATAATCTAATATCGATATCTACTCTAGCAGACCAATACGATCTACATTAAATACAAGGATGTGATATTATATAAGGTCGATGCTAGCCGTCACTAATAATACCGAGACAATAAATGGATAATAAAATTGAATAAGGACATCAGTTAGGTTCATTAAAGAGATACACAGTCAATCATTAATACAGAGAAGCCAACACAGCAATAAGATATTGAATCAAACGAAAGGAACAGTAATATTAAATACATCTTGTATATCTCGAATCTGTTCATTACAAATTCATTCAATATACAAATATGGTTCCTAGTTAGGGATTATACAATTGGTATAAACTAATCCACTTGTAGATCAGAGATCTGCAGTTAGAGTACACACAAATGCCAATATGCAAAAGGGTATATCCTATGTTCCCCGAGGACGCGTACCCGGCCTAAAACCCGACGTTTCGGGGACGGGGATGTCCCGGGGACAGGGGGACAGGTATGGGACGTCCCCCAACCATCCCCAAATGTCCCCTTTTTTCAGGGGACGTTTCGAAAACTTGGGGACATGGGGGGGACAAAAGGGGTACGGCTGTCGTACCCGGTACAAGAAGGGGACGTCTAGACGTCCCCTGACCGTATCGAGTACGACCGGCCGTCCCCCTTTTTTGTATGCTCAAAACTGTTTTTAAAAAAAAATTTAAAATATTTAATGCCTCTTTCTTGGTCGGCTAATGGGCCCCACTCCTCCAAAAACCTTAAAATGTATATAACTCCACACATTTAAGTTGTTTTAACAATTGTTTGGTTTTCATTTTATGTTGCAGCTGGCTGAAGTTTTCATTTTGCAAGTAGAGGAGGTAATATTTTTGCTTCCAAGAGCTTGACCAAGGGTTTGATTTTCTATTTTGTCCACCAAGTAAGTATAAAACTCTTTGTGCTTTCATCTATCATTTTCTTAATAAATTTGCAGCTTGAAAAGTCTGATTTTTTTTTTTTTTTCATTGTTTCAGCTCATATATCTATTCAATTGCATATTTAAACACAATGAGCAGCAGTGGGAGTACAAGTAGTAGTAGTGAAGAAGAAAATGTAGAGGTTGATGTTGCTAGTAGTGACACTAGGCAAAAACCCAATCCTAAAGCTGATTTGTTTAAATGCCCTTCCGCCATTATGAAGAATTTTGCAAAGGGTCCTTTCAATAGGAAAAAACCTCTTCTCCAATATGTCAAACCTCGGCCAAAAGATTAAAAGAATTTGAGAGGGACTAGGGTGTGGGATTGTCATGTTTGTCTTGATGATTTTAGGGGCAGCTATACAAGAGTGAAGTCACATTTTTTAGGTGTTTCATGCCAAGGAGTCAAAGCTTGTCCTAACCTAACTAATGAACAAAAATTAGAATGCCAAAGATTGCACTTGGAGGCTAAAATGGAGGGGCAAAATTTAACAGTGACATCACCATTCATTCCCTCACAATCATCTAGGCATATTTCATCTGTGATTGGTACTAGTGGCAGCCATAGTGGGTCTAGAGGGAAGAAAAAAATAAGTAGTGGTGAGAAGGGCTCGGTGGAAAGTATGTTTAATGCACAGGCAAAGGAGAAGTGTGCGGCATCCATTGATAGATTCTTTGTTGCTAATGGTATCCCATATAATGCAGCTCGTTCCACTTGTTATAAACAAATGGTGAAAGATATTTTGAGCATGAATTCCTCATTTGTACCCCCCAATGAGCATAAGCTACGAACCACTATCCTAGATGAAGAGAACTAAAAGGTTGCTTTGTTATTTGAGGATATGAGACGCACTTGGGTTAAGGTAGGTTGCTCTATTGTGATCGATGGGTGGACCGATGTTAGACATCGGCCACTCATCAATATCATTGTCACATCCCTTGCTGGCTCTTATTTTTTGAGAGCCATAGATTGCTCAGGAAAGAAGAAGGATGCAAATTTCCAGTTCACCATTTTGCGAGATGCCATAGAGGAGATTGGGCCCTCTAATGTATCACAGATTCTGCACCTGTGTGCAAATCAGCTGGTTTGATGATAGAGGGTGCTTATAGGCACATATTTTGGACCCCTTGTTGTGTTGATTCCTTGAACAATGCATTGAAGGACATAGGGAAGATTGATTGGGTGAAACAAGCGGTGCTAGACGCTAGAGAAGTGCAAATGTTTATTTGCAACCACCACACTTCACTTGCTCTATTCAGGTCGTTCTCTAAGAAGGAGTTCCTCAAACCAGCCGAGACAAGGTATGTCAATTATAATTATAATTTACTTTTAGTTTGTTTAATTTTAAGTGATTTAAAAAAATTATTTATAAGTTTACCTACATGTGATGCATTTTGTTTTAAATTTTAATTATTAATGTTTATGTTTAAATTTTTAATTTTTAATTGTTGCTATAGGTATTGCACATATTTCCTCTTGATGGAGAGGATGATTGAGGTGTATGAGGCCCTTCAATTGATGGTAGTGAATCTAGAGTGGGGACGATGGTCTCATTCTAAGTCCTCTGAAGGAAAAGCGGTTAGGCAAAGGATCCTTGATGAGAGTTGGTGGTCCACAATGAAGTAAGTTGTTGTTTTTAAAATTTACTTGCTGATTTTCCCACTAATAATCTTAAAATTCTTAAAATTCTAATTCTGATTTTTATTTTTGTTGGCATCTTGATCTTGCAGATATATTTGCTCTATCATAGCACCTATTGTTGATGTCATTAGATATGTTGATACTAATGCTCTTAGTTTGGGAGAGATCTATGAGACTATTGACAACATGTTGGATAAGATGAAGAGAATTGTTGCGGCAAAGGATCCTACATTGGGCTTTTATGAGGAGCATATTAGGCCTATTGTGACGCGGAGGTGGAACATAATGAATACCCCACTTCATATGGCAGCCTTTGCTCTAAATCCCAAATGGTATGCACAGTTGGGTGGAAGGGGCCTCCCATGTGATGATCCTGAGGTTTTGGATGGCTTCACAAGAGCAATTGATAAGATGTATTCAGCTCAAGATGCCTCTACTCTTCATGCACAGTTCCTTGACTTCACCAACCTTTGTAGCCCAAACTTGGGTAAGCCACAAGCAAGGTTGGATAGAGTTGTTTTGGCACAGAGGGATCCTACTGGATGGTGGACCTGGCATGGGAGAGATACACTTGAGTTAAAGATACTCGCCAGTCGCCTCCTTTTACAGGTTGCTAGTTCTTCAGCTGCAGAGAGGAATTGGTCGACATATTCATATATCCACTCTATCAAGAGGGATAGACTTACCTCTAAAAGAGCGGAAAAGCTAGTGACAGTGCATCATGCTCTTCGACTTGTCGATCGTCAGACTCCAGCGTATAGGCAGACACTAGCTTTGCGATGGGATGTTGAGCCTGAGGATGTGGCCCAAATAGATGAGGATGACACAGCACCAAGACTGGTTGGGGTTCCATTAGATGACACTACGCTTCCTGTGGAGGATGACAGTGAGGAGGACTCTGATTTTGATGCCATGGCAGTAGAGGCAGAATAGGAACATGAACATGATTATGATACATTGATAATATGATACTTATTACTTTATAGCAGCCCTCTACCCTTTGGGCCTATAGCTTTGGGAATATTTTGATTTTGATTTTCAGATTTATCATGCTTATCATTATGAGTTTTATGATATTGACAATTGTTAATAACTTAATGTTCATTGTTCAATGTTCTCTGATATTGTATTAATATGCATTTTGACAATTGGGTACTTAAATAGTAAAATCGGATATTATTTCATAGATGGCATTCAAATTTTGTATGTTATGGTTCTATTATGTTTAAATGACATGCTTTGTGCTTAGTTTCATATGAATGACATGTATGTTTACAAATTTTCAATGTATATTTTAAAATTTCCCTATATATATATATAGCCGTCCCCGTTTGTCGTCCCCACACGTCCCCAAAATCGTCAAAAATATTTGCCGTCCTGGAAACCCGTCCCACCATCCCCATACCGGAAACTTGGAAAAACATAGGGTATATCTTACAGTAATAATCCATTATAGTTCATTCCATATACATGTTGGATTCATGAGCCAAAGTCTATTCAAACAGGGTGGATCAATTGATTGAGTAAAGCCTCAACGTTATCATTGAAAGGAACAATCTTTAATAGGAATAATTCATCTGTAAATTTAAGGGATAAACATTATTCGACAATTCCAAGACATCCCAAACAAGGACATCACACAAGCACTGGTAGCCTTACCAACATATGGCACTCCTACACAAGCTCTTCAAAAGTTGGGCACAGAAGCCATTCCATTGTAGATCTCAATGACAAGAAAAAGCTCATCAAAGGTAGAAAAGGTAATACATTATAGAGATATAAGCCTTGATAAAGACATTGTTATTCAAAAATATGACTATGATACTATTTCATTGGAACAAATAGGCATTTTCCAACATGCCTTAGAAAGGAAGAAACATCAAGAAATGCTTAGGAGAGAACACAGGCAGAAGCAAGTACTTCAAGATATAAAGGACATCTTTTTAGATGCATTTAGCCTACCAACTCATGAAGAGACCAGGCCACTAATAGGACAACTGAGATATATAGTGGAAAATGTCAACAATGAAGACCTTGATACAAATGCAAAACTCTTAGAATGGTCTAAAAACAAGTTTCAAGGCAAGGTAAATTAGAAAATATCTAGTGAGATAGCACTACAACAAGTTGTATTAGCAACAAAGATTTAGTATGTGAAGAAAGTACTTGAGAATATATTCTCACTGTACACAAAACTATGCAATCCTACACTCTTCACCCAAGAGACTTGAAGTCAAATTCTGAGTTTGGAAAGTCAAATACCTGCATTAGGTGCAAGACTACCATCAAATCCAGCTAAAAATGAGAAGCATTTTAGAACATTGCTTCAGGCACAGAGTCTGATAGTTGTCTTAACAGAAAATGAGGCTATTATTAGAGCCAAACTGACAAGAATTCAAGCTACCCTCACTTTACATATGGAGATAATGTACAAGACACTAGGCTATGCTGAAACTGATGGAACCTTGAAATTTTTGCAAATTAAAGTTTCCATTTGCAATACTTTACCTGATCATTCACTCAATAAAATAGATTGGAATGAGTGAGCAGAAGTATGGAGCATTTTGAAATCATGTTCACCCTTCAAAAAATTGATGGTGGATGAATTCATTGGAATGTGGCAGTATATTCTTATGTAGAATCACAATCAGGAATAATCAGAGAACAAGTTACACCAGATTTGGCAGAAAGAGTTATCATTCGCTAGTCTGAAGATGAGCGGATTAGCAACATATCTGTCTACAACTTCAATCAAACTGAAGATACCCAGAGTAACAAGAATTCACTTGAAGTTTGTGAAATCTCTAAAAAGAAATGAGCATAAAACTATATTATCACAGGAATATATAAGGAAGTTGCTTATTAGTTAGGATTTTAGTTGATTAGCAAGGGCTTACAGACATTGTTCTGCAATCTGGAAGAAGTTATTGGTGCTTTATAAGTGTATCTCTCCATACCTATGTACAATTTTGCACAAATGATCATTGTCATGGGTCAAAATTGCCATGGAGATGAATTCCAGTTTTGTCAATCCTATCGATGATTCTCAATACAATTGGAATTCTATGACATATATAGTAGCATTGAAGGCCTTTGATCTTCAGCATCGTTCCTGTGATTATAAATAATAGAAGTCATGCTACCTTTTCATAAGTGATCGCTTCAGAAGTTTATGTTTGAAATAGCGGTGTCCAAGGAAGATTCAATTCAAGCATCTGGAAACATATCAAGGGTTACTGTGGACATTTGCAGGAGAAAACATATTTTTACTTGTCTGAATGATATATTCATATATAAATCGTCTTAACTCTGCATTTTTGTGGCAGGAGGAGCCATCAAAAAACAGAAAAAATATATGGAGGGATTTGAGCACAAGAAGACTTTACGTTAGCAGTAGATATCTGCAATCCATAGGATCGAGCCTGTTCTTCTCATTGTCAAATGCTTTTTACAGGGCTTTCCGATAAATATTTCCCATAAAATTATTGTCGATGTTGTTTACTTATAGCATTTTGAATGTTGCGATAGGTGTGTGTTTGGATAGAGTCGTCTGAAGTCAAGAACGTATCATGGTACTTCAAATCATCCCAATGCAGATAAAGAGAATACACGGCACAATCTTTATGTGACGTCTCCTGCATACGACAATATTATGATCCTTAGATGCAGAACGAGACTGAGATAGTCAAAGCGGTTTGAAGAATAGATGGCCTCGTCGAGAATGTTAAAAGGTGTGCAATATAGAAGAGGTTCATGCAAATGAAAAGGCCTTGCAAAATATGGCTCGCGATTGATGTTCTTTGGATGAGAATCACACAAAAAAGGGCATCACGGGATTGAGAGCATGCGGCAAGTGTTATAAGCCACAGGAAGGATACAAATGTCGGTTACATTCAAATAGTTTTTTAATCATATTTAATATTGATTAGTTTTTATTTATGAAGGGTTGCAACGTTTGGTTGGGTAACCAACATCTCCTAGTGCTTTATAAATATGACATGAAGAATCAAACAAGGGACATTGATTCATTACAAAATATTATCTACATTCCTGAGGCATATAGATTATTGTAATTTCTTCGTTGGAAGAGACTGAATTTGAACTAAGCTCTAGGAGAATGAAATTATTGGGCATATTTTTCAATATTGCATGATGTAAAATCGTGTTGGGTGGAGCATTTACATTGGAGCGTCTTCAACACATTTTTCCACAGTAAAATCAGTAAAATCCTTATGTGATGTACAGTTAAAAACTATATAGTTCCTCCTTTGTGATCCTTTTTTTTCTATTAATAATTTATTATTGTGATAAGTATATCAAATTATTCGCTGTTATTCAAACCCAACAAATACAAATATTGTGGATTATTATAATTGTTTCCTTATTTGTATCTATTTTGTCCTTTTGAAAGGATCAAAACATTATAGATTGGTTTCAATATGCATAAAACAAAATAATTTGATGCATCCCGATAGTTGAATTGTTCGTAGATTTAATATTTATAATATCATAAAGTTGTATGTGAAAACTTATAAGATTGACTCTATCGCCCTTTTAAATTTCAGCACTGATCATTAACTCGCTAATATTTCTTTATCTTTCTGTTGGCAATATTTTGATCTTTTTCTGTTAAGGGTTCAATATCCATTTGTTTTAATAATTCATTTTAAATCGTATTTCAGCATTTCACAACTCTATTAAAGTAATCGAAATTGGAAGATTAATATTCATCATTCACAATCTAGAAGTTTCCATGAAATCTTGCCATTTAAGGAAGTTATCTTTGCGTTGAATTTATCTACTATAGGCATATTGGATTCAAGTTTGTTGTCCAAGATCAAGTGTACAAGCCTTGGTTTTGCAAAACCAAAAGCACAGAGGATCTAGATCGAATTGATCAATCCTATCAAGTTGGCCATAACCAATTAGAAATCTCAGCATCAAGCAGGAAAGGCTCGTAGGATTCTAATCAACGGTTTTGATAACCAACAAAAACTCTATTGAAGAAAGACCCCAAACTTTCTACTTTAGATGCTCTAGTACACCTTGCTGCCGAGCTCGCAATCCAAATTAAGTCATTGGATGTTTTATGTGATAACTAGGATGCAGCTCTAAAGATAATAATGGATGTCCATAAATCCTTTTTCGACAAACACACAAAAAAGGGGGAAATATAAAAAAGGGGGAGATATAACAAAAGGGGAGATACAATATGGGAGACTTACAATATGGGGGAGCATGAACAAAAGGGAGAAAAATAAGAAAGGTAGAGCATAGCAGCAGAAAATATAATAGAGTAGAGTTATATCATTGGGGAGTTATACATTTTTGAAAAAGCAACAAAACAAGACAAATATCAGCTAAGAGGAGCATATCAGATGAAAGAGTATCAGTATCATAGCATATTGAAGTCAATGTGTATTAGCGGAGACAGATTTACCCAGAGAGGAGCACAGCATTTTGGATACAATACAAACATATTAACTCAGGGGAGTTATCAAATTTTGAGGTATACAAGTTAGTACAAAATTTTGCAATTTTAAAGTTTTGCATATAAGCCGAATCATGGATATGTTATGCTCGAGAAATTAAAGAAAATATTGTATATTTAAGTGTTTTTGTCACTCATGTCAAAGGGGGAGATTGTTGATCTCAGATTGGTTTTGACAAGTGAGTGTCAACATACTTAAGTCATTTACTTAGTTCATGCCAAACTAGTAATACATGCCGAGCATAACATGTAACTATTAGACCATGCCAAGTTGCAATGAGTGCCAAGTCACTCATATGCCGAGTCATTCAAGTGTTGAGCAAATCGACTATGCCGAGTGATTCAAGAGTCGAGCAAATACTAGATGCCGAGTCATAATATACAGAACAAGGCATGTCGAGCATCAGAGACTTCATATGTCGAGTGACAGTTTTGACATATTTGTTTTAATGGCACAAACAACTATGTAAACCATTTTTGAGCCTACTTAAAGATAGATTTCGATATTTTGGAGATAAGGACAAATCTCTATTTGGATTCCCTATGCAATTACATGCAACCAATCAGAAAATGGGAAGGAGTAAGCGGCAAAATGGATGAATCCCAACCGTAGATTCATACCTAACCCTAAGCCACCTAAGTCTTCTTAAGGAAGATGAAGCCCTAAACTCTTAACAACAGAGGAGAGTGAATGTGGAAGGAATTGAAGAAGCGAACAAGATAGTTTGTATGCAGAGCATTCAAGGTGACTTAGAAGAAAGAGTGAATTGCATAATCAGTTAAAGAAGAACAAAGGATAAAAAAAATGATACAGCATTGACACTTCTGATCGAGAAGGATCAATTAGACATTGTTTAGAGGTGACCTATTATCAAACAAGCAAGTGTCAATCGCAAGATCGATGCTGAGACATTTTAACAAGTGATCTCAGTTAAATCTCTTAAGCAGAGTAGTTACCAGATTAAGGAAGGACAGCTAAAGTTGAATGTTGGCATAGTTACCATGAATATGGGTTTTGTAGTAAATTCAAAGGACTCCATTGAACACATACACATTTGGTATGATAACCATCAAAAATTCTACTCAACATATGTGGATAAGATGCAAGATTGGAGTCGATCTTATGGGTCAATGATATAGGAGTGTGAATCTCACATTGTGGGGGCAAATAATAGTCAATGTCCAATTCCCACTTGAACCATATTTAAAGGGGAGATGTCTCATTCATGTGAAGATGCGTATTCTTATCCTCGAGTATTACAATTCTATATGTATTGTAGTCCCTCTCCTATTTGTAATTCTATACATACTATAACATTATTTGCCTTGATCTTTTCCTTTATGTTTGAGGATGTTCTTACAGGAAAAGAAAGTTGGTACTTTAACATGCTACCAAATATTGTGCAGTTTGGTCCATACTTTCACTTTTTTCGAAGTAGCAACAAGATAGTTAGCAGATTGCAAATCCAGAACTATATACATAGCTAGCCACGAACTTTCAACTAATTGCACAAGAGGAGTTTTACAATCACTAGTTGGGGTTAGGCCATTATAGTGGTATTAGAACCTAACGATTCTCTAGCATGTGGAGTTTGCTGTGGGAAGATTGTGACAATGTGGTTGACGTATGAATAAGACCAATTATAAATTACGGAATACACCAGCATGACAGGTTAGGAGCCAAAGTCACCAAGAGTCTAAAAGTGAAACTTCATTACAAGTAGAGATAGAACCTAGTGATACAGATTCTGAGGAAGTAATATTTGAGAATATGGGTGAAAGATATGTGGTGGCCAATGAAGCACGTATGTTCAGACAATTGATAGAAAACATTAACCAAGGGAATGTATTGGTTGAACAAAGAGCGTAACAACAAGATCAACAAATTGAATTTATGATGCAAATGATGGCACGACAAATGGGGTTAAATGTGAATATTAATGACAATAATGCAACAAACAATATTGGGTCAATGGTGCAACAAATGTAAATGGGGGAGTTAATGGAGGACAAAATATGGGTAACAATGGTGAAGTTAATGCAGGGAACAATGTAGGCCAACAGGTTGACCAAAATGGACCAAATGAAGGAATACAAGTGGCTGATGATTTTGCTAGGGTGCCCAGACCAGCAAGGACCACTTGTTCAAGGCCAAGCATTCTGAATTTCCCTCCTAGAGTTCAAGTCCAGCAAGGGCAGAAGGTGCAATTAAAGGATGTACAGGGCCAATTAATAAGAGAATGGATAGCAGAAGGAGATGAGTTTCGAGCAGCCATCACATTGCATGACTACATGGACTTGAGGATGAGACACATGCCAAAGAGTGGCAATAGAGGGCAGCAGACAGAGTTGTTGAGGAAGATTAATAAATTCTCCCACTCTTCTTATGATGGAACGGGTAAGATGATTGTAAGGGCTTGGGTCCAAAAGTTAGATATGTATTTTCAGTTGAATCCTACGCTGGAAAGGGAGGCCATCAAATTTGCAGCATTACACCTATAGGGACTTGGGCATGAATGGTGGAATCATTGCATCATTACCTTGGGGCATAATCAGATTACTTCATATATTGACTTTACGGAAACATTGATTGAAAGGTTTGATAAAAAGGATCTTGAGTTGCATTTTAAAGAATTAGCACAGCTGAAACAATGGACCAGTGTTGATAATTACATAGTTGAATTTCAAAGGCTAGCAGCCCTAGTTACTGATATAGCACCTAATAGCCTCTTAATGCTCTTTATGGAGGGCTCACTGAACCATTAAGAGGATGGATCAAAGGACTAAGTCCAACTTCATTGCAGCAGGCTTACAAAAAGGCAAGGGACATGAGCCAACCACATCTAGGGATAGATTTTATTTTAAGGGTTCCACTTCCAAAAAGGACAAAGACAACAAGCCTTTCCACAAATAACAACCTCAAAGGGCTCAAACCAAAAAGATGGACAGCGATCAGCTCAATGATCTTAGAAGGAAAAATTTGTGTTTCCATTGTAGGGAACCATGGGACTTCTCTCATAAATGCCCTCTCAAAGCTAAGGTAGCTAACATGGAATACTTTTTGTTTTCCGTATGGGTAAATAGATTAATGCATACAGAGAATGAAACAAGAATATGTAACAGCAGTACTCTTTTTATTATTCACATATGCCAAAGACATTACATTATGCTTCTAATGATGATTTACAATGATCTCAGATGGGGTATATATACTTCTCGCTGAACCTTCCCTAAGGGGTTCGCCGGCTACATGACAATGTTAATCTACCCATCGGCTACACAGTGTTTACCGACGACATCATACTGTCGACTATACAATCTCTACCAACGGCATCATCCCATTGGCTACACAATCTCTACTGATGACATCATCCCCCCCAAAAGAAAAGTCGTCTGCTGGTGACTTCAAAACTAACAAAAATAGGAGACCACAATATACAATATAGAAAGAATATATACTAGAGAGGAGGTTGTGACCCTGAAGAATGTTGTTGCCGGCACAATTTATACACTTGATCTGTCTGGATGCACAAACCCTTCTAAGTCCACATATTAACCTCTATGGCTTCCTTTAGAAGGAGCACTGCGTCCATAGCCTGGGCCTTAGCTAACTGCAATTCCTGCTCAACCGCTCACTTATCCCGCAAAAGTGTTGCACGCTCAGCTGCCCATGCTGCTTGCTAGCTGGCCAAGTCCGCATTTAACTTTTCTCTAGCCTCCCTCTCTGCTGTCAAAGACCTCTCAGCTGTGACCTTGTCTACTGCCCTATCTGCCTCTGCACGCCTGCGAGCATAATAGACTTCTTTGTACAATCCCATTATCTCGTGCGCCAACTTCTCCATCGGAGTGGTGCACGGCCCCAACTCAGGCTCCGTGGCCCAATTAGCCAACATCTCAGGTGTCTCAAGTGCTAGCCAACAACTGTCCTCAAAGCATGAACGGAACCGCTCCGAACAAACCCCCCTGATATAAGCCCAGACCAAATGCAACTCTTTACGATGAGTCAACGCCTGTAATGCAATGTTGTGTCCTTTCTTCTATTGTTAGTATGGTGCAGCTCTAGAATAGCTCATAGTCCTCCATCTACCAGTGGAAAAGGCCGCTCACCGAGTCCAAATCATTATCTGTTGATCCTCCTTCCAACCGTAGGAGTCCTTGATCTGGTTCCATTCCCTACTTCCCTTCATCCTCTTCTTCAGAGTCTGATGACAGAGCTTCTTCGCCCATCATTTGACTGTGCAAATCAATGATGAATTTTCATCCTTTTCTTTCCAGTGATAGCGTATTCTTCTTCTAGTCATGTTTAACTTTTTCTTATATGAGTCATCCTTGGCCCAGAATGGCGTCGTATCCTCTCCTTTTCAGCGGGATGACGACAAAGTCAAGTAGGAATGGTTCTGTTCCAATCATCACTGGTTGTGCCATCAAGACGCCAAGAGGTTTAATGTTGGTCCATTGTTAACAACTAGAATGTAGGTGGCCACAACGTCGGCTGTCCCAACCTCTTCCAAGTATCCTCCGATAACACATTCACACCAAACCCTTCGTCCACAATTGTGTTTGTCAAAACAGTTCCCAAAATTCCCATCTCAACGACCATCGGATGTCATCTGGATGTGAGGGCTAGGAGCATTGGGCCCTCTGCATGTGCTCCACTTTCCTTCTCGCTTCCTTATTCTCCTGATACTTTAGCAGCGGGAGCGATGTTTGTGAGTGTCGATCGGAGCTGAGGCATTGTGAGCAACAGATCGTTTATTTTGACGAGTATCTCAGTTTGCAATATCTTCTGTACGATGTTTTGTTCCGCGCAGTTCCTAGTTGAGGTACCTATGGTGTCCCTTAAATGTGCTTTCTCCGACTGTGTCGCTTTCTCAATTTCCATTCGTGCTTCCTCCAATCTCTTATTTTCTTCCGTTGGGTCAGGTACAGTTTTGCTTGCTTCCGTGTGATTGCCAGAACCTCCTCTTCGTCCGTCCTAATGGTGATCAAATTCACTCCTAACTTTGGGCACTTGGCATCCTCATGATCTCCAGAACCACACCATCTACATAACTTTGGTGGATTTGCCGTTGTACAATCTCTAGCAAAGTGGCCCCACAAATTGCATGCTCGACATTTTACCATCAGGCGGTCATTCGCATCATACTGAATTTGACTGCGGCTCCCATTATTATTGTTGGCATTATTGTTGCTATTTTGCCCTCGTCTATTATTTTTGTATCCTCCCAACGTGGCACCCTCATTATTAGTGTTTCCACTCCCTCCTGACACGGAAGCCTCCTGGGTCAGGAGCACTTGTTGAGGTCCTCTTGTTTTCATATTGAAGGGGCATTCTTTTGTGGAATGTCCATGATCTGGCAGATCTCACAGAACTGGTTCTTTGGGCAAGATCCCTTTCTGCGACCTTTTGTCTTACATTCCATGCACCATAGGTTGTTTCCATTCGTCTCTTTTTGCATGTTCTTGAATTTTTTCATCATTCGGATCATATCCTTCTGGAGAGCTCGAACCTTCTTGCTGCCCTTTTCGTCATCCTTGCTCTCTTCTTTCAAAGACGCATTGTCATATGAATCGGATGAGTTACTCTTCTTTTTTGTTTTCTGCTTACTTTCTAAGTTCATCACCCGATTGTATCCTTCAATGGATGATGATGGTGGCACAATCTTCATTTTCTTCCGTAACTTTGGGCGTAGTCCTTCAATGAACCATCTCTTTTGCAGCCCATCCACCGGCTTACTTTCCATCTTGTTTATTAAGTCTTTTAATTTTCTGGAATATACTCGAACTGTTTCATTTTTTCCTTGCTTGGTGTTGTATATCTCTACTACGATCTCATTGCCATCGTGCAGCAGTTGAAATTCAATGGTAAATTCCTTTTTAACGTCTGCCCAATTGGTTAATTTTTGGGGATCCGTATCGGCAAACCAATCAATTGCTACACCCCTTAGGGTTGCCGAAAATTGTCGAACCCATTCATATGTATCTGTTATGCCATTCGCCCTCCAAATTGTTTCGCATGTTTTATAGTGTCGGATTGGATCGGCTATTCCATCACCATCAAACTTTGGCAACTTTTCCTTCGGTCCAGCCATTATTACTTGATTGTGTGTAACGGCACTATTCGACACTCCCACAACAGCGTTGTTCTGCATTCCCACACTAGTGCTTTGTACTCCCACATCGGCACTCTGCACTCCCACACCAGCGCTCTGTACTCCCACACCGGCACTCTCTCTAACAGATGCCTTATTTCCAACAGCTGTGTTCTTTGGTGAAGAAGGGTCTTCGTTAAGCAAAGTTGTCCGTTCCGGAAGTGTATAGTGGACGAAAAGTTCACTACACACTCGTGCTCCCTTAGCACTCCGAGCCGTGCGAGTTAATTCTCTTCCATCTAGATTCTCTTCCCTCGGCGAATACAAGTTCAAAAATTCCTCCCTTGCTTCTTCCACCAATTCCACCTGCTGTCGAGTCTCCTCGAACAATTCCTCAATGCTTTGGTATCTGTCAGCAAGTTGTTGAAACGTCCGTTTGCATTCGGCCTATTGTGCCAAAATTAAATTTTCTTGTACAGTGCGTATTCCATCTTTTTCCTTTAGCTTATTTCTATCCTTGTTAAGCTGATTTGGCATTACTCTGCATTCCTCTACATTTGTTCAAGGTCCATCAGGCAATGGCGTCAAATGTTTATCGTATGGGTAAATAGATTAATGCATACAGACAATGAAACAAGAATATGTAACAGCAGTACTCTTTTTATTATTCGCATATGCCAAAGACATTACATTATGCTTCTGATGATGATTTACAATAATCTTAGATGGGGTATATATACTTCCTGCCAAACCTTCCCGAAGGGGTTTGTTGGCTATATGACAATGCCAATCTACCCGTCGGCTACACAATGTTTACTGACGACATCATCCCATCGGCTACACAATCTCTACTGACGACATCATCCCATCGGCTAGACAATCTCTACCAACAACACTTTTCAACGGAAGGATCATTATCAAAGGGAAAGGGCAATCATTAAGAAGATGGAAACAGCAAGGGAGGTGAATCTATGGATATTGAAGTGATTGAAGGGAAAGTTATAGCCCGCCCATAAGGTGATGAACAAGATATTTCCTTCCATGTGAGGAGAACAATTCAAGAGCAGCAAGTGATTACCTTGGTAGATACAAGCGCCACACCTAATTTCATATTAAAGATACTTGTTGATAGATTGGAGCTTCAGAAAGTTATGCATAGACGTTTCAAAGTCATGGTGGCTAGTGGACATCAGCTTCTCAACTCCTTGGTAGTGAAGGATATGCCCCTACATATGGGAGATTATGATATATGATAGGCCGATTTTATGTGGTTCCCATAAGTGATTATGATTGTATTTTGTGCATGACTTGGATGAAGACCTTACACGAGTTCACTTTCAATTTGGATAGGATGGATCTGAAGTATGAGCATTGGGGTAGGAGAGTGGTGATTAGAGCTCTTACAGATAAGGGGCTTAAGGTGATATCTTTGAGGTGCATGGAGAGGCTCATCCAGCATGATCAGGTACAATGGGCAGCATGAGTTGTGATTATGCCAGAAGAGAGTATGCAGCAAAAGCATGAGTACCCACCTTGATGGAAATCTAAATATTGGCAAGTTTTAGAGTCCCAAGCACCATGGCAAAGGAAGAATCATTAGATTTTACCCACTACTTATATTAAAACAATATGCTTCAAACCATTAAAAGTCATGAGCACGGCAGTTGTAAGTGGTTCACCAAGAATTAAAGAAAGAATGAATAGACAAATAAAAGCAATCCATTAATGACAAGGACAATACACTGGTCTGAGAGATAGTGAAGTTGGAACAAAGTAATCACATACAGCAAACAGATTTATATAAACATAGAAATATTGGATTCCAAATTACACAAATCAGTGACAAATACACGAAGGTCGAACAGCACACTCACCAACACGTCCAATCAGATGTTTCCCTCTTGTTCTCTCATGGTACTTGCTGGTTGTATAAACTTTGAGAGCTGGTGAAGGAACTATACCTTCTAGAAGTTGATTATACGTGTCCTCATAGGACACAAGTAGAAGTCGTTGACGATTTAAAATTTATCCGCCCAACACAATAGAGATCTGAATGGGGAAAGATGATAACCTATAGACGGATCAGCATGTCAGAAAGAGATGATTAATTTATTAGCACATAAAAAATAAAGTGTATGTTAAACCATCAGAGAACGGTTACTATGTAAACACTGTCTATTAGAATGTCCTGTCAGAATGCGTTGAACAGCTGGATAATATTGAAAATAATTGAAGTTCGATAAAGAATGTAAGTCATCAATAAAGCATTCCAAACCATAAAGAATGGAAAAGTATATTAACATAGAGTGGCTGTGGCAGCGTTCAGAGTCTCCAATTGTGTTTTGGACGGCAAGACAAGGAACAGTATGATTCTCTGCAATCCACTCGAGAACGGCAATAAAAAATCACAGTTTCTGGCATCAATGGCAGCAAGACCGAGTTCTGGACCGATGCCAAACTCAATCCAACACTGCAATGCTTACTTAAAGAATGATCGAGGTCTGCCCTAATCATATGTTTTCCACATACTTCCTTCATACGCACCTATCCCTCTGTCAATGGACTTTGTACGCATTGCAGTCAGTCTTTTATCTACTTGCTACACAAGGATCCACGGTTGCTTCCGAAATTGTTCAGTCAGATAAAACTTTCAACTTCTCTTCCCTCCTTGGATTTCCTGTGCAACACATGTTATTGCATTAAACTGCAAGGGAAGACGACGAAGGTTCCTATACATGTAACCGAATTGAAGTTTTAATAGAGTGATAAAGAGCATAAGGAAATGTGATTCATTTGGCATGTCAGTAGCAACAACGTGAGTACAAAGAGGCGGCAAATTATTATAACGGTGAAGACAAACGAATATACTAGCGGCAATTTTGGAGACCCGATAAGATGAATAAATGAATAGGAAATTTAAGGCATCAAGAGTATGAGTCGTGCGATTATGTGTGCGTAGAAACAACACACTCAGCATTTGAAAATCGTTTTGAGAAGAAAGGCCCGTTGAATCTAGGAAATCCCGATGAAGCACAAATGGAGTGAGCCGAATCTGAAGATGACACGTTAAAATCAAACATGTGCAATTAGAAACAAGAAAGAAGTAGATATGATATGATATGATAGATTTTAATGACGTCCACGAGACTAAAGTAGTCTATGGGACCCATGCAATCGCCCTCCCGAGTCAGAAGCCAAACTAGTCAGTTGCAAAGTTTTGGTTAACTTGTTTCTTCTTCTCTGAATTTTGATAATCAACTCCGCTGTTCTCTTCACTTGATCTTCCTCAAATAAATAGTTGAAGTCCTTGTTCTGCAGAATTTTTGTATAATCAGATCTGATGTCGTTGTTAGAAGATATGCAGTTCAAGCAGGTATGGTTAAGATATTTCTAGCGACGAGCCAAAGGATCGTCGTAGTCAAAAGCATAAGGGCTCCATCATATACAGGCAAAGAGTAAAAATCTCAAACACTTTATTCAGTTTGCCTATTATTAAAATAAATTCAATATGGCCCAATAATGATTAATAAAAACAAGGATTAATAATAATAATAATAATAATGAAGAGATGGATTTGTTAATCAAAGGAGGTGTATTTTATTTTTTTAGAGGGATGACTTTTGGCGTAAAAAGTCGTATTTCTTTCTCATTAAAATATAAATAGTAGCCAAGGGGCAAAGAAGAACAAGACACATTCAATATCAAACATTAGATATTCAGATATTTATTTGTTGGAGGAATAAGGACCAGAATATGGCTGTAATATATTCTAAAAGATCATTTTTAAATGATTTATAAAATTTTGTTGCTGTATGTGATTACTTTGTCAAATAAGTGGACAAGGTCATCGATGAGATTTAAACTTGATCATACATTTAAATCTTTTCGAATTTTTGTCCAATCTATCTTTCTGACCTTAGGAGTTAAAGGGCAATCTAAACTAGTTTAGAATTGTGTGTGTGTGTGTGTGTGTGTGTATATATATATGATCCATCGCATCTTGATTATTAAATTATTGTTTATAACTTATGTGTAAAGAATATTATAAAGTTGTATGTTATAATATTCATTGTAGTTCACTCTATTGCCCAAATAAACTAAAGCATTGGTCTTTTTATCATTGAAGTATGGGATGTACATTTGAAATCAAAAAACCTATAACTTCCTTCTTGCAAACCTCAAATCCATTATTAAAAACCTTGTACAAAAACATTCATTTCAAACTATCACATAACCCCATATTAGTCAAGTTCAAAGACCTTGCCAACCAGAGAACTTCAACGCTTAAATTCGCAATAGAAAAGCCTTAAACCAATTAGTCAGTGTTTAAGGTGAAGGACTACCTGCCTAGGTGTAGCGGAGCTTAAAGTGCAGTGGGATCAAGGTCATGAGCCCAAATTTAAAAAATATATGAATATTCAAATAACATATTATACAATGATAATAATTAAGAATAATAATATTATAATCTATTATAATAGTGATATATTTGACAATATAAAATAAAACAATATATAAGATTATAGCATAATTGTAATGTAAAATATTATATTATAATTATAATATTCATGAGTTAAATAAATTAAATAACAAATAAATAATTTGATTATAAATGATATCAAATACTAATAATAATTTTATAACGTACCCACGTGGAATAATATTATAATATAATTGAGAATTAAATATTATTATAAATAATATACAAGGAAAATATACTACGTAATAGTATTATTATCACATTTGAATATAAATACTATTGATAACTAAAGGTAATGAACTGATTAATTAATCAATATTATATTATATCTATTAATAAATTTGGTACAACCATTAATATAAAATGATAGTACAATATAAATATACAAATATAAAAGTAAATAATCTAATATTATATAATAATAATAATAATCGAGATAATATATATTATAACATAACTATACTGAACTAATTAAGAGATGTGACTATTGACCACCCTCCAATCAACATATATAAGATGGAGTTATCAAAGGACAGAGGGAAATCATCGGAAGTCATTGGATATATGTATATATGTATGAAGGTTGCCACCACAAATATATTTTTATGGGAAGGAGAGAAAACTAGGTCAAAGAATAATATGCAATGACTAAGGAGCAAAGAAGGGAAGCAGCGACTATGAAGAATTAGGGAGAAGCTGGTAGACACACACAAAATTACTTGCAGTCAAACAACAATCAATGTTGGAGATTATTTATTTGCAGTTGTCTACATATTGAAAAAGAAACTTGCAGTTGATACACAAGCTTATAGTTGTTGCCTTTGAATTGCTCATACTCTTCACAACTATATTGGATGATTGTAGACCCAAATAGATATTTGTGTGATGATGGAAAAAGAATATGTTAACCGCTTAGAGAGGGCTCATGTGAAAGTGAAAGGGGCATGAAACTTTCATGGAGGGAATAAGAATGAAGAGCGGCGTAAGTAATGCAGCCACACAAGATGAACAACGAGGAATGGCATGTGGGTTTTGGAATATGTGCAGCATCCATTTTCATTGGAATCTTAAGTATTATTGTTGGTATTTCAACTCATAAGATCAATGTTCTTGAAGGCAGCCCTCTAACTCGCATTGCCTAGGTGATGATTATGAAAATCTCTACAAATTGTTTATTCAATCAAATAGTGATGGTTTATGTTATCAATCTTGGTTTATTCATCAATTAGTAGATTCTAACATATTTCAATAGCTTTTGAGCTTTGAATCAAAAACATATTTGCCCAGAGCAATTATTGGAGTAATTATTTAACATATTAGTCCGAATAAATTGCTACAATTGTTACTATGAATGCATCTAATTAGCACATATAAAGAAAAAGCCGTAAATAAATGAATGACCTAAAAAGGGTCATTACACTCCCACACCATTATGCTTTATGACATTCCTAGGCAACCATCTTTGCATTCCACTCCACCTCCATACTGC
The DNA here is from genome assembly GCA_028749045.1 of Cupressus sempervirens. NCBI lineage: Eukaryota > Viridiplantae > Streptophyta > Pinopsida > Cupressales > Cupressaceae > Cupressus > Cupressus sempervirens. Next base: position 872,726,037 of record CM053786.1, read on the forward strand.
CATCTGTTCAACCCCTCCAATATTTATGAGGCCATTAGATCCATGAGATGCAGTAAAGCAGTTGACAAGTATGGTTTTTAGGCAGAACTTTTCAAACTTGGTGCCTCTGTCCTTGGATCCTACCTTCCTACACTCTTGAGTGGTTTGCACTGGGTTTCCTAAGTCCTAGTCGCAACATATGATTTACCCTATTCATAAGTCTGGGCCTACTTCCAACCCTGGCAACTACAAGACCATCATGATCTAGCATACATTTGCCAAACTTTATGCCACTGCTCTGAACACTATGCTATCCAAAGAGCTTGACGGGAGAGGTTGTAGAGCTAGAGGTCAGGCCGATTTTTTGGCGAACTACCAAACTATGGATCATATCTTTCATGTTGCAAACCATTATTGAGAAGGCTAAACACCACTCTAAGAAAGTTTATTTCTGTTTTGTTGACTTCTGCAAGGCTTTTGATTTTGTTCCTAAGAAGGCCCAATTTCAGAGACAGAGTGAGATTGGGATCTCAGATATGCTATTGACGGCTATGATGAGACTATACAAAAAGGTAACTGGTGGATTCAAGAATCCAAAGGGTTTTTGTGTTCTAATTCAAAGCACCATTCAGATGAAGCAGGGTTGCCCCCTTTCTACCACCATGTCTAGGTTGTATATCAACAAGCTCGAGGATTTTCTTATGAACTCCTCACAACCCAGTGATGGATGCTATTTGCATCAGGTTTTGATCTTCATTCTTCTTGTTGCAGATGATATGGTTCTTTTGGCCTCTTCCCCCGATAGTTTACAGATACTCCTTCATGGTTTGGCTTCTTTTTGTGATCAGCATCAGCTCGTGGTCAATCTGGGTAAGACTCGGGTTATGATCTTTAACTACTTAAAGATCTCTCATCTTCATTTTTTCTTCCAGGGGTAGAAGGTTAAGATTACTTCTTCGTATATGTATCTCAACGTGAATTTGTTGGGACCTGTTTCAGCTTGAGACCGGTTATTCAGTGCAGAGTCAACAAGGGTATGGGTTCCCTGGCCATGCTTGAAATAGAATGCTTCAGACATCATTTTCAGGACATTTCGTCCAAGCTATCCCTCTTGGACTCCTTGGTTCGACCGAAAATTCTTTATGGCAAAGTGGTTTGGGGACCTTCTCTTCTTCTATTATATTGGACCTCTACAGAGCATGTTCAAACATTGTTTTTATGGCGTATCATTAGGATGTCACAAGCTCACCCCCCACAACATTATCCTCACCGAGTTTGGAGCTCATCCTTTCAAACTTGCGGCTATTTTTGTCTTGATCTGGTTTCTTCATCGGCTTCAGGGTTTTGCGGATTCGACTATTGATCAACATAGATACTCTTACCTGGCATGTTGTTCTATTACAGTTATGAGATCTGATACTAGCGCTAGATCTCATTATTGGTACGCCCATGCCACCTCTCTGTTGAGTTCGATTGGGATTGAAATTGATCATGTTTCTCCTTACCAGTTTTTGTTGGATGCTCCTGCTCACCTCCTTCCTTCACGACAGGAATTGAATGAGCATGTCAGCCAGGATATCTATAGAGTACATTATCACTACCTGGCATAATCCTCCAGGTGGATTACTTTCTAAGATCGCCTTTTATGCTAAGTATTTTCTTGAGATTTAGAACGGTATTATTGTCAACCCTGCTTACCTTTATCGACGTTGGAGTCATGCCCTGCGTTTCTCCTTGGTCTCCTTCAGAGTTAGCACCCACCATCTTCAGGTTCAAACCGATCACCATATGGATAGAAATGACCAGATCTCTAAGCTATGTACTTTGGCGGAGGTTGAGACGGATACACACTTCATATTTCGTTGTCCTATCTATTATGAGATCAGAGGGAGATTTTATTGCCTATTCAAATAGTGTTCTTCTCTTTCAGCATTCTTCAACTATATTGACTAGCGATGCCTTGCACTTTAACTCCGAGAGGCCACCCAACTCCATGAACCTACCCTTCAATCACTCATTCCTCAATGCAATATCTCAAATCAACTCATCACCGACTTTATCTCCCCCCTGTCTCAACCATGAGGTGCAAAAAGGTCATCCAGCATCACTCACTCCAGATAAGTGAGACACTGCACCAGTCTATCCAGGCAGCGACACTCCTCTAGTGGTTCTTGACGATGATCTAAGTCTCTAGATCGTTTGCAGTTATACCCTTTTGTGACTGATTTCTTTGTGCCAAGGAAGGATCCCTAGTCCTTACCTTGGCTTTTCTAGTTTTATGTCTTATTTTGTTTCTTCTCGAACACCATTTGGTGCTCCTTCTTTGGTCGACTCTTTTGTTTGTATGCTCAAACCCATAAACCCTTGGGGTTTCCTATTGGAAATTAATATGATCATCTTATCTTATCTTATTATCTACCCCCAGGGCTTGAAAAATGAAGTTTGACTTGAGAGTAGGAGCTTTCTATATTGTACATTGAAAAAATTACATTTCCAAAAAAACCCCCCTTCTCCAACACATTAAGAAATTCTTATACTATATCTCCATAAAAAAAAAGACCCTTTATCAATTTTAAATTATTGAGATCCTTCCCCACCCACTAAGCTTTGACTACTAATTGTTAAAATCTATAACAAACATTTAAAAATTTACTTCAAAACCCCTTTGAGACTTCTCGAAAACTGGATAAAATTTATGAAAAAGCTAGTGTTACACCAGCGTGGGGGTGTGGCAGTTCGAGGGGACATTAGGACAAGTTTCAGGTGTGGGAAAATAAAGGGCCTCAATTTAGGGACGGCAGGAGTGCGGCGGAGGGGTGCGAAGGGGGGGGAGGGGAGTGGGTTGGACAGTATGCACATATGACTAAAAATGCTAATTATGAAATGATACTTCAATATAACATACCAAATATAGTTGAATATAGAAAATTGAAATGTGATTTACAGACCATATGTTCAAACTTGAAACTTGAAACTTCATAACCATTACCAATGGCCATTTAACTTAATAAAATTACAAATACTAAAACTTTTTAAAATAATAATGATAATGAAAAATGAAAAATATAAACCATACATAGGACTGTGTACCATGTAAGTCAATGATTGACTATCAAATTATCAAATGAAAAAGATGAAAGATTCAAAATTCATTGTTCAACTATGAACAAAAAATGTTCCCATGCTTAAGAAACAATAAAAAACAAAAGCCAAAAAGTTTTGTTTTTTCTTTTTTTTCTTTTTTCTTTTTTTTTATTTTTTTTCCGTAATTTTAATTTTAAATTTTAATATTTTGGTTTTAATTTCATGGAACACGCCGTCACACCCCTCTCACACCCTGGGTACACCCCACGCATACCCCTTCACCTAGGACGCACCTGCGTTCCCGCGTCCCACCTGACTGCTTTCATAGGCACGACCGCACTATGACGATGTTTTGGCCGCAATGGGGGTACTCGGGTGCATGAAATACCCGCACCAGGGATGTACGTGCACCTAGTGCATTTTCATTTAAGTGGTGCAAAACATGTCTTTCAACCCATTTGCATGCAAACAGGCAAATGCCTCTAGAGACCACGTTTTTAGACTTAAAAGGGCATTTTTAAAACACTTATACATATAAACACATGCATCTTAAAATGTTCAATGGATCTTCTAGAGTGAGACTTGCATATTGAAGTGTTTTTAAAATATGCAATGACCTCTAGAGAGTGTGTTCTGCACTAAAAGTCTTATTTTAACAAGTTTTCAAAATATGCAATGACCTAGAGAATGTGTTTTGCACTAAAAGGCTTAGTTTAACATGTTTTTAAAATATGCATTGACCATTGTAGAATGCGTCTATTTTAAAATATACCAATGCACTCCTAGAATGCGTTTGGCATGAGGAGCACAAACACATGTTTTCAAAATATGCAAACTACCTGCTAGAGTGTGTTTTGCATCTCTTTCATGCATCGGCAAAGATAGAACCCGAATTTGAAGATTCAAGGGGAAAAAACTTCATGTTTTCCCTCTCCAAGAACACATTTTTCACCAAAAAATGCCCAGATCTGTCCATGTAATGGCTTGAAATCTCCAAGATCAAGGTTGTTTTTGCATTTTTTTGCATTCACAAGTCAAAAGTGATCAATATATATGGATTTGTGAGCCACGTCTTTGCAAAAACGACCCAGATTTTTGCATGAAATGGGCATTTTTGTTAAAAAGACCCAAAAAATAACATTCCCAACCCATATGTTTGGATCAATAGGGATTGTTTTTGAGTTTTAATGCATGTTGTTCCCTTTGGAGATCACATTTATGCATTACCATGCTAAAACCGTTTCATGTTCTTGCATCTTGGGACCACATTTTTGATAAAAATGAGTTCTCCTTGGAGTTTTTGACAAAAACGGTTTGCATTCAAGTGATCTCTGACCACATTTTTGGCTTTTTCATTTGCAAAACGTTCATTCAATGCTCATCAACATTCATAATTACAAGATTGAAAGAGTCAATAAGTTGTTTATGAATCAAATTTGGAGAAGAATTTGTCTTCAAACCTATTAACGATCCATATTTGGCTCATTAGTCTCCAAGTAGACGAGTTCAACCCTACTTATTAATTCATGCTTATCTCGCTATTTTGTTGCATATTTTGGCTTGATGTTGCACACTTGTTCAAAGATATGCCATGAAAATTGCCTTTTGCCTTTAAATATGATGAGAACTTTCATTTTCACATATTTGGATTTTCCCCAAACTCCAAATTCGAATTTGCACCTGAAAGCAACTTACTTGTTGACATTTTTGAGTCTAAGACCAAAGGCATGTGTTTGTTTTGTGCTTGTTTTTGTTGTTCGTTTGCTTGCTTTCTCATTTTCCTTCATTTGGAAGAAGTTGCAAGTTCTTTCCCAAGAGCTGTGCATTTCACGTCACTCTACTTTTCACCTTTTCATGCAAGTGCATCATTTCATTCCATGTCCATCATTATTCATTCTCACTTACAGGCATTTCCATTCTCTAAACCCAATCGCATGTCACAATTACATGTAAATCACTTTACCTATAATCGCATCCCTATGTGCCTAGCTTGCATTCTTGGCCATTTACATGAAAACCCATTTTTGCCCACATGCAATCCACCATTTAGAGTTCGATTTGGCCCTTTCCACCCAAATACGTATGCTTTGCGATTCATTTCCAGCCATCATGTGTTCCATAAGTGTCTAATCCATACTTGGAATAGCACACCTCATGGATTCATCATTGTAACTCAAATTCAAATGTTTTCATGGATCTAATCTCATTGGAAGATGTTTTCATCTTCATGTTCCAGTGCACTCTTCAAGATATGTCAGAACTTCTTCAAAGAACAAAGATATCCCATCAAGAAGACATGCTTTGATTCTTAACTAGTAATTCATTTGATCTTCATTTTCCCAATGGTTGCCCAAGAACCTGAGTTCGTGTGGGAATGCGCCAAGCATTTTGCTTTAAAAAAATAAAAAAATAAAAAAAGTAGTTGCCGATGCTGATGGGAAAATTTGTTCTAATTCCACATTCGAACATCATCAGGAAGGTTTTCAAATTGTCAAAGACTCCAGTTTGTGGTGATCTACAAAGGAGAATTCACAATAACTTGAACAAGGAAAAGCTTGATCACATCAAGTTTTCAAAATGACAACTAGAAACTCATTAAAGAGAATGCAGTGGCATAAAATACAAGAATTCTCAATCTCACGATTATCACAAAGTGTAAGGCTTTTTCTTATAGTCTACAAGATTAATTCATTCGGAATCATCGGTTTCAACATTCTCTTCAAGTATATTCCAATTTTGTAGATGCAGAAGATGGTTTACATGTAATCCAATCGCATGTAATCGCATGTAATTTGATTGCATGTCCTCATGACAGGTAATCCAATAATTCTTCTAGCCTAGTTTTACCAGGTCAAAGTTGGTTGAGTTGCTCCCACTTTTTTGGCCACTTTTTTCTCAACTCCTTTGCCTATATAAAGGAGTGCCCTCTCATTGTAAAAATCCAAACTTGTGCAAGCATAACTTTGATTGTGTAGTACGAATTTGCGAGATAAGTGAAGAAACGAAGCAATTGGATTCAAAGCTTTGAATGGAAGCAATTGCAATAGAGAAAATTAGAAGCTTTGACTATAGTTTGTGCCTATTGTCTTTCATTCATGTCATTATTGTGTGTTCAATAATAGAGCATAGTGAGTTAAGAAGCAATCGAAGCCGGAGCTTTGACTGAGAGCGGTTATAGTAATACATAGACTAGAAGTTTTGACTGTAGCTTGTGTTACCATCCCAAATTCACAAAAAATAGTTAGAATTTCCCTACTTTTGGAAGTCTTTGCATCCCAATGGTAGAGGGTTTTCTTATAAATTAGAAAAACGGGACTTAGAGCCAAACCGGTACGCTTTCAATTAGCCTTTGAGTTGGTGTTGGTTTAGCGGTATCACCGTTTCCAACTACTAGATATAACTGCAATTAGAGATATCATTTTGCTCATTACTTGCTCCAGGGGTAAGTGGATTCTTTCCTGAAAGTTAAGAGGAAAGAATATTGGTAACACCCCTTACGAAGCTATCAACTTCTTTCTTACCTTGAGTTGATTCAAGGAACGGTGAGAAAGGGTAGTCTTCTCTTTAAGGTAATAGAGATTTTGTCTCATATGTTGTGGCTGGTCATCCTATTTTGCGACTGGATTTTAACAAAATTGTCGGTTGCAAAAATATTCACCCAACACCTTCAACACTCAAATCTGTCTTTAGGAAGGTATTTGTCACTCTGCAATCTATCCCCTCTTGATTCAATCACCAAACTTGCAAGATGGAGAGAGAAAAATGAGAGAGAAAATGAGTATGAAACATGTTAATGAAACCCAAATAAGTGTCATTTTAGGGTTAAAGCGAAAAGCCAATAAAAAATTTGCTCTTTCTAAGTTTGGGGCCCGGATTTTTTGTTTTGCCTATGGTCTGCAAGGGCCCACATGGATCTATGTCAAATTCCCCTAAGTTTGCGACGAATCACGACCGAACCAGGCCGGATTCGCATAAGGTCTAAATTTGACCCTGTTGGTCCACTCAAATTTGCGATCTGCAGATTTGGATAGACCCACTAGGTCAAATTTGGACCCTACGCAAGCCAAATTTGGGGTTAATGAAGCCCAAATAAGTGTCATTTTAGGGTTAGAGCAAAAAACAATTAAAATTTTTCTCTTTCCAAGTTTGGGACCTTTTTTTTTTTTCCCCCCATGGTCTACAAGGGCCCACACGAATCCGTGTCTAATTCCATTAGGTCGGAATTTGACCCCGTGGGTCCACTCGATTTGCGATCTACGGATCTGGACAGAGCCAGTGAGTCAAATCTAGACCCTGTGCAAACTCAAGATTTACTGATTTGTGAATCTGAACCTAGTTCACAGGTCAGATATGCGAATCTAGTAACTTACGGATATCTTTCACAATGAAGAATAGGTAGGCTAGAACTGTATCAATATAATTAGAGAACGGATTATCTCATGAAAGTGTTGCTCCGTGAGAAAACATGGTGTGGTCACATGTAGAAAGCATTGTTTACTTGACAGGAACTATTGTTCACCATCAATTCAAGAAAAAGGAAACATCTTCTCTATAGGCTCTAATGTTGAACTATCTTGTCCAAATGTACCAGTCGTGTTAATTTAGAAGTCCTATACCTGAGAAGATTTAAGAATTGATGTTATAGAAATTTGAAGGCAGAATTTCTATAGATCGACCATAGAAGATGCTCTTTTTATCAAAATTATTCTCACTATGTGAACACAAGAAGGTAACTTTGATTCTAAAGGCACTTAGTAGGATATATTCATAATGATGCTCTATAAAACCTTATAGAGGTTGCATGTTTGGTTTTGAATGTAAAAGGTTATTCGAAAGAAGTTTTGATGATCCGGCATGAAATTTTTAATATTGACATCAAGATAAAATGATAAATGAAAATACCTTTAGATTGTCTATGAGATAGATGGAATGGACCTGCATTATCATAGATTTATGGAAGGGGTACGCGCCTAGCAAATACAAATAAATCACATAAGGCTAAGTTGTCATTGTGCATTCTTAACGTAAATAATCAGTGTACTAATATGTCGGCATTTTGCAACATTCAATCATTTTCGTCCTCAAGGAAGGCCTCATAGTTGTCTTCTCCATTTGAATAAGGAAAACTTATATTTTGTGTTTCAAATGACTTAATGGAGAAATGATTGCAAGTACGAACAAAGACAACAAAGATGGAAAAGTATCTTGGCAAAAATTTAAAGAGTTACAAATTTCAATTTATCATTATTGTAAAAATAACTTGAGTCACTTATTGTTACTAAAGTTAGCTTTTGGGCTTTACGATTTTAAAAGTTAAGAAAATTCTAACTTGTCTTCAAAAGGTAGTTATCCTAGGTGGTTACAAGCTAATTACTTTATGAGCCTATAAGTACAAGGCTTTTGCATTGTAAATGGGAGACTTTTGAAGGGGAAACTCTAGAAAAATTCAGAGAGAAACTTTTAGTTACTTCATTTTGCAATAAATATAGGTGGGTTTGAGATTGTCTAATCTCGTGAACATAACAAAGAAGGCATTTGTTCATATGTTTTGAATGTTCCTCTGAGTTATGGTTGCTAGTTTTTCATATGTTAAATTAGTGACCCCTTTATGCATCTAGGCAAACCATTATTATCAATGCAATTGATATAATAGGCACAACCATTTCATTGTATCTCGGGGCAGGTGTGTCAACATAGCCAATCTCCTCGCATATTGAGATATGCTACTCTACTTTCTATCATTGAATATTTAACTTATTTTTATGCTAAAACCTCTTTGTAAATGTTACCCATTGTAAAATACTACTTGGTATTCATATGTCTATTATTGGGATATCTTTAGATCATCTTGATTTAGTTTTATGTTTTCTCCTTTATGTACTTTGAGGTTAAAAATACACATACCCTCCATCATATGAGGGAGCTGCACTTTCAAACGCAAAGGAAGACTGAGACAAATTGCTCTTTGATCACAATTCCAACTGTTGGCCCAATTGTCATTGCACACAGGGAGAACATGGTTAGTTTTGAGGACATTATTTATAGTGACAAATATGTTTAATAACAAAAAAATCAATTTATTTATTCAAATACCTGTATAACCTCAAAAAGTAAAATCAACTCATTTTTAAAACATTTCTAACAAAGGAAGTTACTTTTCAACATCGCAAAGTTAGAACTTTCTATTCTAATTCCAATGATGAGTAGTATATGTTGTCCCTTTTCATATCCACAAGTCCTCCATTTTCTCCCTTTTATAGAAAAGGGCTTTCATGGTGTTTTCTCTCCCATCACTAGCAGAAAAACAGTGTATTGGTAGAAAAGTTTCAAGGTTCAGAGTTCCACACATGGCAGTTTAAGTTACAGTTGATCCTTATTAAACAGAATCTGTAGGATATAGTAAGTGGAGCAACAAAAAGGCCAACTGATCCTCATGAAAGTGCAACGTGGACTGTGAAGAATCAAAGAGCAATGTCTTTGATTGGTCTTGCACTTTCAAACGCAGAACTCACCAAATTGACTTATCAAAGACCTCGAAAGAAGTGTGGGAGAATTTGAATGCTTTGTTTGAATCAAAAGCATCAAGTGCAAAGATGAGCTCAAAGAAGAAATTGGTTGGTCTGAAAATGATACATGGTGACAACATTGTTCAAGATATTAATAAGTTTCACTCACTATTGAATCAACTAGCTAGGATAAAGGCTAAAGTAGATGATGATGATTCAAAAGCTATTTTGTTAAATAGCATGCCTGCTAGTTATGGAAATATTGTATTTACATAAAACAAAGTAGATGCTACTGTAGAGGAAATAATATCTACTTTGATTGATGAAGGACCTAAGTAAAATAAATTAACTATAGAGAAAACTGCAGAGGATTGAAAAAACAAGCCTAACTATTCCTCCAAATCAAATTCTATTGCAGCAGAAAACAAATCATTCTTTCAAAAACAAAATTTTGTGCTACTATTGCAAGAAGAAGAGGTGTGTTGCTATGAATTGCACTTAACGTGCCAATAATCTCCTTCATGTTCACATGTCCCCATGAAATTAATGTCAAAGTCGATGTTCACATGTCCCCATATCAGCTATGAATGAAAACCACTAGAGCAATAATTCATAGAGCCTTATAGGATAAGCATTGTCTGCAGTCAGCTATCACACTCCGTGTCCAATTTGTTCTGTGCGAAACATTTTTGGGTATCCAGCGCGTACCAATTGACGTGTGCATTTATTGGTTTCTTTTAGTGCTATGGCAAATAACAATGTATAACCAGGTAAATTTACAATGGATAAGATGATCACTCAATTAGTACAGGAAGATTTAATTGGATCTCTTACCTTTGGGGTAACTTTATTAGAGTAATTAAAAGTGAGCTAAAAAATATATAAAATACTTCTAATTGAAATAAGAATTCAATGATTCTGAAACACGGATCTGGCAGATAGTAAATTAACAAAATAAATACTAGTTTATAAAATAAATGAAAATATCTTACTTGGTTTGATACTCAAGTTCTCCATTCACATTCTCCGCTAACTCCCATTCCTGAAATCCAATCAGAAAAAATGTTTAGGACCTAAACCAATCTGGAAACAAATGCATATCATCAAATATTTATTTATGCCTGGAGAAATTTAGAAACCTGAACTGGAGTTATCTCTTGAGCATCTGAAAAATCAATACCTTCCCTGTTTATGAATCTGCGGCACTAGCATTGGAACTAGTTTGAGCATAGATGTTCTAAAGAAAATGGATTAGATAATGTGCTCATTCTAAAAATAACAAAATATTTAAAAGGAGACATCACAGTAACTATAAAACACTTACCCAGGAAGGAAGGTAAACAGAAAGCCTAGTGAGTTGCAAATATTTCAAAAATGGGACATGATGTTAATTCTGTAACTTCGATCTAATACTGATCTGACTGTACAGATCGTACAGTTCTAATTATGCATGAAATACCTTACTATTAAAGGCCTATATATAATTGTTCTATTCTTTAGGTATGATCAGCGTCTCCTTTGGAATGTTGTTTGAGACTAAACTTGTCTAAACTTAGTTACTTTAAATCACTAACAAATTCTATTCCTCCATTAGACGCCGATTAGAAGAATACCATTCAGGGCCGACCTAGAGAGGGACATGCCCCTTGGTTGCCATATTTATGTAGGGTATTATTGTGGATAAAGGACACACGAAAATTATATGGTCTGCTCCTTTAGCAATATTGCCCCATCCGATTTATTGCAGAGATAAGAAAATTTCAGAATAGTAATTATACAATTGATTACACTTCATATACAGGTCTCTACATTCAAGACCATCTTCAGCAATATAAAAAGGTATTATCTCACTCTTATTTATAACAGAATTTGAAAAAACTTTACATGGTATCAGAGCTCTTGTAGTCGAACCTTGGCTCTACAAATTGACAATCACATTTAAAATATCTAGCAACTCGTTATACCTTCAATGGCAAGCACAATCAGACCCGAAGATAGGTTTGATGGAAAAGAACACTTTGTTGCTTGAAAATTCAAAATTATGATGATTCTTGAAGATAATGACGTAATATAGTTTGTTGACAAAGAATCCAAGCAACCTAATCCTGATCCTCATAAAACTATTTGGATTAAAAGAAACAAGAAAGCCATGCAAATCATATTAGATGGGGTTAAAAATGAAATAGTACCTATGCTAATGAAACATCAAACAGCATTTAATATGATGAATGCATTATTAAATGCATATGAGGTTAACCATGTGACTAGAACCCTTGCACTAAAAAGGCAACTAAATCATATACAGATAAAGAGGGGAGAATCTATGTAATCATACTTCCTAAGGGTCGCTAGCCTAAGAGATGAACTTGCAAATATAGCGACCATAATTGAAGACAAAGAGCTAACACTTATGGCTATAGATGGGTTACCGGCTTCATGAGAAACATTCTCACAAGGAGTAAGTGCTAGAGACAATCTTCCAGACTTAAATAGACTCAAAGGAAATTGCCTTCAAGAAGAATCTAGGAAACTGAAGAAAGGAGAAAATTTGAAAATTGAAGATAAAAAACTTCATGTTCTCAGCACAAATACCAATAAAAGTAAGAAGAAGCACTTCAAGAAGAAGAAGGGTTATCAAATAAATGACAAACCTAAGAAATATTTATCCAAAATAAAATACTTCAAATGTGAAAAATTTGGACACTATAGATCTAATTGGCCTGAGGATACAAAGCAACAAGTAAACTATACAAACATTACCAGAAAAGAAGAAAACTATGATCCTAAGAATCGTGTATTGTATTCTACACTATCAAATGAAGTATCAAGCAAAGCATGGGGAATTAATAGTGGATCATCTTGACACATTACAAGATACAAAGAAGTACAAGATTCTATATCAGAAGAAGAAGATGGCGAAGTTACCATTGATGATAATTCCTCTCATTCAGTCAAAGGAATTGGGAATTCAACCTTGAAACTAAAGTCAGGTATTTCTCTACATCTCAAAAGAGTACTCTATGTACTAGGAATAAAGAGGAATCTAATCTCTGTTACAGCACTTGAAGATGATGGACATAATGTTGCATTCATAGACGGTAAACTAATGACCTGGTCTAAAAACTATTCATTTAAGAAATCAAAGTTGATAGGTCAAAGAAAGGGATTCTTGTATAAATTAAATATAGAACCTAGTCAACCTATTCAAGCCTTAATTCATGAAGCTGCTGTTATAAATGAAATATGGCACAGAAAGTTAGAGCATCTAAATTTCAAAGCCTTATCGAGTATGGAGAAGATGGTTACTGGTTTACCTAAGTTGAATAAAAATCATTCAAGCATATGCAAAGGATGCGCTCTGGGTAAGAATGCCAAAAGTCCATTTCATGATAGCACTAGAAAAACTAACAATGTTTTGGAATTAGTCCAGTCAAATTTATGTGGACCTATGTTTGTTGCTTCTCTTGGAGGATTCTAGTACTATATACTTTTTATAAATAACTTCTCTAGGAAAACTTGGATTTACTTCTTAAAATGTAAAGAATCAGAAGAATTCTTTAAGAGATTTAAAGAATTCAAAACCTTTATTGAAAACTTAATACGATACAAAATTAAGACTCTTAAGACTAATAATGGAGGAGAATATACTTCAGATTTGTTTAAAAAAATTTTGTAAACAAGCAAGAATTAAGAGGGAGTAAATTGTTCCTTATAACCCACAGCAAAACAGGGTAATAGAAAGGAAAAATAGAACAGTTATAGAAGTAGCAAGAGCTATGATATTTCATTAAAATTTAGAATATTATCTTTGGGCAAAAGCCTCTTGTACTATTGTCTATATTCAAAACAAAAGTCCTGTCTCCCACCTTAAAGATAAAACTCGTAAAGAAGTCTTTACTAAGGTTAAACCTAATATAAGCCATCTTAGGATATTAGGGGTGCCCAGTATATGTACATGTTCCAAAAGAAAAGAGAAATTTAGAACCCTCCAAGAGGAAAGGTATTTTTGTCGGGTATAGTGAAACATTTAAAACATATAGAATTTTCACACCTAGGCAGAAAAACATTGAACTTAATACAGATGTAATATTTGAAGAAGATTTAACATTCAAAAGAACACTAAGTTTTGAAGATCCCACAAACTTAAATAGTTCTAAAGAAAATCATGAATCTGAGTTTCAAAGGGAGAACATTGAAGAAATTGAAGATAAAATTCAAAATCTTAATCTTGAGGAAACTCAAAATCCTAAGAAAATACCACTTTGGGCTAGTAAAACTGCAGAGGAAGCACAAGACTTCGCTACACCATGTGGAATATTCAAAGAAAGAAAAAGACCCAAAAGATTTCCTAGTCATGCAGCAAACATGAGTGATTTATCTAAATCAGAACCAACCAATGTTTCAGATGCTATTAAACATACAGTTTCGAAGGATGATATGACGGAAGCATACAAATCCATTATTAAGAATGATGTTTGGAAAAATGTTCCAAGGCCTAAAGGAAAATCAGTTGTTTCTTCTAAGTGGATATTTAAAATTAAGCATGTTGCTAACGGGAGCATTGAAAAATATAAAGCCAGATTCATAACCAAAGGTTTCTCACGGAAGGAGGGAATTGATTATAAAGAAACCTTTGCTCCAATTGCCATGTACACCTCTGTAAGAGCAGTCCTAGCTATTGTAGCATCGAAGGGATGGAAAGTACATCAGATGGATGTAAAAGCAACATTTTTGAAAGCAAAGATTACAGAAGAGGTATATTTCAAACAACCTGAAGGATTTGAAACTCATAACTCTAAAGTTTTTGTTTCCAGGCTCAAGAAAGCTCTCTATGGGCTTTAACAAGCTCCAAGGGCATGGTATGAAAGAATTGATTAGTATCTCACTAGTTTAGGATTCTCCAAGAATGAAGCTAATCCAAATCTCTATTATAAAAAGGATAAAGATGACATGATAATATTGATATTGTATGTTGATGATTTACTAATAACAAGTGGATTAGTTTATAGATCACTACAAGAAAGATCTAAGCAGAGAATTTGAAATGAATGATTTAGGACTCCTTAATTACTTCCTAGGACTAGAAGTATGGCAGAGTTATGACAGCATCATACTTAATCAAGGAAATTATACATTAGACATCTTAAAGAGATTTGGAATGTGGAATTGCAGGCCCATGTCTTCTTAAGTGGAGACTAATCCACATAAACTTAAGGAAGCAGCAGCAAAATCACCCTCCATAAATTCTACTCTTTATAGACAGATGATTAGGTCTCTTATGTACTTGGTGAATAAAAGACCTAAGGTTTGCTATGTTGTTAATGCTTTAAGTCAATTTATGTGTGAGCCAAAGGAGATTCACCTAGTTGCAATCAAACACAACATGACATACTTACAAAGCACTCTTAACCTTGGGCTCAAGTATGAGAAAGTTGACTTGGACCTACATGGGTAGACAGACTCAGATTGGGCTTGAAGTGTTACTGATAGGAAAAGCACTTTAGGATGTTGTTTGAGTTTAAGCGCAGCGATGATATCTTGGATATGCAGAAAGTAGGTATCAGTAGCATAGAGTTCCACAGAAGCTGAATACAATGTCGCAGCAATGGCCTCTGGGGAAGCAATTTTGCTCAAAAAGTTACTTGTGAGATTTTTTGGTCAACCCATGAATCCTACTATTATTCATTGTGATAATCAGAGTTCCATCATGCTTTCTGTGAATCTAGTTTTTCATGACAAGTCCAAGCATATTGAAATTCCTTACCATTATGTAAGAGATACGGTAGACAGGAATACTATAAAATTAAAATACATTTGCATTGCAGATTAGAAAGCATATATTCTTATCAAACCTCTCTCTCGAGTGAAGATAGCTCACTTCAGGAAAAACATGGTATGGTTAAATTGTAATACATTTGTATTCTTTAATTATTAATTATTTTGAATTAAAATCATTATTGTCAGGCTATTGACTATTATGCACTTCACCATTTGTATTCATTATCTAAGAGGTGACTATCTCTGAGATAAAGAACACTTGAAAAAAAGACATTATGAAAGATGGCAATCTCTTAGATAATGTGTTGAACGGTAGAGATCTATTGTCAAATCCAAATGAGTTCAAGATTACATTGTGATGTAGACATTTCTATGCCTATGACTCACAACTTGGATAAAGGAAGAATTTAATCATTCTCCGGAGTTTATCCTGTGAATTGGTAGATCTTAACTCAGTATCATATTGTGATATAGGCCTGCCAATACCTATGAGTGACAACTTGAATAAAGGAAGAATTTAATCATTCTCTAAATTTTATCCTGTATATTGCATTCGATGCAATATTGTTATCACAAGTATAAGTGATAAGTCATATCACAGGTATAGTAATATGACATAGTATCATGTGTTCATTGATACCATTGTTACAAGCTAGGGTTGTTGTTGCACCAAAAGATCAACCTGTTAGTGCTCGATACAAGCACTAGACTTATAGAACACAAGAGGCGATTAAGTCATGTCACGAATCTCGAAGGAGAACGTTGGCGGTCAGTCCAACAATCCCCCCCTCAACATTACCTGAAAATATTCGAACCTGTGACCAAGCTCTAATACCATTTGTTACAAGCTAGGCTTGTCATTGTACCAAAAGATTGACTTGTTAATGCTTGATACAATGACTAGACTTAGAACACAGGAGGTAGTTAAGCCATGTCACAAATCTCGAAGGGGAACGTTGGCAATTAGTCCAACAACCACATGCTTAAAAGATTTAGATAAATATAGAGTATCAATCTATGCTTATTCATCTTAATTGATGATGCTAGATATGTTATCTCTCAGTATGATTATCAAGTTAACAGGGAGTGTTAATTCTATACCTTCGATCTCATACTAATCTGATTGTACATATCGTACAGATTTAATTATGCATGAAATACCTTACTATTAAAGGCCTATATATAGTCGTTCTATTCTTTAGGTATGATCAGCGTCTCCTTCAGAATGTTGTTTGAGAATAAACTTGTCTAAACTAACTTAGTCTATATCACTAACAAATTCTATTCCTCCATTAGACGCTGATTAGAAGAATATATTTAGGGCCGACCTAGAGAGGGTCATGTCCCTTCTAGGGACATGCCCCTTGGTTGTCATATTTATGTAGGGTATTATTATGGATAAAGGACACACAAAAATTATATGGTCTGCTCCTTTAGCAATACTGCCCTATCCGATTTATTGCAGAGATAAGAACATTTCAGAATAGTAATTATACTATTCATTACACTTCATAGACACGTCTATACATTCAAGACCATCTTCGGCAATATAAAAAGGTATCATCCTAGTCTAATTTATAGCAGAATTTGCAGAAACTTTAGAGATGAAACATGAGTTTGGACCACTGTATTAACATTTTGTAATGTTTATTTAAGTAGTTTCTATTTTCATATTTAGTTCATGATCATTTCTTTTAGAAACATCATCTTAGCAAATCTATTCAAGGAGCTTTCATCTCATCTATTTAATACAAAAAGATAACATCAATTTACCATAAAAAGGTATCAGAGCAGGTCAATCAGATTTCATAAAATTTGGCAAAAAAATTTAAAAAAATTGAGTCTCTTTTAATCTGGAATCTTTTCCAGAATTTTTTTTTTTTAAACAAAAATCGTTGGATTGATTTTGGGGTGGAGGTATTTTACGAAAACTTGTTTTTCATCTTGGCATATATATGTCCACGTTCAAAGTTTTCATTGTAGTGGAAGGATTTTCTCTTTGGGAATTCCTGCTTACGCTTTTCATCCTTACCATGGAATTGTCTCGTATGGTTTCTTGAGGGTCTATTGCTTGTTGATGAGGCTTCTAAGTTTAAAATTGTTCCAAAGACATCTTGGAGAATTGCTGGTTTTAAAGCACTCTCCAACCCTTTTAGTGAATCTTTTAATCCCTTTATGATAGATAAGTCGGCCATCATCTACTCTTGTCACTCATACTGAGATTCTCTCAAATTCATCAATATAACTCTCAAATATCTATTGCTGCTTAATTTGTGTCAACATTTTAAAATCCTCTTGGGGGTGTCTTCTATCAAATCTTTAATAAGCCTTTGAACAAATTTTTCATAAGACCTACCATTAGGTTGGCCCTAAGTATGGATTCCATGATAACCACCATTCATGTATTATACTTTCTAAGTAGAGCATAGCAGATTGGAGTGCATATTTGTCATGTCCCCATTTTGGAGGCAATTTGATTTAATTAATTTAATTAATTAGGTTGTCCAAAATAATGAATATTTTATGAGGATGACTAATTAATTATTTTAATTAAATAAATAAGTGGTATTAAGTTAATTATTTATAAAGTTATCAAATAAATAAATATTAAAAGGTAACTTTATATTTAATTAATTTAATAAAGTGACTTGAATTATAAAATATTTTATAAAGTCACTTAACAGATAAAACAAAATAATGTTCTAGAAACTTCTGGAGAAAGTGGAGGAAAAAGAATAAATAGGCACCCCGGGCTTCATTCTAATCATCCAGATTTGTTGTTGTTGATGTTGATGTTTGTTGATGTGCATTGTGGAGTCTAGGGTTTCTACAATAGTCACAACTGGCCATTGAGAACGAAAACTCTCAATTGGTATGCAATTTTGAGGGTGTGAAATATCACTTGAATTATTGCAGCTAGGAGGAAGATACTTCAGTCTTCTATTTGTGCTACATTGAGAAAAAATATTTATGGCCATTGAGAACGAAAAAGCAGTTTGAAAAAGTAGGCCGAAAAAGCAGTCTGAAAAAAGCAGGCCGAAAAAGTAGAGGCGAAAAAAGCAAGTCCGGAAAAGCAATCCAAAAAAAAAAGCAATCCGAAAAAGCAAATTCAAAAAAGCAAAGAAAATTATTACAGCCATCTACAATCAGGGGCGGCAGCTAGAGAGCCACGACTTGGGCATTTGAGGAGGTTATTTTCTGTTCAGTGGTATTGCAATACATCTATTCTCTAAGGCGACTTCATATGCCAGGTCTGATGTGTATTTTCATAGTTGCCTTTCACTATAGAGTGCCGTTGTAAATGTCATTTCATATCAGACCTATCATTCATTAATAGATACATCATTAATTTTTACATTTCTCACAATGGTATCAGCAATCCATGGCTTTAGTTGTATTTAATCATGCATGTGAATAGCATACTGTTGTAGGGGAGTATTGAAGTTAGATATTTACTATTGCATTAGTTTTCATTGGCAGCTGTAAGTGCATATTACTTTACCAGCAATCATCATATTTTGATATCTTTGTAAATGCCAAGAGTCTTGGCTAACTTAGTATGAATATTGTATTGAATACTCATTCTCAATCAAGGAGATACAATTGCTTGTCATTAATAGTTGTCTTTGAGCGTTAATATATCATTTCTTATTAGCCAGTTAGCTTGCATACCAACTGTTTGTTAAAATACCAATTGGCTGTAGCTGATCATTTTCATGATTAGAACTCATATATGCATTCACTATTGCCAAAATTAGTTGCATATTTATGTTAGGTCATTGCTTAAACAATTTTGTAAGCATTCACTTTGAAGCAAATCCAAACAAGAACCACTACAGCAATTTAAAAAGTTATATCAGTCAGATGGCCCTTGCTTGCAAAGTGTTTGACGGAATGTCAAACAACTGAAATATAAAAAATTTTGGTATTTGAAGAAGTTATAACCTATTGGGGTTATTACAGTGGTATCAAAGCTATTAACCTGTCATCCTGTTGGGTAGATTGGACATTGAATCAGTTAGTTAATCATGTTTACTTCAAGTACCCAGAAGCAATGGGACAAGGATATGAAGAAGCTTAGACAAAATTTGAAAAGGTTGGATGAAAGTCAGAAAAGGATGAATAAATTGATGGTTTCCATGTTTAAGAGGACTACATCACAGAACAAAGACAAAGAGGAACAAGAGGTCTCTACAAGTGAGGTATCTAGAAACCTCTACAAGGAGTTTGCAGCAGTTGGTGACGAGCATATAGTCGAATCTAGAGAGGACAAAAATCAGACTAGCTTGGAGGAAGATGTTGGGCACACAATACTTCAGGAGGTAGTGGGAATGGATATTACGCAGATTGATAGTAACGATCAACTTGATACTCAAGTTGAGACAATTGTATACAGGTCGTCAAAGGGTGATGTCACAGGTACTCGGGATGGTTTAGTTCCAAGAGGCAGTGACTACAACGTAGTGGGTTCGGATGATGATTATGAGGATGTTGTTGTGCATGATGGTGAGATACTTGGTAGAGATGAGCAGACATTGAGCATTCATGACTTTGCTGAGAGAGAGTACCAGGCACAGATAGATGCTTCGTCACATGAGGTTGAGATTGGTAGTACTTCACATGATTTGTCCAACCAGCTGAAGG
The DNA here is from genome assembly GCA_028749045.1 of Cupressus sempervirens. Taxonomy (NCBI): domain Eukaryota; kingdom Viridiplantae; phylum Streptophyta; class Pinopsida; order Cupressales; family Cupressaceae; genus Cupressus; species Cupressus sempervirens. Next base: position 872,746,028 of record CM053786.1, read on the forward strand.
TGAGCGAAGACAGTATTATGACTTCATTACCTCATCATGACAAAATGTGGGATATGATAGAGGATCACATTCGGATGATTCAGTTACAGGGTAGACATAAGGGAGTTCAGGGAAAGTCTTCTTGTGTTGACTTACAGGCGATTAGGGAAGGAATGGGAACGATGAAGTTGAGTTATTTACATCTTCTATCAGATCGTGACCATCTTCTTAGCCTTGTCAGAGACTATTCAGATGCCTTGAGGAGGAAGGAAGTTGACAAGCTTTCTCGCGAGCTTGAGGACACTCAAGCTTCTTTGGTAAATACTCCATTGACATTACAAGATTGGGAGAGACATGGGGATAAGCATGGCATGGAGTTGAGTTTAGTTTCATCTTGCACTCCTGATACTCAGCTTTCTGCGGCAGGCGGATCATATGCGGTCGCTGATAATGTTGTGAGTTCATCTTGCATTCACATCCAGGATACAGGGACAATGTCAAACAGGTATGTGGAGTTAGTTGGTATTGGTCATATTACTCAGGTGAGAAGTCTACTTGAGTTACCAGCTGATTCTAGTTTACGGATATGGATTCGAGATTGTTATATTGGCGTTTGGGATTCAGTTGACTGGAGATCTTTATCACTTTTTGGTAGCAGTGATTGTTTGGGTGCTATCATGGATTTGATTAGCAGATTGCACGGTGTTGTCTTTTCTTGTGCCAACAGCTTGTCCGATGTTGGTATTAGTTTTTATACACCAGTGATGGGCTTTGTTCATATATCCAGTCGACCATTCTTGCTGGAATGTGTTGATGATCTTTCATATTTGGCAGTGTGTACAGATGAGTCCCAGGATCATATTGGCCTTGATGACATCCAGGAGGATGCAGTGGACAGTTTTGAAGACTTAGTTTCCTTGGCAGTTTCTTTTGGTACAGAAGAGTTGGATAGCAATGCTACAATTTTTGATACTCCATATGTTGATATGAGCTTTAGAGTTGATTCGTAGGATATGGATGGTAATACTCTAGAGACCAGTAACTTTGAGGATACTCCTTTAGACAGTGCGTCAGAGGAGGTTTGTAGGAGACAGTCTAGCCAGTGCCATCATGCGTCTAGTCAGTTGAGAGTTAGTGAGCGAGACATTGCTATCACTTGCCAGCATTTCGATGTTGCTCGTCAGTTGTTAGCAGTTTATGGATGGGGTTCTCCTACTAGTGATGAGCAGGGAGGCAGTTATCTTTCCTTGACAGAGATCCACTCATTATGGGAGGCTATTCGGATTCTGAGACTAAATTATATGCAGTTGGTAGCCGATAGAGATTATCTTATGGAGTGGGGGAGTACAGCATACGATGCATTATTGGCCAAGGAAGATGAGGTGAGTGAGCTTACTCAGCAGCTCGAGGTGACTTCTGAGATTCTTGAAAGTACACAGTTGGCTTTCAAGGAGTCACAGCTTCATTTGGCTAAGGTGACCATGGAGTTAGAGCGATTGCAGTCTTTACCAGATTCTGTACAGTCACAAGCTGTGGTGTCTGGTGATCCGAGGATGTCCATGGCCGAGATTGTCCGAGATAGTGGTGATGGGGATGCGTCCATCCTTGATACTAACATTGGCATATCGGGTTCGTTCCCACTAGAGTCAGGTTCAGTTGAGTTGGGTGCTGCAACAGTTTGTTGTGGTATGCCTAACATGGTGGTGGCCTCTAGTACTGATGGCACGGAGACTAGAGATGTTGTATCAAAGATCATGTGTGATGTTGGTAAGCCGGCAGTTGGCATGGTTCCTACTAGTGATACTACTCCCTTGGTGATGTCTTCAGAGGTAGTAGTCAGTTCCAACTTGGTTAGTGATCGATTGCAGTTAGTTACATCTGGATTGCATTCTGAGCCACTGACTGAGATTGGCGCATTCTATCGGCATTACACTATGAGGTATGCTCATCAATTTACCTTTGATGACCATGTTGATGAGATGATGATACAGAGATGTACTTTGGTTCCTAGTGCTTGTCATCAGTTATGGGACGGTTTGACGCCTCGGGATGAGAGTTGTGATGAGCATGACATGGCGATAGGTTTTGCGGTTGACAGCTTGATAATACATGACTTAGAGAAGGAGTTTGGGAGTGATGCTTCAGTAGTTGTTATTGATAATACTCCTTTGGCTATGACATCTCCTGACTTAGCTAGTGATCAGTCATAGTGGGTTGTATCACTTGTTCATTGTGAGCTGTTGACTGAGGTTGGTTCTTTTTATCAGCATTATACTGCAAGGTATGTGCATCAGTTAGCATTTGATCCTTGTCCTAAAGAGTTGATAGCAGGCAAATTTGGTTTGGGTTCCATTTCTTGCTGTTTATCTTGTGATGTCTTTTCACCATCAGCAGTGCATGGGAGTTATGGCTATGAGACAGTGGCTGGTGATCTGCAGAGTTGTGTTGACTGCAGGAGTTGTTTAGTGTGTGGATTCTCCATACTTGGTACAGTTTCATTCAGGAGCGTTCACCATTGTTGCAGAGTTGGATTGTACATTCCATAGAGGCCAGTGGGATGCGTTGATTGTATTTACTGTGTTGGCAGTTGTGATTTTGGAGTTTGGTTGAGCTGTAATTGTCAGTTTGATTATGGATTCCTCTTGGTTATATTGCAGAAGATATTACAGGAGCCTGTGTTGATTGATAGCAGTATACCACATGACTACATTTGGGATCCAGGCGGATTGATTGGTTTATTGTTCAGCCATTGCTTGGGGACAAGCAATTTCAGGAAGGGCGGACTGTCATGTCCCCATTTTGGAGGCAATTTGATTTAATTAATTTAATTAATTAGGTTGTCCAAAATAATGAATATTTTATGAGGATGACTAATTAATTATTTTAATTAAATAAATAAGTGGTATTAAGTTAATTATTTATAAAGTTATCAAATAAATAAATATTAAAAGGTAACTTTATATTTAATTAATTTAATAAAGTGACTTGAATTATAAAATATTTTATAAAGTCACTTAATACATAAAACAAAATAATGTTCTAGAAGCTTCTGGAGAAAGTGGAGGAAAAAGAATAAATAGGCACCCCAGGCTTCATTCTAATCATCCAGATTTGTTGTTGTTGATGTTGATGTTTGTTGATGTGCATTGTGGAGCCTAGGGTTTTTGCAATAGTCACAACTGGCCATTGAGAATGAAAACTCTCAATTGGTATGCAATTTTGAGGGTGTGAAATATCACTTGAATTATTGCAGCTGGGAGGAAGATACTTCAGTCTTCTATTTGTGCTACATTGAGAAAAAATATTTGTGGCCATTGAGAACGAAAAAGCAGTTTGAAAAAGTAGGCCGAAAAAACAGGCCGAAAAAAACAGGGCGATAAAGCATTCCGAAAAAAGGAGGCCGAAAAAGCAGAACCGAAAAAAGCAGGCCGAAAAAGCAGAACCGAAAAAAGCAGGCCGAAAAAGCAGGTCCGGAAAAGCAATCCAAAAAAAAAGCAATCCGAAAAAGCAAAGAAAATTATTACAGCCATCTACAATCAGGGGCGGCAGCTAGAGAGGCACAACTTGGGCATTTGAGGAGGTTATTTTCTGTTCAGTGGTATTGCAATACATCTATTCTCTAAGGCGACTTCATATGCCAAGTCTGATGTGTATTTTCATAGTTGCCTTTCACTATAGAGTGCTGTTGTAATTATCATTTCATATCAGACCTATCATTCATTAATAGATACATCATTCATTTTTACATTTCTCACAATGGTATCAGCAATCCATGGCTTTAGTTGTATTTAATCATGCATGTGAATAGCATACTGCTGTAGGGGAGTATTGAAGTTAGATATTTACTATTGCATTAGTTTTCATTGGCAGCTGTACGTGCATATTACTTTACCAGCAATCAGCATATTTTGATATCTTTGTAAATGCCAAGAGTCTTCGCTAACTTAGTATGAATATTGTATCGGATACTCATTCTCAATCAAGGAGATACAATTGCTTGTCATTAATAGTTGTCTTTGAGCGTTAATATATCATTTCTTATTAGCCAGTTAGCTTGCATACCAACTGTTTGTTAAAATACTAGTTGGCTGTAGGTGATCATTTTCATGATTAGAACTCATATATGCATTCACTATTGCCAAAATTAGTTGCATATTTATGTTAGGTCATTGCTTAAACAATTTTGTAAGCATTCTCTTTGAAGCAAATCCAAACAAGAACCACTGCAGCAATTTGAAAAGTTATATCAGTCAGATGGCCCTTGCTTGCAAAGTGTTTGACGGAATGTCAAACAACTGTAATATAAAAATTTTTGGTATTTGAAGAAGTTATAACCTATTGGGGTTATTACAATATTCCTCTATCATCGGAAGGGTGATGTAAGTGTTTAATGTCTGCAACTAGTCATACATTGAGATTTCTAGACCTATTGAAATTTGGAAAGGTTAATTTGTTTACTTTATGTTTTAAATCCTTATTTAAGTTTTGCCTTGCCCTTTATGGCACTTCTTGTTTTTAGCCCTCACAAAATTCCCTAAATGTTATTAGTTCTCTAGTTTTTGGCTGCAAACTATCATAGGCTCTCACATTCTACAAAGTGCTATTGGTGGGTTGTACAATTCCTTCTTCCCTCAAGATTTCTCTTCTAGGTACGAAAGAGGGTTTGGGTACTCTATAGGATGAGGACCAATTATGATTCTCCGAGTGATTAGAACTTACGTCCCACCCATTCCTGGAATTATTTGTGAGAGTATCAATTGAGTTTCCCATATTTTGTAGTGCTTGGAGCAAAGCTTGGTTGGTTTGATTTGTGTTGGTTAACAATTTGTCTTCCTTGATATTTTGGTTTATACCTTCACTCTTAGACTGCCCAATGGTTTATGTAAAACAAAGAAGTTAACAACACAATGGGTCAGTGTAGTAATCTATCAAAGACCCCTAAATTGAAAGGTAGGAATCCCTTATGAATGCAATATATGTAATGAATATGTCTTTCGGGTTTTGGGGGTATGCTCCTAATCAGAGAGCAGAAGAGGCAAAAACCAAGTTGCTCAACACTTTAAACAACCTAGGCAAATGAAGGGGGGACTAACTCACAATATGCAATCTATTCAGACTTACAATGCAAAGAATGGAAAAATGCATAACCAGCTACAACAGCAGGAAAAAAGGAAGAGATGGCGAGATAAGTAATTCCCGGATTACGCAATTAGTTGATGCTTTGACAATACCCGGATTGTCTATCCCTCGGCTACTCCACACACAAGTTTTCGGCCTCCTTATGCAACTAACTACTCTAAAGACACGAACTACAGCATACATTAGAGAGAACCGAAGACATGCTTATGCTAAAGAAAGAAAGACATACAATCTATTGAACGAAGGAAACAAAACCAAGTTCATTCACAATCCATATACTCTACTTTAAACTAAATGAACAGTAAAACTTAAAATGAACTCAGAGTCAAACATAGTAGCCCCAACTACAGGAGTTTGCCCAAAGTAAATGTTGTCGATCTTATTAACTTCTTAAAAAATTGCATTTATAGGCCTTCCCAAGATGGCCGATTACATGGATGATTGCTTCACATAGCATCTCTGAACAGAAAGACTAAAAATCGGACAAGCTTGATTCATTGTCCATTACAGAGTGACAAAATGCGAAGAATGGCTAAAATTAGGAAAAAGAAGGAGAATGGTAGATGTCTAGAAAAGCATCAGAATCATCATGCCTTTTTTGAAGTAACTGATTTGGCTCTATAAGCTTTCATGGCTTCAGTTACTTTGTTTAGCTCTTCGACATCTAGAATGATGATATTGTCGGCTCGAACCATCTAGTAGTCATGCATCTCTATCAATTCATCTATTTCAACCACTCTTGACTAGAATTTTTCCATTTCCCTCCTTATGATTGCATATGTTGTAATGTCCCCATTTTCCTATTAGGTTCGAAAGCTGTAACCTACAACCATTTGTTAGTACAATATCAGAAATTGTATGTAAAACATTTTAGCAACATTAGATTTAAGTAAAAACTAATCTAAATACTACCCAAGCTACCCATCCTAATCCTTCAGGAGAAATCCCTTGTCCAATCACCTAACCCTCTGGTGAGAACTACGTCTCGATTAGGTAATTGTCATAGAAAGAGCTTCTCCCTTAGGCCTCTTTGGGATCTCTGATAACACTACTTGGTAGAGATCCCACCTCTACCAAGTGTCTTATCTCTAACATATGCATATGTTTGACCACTACAATATATATTGCCTCTAAGAGATTCTCTGTAAATCTCTCTCTAGATTTCAATTAGGAATCTCGACATTCACAAGGAATGCGCTTTAATATTTGTGAGTTCTCGTAAGAGAGTCATGACATTCTTACCAAATGGCCTCTACCAAGATCTACTTGGTCTCTATGGGAGTTATAAAGCCCTCCTGTTATGTAAGACTATCAGTCATGGATTAGTAGTCTCTCTACATAATTTCTTCCTAGGTAATTATCAAAGGATCCATACCCCTAGTACATCTACAACTATATGGTCTTCTCTATAAACATTGTCTTTTGTGATTGAGATCTTTCTTATTCCTTTATTTTTACTATTCTGATTTTGTATACTTGTATTGCCTCTCTGTATCATTTTCTCTAATATTGTAATCTTCAATGTAACTTTGTCTTCCCTAATCCTCAATTCTATTTGTCGTTTTCTCCTATAATCCTATGTTCCATGTTTTTTCTTAATATTTAACTATCTCTGATTACAATTCTCATATGTTCTCTTACGTTGCTTCTATAATGAACATTGGTTGTTATGCCCGAGATATCTTGTATGTTATCGATCCTTCCATACTTCCTCAATTATAATGATGTTGACTGTACATTTGTAATTGCCTTTCAATGAATATTATCAAAGTTACTTATTCCATTATTCTTCTATTCATAGTTGTGATGTGTGAGCTCCTCGTCATACACGTTTCTCCTTGTCTTGTAATTATCGAGACTAAGAGGAGTTACCTTGTCACCTTCGTATCTGATTGTGTTCTTGCTTTGAGGTAGAGATTTACGATTGTATGCACATTGGTGATTCTTTTCTCTTGTTAGTAATTATTTGTCTTTCCACTCTAGTTACATCTGCTTCGGAGGAGATAGTATTTCTGACTATGTGATGCTTTGTCCGTAGCATGGATGTTCCTTATAAGCATAAGCCAATTTGGGATTCTAACAATCGATCCCCTTGCTTGTTTGTGTTTCTCTTTGTTTAGAATATATAGGTATATGACAATGTAGCCTGAGCCTGCCTATTGGCGATTGGATGGACGTTAACCACTGTCTAATTGGCCTTGTGATTATGAACTTGTCAATCCTTAGTAGCCGTCTGAGCACCATCAATTCATCTTCTTTTGTTTATCATGACATGTCTAATAACTTCCTCTGCTTCCCTTTTCACCACTCGGCTTCGCTCAGGGTACTTGGTAATGTTTTCTTTATTCCAAACGCTATGATGTTTTGCATGCTCAATGTCTTATTCTCTGTTTGTGTTATCCATGCTAGAAAAGTATCTGTCCTTTTGCCCTCCCATATTATTGTCTGGGCCCTCCACTATTGAATCCGGTGTCCACATAATATATGATTTCCAATTAAATTATGGTATGTCTTGCTTGGATTAGGTTTCTTGTCTTCTTTGTCCGCCAACTGCTGAGTCGATCCTTCCACTGTTTACTGCATATGCTACCCGTTTTAAAGTGACGATCTTGTTCTTTTCTTTAATGATCTTTGTCCCCCCCTATATATATATATATATATATATTTTATAAATGAATTTATTTTGATATTCAATATTCATCATTAATATTCAATAACATTCACATACTTATTCTAAATATTTCATTAATATAGCTGACTCAATATTTAGAAGATTTAATTATATGTCAATATAGGGTTATGACATCTACTAAGAGTTTCTCGATCTTGGACACTTGGAAGTTGAGTGGGTCAACGGCTTCATCGACAAATGCCAAGAACTTTGATTTCATTCTCTCAATGTCCACAAGCTCGCCATTAGTGGACACAAAGGACTTTGTGTGCAAGATCTTCAAATATTGAAACAACTTTTCAATGAACTTTTGCACTAGCTCGTGCACATCCTTGAGCTCATTTGCAGATCTCATGGAGCTTTCTATAACAAGCTCCAAGGATTTCTTCCAATGAAATAGTGACTGCTTGGCAGTCTTCAAAATCCCATGAGCAATGGCCACATTTGTCTTCATGTCTATTACTTCTCATAGAAGAGCCAATTGCTCAATCAGCTTGTTTGTTGCCTTCTAAATGGGTGTTTGATGATTTGAAGCTGCTTCCCTGAGCTTATGAGCATCCAATACTAGGGTTCCCAAGTTTTCAACCAATAGGGGAACCTTCATCTAATCTACCCATGCTCGGCCTCCCTACCCGAATTGCCTTTCTTGTTGCATCTTTAGGAGTACGTTCTTGTTCAACTCTGCATTCGGGTCAAATTAACTCGAAGAAGTGCTCCTGAGTGCAAACTTTATGTATTCCACTAACTCTTTGTTTGAGGCCTTCAATATCTCCTTCTCTTCCCTAAGCTCTTCCAGCTTATCCTCTATTTTCTCATTGGTAGATTTCCACATGTTCACCATGGAGTCGTGAACTAGGATTCCAAGATCCACTGTCTTGCTCTGGAAATCATCCTTTGAGAGCTCATGAAACCTCCCTTCTTTCTGTGGCTTAGCAATCTCGACTAGCATATGGCTAATCGTTGAAACCGTAGCCAGTGCAGCAATTGTCTTCTTCTTCTTTGTCTTCTTGGATGGCTGAGACGTGGTGACTTGTGTGATCAACTCCTTTGATGGGGTTGCATCCTTATATCTCCTCTTCTTCCTATCAATGGTCTCTTCGAGCCATGACTCTATACACAGTACATTGATAGCAGATTGCAATGCAGTGGGGTCAAACAGCTTCCTCGGGATTAATGGAGTTGGCTTGCTCCAAGAAGCAACAGGGAAGGCAGCTACCTTAGTTATCGAAGGGGCTAAAGTATCCCCTTCCTAAGATGCATCTTGGTCTTGGCCATCCATGGGGTTAGTGTCGGCATCCAAATTGATGACCTAAATAGGGGAAGATGGCTTGGCCACTAATTTCTTGTTCTTTCCCCTTATTCCTGTCATCCTCCTTCTCCCCAATTTTTCCCGATGTTCAAAAGAGTGCAAGCTCCACAAGTGGGAGTGAATGGCACATTCTTTTCTGGAGGCTAGTCTCCACCTTGGCCAATGGACTGTAATGGCCCTGCAAATGTTGATGTAGTAGCTATGGTGGTTGTTGCTGCGGTTGACTAGGTGGCTCCAATTGATACTCCACCCGTGGAACCAGTGCTCCCAATCCTTTTCTTCCTTGCTTGGGTCCACTACACCCATTTGTCTGTTCTCTTGATTATCCTCTGCATAAGAACCTCCATTGTGTCAACGACTGGATCTACAGGTGGGGTAGAGAAAATTGGGGTGCCTTTGATCTTCTCGTAAGATATGGGGTGCATGTAGGCTCTATCATCTGCAAGGACAAAAACATCCACAGAATTGTTATATAATTTTATCTCGTCAACGATTAGCCACGACCAAAATCTCTCCCGAGTTTGGTACTCATTGAGACACCCAAACCAAAAGTCTTCAATATCTGGGATATTCCTATAGGCATATCCCAACTTTAAATGATCCTTTACAAAGTTAACTGGATCATATTGAGGCCTGAGTACCTCATAGTCTAACAACTTGATTTTGCTCTCAAAGCTCTTTAAAAAATTCCGAGCATCTAATCTAGAGGCACATACATGCGGGCCAACCACTATAGGGAAGGGAATCCCGGCTATATTCTTCACATTAGAACACAGGGTGTTCACTTCAAGGATCTGTCAACATAGCTCAACTAGAACCACCTTGTCTTCTGAATATCTGGATAACCTCTTAGGAAATCCATCATAGGCTCCTATTCACAAATAAGAGTCTTGGAAACTAAACGAATGAGCATCCAAACTGGCATATGGCTGAAATCGCCTTTGGTGAGAATATCCTTTCAAGGCATCCTTGTAATTCTTGGCACGGCCTCATTGTAAAAGCATCATTAACTACTACGTACTCCTCATAGCTTCTTTGCAACTGCAAATATGGGTAAATATCATAGACTTTGGTGCGCTAATCATAATTTGGGATGCTAGGGAGGTCAGGCCACAAGTGGTGAGTAGCTAATGCATGGAACAGATAAGAGGACATGTAGAATTGCTTGAATCCTCTGGCCCAATTAAACCAAGAGGCGAGTTCATCATAGATAATCTATGCCCAATCGATCTGCATACCCTCAGCACAAATTGCTTGTACTAGGAAGAAATGGTGCTCCATGAACTCCAACATCTCCTCTTTTCCTTTCAGTCTGAGGAGTGTGAGGATATCCACAATCTCTGGCTTCAAATTTTTGCCAAAAAGGGTTTTTGGCATTTCGCTCTTCTTTGAGCAAGCAGTCTGGAACCATGTCCTTTGCATGTCTTCTCGTCTGAGGGTCTTCTCGTTGAACATGGACATGGAAGACCCAAAATCGACAACACAATACTACTCGTTCATGGGGATTCAAAATGCGGACTGCATCAGTGCCTTGTTGATTGATATGAGAATAGACTGGTCAGGAAACAAAATTTGTTTTGTTTCTGGGTTGTATCTTTTGATGCATTCCCTTACAAGCTCAGGTGCATGCACTGCCATAGGAAAACCGACAGCTTCAACCAATCCGCTCTCTTTAAGTTTCTAAGTGATTGGGTGAATAGGTTGAGAATTAAGTCTTCTATGAAAATCACCCAAATCGTAGAATTTCAAAGATGTGTTTGTAAACTCTTTTAACTCACTCTCCAGGCCAATTAACCTATCGTAACCAGCAACTCTGATTTCCATTCACTATGATTGTACCAAGATGCAGTTCTCGATAAAATTAAATAGCCATTTAAATATACTTGAAGAAACCAATTGCATGCAATTCCGATGAAATAGCTTTAGAGATTAGAACATTTGCGCCAGATGAACGAAATTAAGTTCGGCCAACGATTATAATGGTTGTTTTGCATTGAATTCTATGAGTAACGGCTATTTAAACTTTTCGTTCATTTACATGTAAAATACCAAATTCCCAAAAGCTCTCTTACTTTACTTAAAGTAAAGGGATAGACTAAGAATCACTTAACAACACAAGTACTTTATCTTTTCGGGAAGTGCCTTACTTCACTTCAGAATCTAGAATAAAGATATACTTGATAAAGTTAACATAAACGAGAGAGAGAGAGAGAGAGAGAGAGAGAATAACTTCTCTTTTCTGCAAACCCATTTTCCTTTTATTCGGAATCGCAGCACAGGGAGTAATCCTCAAATGGCTTACACACTTCGTCCTTTCACTTTCCGCCTAAAGTCTTTAATATTGCATTTCGTTTATATCGAGGTTGCACTTTCATCGCTAACTTTTTCGGAAGTATCTATCATGCATCTCCAAAAGACATTCGTATTTTAGAGTAACTTGACTTTCTATTCTCAAAGCATCTGGAGAAATGACCTTTTTCATTGCGTTGGGACAAAAAACCCCTTTCTCAACAACATTTACCAGATTGAAGCACAACAAACAAGACTCAACCCTTCACCTCAATCTGATGGCCTCGAAGCTAGATCTCAAGGATGCCTTACTAATTATGAGCCCATAAATGGTTCATTCAACATCGTGCTCACACTACTTGATTATTGGGACTGAGATTTGCCTCTAATTTATATAGCATCGGAAGCAGAACAAAACAACTTAGAAAAAACCCATAGACTTGTATTCCTTCGTAGTTCTTGATTTTACCTCTATGAATTTGTATGGGAATCACTTTGGCTTCTATCCACAGATTCGTAGGCCTTTGGGCATGACAAAATCATATTCACAGCCTATTAATCAATGTCATGGCTTCATCCTTTGGATACACACATGATAGAGCATGCCCAAGGGGAAAAACAACTCAAAACCTCGAAATCTGTGGGAAATGGAATTATTGGGCAAGATAGCAGAGAATGAAAGTGGACCACTTACCTCTCATCGGGAGGACGCCAGAACACACGCCAACCATGCCTAGATCGCCTAGACCCTGTGTGCACCAGAAAAACAGGAAACCCATTAAGAAAGATTAGGTAAAGGTAATGCAAAGGGAGACCATCAAACAAAGAAAGTAGAGTACTTCGGGAAAGGTGAGAAGTGAACTAAAGGACACTTAGACATAACACTCACTTTCATACCAAAGACTTCAAGCTCTAAAGGGGTAAGACTAAAACTTGGCAACAATTTGTTTGATCCATGAATGCCCTCATTTCATTGGCTAATTGTTCATTCATTTTGTTTTTATTTCCTTTACTTTTGATACGTTTCCATATACATTTCTCACAGGATAGAAAGAATATGCTCTGATCCCACTTGTAATGACCCCTAATAGGACCTTACTCAATTTGCCTAGAACTTCCAATTAAGGTTTTGTTCTTTAATGTTTGTTGTTAAATTATTCTAAGTATGCATTCCCTCTTAATGCTTAATATTATAATGAATCCATTATTTTTGATTGTTGGATACACATTCCAAAAACCTGTTGAATTTTTCCTCCCCACGTCTAATGTCTCTTCCCGCAATCACCCTAGACTCCACTCTGTACCACGATGGAATACTGTGTGACAATATTCAGCTTTGATTGCTTTGCTCGTCATCTCTCCTCTTGCCCGCATCATACTTATTTTCTCCTAATCGTGCTCGTGTGCTTTTCTTTTTCCTCTGATCATGCTTGCTTTCTTGAAGCTTTTCCAGCCTACTCGACTCTCCATTTTGACTTGTTTGTGCCATCTTATGGTCATGTTGCACATTATTTGTCCCTTCCTGTGCGTCAGCTATCTGTCTGTTCACGTGACCGTAGCAAGATTTTTCTTTCTACCTTCCTGGGGATTGATTGTGCCCTAATCATTCTTTGCTCGTTATCTCAATTTTCTGGGTGGCTTCTTGCATGTTTCAATTTTCTTTTGGTCGTCTTTGCACTTCCTCTCTACTCTTTATTGACATGTTCTAGACAGGCATTCTAGATACTGTGTTTACGAAGCGTCTGCCACTGGTTTTATCTCACTTGAAATGTTAGCTTTTCTACATTAATTTTGTGTTGGTTCAGCTACCTCAGCTCATTGGCTTTGCTCCGGACTTTCTACCATTGTGGTTGTGTGTGTTTCTCTTTTTTCTGCCTAATTTACACTCATGGCCGCTCCAATTGCTTCTTCACAACCGCAGCCCTCTCATACTTACCAAGGGCTCTATGACCATGTAACCAAGCTCAAAGTTGATAATCAGCAGCTTGGAGACACTGCTTCTACTCTCTTCGAGACTATCTGGACACTCAAACTACAGGTTGACGCTGATTCCACCACCTTCACCAGCTTCTCCTCCACCTTAATGTCTCAAACAACTAAGCTGAACACACAACCTCTCGTCCATAATTGATCAAGTGACTGACATTGACACTATAGGTGACCAGCAAATTGATCTAGTGGCCAAACATTCCAATCTGTTGTCTGATCAAAGCATAAAGTTAAATCTTGGGCCTTCCTACGCAATAGGGAATGTGAGGCATCTCTAGATAGTGTGGAGAAGTTGGTACAATGTAAAATTGTTGAAGAATGTGTGAGACATACATGCAAACTTAATCTACATGTATGTGGGCTCCCCTCTTCCTCCATGGACCCCACTTCAGCAAGGTACTCCTTTCTCAAGGATTTTTTGCATATTTCTGATATCTCGTTGGATAGGTGTTGGCTTCACCCAAGTAACACTCTCTTCCTCAAGTTTCTCTCTCTTTCGGATAGACTTCGGCTTCTTAGGGCAAAAAGGTTACTATTCCCTCTTTCCACTAAAATTTTTATCGATGAGGATCTTATGAGATCACAAGTGGCCGAGATGAAGCAGGCTAGGACCTTGTTGTCGATGTAAGGAGTAGTGGTAAGTGGTTGGTCATTCAAAACATTAAGGTTGTTATTCACGATTCCCCAACCAGTGATTGGGAACCCCAAATCAACCAAACGACAGTCTCCCTAGCAGTTGGGTAAGGTTGAGCCCTTCACTGACTTATTGCTTGTCAACTGCTGGAATGGCAATGGTTCGCTATGGACTTCACCTGATCTGTTTCGTAATGCACTGGGGTCTGCTGATATTTTGGTTGACAGAAACTCATGAGAATCCTGCCCGCCCTCTTCCTGGTTATGTTGGCTATCAGTGGCTCTTTGCCTATAGAGATGAGGTTCGTGCTTTGGCTGGGGTTCGTGTTTCAAGAGGTGTTGCTTGCTTGATCAGAGATGACCTTTTTGGCTCCATCTCGGTTGTAGACTCTGACACCTATGCTAGATTCTTGTGGATCCATATTGGCCGAAAGAGTCATCATCTCAGTGACATCTTTGTGATCGTTTGTTACTTCCCACCTACCTCCAAATTGTATGCTTTGCACAGTACTTACGACCAAGACCCTTTTATGGATTTGCAGGAGTGCATCTCCAAATTTGCCATTACGGGTGACATCTTCATCTTAGGGGACTTTAATGCACACACTAGGGACCATCAAACTTCCCTCCATGACCGCGGATCTGATCTAACTTGTTCTATTGAGACAAATCTTGTGAGCTAGGGCTTGCAGTGCCTCTTTGAGGAGGTCCAAGGACCGCTCTCATGTTATGGTCGTCACCTCCTTCATCTTTTTGAGTCTTTTGGACTGGTTATTTTGAATGGTCTCTCTTGCTTCTACAGTTTCGAGCTCTTTACTTGTTGGCCTCACTACTAGTGGCGAGAGTGTCGTGGATTATGCTCTCACCAGTACCTCCTCCATCCACTTTGTTCCCAGCTTCACTATTCACTAGCCTCCTGCTTGCTAATCATGACCTTCTCAGTCTCGTGATCCACTTCTCCCCCCGCACCCCACCTCCTTGTACTCCTCCTGCGTCCACTATGACCCGCCCCCTTATCCTCTTTCACTTCCCTAAAGAGTGATCTTGCTCTCTTTGTCCTTCATCTCAAGTGTATCCTCTCCCCTGCCCGGTTTTCAGACTCTACTTAGGTTTCTTCCATGTTTGACTTACTGGCCGCAACAATTCGAGAATCGACTCTCCTCTTCATCCTGCACCGTACCACTTCCTTGCATAACACCAAGCGCCTAAATACTTGCCCTATGAACCAATGGTTTGATGATGATTGCAAAACCCTCCACTGTTCTTTACGCTCTGCCTTTGCTACTGACTCCCCCCTTTTTGCCTAGTTGCATCTCTCTTACCGTCGCCCTATTCGTCACAAGAAACAACTATTTATCATTTCTCAGTGTAGATCTTTTTGCGACATGCTTTTTCACAACCCCAAGCTTTTCTAGCGTACCCTTTTCCCCTGCCATCCTCCTCGGGCTTCCACCCTTGATCTCTGCTCCCTCGCCACCCATACCACCTCTCTTTATGATATCCTTGGCCAACCCCCTGTCCATCTCAATCCCCCTCCTCATTACCACTTGTTTACTCCTACCAAGATTTGTGAGGCCATTAGATTCATGAAATGTAGCAGGGCTGCAATTGTGGAAGGGTTCCAGGCGGAACTCTTCGAGTTCGGTAGTTTTATCTTGGGCTCTTATCTTACCATGCTATTCAACAAAATGGTATATATATGTTGTATATACATATGTATATATATATATATATATATATATATATGTATATATATATATATGTATATATGTATATATATATATATATATACATATATATATACATGTATGCATATATATACATATCTATATACATGTATGCATATATATACATATCTATATACATGTATCAATGTATGTATGTATGTATGTATATATATATATATATATATACACACACACATATTTATATACGTGTATACATATCTATATACATGATTATACATTGTGTCAATATTGTCTAATGGTTATTAAGTTACAATTACCATAGAGACATGTCTCTTCATGAGACATGCCTCCTCTACACATTTATATGCATTTGGACCTGCACTTGAAAAAAACATAAAATATAGATAGTGCCATTACATTTGCAGTGATCCTAAAAACCTCAACATGGTACCAGAGCAAATTCGAATTTCTGGGAATAACAAAAGAGCAGATAATATGTGATAAGAGAGATGAATAGAATTGTTAATATGATATATATGTATATGTCAGAATAATAACAAAGAACTTATAAGTCTATTAGAAGATATAAAAGAGATGGATCACTAAGACAAAAGAATATACTGGACAACACATAGGAGATGGAGCAGACAGTGAATGAAGGATAAATACAAGTGATATTGCAACGGAAGACAGAGAATTTGAGGTGATGACTTTGGGCATCTATTATAATTAAAATCAAGCATCATAACCTCGCAAGACTAGACGCATGTGTGTTGATGATAGAACATTGTCACCACATAGAAAGGCGCAGAATAAAAGGAAGGAAGCAACAGGATGATGTGCTGTACAATATGGAGTGATGGGGAAGTAAAATCAATGACATGGAAAGCAAACTACAAAGCATTACTAAGTTTTGTGAATAACTCTCAAGCGATGGTTGTGTGCATCTGGTAGTGCTCAACGTGCCTTCAAAAACAGCAGTCTATGGTGTGAAATCTGTGGTGATGCCTATGTGGAATGTTCTAGCCCCGTCTTCCATTATAAACGAAATGCTCCTCGCTTCTCATTTCTAATCAAAGATAGACTAGTTGACTTGTTTTCACATCAACCCACATCTAAAGGGATCATAAAAGTGTCACACAATAAGGTGGAACAAGACTATTTCCTTACATGAGTTCATATCTTCAAAGTCTATGATTTCACATATTCAGTCATAGGGGCTCGACTCTTTCTTCTCTTTCGTCATGATTGTCGAATCTCACAGGCACATAAATCAAGGAATGTGAGTAAAAACAGAGTCCCATTAACAGAGGCAGATGTCATTAATTGACAAGCAAATTTTATTTTACCTCATCACATGAGTCCCAACGTAGCAACTAACTTTGGTAAATTCTGTGCTCTTTTTTGTGGAAAACCAATTAAAGGATGTTCATTCCAACATTCACAAGAATTCAAATCCACACGTCTCTAAACATTCCATATGGGTCCATTTGGTTCGTGGAAGATGACGTGAATTGGCTTTTTTATAATCCGAATTTGAAAAATTTTGCATTTGTTTCAAAATAAGCAAAATGGAATTAGAATACCAGACTTCTAATTTTGTTCATAAACCAGGTTATCAAACTTCCCACTAGCAACTAGGAATTGAAAATCAAAACCTAGTTATGCTTTTTGAGGATTGTAAAAAAATTAGATTCGACTCTTTTTTGGAGTTTGCCTTCAACTCTAATCTTACACATAACAATGTATCTTTCCACTCATCTTCCAAGTGAAACAAATGGTATAAGTAAAATCCTAAAAAGAGGAATGAAAAATTGTATACCCTTTATGTGGCTAAATCGAGAATTGTAGAGATCTCGATTTCTACAATTTTGCGAACCAAACAGACCCTATATGTTTTGAAAATAATGGCCGTTAGTATGTCATGCTCCTTGTTGGAATAGTTTCAAAATGCACTTCAAAAGAGTGCAAAACTACTACAATATCAGTTATGCTCTCCTACCTATAACGTGTTACTTGAGCAAGACAGACGGATCATAAATTTTTATGGGGATGCAGATGGGCCACTCTTTACGTTATATACCTTGATTCATTACAAGTTTTTGAGATGCATCGACGATGCTTATATTATCATAAAATTTGCCAATGCCACTGTACATCCAACACCATGGAACGCAATTCCAATGAGGAAGTCCACAAAATATAAAATTGATATTTGACAAAATAAAATTAAAAATTAAAAATGAGGTATTATCAGAGACTTCAACCTAAGTGCATCTATAAATGGAGATAAGCTCTTTGAGGACATGAAAAGGGGGCAGTGATTTGACCAATGAGCTTCAAAGTGACCTGATGTTTACCAAGAGAATATCTACATAAGCTCTTTGAGGACATAACGAGATATATTTAGGGGGCCTAAAGCTTCAAACGCTTGAATAAGTAATTGTCAACGATATAAGTAATAAAACTACTTCCATTCCTTATGATAATATCATCGAGGTAAATTATTTTGTACCGGGGCAACTGTGTAAATTGAATCACTATATGAGGTCAATTCAAATTAAGGACTATTATAAAGTCTATCTAGAAAAGAAGAAGAATTATAGGATTTTTCAAGACATTCTGTGACATGCCATGTTTAATCTCATCCTAAGCCTGGGTTTAGCATAAAGATTGTGGTTTGACAATTTTTGGGTATCTCTCTCCAAGAAAATTGTAAAGATCTTTGTTTAGAAATTATAGGATGATAATATTTATCCAGAGGGTTTCTAAACACCACTTGGACAATGAGTTGCTCCTATTGTGTCCCTCTCATAGTACAAATAGACTAAGATTTTGAGACCTAGTAAGAGTAGGAATTTACATTGCGGTGGGGACTAATAACCAATGTTTCATTTCCATTGTTTGAGAAATGCTTATATGGAGGCATTTTCTTACTTGATAATATAGACCTTCATTAAAGCAACTTGTATCAAGGATGCACAGATAAGTATTCATTAGCTTTGAGAATTACATTTCTCTACTCATTGTATTCACTCTCTTCATTGTATGTACTATAAGAGTTAATTTCCTTGATCTTTTCCTTTATGTCTAGGGATTTTCTTTAGGAAAAGAAGGTTGGTACTTTACACATGCCACCAAATATTGTGCAGACCCGATCTTATTCCAAAGAAGTTTTGATCTAGAACTCATTAGTCATCTAATGATTAGGCTGGATAAACTGAGGCTCGTGAAGTGAATATCCTTAATAATTGAGATTATGAGTATCCTTATATATAGAGGGAGTCTGACACTTCATTAGAAGCAACCTTGTCGAGGAGGTCAAAAGGTTGATATCAGAGTCAAAGGGAGTCTGGCATTCTGTCAAAAAGAACCATGATCGGAAAAAGTAAACAGATTAAGAGGGAGAAGTTCAAAGTGAAATTCCTTGTAATACATTCTTCTCTATGAGAAAGAAGCTTGAGGTCTAAGACCTTGTTTCACCCTCTAAGAGCAGCTATGGTGTATCCACCCTCTAACTTGGTTCGTGGTGGATATCATGAGAGTTACTATTTGCATATGTGGATTATGTCATGAAAGGTGACGATTTTTCATCAATGTATCTGTGAGGTTGCCATTGTAAAGTGACGATCTTACCAATGGCTTGATCTGTTATCATGATAGACTACTAAGTTATTGTCCCGGTGTGCCAGAGATCATGATAACAAACATATCATGATAGACTACATTAAGTTGATGTCCTGGAGTGCCAGAGATCATGATACTTGTCATGATAGAGATCATGACTATTATCTGATAGACTACATTCAGTTGTTGTCCCAAAGTGTGTTGGAGATCACATAACTTATATCCTTCTAAGATATGATTTAGTGTGATATTCTTGTTGAAAGGGATCTTGATGTCGATACTAGTGCCCATGTCACAAGAATATGAGTGTGATGAATATCATATGATTGATATTTCTTTGTTGAATCATACTTCGAATGATATCGAAAGATAACATCTAAGTTGATGGATATATGTTAATATCCTTTCCAAGAATATCATATTGAGATGATATTTGTCTATATGCTTGAGAGTATAGTGTGTTCTATAAAAAACCTCCCTAGCTAAGAGGGAGTGTTAACGTTATAGCTTCTGTCGGATTAAATTAATCTAGAGATAATCCTTTTATGGTTATTGGTTAATCATCAGTTAGACAAACTCACATGTGTGTGTATGATTATATATTGTGTCAATATTGTCTAATGGTTATGAAGTTATAAATACCATAGAGACATGTCTCCTCTACACACACACACACATATATAAATTCGCATCTGCACTTGGAAAACACATAAGATATAGATAGTGGCATTATATTTGCAGTGATCCTTAAAATCTCAACATTACCAAAGACTTTAGGATATTCTGAAGCAATGAAAAAACGACAATCACCAAAGGGGCAGCAGTTTGATTATGGTGTGAGTCTTGAGAGATGTAAATTAATTGTGATTGATAGAGCGGCAATATAACATGCAAAGAAGAGGGTGGACAAATAATAAAGATCTGTTTTCCAAACTCATATGATTAATATGGTTGCCGATTAAGTGATTGCTTAAAATTAGTAAACATCAAAGGAGGCATTTTGTGTTTAATATTGTAATGGTCCAAAGTAATAAGTGTCATTACTAAGGTGAAGAGATGTGACTCAATTTAAGTGCTGTGACTATTTGAAAGAAGAAGATATTAAAAGGTAAAGAGCATGTTGATAGAAAGGGCATCAAGGGAGATTGAAATGTCTACAGCAGTACAAGAAAGAACACAGATTCAGATCAGAAAGAATCATTGTGAGCAGCAATACGAACCAAGATCAAATCCACGATTATTATACCTAACAGCTGATAGCATTAATAACTATCGTTGTGGGCACTTTCAACATCACAATCTAGAGCCCCCTATAGAATCAGTGGCTAGCATCATAGGTTTCCTCCTATTTTGTTACTTTGCAAGTTGACTTTATATTTTTTAATTTGTAATTGATTTATAGATTTGAATGTAGAATTTAGAGACAAAAATGACTGGTTAATGAATAATATATTGCAAACAGCATCTTAGAAACTAATAAACATATTCATATTTCATGTCATACACTTTTATCTTGTTTTGATTTCTGTCTTTGCAATGTATTTGGCATGAAATATTTAAAAAAGTTGTTTTTTCTCTATCTTTTTCAATTTTTCTGCATTTTTTATTTCCTGAGTTTTTCTTTGATTAAATGAAACTCTTTTATCTTTTGGTTTGTTATGTCAATGTCAAGAAAAAATTTGCTACTCCCATCTAAAGCAAATTGAAAGCAGTGTCAAAGATCTTATAACTGTAAGGCAATAACTTGCTTAGCCATTTCATATTGTTGCCTTTTATATTAAAAAATATGTCAGCCCAAACAAATTGATATAAGGATAGAAAAAAGTCGTACGCTCGCAATCTTGAAGGACTTGTTCCTCCAGGGCCACCAACAATAGAGATACTCTTTATCTTCACATCAGATGTGAATCTGCAATAGATCAAACAAAGCTTCTCAAAGTACAAGCCTTTACCATATTCCGTAAACAACATATACTTGAGCATTGAATATAGTTCAAATAAAAAAATCCTAGACAGCAAAATAAATACTTATATTTGCATGAATACAGGATCTATTGGATATTTTAGGCAACTAAATTATTTCAAAATTAATTAACCAAAAGAATGCAAGGTACTAACAAATCTGAAAATGTGATAAATAATGAAAACAAACAGATTAAAAATAAATAAAACCCAGTAATTATGTATAAACTAAAATCTCTATATTAAGATTTGAATTCGACACAAATAAGCTATATCTGCCTGGTTTTCAAAATGACTCTATGAGCAATATAATAAAACTCCAACCAATAAATCATTCCCAAATAAGAAAAGCGCAAAGGTAATGACATGAAAAGGAAGAGCAGGAGTAAAAACATAGTTCCATGGCATTTTTGGTAGTAGTATGGCAGGAAACACCAGAAAATGTTTTGGGATGATAGGAGACGAGATGCCATTCATGGCACAAAGAAGGATGATAGCTTTTATAAGAAAAGTTCAATATATGGGATAGTTTTATATATTTAATAAACACAGATGTAACTTTGATCTTAAATTTTCTACAGAAAACAAACTTGAAAGGCATTTAATATCCATAGGACTCCAACACTTAGGCTACATTACTGGATCCTTGACTGCAAAATCATGGGTCCCGATCTGGTTCAAACTGGGTCCAGGTCTAGGCTGGGTTTGTTGTGGGTACAGGCAGAATGCAGCCCATAGTCTCACCACTTATATTGGGTTGTTCAAAAGAGGACAAAGAAGCTAAGTCGGCATATACCAAAAGTTTTACCACTAATTTCCCGGCCACACTACTTTATATCAGCCACCCATAAGAAAGAGGAGCCTGCCATGAATAATATGTTGACTTGCACTTCATAGTGGGACCACGTGTGTGTGACAAATGGGAGGACAAATTTCATTGCTGACAATTTGGACTTAAACCCTGGCATAGCAATTTTGAGAGGACTCGTAAAACATTAATGAATTAATAATATCACTTAAGTCTTCCCTATATGCTGTTAGTAGTGCTCCAACAAGCTGAGACATGTCCGTACAACCATAGAATTGGATCGACTTTGTACCTGTTTAGTATTTCTAATGCCAGGTCTGCATTTAAATGTTCAATGCTGAAAGTGATATCCATATGAAAGCAACCTGCTCTGTGTACTTCATTGAATTTATAATTTTGCAATAGAAAATTATAGAATGAAGGAAAAAATTCCTGTGCATATATTACACAATAGCTTTGTGTGTTTAAGTCCAGAAATGATATTTGAACGTATGAAGCATATGTTAACTATTAATCAAAAACTCTCATAAAGTGCAAACAGAACAGAGCAGAATGCATTCAAACTGTTCAATGGAATGCCTGTGCATACAAACTGTTCAATGGAATGCCTATGCATCAAACTTGGCAAAAGTTGCCAAAGTCTGGCTTAAAAACTTGTTCAACTAATTACATCTATTGTCGTAGTTTTGAGGTTTGCTGAGTCAAGTTTCCGCCGCTATGAGAGCCCCAGTAGTATAAACATGGGGTTTTTATGTAAATAACAATGACAGCTCTCTGCTTGGTTCGTGATTCATTTTCTCCAAATATTATGTCATCCACAAAGATTTCAGAAATCAAGATTTTATCTTCATTTTCAGCTTTCAAATAAACATTACTATTATCACTTGTCCTTTCAAATCCAGTCTTTATTAAGTAAGAGTGTAGTCTTTCATACCATACTCTTGGTGCTTGCTTCAAACCATATAATGCTTTGTGTAATTTGGTGGACTAATATAAGACAAAGGGGTTCCCTCATTTTATGCATCCTAAAAAGAGAGAAGAAAAAATTTGCATGTTTACTAAATAATTTTACATTTTTTATCATCAAAGGACCTTTCATTCAATCTTGTTTCTACTTTTGTTCACCACTTGATTTTTCCAGCAACACAGCTCAGAAAAAGCTTAAAATCCTTGAGAACCAAAAAAGTTAGTACTTATAAATAAAATTATAAATTTCCTAAACATTATGAAGTGCACTTTTCCCCTCACTTAAGATTTTTGCATGTACATATGTAAGTTCACCATATTTAAGAGAATGTCCAGCGGACTGTTTTGGAATCTTGTTTCATTAGAGAATGTATCATTAAAACCATATCACGTAGAAAAAACGTTCTAAATAAATATGGCTTCACCAAATGGAAATGAGAACATAAGTTTGAGTTTGCTGTTCAGATTGTTAATCAAGGAATGAAAGCAATATTTATGGTTGAGATGTCAAAAATAACTAGAATGATCATAAATCCTATCATGCGCTTCCCATGTGGCTATTAATAACAACTCTTTTATCTCCACAAACAAAACAAACATTAAAACCTTATTAGCATCAAAAATACTGGGTATCAGACAGAAACTATTGGGAATAAAATATTCTAACCTTTATGTTTCGCACAAATCATCAGTTGAACAAACTCAATTACTTACGGTATAAAAACTATTAGCTCTGGATCACCCTCATTGCTCTCCAAATGCCCCTGTTGACAAAAGAACAATATCAAGACACATCCTAAGCTCTCTACAACACATCACCTACAAGTATAGCATGATCTAAGAGAAAGGCTCATTATTATCCGTCACAACTTTTGCAGTAACAAGAAACAAGTACAGGATATAATAATCATTATCATGAAGAGCCTCACTCATAAATAGATCCCATAACAGCAGATCCACAAGTTTATGTTTAAATCAATTTCTCTAATGAGCCATAGAGATAACTACATCTAGGAATGTGCCTTGAGATTTAAGCTCAATTTAGAACTTCTGTACGAGTTCAATGTGAACATACAAGTAGTTTGAGTTATTTATATTTCATTATTCACTTTAGCAATTGAAGTGAAAGTCTTCTATTTAGTTAACTAAATCTAAAAAGGTTTAGAAAACCACTAATGATTTAGACTCATCTTCCAAGTTATTTCCTATGCGAGATAAGAAATCTATTTTGAAAGATAAGATTTTTGAGATGACTACTACAACAAAAAAATCCAAGATAGAAGTTCAAAAACTCAGTATAGATTAATGATTCCATGCAGCTGCAGTTGACAGTTGTGGAGGTTCCGTTGTAAGCCTTGGAAGGCATACAAAGAAGAATTCAAGGTTAAAATTGTTGCAAAGTTGAGTTTATTTTTGTAGTTAAAATTTCAATAACTTATGTGATTTATTTGATGTTTACTTAAGCATTAAAAATAACAAATTATCATGTTTATTACCCTGATTGTTTTGAAGCTAAACCCTTAAGAACAGTAGATATCTATAGTGTAGAAAGATTACACATAAGATCAACAAAAAAAGTCTTATTGATGATTTTTCAATAAATACAACAATGGAGTGGATATCCTTTTGAAATTCAAATATTTTTCTTGAATTGAGTCTTCAAAGGTTAATCTAATATTTTGAGAAAAAAAAGGTGTTCTGTGGAGATACCACAAATATACTAACAGAAAGATCGCAAAGTGTATAGCATACTATACATAGAGTTCATATTAATATTGCTAAATATGACTGGTACGGTTCAAATTTGATAGCTAATTATATCTTATTATTTTTAATACATTTACTCTTGCTATGTTCACATTTCTCTCTTCTCAAGTCAAACTACATATTATACATCTTCATCCATTAGCATGAAGACTACGACCACCCAAGTTCTAATTTACTAATTGCCAAGGTCTTTCATGCATATTTACATTTTCTTTAAAAGGAAAGAGGAACCTACCTCTTGGTAAAAAAGAAATAGCATAAAACAAATCTAACAAATGCATTCAACCCTATCATAGTTGAAAAACTTGCAGAGTACTCACAATCCAAAAACCCTATGAAATAATCACCTAAAAGACCCTAATGACATTTTTTGCAAAACTCTCAACAATTTTGGTTAAAACTCACTGAGAACTCTCAATTATATATTATAAACTCACATAAACGGGGGTATAATTTTTCTTCAGTTAGTATTAATTGAGTGTGCGACTGGTGACAATTGTGACAATCTAGGGTACACAAACCCATGTGGACCAAAGGGCTGTTAAAGATAATAGCAGCGATAGAGATCTTCTGGTTATACCTGTTCATTAGGTCCTGCTGTCATATTCATCATAGCCTCATTTATATGCAAATTATTGTTTTCATTCAACCTTCTTCTTGCTCTCCTCTGTATTATGGCTCGATGCTCAGTCTGCATGATTATCAAGAGTTCCTTGTATCCTACAAACAGTCTATGGTGTGTTTGTGTCATTTTTCTTCTTTTTAGAACTGTTCATTTTCTTTTTCATGGTTTGTGTTTTTACTTCTGACTGGGCATCCTTGTCATCAGCGCGTGGACTATTATTCACATTGATAGTTTCATATCTTTCATCTGTCATCTGATATTATTGTCTGTTTTTAATAAAGAAAAAGGAATCATCATCAGTTATTATTTTATCCCGTTCGTGGTCTTATGCCACTTCATCTTCGGCATTCATATTATTATTATTCTTTGTTTTGTCATTTGTTGGTGTGTGGGTGAAAACGGAGAAAGACATGTTTTGATGATCAGCTTTGGCAATGATTTTTCTGTATAAATTTCGAACAAGAGTTTCAGATATATATTCAGCATTTGATGTTGAGGGACTATTAACATTTATTACTATTATTATCTGTCTTGTTATGGTGAAGAACACATGCTATAAGTTAGACGGATTTGCATAATCGTGTGGAGTTTATTAAGGTTTGAGTAGTCCAGTTTCAGTTGGTGAAACATACATATACATGTGTGTGCGCATGTGTGTGCGTGTGCGTGTGCATGTGCGTGTGTGTGGGGGTGTGTGTGTGTGCACGGGTGTGTGTTTGTGTGCATGTGTGCATGTGTGGGTGTGGGTGGGTGCATGTGTGGGTGTGTGGGTGTGTGCAGGTGCGTGTGTGCATGTGTGGGTGTGTGTGTGTGCGTTCGTGCGTCCGTGCGTGTATGTGCACGCGTGCATGTGCGTGAGAGAGATTTTATTTTCAATTCAGTGTATTGGGATCACTATGTCTGATATTATATAATCATTAAGTTTTTGAAGATACATTATCAAGTGCAAGTGCAGAAATTTTGTAATTGATTGAAGATTTCCATAAAAAGGATCTTTTGGTGGGCTGGGTTGTTTCCCTCGCTGAGGAGGGTTTTTTTCCAGAATATTTTAATTTTGTTGAGTTATTGTATTGCTTTCATACTACTCCTTCTATTTCTCCTTATTTGATGTTCTAAAATTTAACATGGTACCAAAGCGGGTTTGAAGTATTCCGATCTCGAACGAGAAGTTTAATCAACCTAATCTTCTTTCACTTCTTGATAATTTTAGTTTCATCATCCAATGGGTGAAAATGGTGAATGGGCTGTAAGTTGAAAACAGGTTAGAGGGGTCATCAAATTTTGCTTTCTGAAACCAAAAGTTTTGATTGCTGTTGAGGAAAATGATCTATTAGACTATGTAAATTCTGATGTTGCAGAGTCATTTGATGATGCAGGGAAAACTCAGTGGAAGAATAATAAGGTGATGGTCATGTTGTCCTTCATTTTGCGATTACAAAATAGATGCAACACTACAAGACTTTGCCAATTAAGTTTCAAATTTCTCTAAGTTAACTCAACATATGATTTGGCAAAAATTGGTCAATTAATCTTTCCCAATTCATATTAGCAGTCTTTTTATTTGAAGGTTCTCATCAAGTTGCTTTTGTTTTTGAAAGCTTGATTGGAATTGTCAAATCTAGTATCATATACTTGATCTTTGAGGCCTTCAAAGTTTTTTTTGCGATTTAGCGTGTTTATTTGGATTGTTTTGATCTTTTTGTGTCCTTTAATCTATTGTTTTTGGTCACGCCCTCGTTTTGAGCTATCTTAGAACTTAATCAGAGTTGTCAATCAAAAGATATTAAGGTTTAAGTGCATATGTAATTGGACTTTAGAACCCTGATTGCATATTTTAAATATTAAACCTTATATTTTGATGTTTTGTTGCACTTTTTGATATTTATAACTTAAAAACAATTTAAAATGTGTGTTTAAGTTGCACTTTTTGATCTTTTAAGTTATAACTCAAGCGACTTAAGTTATAAAGTGCACCTTTTAAATCTATTTAGACATTATACGTGCACTTTATTTTATAACTTGGATCACTTAAGTGAAAAGTGCACTTTTTCAACCCATTTACACAACACATAAAAATGTCATATGTAATATGCAATGGACCCCAAAAAACGTGATTCAACTAAATGAGTGAATCGATTAGATATGTGCAAATTAAAAGTCAAGTGAAAAGAACCAAGTTTTTATAAGTCATTTACATATGCATCTAATCAAATATCCAAATGCCCTTTAAAAGTATGATTAAGCTTAATTTAATATGCATTTGCATCTAAAACGTCTGATTTTAAGCAAATCACATTTTTGGAGGCCAATTGCATACTGGATCTAATGTTTCTTCAATATGCAATGTGTATTTCACCCTCAAAACCACACCAAAAACTACTTGGCTAGGCAGTTTTGCATGGTTTTTTAAATATGCATTTCATTTTGAAAACCGCAATTTGCCCATTTGCAGGTAATTGCAAATATCCCCCTTAAAAAGTGTGACCAACTTGCTTGCATTTTCACACAACCGTGAGTGGGCATTTAAGCAAAATGCAATGTGTAAATGCACTCAAAAAGTGTGAATGGCTTGAGAACTGAACGTTTTATGCAAAGAAGCAATGTGTAAATGCATGAGAAAAGAGCAATTATGCACTTGGGCATTTTGTGTAATGTGTAAAGTGGCTGGAAAAGTCCAATCTGCTCTTTTATTGCTATTTACACAGCATTTTAAAAAAACTTGTTGTCCCAAAATGCCCGGTCTGCATATAGCTTTCCATCCCAACATGTAAACGCATTGAAAAAGTGTGATTTGTGTTAAGTAACATCAATCTTTTCTGCAAATGTAATAATATTGTCATTGTTATAGATATCTTCCAAATGCAAATTTGGATCTCATATGAATATGAGAGGAGGAGATGTCTCTTGAAAGAAAGAGACATGTCTCCAAGGTTTAATCATCATTTAATTAATACATATATTTCATAATAATTAATATAATATGTATATCCGTGTGTATATATGTGTGTGTGTGTATGTGTGTGTGTGTGTGTGTGTGTGTGTCTATACTATAATATGTATATTATATACTTTATATAATAATATATATTATTATTACTTGAATATGCATATATATAGAAAATGATGATTTACCAATAATAACAATGTATCTCAGATCAAATTTATCCGATTGATGCTACAACTTTAACACTCCCTCTTAGCTAGGGAGGATTTGTAGAACACCTTATACTCTCAAGTATATGAAGAGATATTGACTCAGAATGATATTCCTTGAATGACATATATGAGGATATCAACATAAATCCATCAAAACAAATATATATATATATTACATATAGAATTTGCTTTAATTCACTATGAGGCTAAATTTCAAAATGCTCCCTCTTTAGCAAGGAGAGGATTTCAGCAATTATAATACGAGATTTGAATACCACCTTAAATGTGGTCTATGATAGATGTAAATTATGGTGTCCAGCAAGATCCAGCCCAAAGAACCATAACAAATTGATTTTCATGGTGTTCAGCAAAATCCGGCCCGAAGAACCAAGATAACACTTGCTCCAACACATTTTGGTGTTAGGAGATAGGTCAACTATTGATAAGATCATCACCTTACAATAGTTACCTTCTATTTGTTATCATAACTTCTGGCACTCCGGGACAACAACTTAATGTAATTTGTTATGATAACAAGTCTAACTATTGATAAGATCATCTTTCAATAGCTCCCCTCTAAATATATACATCAATGAAAGATTGTCACCTTTCATGGCATAATCAAAACAGCATCATGTAGTAACTCACATGATATCCACCATGAATCAAGTCAGAGGGTGGGCCCACCATAGTTGCTACCAGAGGGTGGAACAAGGGTTTTTACCTAATATTTCTCTCTCATAGAGGAGAGTACATTACAAAGAATTTCACTTGGAACTTCTCCTCATAGAGAAGATATCATCCACAAAGGATTGCATCTCAAAATTTCTCTTTTTGAACAATGACCCTAGGAAGTCCAATCATGTAGTTACTTTGTTAGAAGCTCTCTTCACCCAAGGATTCCTATCGAACTCACTTTGAATCTGATATCAATCTTTTGTTTTTCTAGTGATGAGTCAATAATTCCTCATGATGAACTCAAGAGTAGGCCCATCAAAATCATGCAGTTACACACATGTATTTCTAAACTCCCTCTAAGTATCAATCTTCTAAGCTCCTGCATTGCTTTAGAAGACATGTCATACTCCCTCTTAATGTAGAAGGATCTCATAATCTCAATCATCAAAGACATTTGCTTCAAGAGCCTCACTTTGTCCATCTTGATCATCAGGGTCTTTGGAGCTACTATCATTAGATTGAGTTTGCACAACATCTGGTAGCATGTGTAAAGTACCAACTTTCTTTTCCTATAAGAACATCTTCAAACATAAAGGAAAAGAGCAAGGCAAATAACCATTATAGTATGCATAAAATTACAAATAAGAGAAATAAATGTAAAAGATAAGAATACTTATCTGCACATGAAAATTCAAAAATTGTCTTAGATTATTTCAAAATGGAACATCTCCCCTCTAAAGAAGGTTCAAGTGGGAATGAAACATTGACTATTATTCCTCCCACAATGTAAAATTTCCACTCATTTTGTATTATTGAAGAATTTTGTATCAAATCAAATATGGATTCCTTTGACATCATCTCTCCTATTGATTGCCCCAATTATAAGATCTACCCCTTCTGCAAGTAAAGAGCTGACCCAAATATCAGATCTAAATCAACCCATATCTATGCTCTCATGTTATGTGTGGCCAAGTTGCAAATGTGAGAAAATGATTCATTTATGAAACTCTAAGAAACAAGGAATATGGAGTTTCATTCAATATTATATATAACACATACAGATTGTAAAATGGCTTCAATACACAATACAATAATAACAATCAAAACATCGCAAGCTTTCAAGCCACATTTACTTGCATTCTTAGTCATTCAAAACCAAGAGGCCATAATTTGCCCACATGCAATCCACCTTGAAAAACCCAGTTTTGGTCATGATTGCCCAGAAAACAAGTTGTTTGAATGATTTCTAGCCTACCTAAGTGTTCAAAAAAATATCTAAATCATACTTTAAACACTTATCCTTCATAGATCCACCATTGTTGTTCAAATCCCAAAAGCCCTTCTGAATCCGATCCTATTAGATGTTTTCACCCTTTGGAACTTTCATGTTACAACAAATTCTCTAAATCATGACATGTCCAAGGATCCTCACCTTCGAAAGGAAAAGGCAAGATGAAATACCAATATGACAAAGAGTTGGCACATGCTTCTCCATCTTAGGTTTCATCTTCATTCAATAGAATCAAAGATAATAGAGATTGATCATGTTGATATGGCCGATTTTCTACAAAGGATTGATACATCTAGTCAAGAGAATATGCTACGAATCAAGAGAAGTAATAGTCACTTAGTTTACACCTTTCCAACGACAACCTAGGAACCTTAATATGTGTGGGAATGCGCCAAGCATTTTGACACAAAAACAAAGTCAATCAAGGATGTAGATGGGAAGGTCCTCCTCAATTTACACCCAATTATTATAAAAAATTCAAAGTACAAAGACTCCAGAATGTGTAAATTTGACAAAAGAGAACTCTAAGCAAATGTGGAATGAAAAGTGGCTTGATTACATCAAGTTTTCCAATATAGTTCAGAAAAGCGCTATTGAGCTGAAGTATATTTCTATAGTAGAGCAAGTTCCAGGCATTCTCACCAAACCACTTCCAAGAGTGAAGCTTTGCTACTTCCCGGATAAGCTTGGCATTTGGAGAACGATGTTCTTGCTGAGAGAGAGTCTCAGCTCTAGTGATTCATTTCATTCCTTTTGAGTTCTTCTTTGTAAGAGAAGTTCAAGGTGAGATTCTTGTTCCATCATTTGCGAGTAGGCATGATGGATCCACCCTCTGCAAGTAGATATGGTTGGAGTATATTCTCTCTTGGAGAACTCTGAGGTGTAATCCCTTATTCTACCCAATGTGAGTAGGCATGGTGGATCCACCCTCTACGAGTAGGCATGGTGGAAGTGCATTCTTTTCTGGGAAAAGATTGAAGTGCAAGAACTTATTTCACCCTCTATGTGCAGGCATGCAGAGTCCACCTCTATGAGTGGCTATGGTGGAAGTCGTATCCTTGTCTTTAACCCTCTTAGGAGTAGCTATGGTGAATATCTTATAACTTTTAATTGATCTTGTTTATTGTTATGAGAGAACAATCTTTCACTGTTATCGTTGGTCGCAAACATTACTATGTTGACATTATTGTTGGTCACAAACATGTGCACCTGTCATGAGAAGATACTCTAAAGATCTCTCTCTCTTGCTAAGAGAGAGTGTTGAAGACAATAGCAGAAATAGAAATCCTTTAGTTATACATGTTCATAAGCTGCTACTGTCATATTCATCATGGCCTCAATTATATGCAAATTATTGTTTTCATTTAACCACCTTCTTGCTATTCTTAGTTGTAAAAACCCTTAGCCGATTATATCCTTAACAAACATCAATTTACTTGGCTAATCAAGAGTTTAACATTTCGTCAAACATTTTGTAAATCTTAGTCACCTTATCAAAAGATGCACAACCACTCACGAATTTTAGTTGATTTTGGCCCTTAACATTTTACCATAATAAATACCAAACAACAATATCCAGTTCTGAAATAATGATCAGCTTGCGACTAAAACTATTCTTGCAAATATTATGTCAAGGAAATAAGAATCACAAGAGTTGAGTGAAAACCAAATTGTGAAAATAACAAGTTTCACAAATATCATCGCAATATTTACTGCACAATAAGCAATTATTATTTAATTCAGACTGCGAACCTGACAATGATCTCACAATGGGTGTCTAGCTACACCATCAATTGCAGCCTCCAAATGATGTTAATCTAGGCAGCCACGCACTCAAATACAATTGCATAGTGTTCACCAATCACAGGAAATCTGAATGCCAACATGGAAAGTAGTTACCACCTCCAACTACAACGCAAATTAGGTCCAATAGCAGACTCGCATCAATGTTGAATATGCAATCAGCCCTCTGAGGGTAAATAACATAGGAACTCGGGATGTATTGTCGGCTTCAATTGACAGCATCAGCAGTAGCTTCAAACCCAACTCGCAACCTCTAGTTGCTCACGTGGAAGGAGATGGAGTCCTCATGTGTCTACCAATAATCCGCAGACCATCACAACAATGACGCACAACCTCCAGCAAATACTCTCGGCCCAAAACTCGCCCAGCCTCAATTGCCAAATGAAAAACTACCACATTTACGAACAGCAGACTTGCAATCTCCCAATCGAATGTCAAAATCAATTAGAGGTATGCAACATGAACGTAGTCAATTTTCTTTCAAAATATCAATCTCTATAGCCACAGTGATTACAGCAGAAGAATGTTGATTCTCCCTAGATACAAAAGATACAGTAGAAGAAAGTTGGCCAATTGTATACTTCAGCACAATTGCCAAGAACTTCTTATACAAAACCCTTATACTTCAGCAAGGGCTCACAAGTCATAAATCAGGAAAAAGTCACAAAGGCACAAAAAGCAAATATATATTCTAGTGTGTCTTTCCCAATGAAATGAGCTCTCTTTATAAGTTTTCGTTGGCCAAAGTTTCCTTATAACCCCACTTCAGAAATTGTGGAAGTTTTCCAAAAGAACTCAACACTAGAAAATTTCCAACTCGCTTTTTAAGAAATATTTCTCAAAGTCATTATTATAATAATGCAACTCAATGATTAATAAATAAATAAGAGCTCATGCAATTTATTACTTTATTAACTGCAGATGACGACCAATTGCTGAAGCCACCCACTGCACTACCAAAAATAGCAACTGCTGAAAATAAACCTAAAAATAGTAAGTCCACAACTGAGACCTCCAAAACACCCTGTTAGGTCACGAGGGTCGCTATGACAAGCTAACTCCATCAACTGCGTAGACCTGCCCAAAATCGGGGACATTACATTAGTGTTTTGCTTGCTGCTCAGTCTACGTGATTATCGAGAGTTTCTTGTATCTCATCAAACTGTCTATGGTGTGTGTGTATGTGTCATTTTCCTTCTTTCTGGCACCGTTTGTTTTCTATTTCAGGGTTTGTGTTTTTACTTCTGACTGGGCATCCTTGTTATCAGCTCGTGGACTATTATCCACGCTGACAGTTTCATATCTTTTGTCTTTCATATGATATTATAGTTGTTTTTTTATAGAGAAAAAGGAGTTATCGCCTGTTATTATTTTACTGCCGGTCATGGTAATATGCTGGTTCATCTTCGGCATTCATATTATTATTATTCTTTGTTTTGCCATTTGTTGGTGTCGGGTGAAAACAGAGAAAGACATGTTTCGATGATCAGCTTTGGCAATGATTTTTATGTACAACTTTTGAACAGAGTGTAAATGACATCAAACTTCTTATCAGACTGATATAGTTTTATTTTCTATATGATCTACAGGTTAGGATAAGAGAGGTTCTAGATTGAATCTGAATTATAATGGCAATGAAAAACTATGTGTTCAAATCTGAATGTTTGAATTTTCTTCAACTCTGAAGTACCCGACCTGCACATGAGAAGGCAATGAATGTAACTTATAAATCTGAGTGCTGGAATGATCTTTAGATCTACAAGTACCCGAACACCAAATGAGGGAGCATTAATTTGTCATGTCCCCTATTTTCCTCCTATAGAATTTAAATAATACTTAATTAATATGATTTTACTAATTTATTAATTTAATAATTAGTAAAATATATTTTATCAAATGTAACATATTATTATAAATAAATGTATTAATATATCAATATAATATGCATCAAATATTATTGTATGATCTATAATAAATACACAATAATATGTCATATACCATTTATAATTATTATAAATATACATAAGAAATAATCAGTTTACAAAATATATGTATTAGATATCTAAATGTAATAAAGACAACAGTCGTGACCCATTTCTTGAGGTCATGACCATTCCCGACATATACACAAATATAAATAAATAAATAAGACGTCCTCAAGAGGATTATCAAAAAAGCAAGAGACATAAAAATGGACGAAGCCAATTCCTACAATACTTTATATTCCTCGTGCACTGAATTTGGTGTGAATGCAAAACTAGGGGCATTCGGATATTCTGATATATATTTTATTCTGACTGACAACATTAAAACCCCTCCCAATAGGAGCACGGCAAGATATCGACACTCGGTCCACTTTATACACCAGTGGCAAACATCAAGAAAAATAGAAAGAGAGATGGCATAAGGACAGGCCTTCATCAAACTGCAGATAAGGCAAGAAAACGTCCAAACACATACAATAAATAATCTAATTACAATAAGCACAGGAACCCAATACCGCTGCGAGAGAAGCATCTGCTAGAAGACAACAAGGATGGAGAGGATCCAAGTCAACCGCAAGTAAGGGAATGAGTCATGTCACGTCACATTAGCTTCATTGGACATATGCAAACCAAAGCCACAGTTTTACTGTTATTGGAACAGTCACAAGTCTTATCATTGAGACAATCATTTTATGGGCTTACCTTCAGATCTACTACCTTCCATCCACTTAGTAGTGTCAGGGAACCTTCCCCACACACATGCTTAGGCTCATATCACCTTCACAACACCATGTACGATCAGAACATACCCATGATCAGACTCACTGGCCAATTGTTCAGTCTGTGATAGTAAATTCAGTCCTTTGCATATTGAATCCACGTCTAAAGCTCAACATGATCCTCTGCAAGTAATTGAAACATCTAATACATGCTATCTACATTCATATCCCTCCATTGAGGGTTTATTAATTGTGAACATACAAGGTTTTTTGAGCCACTGGTTACTCTAGGAAGGTTTGGGCCAGTTTTGATAAAATAATCTGATATCTTTTCACAAACAAACTATCTGTTCATAACTGTTGTATTGCAGAAAGTTCCCAGCAAGCATGTTTGGAGTGAACACAACTAAGATGCACAAAAGTTTCAATATAAAGTCAGTGATGGACCAGAAGAGAAGAATATGAGCAGAATTAGAATTTTTCAAAGGATGGACATTATGAATAGTGTAACTAGTCAATGAATACAGTCTATATCTCAATTTATACACGGAATTTCTGGAAGCTAGTATAACACTAATTTATAGGCCCAGAGCTGATATACGATCTTAATTATAGTCATAGGAATGGATTGGAATGACTACTGAAGGTAGATGCAAATGATAAGGATTACTCATCAACAGATAATCATGATGGCATCTATTACTTAAGGATCAATTAATTATGTTGATCAATATCCTGGCCTTAAGTTGAGTATCGTCATTAATAGAATAAGTGTATCAGTAAATCTATATATTGGATATCAATCAGTTATTGACACTACACAAGGTATCAATAAGAGAAAATAGAGTGGAGAAGGTGATAATCGAGTCAAGACTATTAACACAAGTGAGGACCAGTGACAATCAATAATTGAAATAAGAAGATGTCATCGATTATATAGATAAATCTGAACGGGGAGATTCATCAAGAAGAATAGGACAACAATACAAATCAGATAGAGTTAATCACTACAATATGTCATGTCCCCATTTTGGAGGCAATTTGATTTAATTAATTTAATTAATTAGGTTGTCCAAAATAATGAATATTTTATGAGGATGACTAATTAATTATTTTAATTAAATAAATAAGTGGTATTAAGTTAATTATTTATAAAGTTATCAAATAAATAGATATTAAAAAGGTAACTTTATATTTAATTAATTTAATAAAGTGACTTGAATTATAAAATATTTTATAAAGTCACTTAATAGATAAAATAAAATAATGTTCTAGAAGTTTCTGGAGAAAGTGGAAAAAAAAGAATAAATAGGCATCCCGGGCTTCATTCTGATCATCTAGATTTGTTGTTGTTGATGTTGATGTTTGTTGATGTGCATTGTGGAGCCTAGGGTTTCTGCAATAGTCACAACTGGGCATTGAGAACGAAAACTCTCAATTGGTACACAATTTTGTGGGTGTGAAATATCACTTGAATTATTGCAGCTAGGAGGAAGATACTTCAGTCTTCTATTTGTGCTACATTGAGAAAAAATATTTGAGTACAAAAAGCAGACCCGAAAAAAGCAGGTGCAAAAAGCAGTCTGAAAGAGCGGTCTGAAAAAAGCAGTCCGAAAAAAGCAATCCGAACAAGCAAATTCGAAAAAGCAAAGAAAATTATTACAGCCATCTACAATCAAGGGCGGCAGCTAGAGAGGCACAACTTGGGCACTTGAGGAGGTTATTTTCTATTCAGTGGTATTGCAATACATCTATTCTCTAAGGCGACTTCATATGCCAGGTTCGATGTGTATTTTCATAGTTGCCTTTCACTATAGAGTGCTGTTGTAACTATCATTTCGTATCAAACCTATCATTCATTAATAGATACATCATTCATTTTTACATTTCTCACAATGGTATCAGCAATCCATGGTTTTAGTTGTATTTAATCATGCATGTGATTAGCGTATTGTTGTAGGGGAGTATTGAAGTTAGATATTTAGTATTGCATTAGTTTTCATTGGCAGCTGTAGGTGCATATTACTTTATCAGCAATCATCATATTTTGATATCTTTGTAAATGCCAAGGGTCTTGGCTAACTTAGTATGAATATTGTATTGGATACTCATTCTCAATCAAGGAGATACAATTGCTGGTCATTAATAGTTGTCTTTGAGCGTTAATATATCATTTCTTATCAACCAATTAGCTTGCATACCAACTGTTTGTTAAAATACCAGTTGGCTGAAGGTGATCATTTTCATGATTAGAACTCATATATGCATTCACTATTGCCAAAATTAGTTGCATATTTATGTTAGGTTATTGTTTAGACAATTTGGAGTCTTTTGTAAGCATTCTCTTTGAGGCAAATTCAAACAGGAATCACTGTAGCAATCTAAAAAGTTATATCACCCCTTGCTTGCAAAGTGTTTGACGAAATGTCTAACAACTAAAGTATAAAGATTTTTGGTGTTTGAAGAAGTTATAACCTATTGGGGTTATTACACAATAAGATCATATTGATGATAGAAATCAGATAGGAGATGATATTAAAAGAGAATATAAAATATTTTGACAGTTTTCGTAAGGAAGAGATAAGATGAACTGTGGATTATGTTTCGGTATACGAGTATATAGACGAAGCACGCCAAAGTC
Source organism: Cupressus sempervirens (assembly GCA_028749045.1). NCBI lineage: Eukaryota > Viridiplantae > Streptophyta > Pinopsida > Cupressales > Cupressaceae > Cupressus > Cupressus sempervirens. The sequence continues at coordinate 872,783,753 of CM053786.1, forward strand.
ATAGCAAAACAATAATGAGAAGAATGATCTTCGCCCAACAATTCAATTACAACTATCAAATAGTGCAAATATAATAAATTGAGGAAATTTGGGGATATTCCAACCTCAGGACATTATATAATTGATTATGATGCCTCTCTTGCTTGTTCAAATCGGTATAAGTATTGTTTCAAAAGCCATGAAAGCAGAAGTCATGCCATGAGAGGAAATGTCTCAATCAGTTCAATTAATACTTAACAAAACATGATTTATATCAGGTTGCCAATCTGTATAAACAGAAATGGATCATCTGCTCGATCCTATTATGACTTAATGTGAATGCATCTGATCATTACCTGATCCATATCATGCAAAAGATCATTACTTGATCACCAAGAGATAATATAATATGTAAATGTAATCCGTAGATTCAGATTTTTACATACTTAATTTGGTATTTATAGTTTCAATTGAATGCAAGGATAATTGCTTGTCTCCAGAACAGATGAATATAGTCACCATAACTAGTTATCCTTGTATCTGACCAGAGCTATTATATATCAACACAGTAGTTTCAGATATGTATTCTGTATTTAAGGTTGAGGGAGCATTAACATTTATTTTTGGTATGATCTCTCTCTTGTTATGGTGAAGAGTGCAGGCTGTAAGTTGCATAGATTTGCATGATCGTGTAAAGTTTATTAAGGTTTGAGTAGTCCAGTCTCAGTAGGTGAAACTTTATATATTGTGATTTTATTTTCAAATAACTGTATTGAGAACATTATATGTGTTATCGGTAAATTCTATATTGTAACCGACGAGTATAATAGTATCTGAACGGGTGTGTGACAGTTAAGTCAACCCTTCGGGAAAGTATATGTACACCGTCCGAAAGGGACTCTAGATAATCATTGTAATCATCATTATCATATTGTAAGCATTGCAGTGCATATTGCATATATGAATAAAGTATTTGTTCTGTGTTATATCTTACCATACTACATGTAATAAGTATTCTTTTACCCTGTATGGTAAACATTTGGCGCCGTTGCCAATTGAACCTAGAACAAAGGAAATGTTATAAAGATTAATGCTAAATTTGTCTTACAAGGATAGGAATAAGATAAAAGATAAGGATGAAATATGCACAGCACGAGAAGTTTAAATTTTGGCCAAACACGCAAAGCATAGACAGAAGCTTCAACAGATTACCGACGAACACCGAAGGGGTGAAGGAGCACAGATGGAGGGAGTGCATTTACCTAGCAGACCGAGAAACGTGTCATGTCCCCTTTTTGGAGGTAATTTGATTTAATTAATTTAATTAATTAAGTTGTTCAAAATAATGAATATTTTATGAGAATGACTAATTAATTATTTTAATTAAATATATAAGTGGTATTAAGTTAATTATTTATAAAATTATAAATAAACAAATATTAAAAGATAACTTTATATTTAATTAATTTAATAAAGTGACTTGAATTATAAAATATTTTATAAAGTCACTTAATAAATAAAATAATGTTCTAGAAGTTTCTGAAAAAAGCGGAGAAAAAAGAATAAATAGGCATCCTAGGCTTCATTCTCAACAGGGCAGATTTGATGTTGATTACAATGGTATCAGAGCTATTGACCTGCCATCCTGTTGGGTAGATTGGACATTGAATCAGTTAGTTAATCATGTTTACTTCAAGTCCCCAGAAGCAATGGGACAAGGATATGAAGAAGCTTAAACAAAATTTGAAAAGGTTGGATGAAAGTCAGAAAAGGATGAACGAATTGATGGTTTCCATGTTTAACAGGACTACATCACTGAACAAAGAGAAAGAGGAACAAGAGGTCTCTACAAGTGAGGTATCTAGAAACCTCTACAAGGAGTTTGCAGCAGTTGGTGACCAGCGTATAGCCAAATCTAGGGAGGACAAAAATCAGACCAGCTTGGAGGAAGATGTTGGGCATACAATACTTCAGGAGGACTTCAAAGATGAAGCTAGAGATACTTTGCATGGTTTACACAGTTTGAGGAACCAGCTAAAGATGAATGAGGATGAGGTAGAGTCTGAGTGGCAGGAGTTTGTTTCAGCCAGGGCTATCTTGTCAGTTGAGGGAGTTACTTTGTCAATGACCCCTGATGAAATTTGTCAGGATCTAGACTCTTAGTTAGTTGCAGAGAACGAGGAAGCCGGAGATTGTGATGATGAGATAGTTTTACCAGCAGCTTCTTCGGAGATAGATGAGGATGAGTCTGATGCTTTGTTCAGAGTATGGAGGTGTACTCAGATGTAAGTACACTGAGCGTTGGTGATCTTGAGGGGAGTTCGTTTGGTTCAACTTTCTCTCATAGTGTCGACAACGTATTCGAGACGGTTCATAGGAGGCCCGTAGTGCAGAGTCACCATGTGACCGGCTAGTTGAGAGTTGGCGAGAGAGATATCACTACTGCTCTTGAGCATTTTGATACCGCTCGTCAGTTGTTGGTCGTTATTGGTTGGGGTGCTTCTATGACAAATAAGTCTGGCGGTGGTTACCTTTCTTTGGCAGAGGTTCATGCCTTGTGTGACGCTGTCAAGGTTTTGAGGCAGGATTACTTACAATTGGTAGTCGACCGTGATCACCTGGTTGAGTGGGGGAATACAACCTATGAGGCACTCTTGGATCGTGAGGAGGTGAGTGAGCTTACCCAGGAGCTCACAGTGACTACTGAGCCTTTGGAGGTCACACAGTGAGATCTACAGTAGTCGCAGTTCTAGTTAGAGGAGGTGACCGTGGAGTTGGAGCATTTGCGGTCTACACCGGCCCCAAACCCAGTTCATTTGTTTATTGAGATGGTTGGTGGTGAGTACGCTCCTGCAGTTGTTACTGAGGAACATGTTGGAGCTGACACACATGTTCAGGATTTGGGAGTACTTGGTCCTAATGAGTTTGGGATACCAGTGGAGTCAAGTCTCCAGATTGATTCTTCTCACACAGATGACAGTGTGGTATAGTTGGCCATGCCACCTTTACAGAGGGGATCAATTGTGGTGTGCGGGGGAGTATGTTGATGCTTCCTCGTATAATTTTTACTGCACTAAACCGTTCATGGAGTATTTGTTGGATAGTCCAGGTGTTCATTTGGACTCGCTTAAAGTGTCAAAAGGTGTTCTCATCCAAGGTACTAGTGTTATTTGTAGATTGGTTGAGGAGATTATAGTGATCCTTTCTACTATGCTACATCACAGGGATTTTGAGGTGGGGTTTGTTGAGCGGATTGCACAGGGTCCTATCGAGTAAGAGAATGGAGCCATCTGCAGATTCCCAGTTCAGTGATGGTGAGCCAGTAGCGGAGTTTGGGGGTTCCTACCACCATTATACGGTGGGGTACGCTCATCATTTTTCTTTTGACCTAGAGATAGAAGATTTGATTTCACGCAAGTGTAGATCGGCTCCAATTTCTTACCATCCATTATGGGATGGATTGGCACCATCTTTTGCTGATGGAATTGGCAGTTGCAAGTTACACAGCCTGCACTATTGACACACCCAAGACAGTTTATCAGAGATTGGATTTGGTGGCAGTGACTCAGGTACCTATGGTTGTTGTCATATCCACAGTGCAGTTGGGTGCGAGTGTCAATTAGACAAGGACTTGAATTTTGACAAAGTCAATGTTTCAGCTGGCTTGAGTTCCGCAAAGCGGGTTCTTTTATCGGCATCTATAGTTGGTCTTCAGAGGATTTGGTCAGTGATGTCAGTTGTTTGGGTGTTGAGTGCAATTTCTCAATTGTTGATTTTTGTACTGTTGATGTTGATGATTTCTTCACAAGAGTATGGTGAGGATTGGGACATTACACAGATTTTCACTTGGGATCCAAGTGGAGGAGAATGGTACTTGTTGCCGAGATTGCTTGGGGACAAGCAATTTCAGGGGGGGCAGACTGTCATGTCCCCTTTTTGGAGGTAATTTGATTCAATTAATTTAATTAATTAAGTTGTTCAAAATAATGAATATTTTATGAGGATGACTAATTAATTATTTTAATTAAATAAATAAGTGGTATTAAGTTAATTATTTATAAAGTTATCAAATAAACAAATAGTAAAAGGTCACTTTATATTTAATTAATTTAATAAAGTGACTTGAATTATAAAATATTTTATAAAGTCACTTAATAAATAAAATAATGTTCTAGAAGTTTATGGAGAAAGCGGAGAAAAAAGAATAAATCGACATCCCAGGCTTCATTCTCAGCAGGTAGATTTCATGTTGTTGTTGTTGTTTCGCTTTGTGGAGCCTAGGGTTTCTGCAAATTACTTCTTTGTCATAGAAAACGAAAACTTCCTATTGAAAGCAATTTTGAGGGTGTGAAATATCACTTGAATTATTGTAGTTGGGAGGAAGATACTTCAGTCTTCTATTTGTGCTACATTGAGAAAAAATATTTGAGTGCAAAAAGCAGTCCAAAAAAGCAATCTGAAAAAGCAATCCAAAAAAGCAATCCCAAAAAAGCAGTTCGAAATAGCAATCCGAAAAAGCAGATCTGAAATAGCAAAGCGAAAAGGCAGCATTGGTGAAAATTATTACAGCCATCTACAATCAGGTTCCTTTGGATATTTCATGCATTTTTCTTATCCTTTAGATGCATATTAGAAGGTAAGGTTGTAGGTGAAAGTTTGTAGTTTTAAGCATTATTCTTGCGAATGTAAGCCAAGAGTCTTGGCCATTTCATACTAGCATTGTAGTTGACATTTTATGTGCAATAAAGGAGACATAAGTTGCTGGTCTGATATAGTGGTAATTGAATATGTATTTATCATTCATGATCAGCTAATTAGTTTGCATGCCAATTGTTTGACAAAATGTCAATTAGCTATAAGTTCTCTTTTTAGCATAAATAATGTTATAATTCTACATACCAAGTGTTTGTATTAATGCCACTTGGCTAAAAGTTCATTAACGCCATCATAGGTTGCATCCAAAGTGTTTGTCATGATTACTATTTGCTGTAACAGAATATTGCAAGTAGTTTTTAGTTACATATATGCATTGAATATTGTCAAAATAAGTTGCACATTCATGTTAGGTCATTGTGTAGTCAATTTTGAGTCTTCTTGCAAAAGATTATCATTGATACAAATTGAAGAAAGAGTCATTAAAACAAACTGAAATACTATATCAATCATATGACCCTTGCATGTGAGTTGTTTGATGAAATTTCTTGAGCCTTTATCAGCATTTAGCGATCACATTTGAGCAGGGACATTACAAAATGCCGAGAAATTGCTAGAAGAGACTTGACAGCGATTGAATTTGGTGGAAGAGACAAGGGAGGAGTTTCTTAACTTGTATACGCCAAGGGTAGAGTATCTGAATGGAAGGGAAGCAACATACATAGCTCAAAGTGCTGAGGGAGCACGAGCGTGGAGTGAACTCTTTGTTCTCGATACACCCGATGAACGGATATGGGCAGAGAATCGAATAGCTTCGCTTGAGGAAGATTTTCTTTCACCAGGCAACGCAGTTATTGGAAACAGGGCGGTTGTCCAAAGCAGCGCGGTTGTGCAGAATAGCACGAGAGCTTAGAACACTGCGAGTGCTCACAACAATGCGGGTGCTCAGAACAGCATGAGTACATAGCAAGTACCACAAAATCAAAAGAAGGTAGCAATGGCAAGACCAAAGGAGAAATTGCCGAAGTTTAATAGTGACGGAACGGCAGATCCGATCAAACACTGCAAGACGTGTGAAACAATATGGACATCAAATGGTGTAACAGACGAGGATGATTGGGTCCGACAGTTTCCAGCGACCCTGTGAAGTGTGGCAATTGATTGGTTTGCGGATTCTAACCCTCAAAAATTGACTACATGGGCAAACGTTAGGAAGGAGTTCATAACAGAGTTTTGGCTGCTAAGGGACGATAACAAAATCATAGCAAAAATATATAGCACAAAGCAGGGAAAGAACGAAATGATCCGTGCCTATGGAAGACGACTAAAAGAGTTGGTGGGGAAGATGGAGAGCCAACTGGTTGACGGATTAAAGAAGTGGTGGTTTGTTGAGGGGCTACGACTAGCTCTAAAGAAGAAAATGAAGATTGTACCTCTAGCATCGTACACAGATGCGTATAATCGAGCGATGGATCTAGTGAGTGAACAGAAAACAAGCAAGAAGAAGAAGCACAAATCATCGGATTCAGACGATTTATCGTTTGAAAGTAGCAGTAGGGATGAAAAATCAAGCAAGAAAGTTTGAGCATTGCAGAAGGATATGCTACGGATGATAAAAGAATTTGAAAATTTGAAAAAGAATCCTAACTTGGTGAAGGGGGAATTGTGGTGTACGAACTATAAGAAGGAAGGCCACACAAAGGGCTGCTACCCGAAAAAACAATTTTGTGATATATGCCAGGTTGCAAGATATTCCATAAAGGAATGGCCGTTTAATATGAAATCAAAGGGATACTAGCAAGTGTTACTGACACAAGAAGTGTCCACCGGAACAAACACAAACAACGATGCAACCTCAGGAGGATATCGCAACAATAACCGGCGCGAAAGGGGTGGTAATAATAATAACAATGGAGGTCGGAGTCAGATACAGTACGACACGAGTGGACAGTCAATGATACAATGTCATGCGTGCAACCTCCGAGGGCACTTTGCCAAAGCTTGTACAACGAAGGAGACGCCGCAGCTAATATGCAGATAGTGTGGTCCGGGAGACCGCGAAGATTCAAAATGCCTGAAGCAAGGGATAAATTTGTTAAGCATCAAAGCATGTGATGAGAAGATACTAGCCACTACACATGACCACGCCAAGAAGGCAAAGTACCCTGATGCAGAGGAAAAAAAGAGGAGGTTGCAGCAAGCACGAATGGAGTTGGAAAAATAGATGGAAACAGGGAAGTTGCAAGCAAAACAAACGGTCGATACCTCGAAAAGGAACCTGGCTGAACAAAACATGATAAGGCATGTAATGCAAATAGAAGTCCTTATAAAATTAAATGACCTTACAACACCTCAGTTACGAATGGCAATTCTAAATATGACACCACTTCCAAAAGCAACGGACGAAACAGGAAAGGACGGTAGTGGAACGACTGCAACAGACTCAATGCTATTGGCACTCACAAAAGGAAGACATCCGGCAGTAGTTGAGATGGGTATTTTGGGAACTGTACTTACAGACACAATTGTGGACAGCGGGTCAAGCATGAATGTGTTACCATAAGATATATGGAAAAAGTTGGGACAACCTACGTTGTGGCCACCTGCATTCCAGTTACTCACGGCAGATCAACACAGAATCAAATTGTTGGGCACCTTGATGGCACAGCTGGTAACAATTGGAACGCAACCATTTTTATTAGATTTTGTGGTCATTCCACTAAAAAGAAAAGGGTATGACACTATCCTTGGACAGGGTTGGCTGGTACAAGCAAAAGTGAAACATGACTGGACACAAAATACCCTATCCATGGAACGTGAAGGCAAAAGATTCATGATTGACCTGCACAGACAGATGGTAGGTGAAGAGGCAATGTCGTCAAACTCCGAAGGTGAAGGTGGAATGATGACGACCTAGACTTGGTGAACGGCCTACTCCACTGGAAGATGGAGGATTACGAGCTCTTCCCAAGCTGTAACATGTTGGGTGTCGAAGAAGGAAAAGAAGGGAATAAATTTCTAGAGTATAGCAAAATAAAAGAGGGAGAAGAACATGTGGATGAGACGTGAGCCTATAAGTTTAGTGAGGACAAACCTACAAAGTATGACGAGCCTACCATGAAAACAATGAACTTGGGAGATGAGGCTAATCCAAAAAATATTCTTGTAGGAGATGATTAGAATCCAATTCTGAAGGCAGTAGCGTTCAAAATATTTATGGAGAATGACATCTTCAACTGGATGTATAAAGACTTAAAACGAGTGCCACCAGAGTTATGTGTCCACCGAATACCGTTGATAGAAGGTGCAGTACCTGTACGGAAGCAATCGTACCGAATCAACAAAAATTATGCCGCACGAGTCAAGGAAGAGATCAATCGAATGTTGGAAGCAGGAATTATTTTTAGAGTGCAAACGAGTGAATGGGTATTACCGATTGTGATATCTTTGAAAAAGGACACCACGTAGATAAGAATATGCGTAGACCTCCAATGCCTAAATGCGGTAATAATCAAAGATCCATTCCCGATATCATTCACGGATAGCATTATAGAGGAAGTTGCGCGACACAAGATTTATTCAATCATGGATCAGTTCTCGAGGTACCATCACCAAAGAGGATAGATTAAAAACAACATTCATTGTGAAAAATGGAGTGTACGCCAACAACGGGATGTCGTTCGGACTATGCAATGCTCCGGCAACATTCCAAAGAATTATCCTACACATATTTGATAAAATGTCTATCGGAAATTTTAAAGCATTTTTGGATGATTGGTCCATTTTTAGCGCAGAGAATAAACACATAACGACGCTCGAAGAATGCATGGAGAGGTGCAGACGGGTGAGACTGGCATTGAATCCGAAGAAGTGTAAATTCATGGTACCACAAGCGAAGCTGTTAGGACACATAGTTTGTAAAGCAGGTTGAAGACGGATCCGGACAAGGTTCACATAATTTTGGAGATGCCACCATCGACAGATGTATCTGAAGTAAAGTCATTTTATGGACACATTGGATATTAATGGAGATTTATCAAAAACTTTGAAAAGATCTCCTACCCGCTAGACAAAATCACCTGCAAGGGCGAACCTTACAAATGGGAAGCGGCACACAATGAAGCTTTTGAAGGATTGAAAACGAGGTTGGCCATGACACCAATTCTAGCCTAATCAAACTGGGATAAGGAATTTCATGTTCATATAGATGCATCGAATTATGCCATTGGAGCAAAATTGGCGCAGACAGGTGACCACGAATTAGACCATCCGGTGTATTTTGCAAGTAGATTATTTATCTAAGCGAAGAAAAACTACAGTACAACAGAGCAAGAGGCACTAGGGATGGTGTACGTAGTAAAAAAATTCAAACATTATTTGTTGGCGACGCCATTTGTATTCTATGTAGATCATCAGGCACTGCTATATCGGGTAAATAAGTCGATTATTCAAAGAAGAATAAGTCGATGGTTATTATTATTACAGGAGTTCGCATTCAAGATTGTGGTACGACCAAGGAAAACTCATGTAAGCGTAGACCACTTGTCGAGGATAAAATCTAGAGAGCCACTAGAGGGAGTCAGTGATGATTTTCCTGACGCGCAGCTATTTCACAAGTATCTATCGACAGGACAATTTCCTAGCGAGATGTCGCTGAATGAGAGAAGGAAAGTGCTGCTAAGGAGCCGAACATTTCAATTGATCAACGAGCTACTATACAAAATGGGACCCGATCAGATTCAAAGGAGATGTGTCCTGGAGGAGGAATTCCAAACATATTGAAGGAAGCGCATGAGGGACCAGCAGGAGGACACACGGGGCCAAATACAACTACACGGAAGAAACTTTTGGCAGGATTATGGTGGCCAACCGTACATGACACCAAAGAGTGGGTTGTTGCATGCGACACATGTCAACGAACTGGAAAACCATTGACGAGGGACTCCATGCCTCTGAATCCTTCGCACGCGCAGGAGCTTTTTGAAAGATGGGGATTGGACTTTGTCAGACCCTTGAAGGTAAGCAAAACTAGAAGGTACAGGTACATTGTGGTGGCGACGGAGTACCCAACTAAGTGGGTGGAGGCACGCGCACTATCAGACAACTCTGCGGTGAGCACAGCAAGATTTATCTATGAGCAAATCATCACCAGGTTCGGGATTCCACTGCAGTTGACAAGCGACCGGGAAGGACACTTTGTTAATCATGTCATCCGACTACTCACTATCAAATTCAAAATTTATCATTCACTATTGAGCCCATACTACCCGAGAGCCAACAGACAAGCCGAAGCCACGAATAAGAAACTGGTTGGAGTGATTTATAAATCTTGTGCAATTGAAGGGAAGATTGGGAAGAAAAGCTACCATCAACATTATGGGCATACCACACTTCATATAAAGTAACTACTAGACACACTTCGCTTCAGTTGATGTACGAACAGGAGGCAATGGTACCAACATAGTTCATGGCACCGAGTTTGAGGATAGCAATTGAGAACAAACTAGGCGACATGGAATGCCTAAGGGAGAGATTGTACAACTTGAATAAACTGGATGAGTGATGACTGTAGGCACAATGGGCCAGAGAAGTTACACAAAACAGGCGGAAGGCATGGCACGATAAGCATTTAAAATTAAATAAGTTTCAACCGGGCCAATTAGTTTTGAAGTGTAATCGGCAGAATGAGATCAGGCCAGGAAAGTTCAAAGTTAAATGGGTTGGACCATACAAGATACAAGAAGTTGGCGATAATGGGGCAATCAAACTATGGACGCTAGATAGAAAGAAAGCGTCCGACGTAGTGAATGGGTCAAAATTGAAAATCTATCACAAAAGAAGTAATGTGTCCCTGCGGAAGAACAATTGATAATAAATAATGAATATTAATGTATATATGTAAAATAAGTGTAAAATGAAATCTTTTTATTTTTAAGTTGATAGACATAATAATGACATATAAACAAGAGAACATTAGTCAAAAGAATCATCTCAGAACCGTACGGCCTTTTAGGAGAAAATGTTAAGAATACTACACAAACCATTGTATGGCCCATAAAAGGAGGCACTAATACTAGAGTAGTGACCGTATGGCCGTACGGATAGAAAGAGGGCGCTATAGCAATGGTCAAACAAATACATACTGTACGTCTTATGTAAAACCCACAAAATAGGAAATGAGATAGATACCGTACAACCACCAGAAAAAGGAGATTATAATAGATATTAAAGAGAAAGATAACATTCATTTGAACAGTAAACAGAGAGTATTTCGAAGAATAGTGGACATCTGGAAGACACCGTAGACATACAAGAAAACCATATTGTACAGCCCGTACAAAAGTACTAGGAGGGAGCATTAACTGCGACCGGTTGCAAAGACCGTACAGCAACAGGAAACAGAGGAAAACACCATACGGCCACATCGAAAAGAACCCGTATGGACGTTGGATGAAAGAGAACCTTGACCATACGGCCATGACGAAGACTATACGGATGTTGGGGAAAGCGAATTGACCGTACAGCCCTAAACAAAGCAAAAAGAAGTGACTTGTCCGTACGATACAAGGAAGATAGGGGACCACAGGGCCAAGCAAAGGACAATGACATACTCTGCCATATGGAATACACTACTGAAGCATTGTTGATATAATAAAAGGGATCAACGTACGGCACATACAAAAGGTCATCCGCTAATTCACAGAAACCGCACAAACAGAGGTACATTAATAAAGTCACTGTTTCAAGGCACTAAAACGACGCTAGGTGGAATATATGACAAATTGAAGGATAAAGAGGCTGTACCAAAGCATTCGGGAGGAAGTAGGAGTTGTACTTTTCAGGGAAGCAAAAGTCATATGGATCTGTACAAACGCAATTAATAGGAAAGGGAACTTTGGAATAATACTGTACGAAGAGGTAACTGACCTAACGGATTTTTGTTTTGTTCGAGGGAAACGACAAAAAGATGGCAATTATGCATTCAACCGGCAAGAGAGCTTGGATAAAGAAATTGGATGAGGATTCAGTGACAACTGCAACCATGAACAGGAATGTAAAAACTTTTCCATCCAGAGTCTATGTAGCAGGAGGAACGAGCATTGGACCAAGCAAAAAGAAAGTGAAACAACCAACATAGTCGACTGCGACGGATATTCCCGCAACACAAGATGTTGCATTTGAAGGATTGAATGGAGTAGAATGCTGAAAGTGGTGGCAAGAGACACCTGAGAACCATCCAGCAAAGGCCAACATTCGGAAGGCACAAGTCGAATGGGTGATATAAATGCCTATGTTTTGTATCAAAGATTATGAAAGGTTTCTACGCATCATGATAGAAACATATGATAGGTTCTCTCGAACCAGTACGTTTGCTTATCCTGGTTGCAACTTGGTGATATCATTCAAACCGGTCAACTTCACATGGGTATTCGAGATACCTAGCCATGCACGGGGGGGAAGGAAAATAGATAGCAAACCTAAAAAGACAAGTCGGGATGTAAAAATATAATTGATATGGCTCGTATGTGCGGATTTGACACAGGCGAAACAAAAAGCACTCATGGACACATCGAGGGGTAGAGGGTTGAAGAAATCCAATGGGCACGATCACTCGCGTTGTTTCATGGACATGTGAAGAGTCGCCTCACGGACTCTAGCTGCACTTCAGATATTTCATTTCCACATGTGGCGATGATGAACAGGATTCTACATGGTAGGGTGTATGACTAGGCTACATTGTTGGCCAAATGGAAGTATGAATTCATGACATTACAGCACAAAACATTCTACATGCTGCATTATGCCATCGGCCTATTCTTGGAGGCAACAACGTGAATGATTCCCAACGATGCACTGGAGTTCAAACCAGGACCACTTGCGCTAAGCACCCCCGATTATGCAGTGGAGACATCTTGATACACTGGGCACTTAGACCACGATCGGACAGAAATGACCGAGACCAGACGGTGGAAATACTGACAGTGGTCGGAAGGAGACTTCTTTTGAGGAAAGTGGGACTGACAAGGAGGAAAAGGACGAGGAAAAAGAAGTAATTACAGCTACACCATTGAGATTCCCACGGCCTGCACTTTCAGCGATGGCACATTTGACTCCCGTAGGTATACATAGCATTCCGAGTTTTGGTTAGCTCAAGCAACCAGTAGTGATGACACCAACTTCGATTGCGATTCAGCCTACCACAGATGTACGAGTGGAGACACGAGCTATTCCTGAGGCATTAGCGAAGGCACATCCGACACCAACGGAGACAACTTTTCTGGAGGTAACGATGGAGCCTTCTCATGAGGCTTTACCAGAGGCTGGTGCTGAGGTACTTGCACCTGATATAGAGATGGACACTGAGGTAGGAGTAATGGAGATACCAAAGGCGAGGGTTTGAGGGCGTCGGGTATCCAACTGGACGTAGTGGGTTCAAATGCAGTGGTTACGATGGATATAGCATTGTTAGCATTACCTAAGCAAGACAAACAGAGCAGAACTCAAAAGTTGAGCACGTACCTAAGTACGTGATTCCACCGTACCCCAACGCCTTGAGTGGTATACCTACAAACACCTACGCGAGAAGCAATTACGGAGGAATACCCTTCACAAGCACAAGTGGAGTAGTCGACACATGAGGGACTACCACATAGCACAGTTGAGTGAATGGCAGAAGCAGTAGAGAAGGCTATGGGTGTGCAACAAGAGCATCCAGTAGCACCAGAGACAATGATGAGAGAGGCATTTTTCGCTGATATAGCAACTCTAGTGACCCAGGCTCGCCAGGTAGTGGCCTTTGCAGAGATTCAGGCTTTGGACTCAATAGTAAAGGAGTTGGAGGGAGTAGTATCCTTCATGAGAGTAGGATGCCCGGCTGCCTTTACAGTCTGTTTCGAGGAACGGGGATGGCCGAGTGTGGAAACTGCAGAGATGCAACAGGATTGGGCCACGATGAGAGGTCCTGGTATGGAGAGCCGAGTAGAGGCTTTGACTCAGGAGATAGTGGAGATACACAGGGAGGCATATTACACCCTTCGTAGGAGCCAGGCAGATCAGGTAGCAACTGATAGGGCTCGGGAGGAGTCAACTACAAAGCTAGCCGCAAAGAGGGCAGCCTGGGAATCCGAGAGGGCAGCCTTGTTAGACAGACAGTGTTAGCCACAGAAATTGGCAGTAGAGAAGGAATAGATAGCAAAGGAGAAGGAGAAAGTAGTAGATGAGAAGGAGAAAGAGCTGGGAGAGATTGTTGGGATGATGCGGTCAGCTTTGGAGCTTTAGATGGAGGCGGTAGCGGAATTGAAAGTTCAGAAAGAGCAAATCTACAACCTACGGGTGGAGCTGAACGAACCGAGGGCTCGAACAGCCACTACGCCAAGGACACATCCCTCTGCTTAGTACCTATACATTGATGTATTTAGTTGTTTGTTTTGAGTTTTGTTGTATTGTCATCAGGAGACAACTTTACTTTTTGGGAGGGATGATGTTGTCGATAAATTCTATATTGTAGCCAACGGGCAAAATAGTATCCAAACAGGCACGTGACAGTTGAGTGACCCCTTCGAGAAAGTATATGTACACTGTCTGGAAAGGACTTTGGATAATCATTGTAATCATCATAATCATATTGTAAGCATTGGAGCATATTTCGTATATGAATAAAGTATTTGTTTTGTGTTATATCTTACTATACTACATGCGATAAGTTTTTGAAAGATACATTATCAAGTGCAAGAGATTTTGTAATTGAAGATTTCAATAAAAAGGATCTTTTGGTGGGTTGGGTTGTTTCCCTCACTAAGGAGGGTTTTGCCCAGGATATTTGCATTGTTTTGTTATTATATTGCTTCATATTGCTCTTTTTGTTTCTCCTTATTTCTGGTTCTAAAATTTAACAAGGGCCACGCAAAGAAAAACAAAAAAAAATTTGTTAATATAAACAAAATAGTGCAAAATACCTAACTTTTCCGTAAAGTAATAAACATGTGAAATGGTATGCACCATGATGATTTGTGTCGTTTTGAAGACAAAGATTTAGGCTTGGTGATGAAGGCTTTGTCCCTCAATCCCACCCTGTTGTGACAAGTAACGGACCAAGGGTGGTACCTGTCAACCCCATTAGAGGCATTGCCTTGCAACTCCCACTCATCATTGGGATCTTTGATCACATGAGAAGCTTGATTACAACAAAGGGGTGAAAAGTGTAAAGTTTAATAGATCTTGGTGGGGAATTATCAATCAATTTCAATCTGATTTCTATGTTATAGTAGACCGGTGTCTTTCTTATATATCCCTAACTCCTTAATTTTATATGTTCTTACTGCAATAGTATTCATGTCTAGTCCGAGATATGTATGCAGCTTTTATTGATATGATCTGCAGATATATTTTGGAACTAACATATATACATATTAAAGCACAACCGAGTAGGGGCATGACCCTACGTGGTCATGCCTCAACATGCACATACATTAGCATTGTTTCATAATAGCTAAACCGATAACAAATGCAATATAAGCTATGGGTATTAGTTAGACCCATTAAAAATTCCAATCCAATATATTGCATCACCCAATAATATAATTGGTGTGAATGATTTAGAGTTTATTAAGACAACCGATAGCAATCAGTCTATTGCCTATTGTTACCATAAGACCATGTATTATCAGCAGTGATCATTTACATAATGCAAATGATATCTTCATATCTGATTACATAATATTATAATCATAAGACATTTCGGAATTGAAACACTACAATATAATAATGACGGTAATTATTTGTGTGTGTGTGTGTGTATCAATTACTTACTAGGCAGATGTTTCAAACACATAACTGCTAACATTCTTAACACTCCCTCTTTAGCAATGAGGGATTGAAACTTCTTCATACAATTAAGTACGACTCAATTATGTCTGATAGAATATGGTACCCAGCAACAACCGGCCTAAGGAACCATAACAATGGATTTTCATGGTGTCCGACAAAATCCGGCCTAATAACCATTATGGATATCAATGTGTCCAGCAGAATTCGGCCTAGTAATAATGACATCACTAATTTTCATGATGTTCGGCAATATCCGGCCTAATAATCATGATGGATACAATGTGTCTGGCAAAATCCGACCTATAACAATGATACCAATAACCTTCAACACTTCTGATGTTAGAGGGTTGGTCATCTATTGATAAGATCGTCACCTTACAATAAAGACCTTTAAACATATATGAAAGATCGTCACCTTCCATTTAACAAGTTTGCAAACAATTTAATTTAATATAATATTCATGAATAAGTTTTAAAATGTAATTACAAATTTGTCATACCAAGTTTAGTTCTAAAATACTCTATTTTCACTCTTGCAAGAGGTTTAGTGAAAATATCAGCTTTTTGATCATATTTTTTGACATAGATAGCTTGATCACATTCCTGTCAACTATGTCTCTGATATAGTGAGGAAGAAGTGTCAATGTGCTTTCACCGATTATGGAATACTGGATTTGCGGAAAGTTTGATGCAGCTCTGATTGTCACAATGTATCACAGTGGAATCTAACTTCTTCCCAAATAATCCAAACAATAGCTTTCTTAACCAAACAACCTCACATACTCCCATGGAGGCTGCCATATATTCTGCTTCAGTAGAACTCAATGCAACTATAGGATTTTTTCTATTGAACCATGATATCATTGTTGATCCGAGATTGAAGTAACATCCGAAGTGAAACGAGTAATCAGGGCAAATGTTTCTTCATAATCAATACCTGCCTTCTGTGAAAAAACTCGAGCAACAAACCTGGCTTTATGTTTCTCAATGCTCCCATCTGTTGCATATTCGATTTTATAGAGCCACTTTGAAGAGACAACAAATTTGACTTTAGGTCTACGTACAATATCCCAGACATCATTTTGTAGTATTAATTGATATTCTTCAACCATAGCATCTTTCCACACTTGACAAGTTAGAGCTTCTCAACAGATGTAGGTTCAGATTTAGTAAGCTCAGTTACTAGTGCAATATAGCATGATTTATTTCTAGTTTTCTTGACTTCCTTAGTAATTTCATCTGGATCAATATCATTTTCTTCGAGCATTTTTCTTGCCCACAAAGGTCTCTTCTTGATATTAGAGATGTTACTATTTTCTGCATCCTGTCCTGGCCTAGTTTCTTTTGATATATTCTCCCTCTGAATTTCAGATTGAGAACTTCCATCTAAGTCTGTAATGGGCACATCATCTGTACATGTAGATAGTTTTAAGGCAGTGTTCTCCTCAAATATGACATCTCTGCTCACTTTCCCTTATCTTTGTCCAGCAGCATAAGCTTTGTATCCTTTCGAGTTTTCACTATATCCAACAAGTATTCCTTTCTTTCCGGATGGTTCTAACTTAGTTCTTGTATATACATTAGACAGCCAAAAATCCTGAGGTGACTTAAGTCAGGTTTATTTCCTATAAAGACTTCTTCAGGTGTTATATTTTCTAGAATGGAGTATGGACATCTGTTTTGTATGTATACAGCAGTATTTGTGTCTTCCGCCCAGAATGAGTAATGTAGGTTTTGATCATGGAGCATAGCTTTTGCTGCTTCAACAATAGTTCTATATTTTCTTTCTGCAACCCCGTTCTCTTGAGGATTATAAGGTACCGTACACTCCCTCTTAAAACCAACAGATGTACAAAAAGCTGTGAACTTTTAAAACCAACAGATGTACAAAAAGCTCTGAACTTTTTAGAAGTGTATTCTCCCCCATTCTCAGATCTTAGAGTTTTAATTTTCTTTGACACTTGATTTTCTACCAATTCTTTGAATTTTTTGAATTTCAATAATACCTCATTTGATTCTTTAACTTTTAGAAAGAAAATCCAAGTCTTCCTAGAGTAATCATCAATGAATGTTATGTAATAGGAGTAACCTCCTAGAGAGAGAGTTGGCATGGGCCTACATAGATCGGAGTGAATTAGTTCCAAGATTGATTTGGACTTGTGTTCACCAGGAGGGAAAGGTTTTTTAATGTTCTTTCCTAGAGCACATCCTTTACATATAAGTTTAGAATTTAGGTTCGGTACACTAGAGGTGATTTTTTCTATCTTGGGTAATGAACTGAAACCAATATACCCAAGTCTCCTATGCCAAATTTCATTAGAATTTGTTATTTCGTGATTAAGAGCTTGTTGTTGAATGTTGCATAGTTTATATAAGGTCCCATCTCTGGTCCCTATAGTGATTGCATTTTTTAGATTTGAGTTTTTAGGCCAATACAACACTTTGTCTTCATTGAATGTAACATGAAATCCTTCATCAATTAATCCAGAGATTGGAATTAGAGTTCTTTTTATGCCAAGTACAAATACATCATCTTTCAACTTTAATGTAACTCCAGTCCTTAGTTGAATAGAATAGGTCCCAATACCTTTGACTGGATCAGTGGAGTAGTCTCCAATATTAGCTCCTTCAAATCTGTAAATTTCAAGTGTTTCAAATTTTTCTCTGAATCCTGTTATATGTCAGCAAGCACAACTATCCATTATCCACACACTTTCATTAAAGTTTATCTCACTTGATAAAGCAGAGTAGAATATTAAATTTTCATCTTTCTTACTTTCGACTAAAGAGGCTAAGATTCTTTCCCTTTCAGGACATTTACTGAAGATATGTCCAAATTTCTCACTCTTATAACATTTAACTTTAGAAAAATCAGTTCTAATGGACTTATTATTCTTTTTCTTATAGTCATGCTTCTTTCCTTTAAATTTCCTCTTTTTCCCTTGATTATTGGAAGCTGAGAAGAGAACTTGATTTTCTCCCTCTTGATTTGATACAATACCTCTGGAAATTAATCTTGACTCTTCTGATGTACAATCAGTCTTTAGTTGATCAAATGATGGGATAGAAGGTCTACTGACGACTTGAACGAATGCTTCCCATGATAGTGGTAATCCTCTAAGTGCTAATATAGAGAGTTCTTGATCTTCTACTTTGTTTCGAATGGAATTTAGATGATTTTTAATTTCAGAGATCCTTCCAAAATAAGATGAGATTGTTTCTCCCTTATTCATTTTAGTATTCATCAGTCGTTTCTTTAGAGTAATCAATCTGATTGAGTTGTTGATTTCAATATGCATATTTTCTTGTTGTGAATACTTCAAAGGCTTTCTTTAGATTTGTTATGGAAGGAAGTATGTGATCCTTTACGGAGTCTACCATGATTTTCTTGGCTTTATTGTTTCGCCTTTTCCAGGTGACCTTTTTCTGTTTCATCTTCAGGAATTGGAACATCTAATTCAATAAAAGATTACAGTTTTAATTCTTCAAGAATCGTAGTAATCCAAATTTTCCATGAGAAGAAGTTTACAGCACCTTCGAGTCTGTCTTCTACTTTACGGTATTTGACATGTTTGATTTAATAGTCTCTCTACCAATTAGGCTCTGATACCATGTAAAGTTTAATAGATCTTGGTGGTGACTTATCAATCAGTTTCAGTCTGATTTCTATGTTATAGCAGACTGGTGTCTTTCTTATATATCCCTGACTCCTTAATTTGATATGTTCTTATTGCAGTAGTATTCAATTTTGATTTGAGATCTGTATGCCGCTTTTATTGATATGATCTGCAGATATATTTTGGAACTAACATATATACATATTGAAGCACAACCGGGTAGGGGCATGACCCTACATGGTCATGCCTCAACATGCACATACATTAGCAATATTTCATAATAGCTAAACCGACAACAAATGCAATATAAGCTACAGGTATTAGTTAGACCCACTAATAATTCCATTACAATATATTGCATCACCCGATAATATAATCGGTGTGAATGATTTAGAATTTATTAAGATAACCGATACCAATAGGTCTATTGCCTACCGTTACCATAAGACCATGTATTATCCACAGTGATCATTTACATAATGCAAACGATATCTTCATATCTGATTGCATACTATTATAATGATAAGACATTTAAGAATAGAAACACTGCAATATAATAGTGACAGTAATTTTTTATATATATTACGTACTGGGCAGATGTTTCAAACACTTAACTATAATATTCTTAACAAAAAGGAAGTTGGATGTGACTCTTGAGCATGCTGAATTGATGTTTTAATGGCACAACTTGCTATAATTTCTTTAGATGAGGCAACTTATATATATGACATTGCTACACAGCATTGTAAGCCATTTAGAAGTTGAACATGTTCTATCGTATATAGTATATACTATATACTGTGTATTGAACTTCAATTTTGATTTGAATATGATGGAAATCAGTAACATGTTCTACGAAAAATTTAGTAATGTGTGATTTTGAAGTGTTATTTAAAATTTATGGATTTTCAAAAGCATGAAAAAATTGCCAAGTTTTTCCCCAATTTTTCACCAAGTCCCAAGTTCCTAAATAGTTTTGAGTCTGACAAGTAATTGTTAGGCCTGAGATTTTCAACTATGCACCTTATAATTGGCTACTACCATAAAATGTTCAAACATAAGTAGCCTTACTAAGCCTAAGAAGCATAAATTGCATTGAATAAATCATTACTATAATTGAACATTAAAAAAGTGTCTTCACACTTGAGTGGTATATTGATGCATAGAAGAGAAATAAAAATTCCATCAACCTTTCATTAATATGACAACATCGCAATAAAAAAGACATTGACTAGCCCAATTAATTGCTAGTCCAATCGTGTAGGATCAAAAGGAATAAACAATGTCAACATAACAAGGAACTATAATAAACAATGTCAACATAACAAGGAAATATGTGCAAAGGAAGCATATGATGCCCATTGGCAACAAAGGTGCATATACTATGTGTAACGAAAGCATATGATGCTAATCGGAAATGGAGGTGCTTGTAATCAATAATAGCCTTACAAAGTTTTATTATAATAATGTTTTATTATTTATTAATGCCCAATAGTGTACTTTGTTGTAATTATAGGAGATAAGATCATCTCTAATCTTATCTCCAATTTCTTTTTAGAAACTTGCTTATTCTGTAAATGCTGTAATCTTATTTATTGTCTTTGCTCATTGTTAATACATCAAATAATTTACCAATTACTAGCATAATATGGTATCAAAGTGAGCTTAATTTTTTTCCTTTGAAAAATTTATTATTTATCTTATGAAATTATTTGCTTTAAAATTTTCAAAATTATTCTTCTCCAAGCCTTGGCTCATTAATTTATTCGATTTTGCCAATCTGCAAGAAAAAACATTTTTTTTCGAACCCGAAATAGGGTTGCAGGCATTGCTTTTGCAAGAAGAATGTCTTACGCGTGGTCACTATTAGTTGATTTTCTCTACAAAACAACTACTTTGTTCTGGTCACTTTATGCTTTTGTTCACGTGTTTTTTTCTCTCTACAAAACGACTAGTGTGTGGTCATTTTTTTGTTGCCTACTACCTACAAGTCTTGAGTTATCTGCAAAGACTGGAATTTTGGCCTTCTTCTACTTCCATTTCTTTTAGTTCTATTTTTGGCCTATTTATCTGCCAAATTGCAGCCATCGTTGAGGGTGTTTTATGGCACATCTGCAATCTTCTTACATATTCGATCCACCACGGAGATCATAAAATATAAGAGAATTCATAGTATATGGTTGCAACCATGACCCTACATCTCGGAGACCCCTGGCCACGTCGAGTTCATTATCTAGCAAAAGAACCTAAAACCTTCAACCATAATGGTATTGTCATTCTTTACAGAGCAAGGTGGATGCGGAGCTAAACACTGTTGTCGATAAATGTATAGTGTAGTCGACGGGTAGAGTAGTATCCAAACGGGCGCGTGACGCTTTAGTCACCCCTTCAGAAAGGTATATGTACACGTCCAAGATGGACTTTGGAATCATGAGGGCAGTAAGAAGTTCAACACATGTATAACATGATTCAATTCAGAACAGGTACTTTATTCATGTATGCACTTGTAGATTACAATCCAATTACAATGACTACAATGATCCCTCATGATTCCAAAGTCCATCTCGAACGTGTACATATACCTTTCCGAAGGGGTGACTAAAGCATCATGCGCCCGTTCGGATACTACTCTACCCGTCGGCTACACTATACATTTACCGACAACAAACACTCAGAAGTTTAAGTGCCACATCGTGCTTAATGACTGGGATGAAGAATACATTTGGTGTGACGTGTACCCTAGGCTACAGATTGTGCAATGTTGTATCAATAACTCTAGAGAAACGACACAAATAGTAACAGTTATGATCCTTATTACAAAATGAACCATGGATAAGGTAGTGGGCCAAAATTAGTCTTGTCATGAAACTATCACTCCGAGTATAGCATTGGAAATTACAATAATTAAACTCATCGTCAGCAATATCTCCCACTCTAGAAAATTAATTATGAGCAAGGACTTGGTAGGAAAAGCTCAACTCAGGAAGTAATGTTTCTTCAATCACTATGCGTTGCTTTTAGATGTAGCTCGATTCACAAAGGTAAGCTCACATCTAAAGAACACTTCGATGGTGGAATGCTGAACCAAAAGATTGTTGAAGTCTATATGATTTCCTCAAAATGTGTTCTTCGGATAATATATTATATCTTGGGAAGATAAGTATTTCATCCGATAGACATTAAGTTTTAAATTTCATGGCTAACAATAATTACATATATTCATGAAGCTTTCATGGTAAACAGTCAATAGCTATCAAGATGTGATTGGAAGTGAATGTGAAAAACTGATCTGCTTGTTGTGTTGGTAATGTCAAAGCCTACAAATTTTATTTAATAAATACACTCTATCAACCGCAGCTTACATAGCTTATTCTTAGTGGACTACTTCCTATGTATGATCAGTATATACAAAGACGTTACATCATTGAATTCAAGCAATCTTAAGCATAGCTCAACCATTCAAAAGTACTTCAAGGGTATTTCTGCCAGGGTTTTTTTAATAAGCTAAATCCAACATTGTTGGGGTAACATGAATTGTACACAGACTATCTTAATGAGGCGATCCTTCCAAGGCAGTAGTTCGATCACAAAATTCAATACCCTTCCTTTGAAATAAAGTGAAATCAATGCATTGGCAGTAGAATCTTCCATACTATGATATCTTCTGATGTCTTTGTTCAAATTTGTGTTATACTTTTGCATTATTAGGACACACAAGGTATCTGCAGGAATCAGACTCTTACCGCCTTTTCCCAATTGCCTTTCATTTGGATTTCAGTGGTTTGTCCCAATAATTCCTCTGTGATCTTTGCCTGGGATCTTCCCTCAAGTTGTTTAGGCTTTATAAAAGGAACTAGGCTCTGATACAATGTTATCATTTTCTACAAATGTAATAACTCTCTTAATGATTTCTGGGTGTTCCAAGTGCAGATCCAAATGCATATTTATAGGAGTAGAAGAGACATGTCTCTATATTAATCAATGTTGGTTATGATATGTTAAGTTCCATTAGACATTATTAAAAAAATTATATATATGTCTAATTGATGATTAATCAAATGCAATAATGTTTAACCAATAACTATTGAGGATTAACTCTAGATCAATTCAATCCGACTAAAGCTACAACATTAACACTCCCTCTCAACTAGGGAGGATTTGCTCTCAAGCATAGAGAAATATCATCTCAATATGATATTATTGGAATGACATATTTAAGGATATCAACATATATCCATCAAATCAGATATAATCCGACTGATGCTATTTCATCAACAGTTGATTGGTGAGCTCAAACATAATTTGTGCAGCTCATTTGACATGATAGATTTGGATATTCTCCAATATTGTTTAGGAGTTGAGGTTTGACAAACAGAAAGCGGTATCTTCATCTCCCAATCCAAGTATGCTCAATATCTTCTGGATAAGTTCTGAATGCAGGATTGCAAACCTGCCTCCACACCCGTGAAAAAAGGGCTTAAGTTGTCATCTATGTCTAATTCACCTATAGTAGATAAATCTTTGTTCAGGCAACTAGTGGGCAGTCTCATCTATCTCGCTTCCATTGGACCTAACCTCAATTTCACAGTTAGCTACATTTCATGCTTCATGACAGCCCCCAAGGCTGATCATTGGGTAGAAGCGAAGCATGTGCTACATTATGTGAAGCGCACTTTTAATTTTGGACTCTTGTACACTCGGAGTCAAGATCCTAGGCTTATTGGTTACACAAATTCAGATTGAGCAAGTTCAGTTAATGACAGAAAATCAACATCTAGGTATATGTTTAGTTTGGGATCTTGGGTCATATGGACTACTAAGAAGTACCGGGTTGTAATTCTCTCCTCAACGAAAGAAGAGTACCGTGGAGCTGTTAAGGCAGCTTGTGAGGCAGTTTGGCTTCAGCGGATGTATGCAGATATCTCAAGGTCTGACTTCTTTGTTTTGTTCTAATCAGGGAGTTCTCAAACTTGCTAAGAATCTCATCTCTCATGAAAAAACCAAGCATTTGAACACTCATTATCACTTTATTCTTGTTGAAGACGGATCCATTCAGTTGTCTATGTTCCAACAGCTGTCATGTCCCTTTTTTGGAGGTAATTTGGTTTAATTAATTTAATTAATTAAGTAGTCCAAAATAATGAATATTTTATGAGGATGACTAATTAATTATTTTAATTAAATAAATAAGTGGTATTAAGTTAATAATTTATAAAGTTATCAAATAAACAAATATTAAAAGGTAACTTTATATTTAATTAATTTAACAAAGTGACTTGAATTATAAAATATTTTATAAAGTCACTTAATAAATAAATTAATGTTCTAGAAGTTTTTGGAGAAAGTGGAGGAAAAAGAATAAATAGGCATCCTGGGCTTCATTCTCACCAGGCAGATTTGTTCATGTTGATGTTGATGTTTGTTGATGTGCATTGTGGAGCCTAGGGTTTCTACAGTAGTCACAACTGGCCATTGAGAACGAAAACTCTCAATTGGTACGCAATTTTGAGGGTGTGAAATATCACTTGAATTATTGCAGTTGGGAGGAAGATACTTTAGTCTTCTATTTGTGCTACATTGAGAAAAAATATTTGAGTACAAAAAACAGTCCGAAAAAGCAATTCGAAAAAGCAGTCCGAAAAAATAGTCTGAAAAAAGCAGTCCGAAAAAGCAATCCGAAAAAAGCAATTCGAAAAAGCAAAGAAAATTATTACAGCCATCTACAATCAGGTTCCTTTGGATATTCCATACTTTTTTTTTCTTATCATTTAGATGCATATTAGAAGGTATGGCTGTAGGTGAAAGTTTGTAACAAATTTAAGCATTATTTTTGCAGATGTAAGCCAAGAGTCTTGGCCATTTTATACTAGCATTATAGTTGACATTTTATGTGCAATAAAGAGGACATAAGTTGCAGGTCTGATATAGTTGTAATTGAATATGTGTTTATCATTCATGATCAGCTTATTAGTTTGCATACCAATTGTTTAACAAAATGTCAATTGGCTGTAGGTTCTCTTTTTGGCATAAATAATGTTATAATTTTGCATACCAAGTGTTTGTGTTAATACCACTTGGCTATAAGTGCATTAACGCCATCATAGGTTGCATCCAAAGTGTTTGTCATAATTACTATTTGTTGTAACAGCATATTGCAAGTAGTTTTTTAGTTATATATATGCATTGAATATTGTCAAAATAAGTTGCACATTCATGTTAGGTCATTGTGTAGTCAATTTTGAATCTTCTTGCAAAAGATTCTCATTGATGCAAAATGAAGAAGAGCGATTAAAGCAAACTGAAATACTATATCAGTCATATGACCCTTGCATGTGAGTTGTTTGATGAAATTTCTTGAGCCTTTATCTGCATTTTGAGATCAAATTTGAGCAGGGTTATTACAGTGGTATCAGAGCTATTGACCTGCCATCCTGTTGGGTAAATTGGACATTGAATCAGTTAGTTAATCATGTTTACTTCAAGTACCCAGAAGCAGTGGGACAAGGATATGAAGAAGCTTAAACAAAATTTGAAAATGTTGCATGAAAGTCAGAAAAGGATGAATGAATTGATGGCTTCCATGTTTAAGAGGACTACATCACAGAACAAAGAGGAGGACGAACAAGAGGTCTCTACAAGTCAGGTATCTAGAAACCTCTACAAGGAGTTTGCAGCAGTTGGTGACCAGCATATAGCCGAATCTAGGGAGGACAAAAATCAGACCAGCTTGGAGGAAGATGTTGGGCACACAATACTTCAGGAGGACTTCAAGGATGAAGCTAGAGATACTCTGCATGGTTTACACAGTTTGAGGAACCAGCTAAAGATGAATGAGGATGAGGTAGAGTCTGAGTGGCAAGAGTTTGTTTCAGCCAGGGCTACCTTGTCCGTTGAGAGAGTTACTTTGTCAGTGACCTCTGATGATATTTGTCAGGATCTGGACTCTCAGTTAGTTGTAGAGGACGATGGAGCTGGAGATTGTGATGATGAGATAGTTTAAGCAGCAGCTTCTTTGGAGTTAGATGAGGACGAGTCTGATGCTTGCATTCAGGGTGTGGAGGTGTACTCAAATGTAAGTACACTGAGCGTTGGTGATCTTGAGGGGAGTTCGTTTGGTTCAGCTTTTTCTCATAGTG
The DNA here is from genome assembly GCA_028749045.1 of Cupressus sempervirens. Lineage (NCBI taxonomy): Eukaryota > Viridiplantae > Streptophyta > Pinopsida > Cupressales > Cupressaceae > Cupressus > Cupressus sempervirens. The sequence goes on from CM053786.1 coordinate 872,809,965, forward strand.
TGGGCAGCGTATTTGAGACGATTCATAGGAGACCCGTAGTGCAGAGTCACCATGTGACTGGCCAGTTGAGAGTTGGCGAGATAGATATCACTACTACTCTTGAGCATTTTGATACCGCTCGTCAGTTGTTGCCCATTACTGGTTGGGTGTTTCTATGATAGATGAGTCTAGCGGTGGTTACTTTTCTTTGGCAGAGATTCATGCCTTGTGTGAAGCTGTCAACGTTTTGAGACAGGATTACTTACAATTGGTAGCCGACCGTGATCACCTGGTTGAGTGGGGGAGTACAACCTATGAGGCACTCTTGGATCGTGAGGAGGAGGTGAGTGAGCTTACCCAGGAGCTCATAGCGACCACTGAGGCTTTGGAGGACACACAGCGAGATCTACAAGAGTCGCAATTTCAGTTAAAGGAGGTGAACGTGGAATTGGAGCATTTGCGGTCTAAACCAGCCCCAGACCCAGTTCATTTGTATATTGAGGTGGTTGGTGGTGAGTACACCCCTGCAGTTGTTACTGAGGAACATGTTGTTGGGGCTGACACTCATGTTCAGGATTTGGAAGTACCTGGTCCTAATGAGTTTGGGATACCAGTGGAGTCGAGTCTCCAGATTGATTCTTCTCACACAGATGACAATGTGGTACAGTTAGTCGTGCCACCTTTACAGAGGGATCAGTTGTGTTGTGCACGGGAGTATGTTGATGCTTCGTCGTATAATTTTTATTGCACTGAACCGTTCATGGCGTATTTGTTGGATAGTGCACGTGTTCGTCTGGACTCGCATAAACTGTCAGAAGGTGTTCTCATCCGAGGTACTAGTGTTATTCGCAAATTGGTTGGGTAGATTATAGTGATCCTTTCTACTATGCTACCTCACAAGGATTTTGAGGTGGGGTTTGTTGAGCGGATTGCACAAGGTCCTATCCAACCTACAGCCACTCGAAGTCAGAGATTGGAGCCATCTGCAGATTCCCAGTTCAGTGATGGTGAGCCAGTAGCAGAGTTTGGGGGTTCTTACCCACATTATACGGTGGGGTAAGCTCATCATTTTTCTTTTGACCTAGAGATAGAAGATTTAATTTCACGCAGTTGTAGATCGGCTCCAGTTTCTTACCATCTATTATGGGATGGATTGGCACCATCTTTTGCAAATAGAATTAGTAGTTGCAAGTTACACAGTCTGCAGTATCAACACACCTAGGACAGTTTATCAGAGATTGGATTTCGTGGCACTGACTTACGTACCTATGGCTGTTGTCATATCCACAGTGCAATTGAGTGAGAGTGTTAGTTAGACAGGGATTTGAGTTTTGATAGAGTCGATGTTTCAGTTGGCTTGAGTTCCGCAGAGTGGTTTCTTCTATCGGCATCTACAGTTGCTCTTCAGATGATTTTGTCAGTGATGTCAGTTGTTTGGGTGTTGAGTGCAGTTTCTCAGTTGCTAATTTTTATACTGTTGATGCTGACGATTTCTTCACGGGAGTATGGCGAGGATTGGGATATTACACAGGTTTTCACTTGGGATCCAAGTGGAGGAGAATGGTAATTGTTGCTGAGATTGCTTGGGGACAAGCAATTTCAGGGGGGGCGGACTGTCATGTCTCTTTTTTGGAGGTAATTTGATTTAATTAATTTAATTAATTAAGTTGTCCAAAATAATGAATATTTTATTAGGATGACTAATTAATTATTTTAATTAAATAAATAAGTGGTATTAAGTTAATTATTTATAAAGTTATCAAATAAACAAATATTAAAAAGTAACTTTATATTTAATTAATTTAATAAAGTGACTTGAATTATAAAATATTTTATAAAGTCACTTAATAAATAAATTAATGTTCCAGAAGTTTTTGGAGAAAGTGGAGGAAAAGGAATAAATAGGCATCCTGGGCTTCATTCTCACCAGGCAAATTTGTTGTTGTTGATGTTGATGTTTGTTGATGTGCATTGTGAAGCCTAGGGTTTTTGCAGTAGTCACAACTGGCCATTGAGAACAAAAACTCTCAATTGGTGCGCAATTTTTAAGGTGTGAAATATCACTTGAATTATTGCAGCTGGGAGGAAGATGTTAGTGTAGTTTTTTATTTTTCCTATTTTGCAAAGTTTTTCCTACATTTTTAATAATCTCGCTTAGGTTAATAAAGCATGTCTTATTAGATAAATGGTTGTGAGGTGTCATCTTCCTACATGTGAGCATCCATTAGCTATCTTGGGAAGATACTTCGCTATCTTTAGTCCAATAGATGATTGCTCCTCATTGGTTGGTGTTGTCACCCCCTCCCTCTTACTAGCCTATATAAGCATGCTACCTGGCTTGTATTTGCATCGCCTGGTTTTTGCATCCTCTTAATGCTATTTTGCTTCCAGCATTTGCATTACTCTCTTGGAGACTAACTCTATGATGTTATTTTGATTTTGTATCATTTGCATTCATAGTTTAGATATTTATTCTTTGCACTGGTTTTCTGGGTTATTAATCTTTTCAGATTCTAACATGGTATCAGAGCTTTTCTATGTGCAAGAGTAGATTTTAGTTTTCTTATTTGAGAGATTCAGAGGGGGCTAATAAACTTTACTGTAGTTTTTTGAAATACGCAATATGCTCTTCTTTTGCATCTTTGGATGATCTTGAGAATCAGAAAAGTTTTGACAAAAACGGTTTTCCTCTGGGGTTTCAATCTCAAATCTGACAACCAACTTGCATATTCGGAGTTTTCAATCAGTTTTGCAGGTTCCAGCATGCCATTGATGGACTTAGGAAGCTGATCCAGCATTTGCATGTCATATTTTGGTTGCTGGGGTCATTTTTTGATTCTTGGAGCCGTTTTTTACTGTTAAAGATGTCTAATTTACACTACAACAAAATCTTTTGTACATCAGCAAGAAAAACGCTTTTTGGGTTTTGTTCACAGCCCCAAAAATCCATCTGGGTATCTTTTAGATTTTTCATGCAAGCTATATATTTTGCAGAATCGAGCATGAAAAGCTACAGCCATACCCCTCTCCATTGGCAATCACAGATTTGAACGTAGTTTTCAAATGTCTCGTTCTTGCTCATACAGACTCCGATTTTGATGATTCTTGTTAAGACCTTGGCTTTTTTTTTGTGCTTTCCACTAGTGGAGTTGTTTTTTGATTTTCATGCATAAATTTTTCAGAAATTGCAAATTCTTGGCCGTAACTGCGCACAGTTCTCGTTTTGGAAACTTCAGAGGATCATAACTTTCTCATATGATCTCATATCAGGGCGATTCTTTTTTTTGAAAGTGCATGATTTTTCGAGTAGATCATAGTGGTGCTATTTGTTTCCTTGATTATTGTGCCTAAGTTTCACTTTCAACATATGCTCTTCATGAGGGTTTGTAATGCATTGAAATCAAGACCACTAAATATTTCTTTCTAGTGGTAGTTGTAAATGCACTAAAATAAAGTGCAAAATCATATTTCTTTGGGGGGGTTCTTTGATTGAGTAAAAAGGGAGGGAGGCATTGTCGTGGTTGGGTTCTTTTCTTTTTAGCATTTCTTCTCTGCATTTATTCATCATGGATCAAACAAATATGCCCATCCTAACTCCATACAATTACTTTATTTGGAAATCACGCATGACAATTCACTTAAAGAAAGCTAGATTAAATAGGATAACTATGGGACTTGAAACTGAACCTGCTAAAGATGAAGATAAGCCCAAGTGGTTTAACAAATGTGATGAGGCATATAGAACATTGTGTTTGTCTATTTCTCCTGACTTGTTATTTCACATTGAGTCTTTGGATACACCAAATGAAGTATGGAAACACTATTTGGCACACAAGATTCAATGAGGGTGTCATGTCCCCATTTTGGAGGCAATTTGATTTAATTAACTTAATTAATTAGGTTGTCCAAAATAATGAATATTTTATGAAGATGACTAATTAATTATTTTAATTAAATAAATAAGTGGTATTAAGTTAATTATTTATAAAGTTATCAAATAAATAAATATTAAAAGGTAACTTTATATTTAATTAATTTAATAAAGTGACTTGAATTATAAAATATTTTTTATAAAGTCACTTAATAGATAAAATAAAATAATGTTCTAGAAGTTTCTGAAAAAAGTGGAGAAAAAGAATGAATAGACACCCCGGGCTTCATTCTAATCATCCAGTTGTTTATTTCTCTCTTGACATTAAATTGTGATTCAATCACAGTGTCTATTGTGGGGCCAAGTGGTTTCAGATAGTCAGTTGCTCTTTGGGAACGAAAACTCTCTTGGATTTGCATAACTGAGAAAGTGAAATATCTTCTGAAGGGTTGCACATTTGGAGGTGATACTTCAGTCACTTCAGCTAGGGGATCATTAGGCCTAAAGCCATTTTCAGCATTTCAGCATTTCAGCAGGCAATTTTAGCAAGGCCGAAATTATTGGAGGTCATTTCTAGCAAGTCTGAAATTATAGGAAGCCATTTTAAAGCAGAACCGAAAAAAGCAGACCGAAAAAGCAGTCCGAAAAAAGCAAGCCGAAAAAGCAGAACCGGAAAAACAAGCCGAAAAAGCAGTCCGAAAAAGAAGCTCCGAAAAAAGCAATCCGAAAAAAGCGGATCCAAAAAAGCAGTTCAAAAAAGCAGATCCGAAAAAGCAGTTCGAAAAAGCAAACGAAAAAAGCAAATCCGAAAAAAGCAAATCAGAAAAAAAACAAACAGAAGGGGCAGCATTGAAGAAAATTATTGCAGCCATCTACAATCAGGTTCTTCACTTCTCATTTGGCATATTTCCTGAAAAATGTAGGTTTTCAGCTGAGTACAAAATATAGCTTCAGCACTTCACTATTTTATATTGTACTTGTCTTTGTTTGCCATTTGGCATTATTGGTATCAAAGGAAGGCTAGGATTTTGCAATTGGAAGAGCGTTGTAATTTTTAGACTATCTATATTGCAACCTTAGAGTTGATAATCAGCTTATTAGTTTGCATTCCAATTGTTTGACAAAATATCAATTGGCTGTAAGTTCTCTTTTTGGCATAAATAATGTTATAATTTTGCATACTGAGTGTTTATTGGTTGTAAGTGCATTAATGTCATCTTAGGTTGCATCTAAAGTATGTCATAATTACTAGTTGCTGTAGCTGCATATTGCAAGTAGTTTAAATCACATATTTGTTTTGAATAGTGCCAAAATTAGTTGCACTTTCATGTTAGGTCATTGTTTAGACAATCTGGAGTCTTTTTGTAAGCGTTCTCTTTGATGCAAATCGAAACAAGAGTGATTGCAGCAATCTAAAAGGTTATATCAGACATATGACCTCTTGTATGCAAAGTGTTCGACAAAATTCTTCGAACCTTCAATAAGCATTTTAAAGTCAGAATTGAGCAGGACCATTACAGTGGTATCAAAGCTTGCTTGCAAAGTGTTTGACGAAATGTCAAACAACTGAAGTATAAAGTTTTTTGGTGTTTGAAAAAGTTATAACCTATTGGGGTTATTACAGAGGGGTCATATGTTGGAAAATGAATTAATTAGTTTGAGTCTAGGCAATTTCAACACAATCCAAGATTTCTTCACCAAATTGAAATCACTAAGGCTGCAGTTAAAACAATGTGGAATTGAAAATAAAGATGAACAACTGATTCTTAGTATTCTCTCTAAGCTAAGTTCAGAATATTCTGTGTTTGTTTCTACCTTCTATGCTACTAAGGGTGCACTTGGTACTCAATTCACCATGCCATCTTTAGATGATTTTGCTGTCAATCTCACTTGAGAACAAGACAAGTTAATCCAGATGGGCACTCTTAAGTCCTCTAAGTCACATGCCTTGGCTGCCAACCAAGGCACAAAAGAACAACAAGGACAAAGTAGTAACAACAATAGTAAGGACAAGAAATAAAAGAATAGCGAGGAGAAGAAGGATCAAATATCAATTTCTTCAAAAGCAACTATTGATACACCATCTTCTAAGGGCGATAAGCCTAAGAAAGAAAAGGTCAAATATGCCTATTGTGAAAGATCTGGTCATGATGAACATAAATGTTTGCAGAAACAACTTGATCACTTGACATACATTCTTGAGAAGAATAATATCAGTGTTCCTGAGTCTATCAAACAAAGTTCTAATGAAGAGTCTAACAAGGAAAAAGAAAACAGCAAGGGGAAAGGAAAGGACAAGGCCCTTTTTGCAGTTGCTTCCTCACCATCCACTTGGTTTCTTGATTCGGGTGCTTCACACCACATGGCTTCATCTAAGGAAGAACTTGCATCCTTGGAGCTGTGTACTATGCCTTCTATTTTGATGGGTGATAACACTCCTATTGAGGTGTGTGAGAGAGGGTTTGTTGATGTGGGGGATGGCACATTCCATGATGTTCCTTGTGTACCCTCATTGTCAACTAATCTCCTATCGGTATACCAGATCACTCACACAAGTTTAGGCAAGCGGGTTGAGTTCACTCCTAGTTCAGTGGAGATACGTGAGTTGCACAATGATTCTACAGTTGAAGTTGGGAGAGCAGATCATCAGTCACGACTCTATATGTTTTCTCACTTTGTTCCTGATCCTCCTTTGACTGTTTCACTCACTCACTCTAATGATGTGAGTAGATTATGACATGAGTGGTTTGGCCATCTTAACTTCCACTACTTGCATCAACTTAACCAACAGAGCATGGTCACAGGGTTGCCTTCTACTTTGACATTGGAGTCACTTGGAATACATGATAGATCTTCTAATGGGTCACATTCACTTGAGCAGTCTTCTACCTCCACTTCTGATGCAGAGAGTGATTCAGAGGACTCACCTCCTTCCTCTTCCTAGCCTAAATAAGCATGCTACCTGGCTTGTATTTGCATCGCCTGGTTTTTGCATCCTCTTAATGCTATTTTGCTTCCAGCATTTGCATTACTCTTTTGGAGACTAACTCTATGATGTTATTTTGATTTTGTATCATTTGCATTCATAGTTTAGATATTTATTCTTTGCACCGGTTTTCTGGGTTATTAATCTTTTCAGATTCTAACAGAAGATACTTCAGTCTTCTATTTGTGCTACATTGAGAAAAAAATATTTGAGTACAAAAAGCAGTCCGAAAAAGCAATCCGAAAAAGCAATCTGAAAAAAGTAGTCCGAAAAGGCAATTCAAAAAAAGCAATTCGAAAAAGCAAATTTGAAAAAGCAAAGAAAATTATTACAGCCATCTACAATCAGGTTCCTTTGGATATTCCATGCATTTTTTTTCTTATCATTTAGATGCCTATTAGAAGGTATGGCTGTAGGTGAAAGTTTGTAACAAATTTAAGCATTATTCTTGCGGATGTAAGCCAAGAGTCTTGGCCATTTCATACTAGCATTGTAGTTGACATTTTATGTGCAATAAAGAGGACATAAGTTGCAAGTCTGATATAGTTGTAATTGAATATGTGTTTATCATTCATGATCAGCTTATTAGTTTGCATACCAATTGTTTGACAAAATGTCAATTGGCTGTTGGTTCTCTTTTTGGCATAAATAATGTTATAATTTTGCATACCAAGTGTTTGTGTTAATACCACTTAGCTATAAGTGCGTTAACGCCATCATAGGTTGCATCCAAAGTGTTTGTCATAATTACTATTTGTCGTAACAGCATATTGCAAGTAGTATTTCAGTTTCCTTTATTTCCACAGAGTGGTTTCTTCTATCGGCATCTACAGTTGCTCTTCAGATGATTTTGTCAGTGATGTCAGTTGTTTGGGTGTTGAGTGTAGTTTCTCAATTGCTGATTTTTGTACTGTTGATGCTGATGATTTCTTCACAGGAGTATGGTGAGGATTGGGATATTACACAGGTTTTCACTTGGGATCCAGGTGGAGGAGAATGGTACTTGTTGTTGAGATTGCTTGGGGACAAGCAATTTCAGGGGGGGCGGACTATCATGTCCCTTTTTTGGAGGTAATTTGATTTAATTAATTTAATTAATTAAGTTATCCAAAATAATGAATATTTTATGAGGATGACTAATTAATTATTTTAATTAAATAAATAAGTAGTATTAAGTTAATTATTTATAAAGTTATCAAATAAACAAATATTAAAAGGTAACTTTATATTTAATTAATTTAATAAAGTGGCTTGAATTATAAAATATTTTATAAAGTCACTTAATAAATAAATTAATGTTCTAGAAGTTTTTGGAGAAAGTGGAGGAAAAAGAATAAATAGGCATCCTGGGCTTCATTCTCACCAGGTAGATTTGTTGTTGTTGATGTGGATGTTTGTTGATGTGCATTGTGAAGCCTAGGGTTTTTGCAGTAGTCACAACTGGCCATTGAGAACGAAAACTTTCAATTGGTACGCAATTTTGAAAGTGTGAAATATCACTTGAATTATTGCAGCTGGGAGGAAAATACTTCAGTCTTCTATTTGTGCTACATTGAGAAAAAATATTTGAGTACAAAAAGCAGTCCGAAAAAGCAATTCGAAAAAGCAGTCTGAAAAAGCAATCTGAAAAAAGCAGTCCAAAAAAGCAATCCGAAAAAAGCAATTCCAAAAAGAAAATTCGAAAAAGCGAAGAAAATTATTACAGCCATCTACAATCAGGTTCCTTTGGATATTCCATGCATTTTTTTTCTTATCATTTAGATGCCTATTAGAAAGTATGGCTGTAGGTGAAAGTTTGTAACAAACTTAAGCATTATTCTTGCGGATGTAAGCCAAGAGTCTTGGCCATTTCATACTAGCATTGTAGTTGACATTTTATGTGCAATAAAGAGAACATAAATTGCAGGGCTGATATAGTTGTAATTGAATATGTGTTTATCATTCATGATCAGCTTATTAGTTTGCATACCAATTGTTTGACAAAATGTCAATTGGCTGTAGGTTCTCTTTTTGGCATAAATAATGTTATAATTTTGCATACCAAGTGTTTGTGTTAATACCACTTGGCTATAAGTGCATTAACGCCATCATAGGTTGCATCCAAAGTGTTTGTCATAATTACTATTTGTTGTAACAGCATATTGCAAGTAGTTTTTTAGTTATATATATGCATTGAATATTGTCAAACTAAGTTGCACATTCATGTTAGGTCATTGTGTAGTCAATTTTGAGTCTTCTTGCAAAAGATTCTCATTGATGCAAATTGAAGAAGAGTCATTAAAGCAAACTGAAATACTATATCAGTCATATGACCCTTGCATGTGAGTTGTTCGATAAAATTTCTTGAGCCTTTATCAGCATTTTGAGATCAAATTTGAGCAGGGTTATTACAACAGCAGATATCCTCACCAAGCCCCTTAGCCCAAATAAGTTTGTAAAATTCAAGGGCCCTATTGGTGTTGTTGATAGATTGAGCAATATGGGAAAGTATTACAATAATATTTTATTATTTATTTAATGCTCAATAATGTACTTTATTGTAACTATAGGTGATAAGATCATCTCGGATCTTATCTGCAGTTTTCTTTTTTAGATACTTGCTTATTCTATAAATACTGTAATCTTATTTATTCACCATCTTTGCTCATTGTTAATACATCAAATAATTTACCAATTACTTGCGTAATATGGTTAAGTAGCCCCCTTGGTCCAAAAAATATAAACAGGATTTGAAAAGCTTGGTTTCATCAAAGAATATATCTTTGTGCACAAAAAAAAACTGAAGAACTTTGAAGCGTCCCTTTCAAAAATACAATTTGAGATATTTTCAAGGATGTGTAATGTACCAATGTTTATACCCATCAAAAGTAACTTACAAGACAAATATAGAATTATTGGCTAATCTGATATGGATACAGCATCGCAAGATGAAAGCAGAAGGTTGACTCCCATTATATGCCAATAAAACAAATAGACAAACGGCCTCCTAGAATAAGGGTTACATATAGCATTTTAGATTATCATTCACTGTTTCAGATTTTTAGAACTGTTTAGTGTTTCATAATCCTTATAGCTATATTAAACATACACAAGTTTCACTTGCAATACACTACAGCATACACAACAATCTATGAACAATTTTTATCGACACTAAAAGATAGTGTCAGACAAATATCTTCCCTGCACCACCATGACACCTCACCTCCTATACATGGAATGTTTGCTTCAGAAGCAATTTTTTTATGGCTTCCCCTAATTTGGAGACTTATTAAGAAACCTTGGGATGCCCCAAAGACCATCAAAGAACTTTGCATCGAACAACTAAAAAGCATAGTTAGACTGCCCTAAGGGTCGGGGGGGTGGGTTTCTTGACAGGGGGAGACAAAGGGGCCTGAATTTGGGGAGGGTAGTGGGGTACAGTAAGGGGGGAAGAGGGGCGCATATACTATATACGATACATTTGGTACTTAGTTATGAAAAGATGTATAACAATATAAGACATAAAGATATAAAATACTAATTTACTAAAATTTAAATAATTGAACATTGCCTGGGACATTGAACAATAAATAAAATTTTAAAATACTTGAATCAGCAAATGGAAGAGTTCTAGCTTCTATATATAAATATTAAATAATAATAGTCATAGATATCTAAAGTATGAGTATTTCATCATAAAGAAGATTACATTGAGCAGCAGGATATGATATTCATTGCAACTAAAAGAATTTTTTTTTTTTTTAAATTTATTTTGTTTAAAACAAACCTTAATTTTTTTGTTGCACGAGGGACGCCTGGCTGTCCCCTGGAGGGATCAAGGGGCCCATTTCCGTCCCCTATCCCCTCAAAGGACACCAGGACGTCCCCATGTCTCCACCAAAATGGCAAAAGACTGATGTCACTGCTGGAGATGTCAGAACGGCATCCCCATCACAGAGATGTTGGTCTTTCTTTGGGATTTTTTTTGGAGAAGGGGGGGAGGGATGCATTACACTAAAATGATTTATTGTTTTAAATATTCAGACCGCTAATCCGGACCCCACCAACATCCTAAGCATTCACTAAAAGCAATCAATTAAGATCCCATCCTCCAATTGAAGATCATGTTTCAACAGCACTGAGCAAGGCTGCAAGAGTCAGAAGGTTACAAGAGTCAAGAAATTACGATGTGAAAAGTGAAACAAATATCAAGAGTGAGGGCATCAAACACATCTTAATCAATTGAGTGCAGACATTAGGAAGAGTAAGAGCAATAGCATGTGGAAAAGTAAGTCCCAATTAAATGTAGATTGAAGAAAATTGCATAGCCCTAATCATATGGACCAGATAGAATCTAGATTCTTCAGCTTCATTGTTAGCTTTCCAATCAATGAAGATTTGGCTAGAAGTTGTAAGATCTTAGTGTCGTCAAAAAAAATCGTGATGAAATTGCAAAAATTGTGTGTACCATGAAGGTTTGTGTAGTTTCAAAAGCTTACAATCTGAAAATGGCTGCCCAAAGCCCTACAGCTGCAATCCCAACATCTAAGCACTAGGTGCCCCCATCCCAAGACTCCATGGAATCTAACTAAAAGATAGTAGATCAAGGACCACCACTCGATTATCGCACAATATAATCCAGCACAGCATAACATAATTATGAAAAGCTTTTCTGCATCTACATGGGCTGTCATTGGCCTAACAAATAAAGACCTCTGTAGCATGAATGGGTACCAACACATTTTATTAGAAATTTTCTAACAACACCAAGACAAGCTGGCATGAATAATTTTAACAAGGATTTTGTCAGTAGACCCATTTTTCCCTTGTGCTTTATTTATCTTGGACTTCATATTGCAGCTCTGGATTGATATCTTGTTGAACAGGTCAAGTAATCCTGGAAAAAATAAATTGATAGAACTTACAAATATATATTCTCTCTGATCATGGGTTCCTATATTTAGAAGATGAATAAATATTAAGTGAAAAAAATTCAATTATCATTACATCAAATATGTATAGCATCCATGATCATGTGATTTCTCTGATTAAGACAAATAGAATGAGAAACAATCTTGTTTATCAGTATGAAGGTCAAAATGTTGACAAACCCATCATGATTTCCAAAGAAGATCAGCAACTTACCAATGAACTATCAAGACGAAGTTCCCAGCTTTTGAAAACAGACTTTACACTTCCTGTTACAGATTCATTTAATGCAGATACCTGAAGTAATAATATCAATAGAAATAAGAATGTGTATCCTTATCAACAAAGGATCAAACAATACCTGCAAAAAAAGGAACATTTATGGTTTTCAAAGATAAAAATTATATATTTTGTATCTGAAAAATATTTTACCCGTTAAACCATATTCATTGTTTCAGTCTAATTACATTTAAGAGTAAATAAAAATTATAAGCTGGTTAAGACATGATAAGGTACTGAACTGTATATGAAGTTATTCAGCAACCAACTTTAGTCATATTGGATCCAACTGACAGCTTATGGTTTCGCTTATATGGACCAGTCAAACATTGAACGTGTATGTTAATATTATTTGATGAGTGTTTACATATAGGTAGCACATATCGTTGTATTTCCATCATGATTGGAAATGTATCTTAGCAGAATTTGTTGGTGTAAATAAGGTTTTGTACCTAGTCTTGAACCTAGCTAGTTCCTAGCAAGGGATTTATTTATACAACTGAAGCATACTTGGTCCTAGGTGTCATTCTAGAAATCTTAGTTGTCATATAAGATCTTTTCATATCTTATTTTTATGGCATCTATTTAATTCTAGTTACCTAGGTTATTTAATAATTAATTGAGGTAGTTTTTTTACTCTAAGACATGTCTCATCATTCTGTCCAATCCTACCTCACATATTCCCTTTGAAAAATAAGGAATCTCCTTGTAATATTTCATATTCAATAATTCATTCTTGCATTTATAAATAGGCAAGCTATTCCCACCATTTATCTATTAATAATGTTAATTATTTTTGATGTCCAAGGTTCCTAAGGGTGTTGAGGAGTCGCCCTTAACTCCTACATTGTATCAAAGCTCCAATGTTGCAAATTCCTTCCGAGATTTGAGTGACATCATAAGGCTCAAAGAATTTGTTGAGTGCAAATTAGGGTTTCAAGGATCTCACAATTGAATCCAAGGCATCTAAGAAAGTTCGCTGAATTTTTGGAGCAGTTTGGGCCAAATGTGAAATTACCATTGTATCTGAAACACCTAGAAACCTACAGATTGATTGTCAAATTGTTGAAAATAGACTTTTGTTGAGAGTGCATAATTCTTTATTGCCGTAGGTATGGAGGCATTTGTACTTGCTCATACTAAATCGATTGCACAGATGGATCCGGAAAAAAATTACCTCCTTCACCACACAAAATATTCTCTATTCAAACAATCATATTCTGTTTTTTGTTGTCGCAAGTCTGTAGACTTCAGTGTTAGCATTTGCAGTCTTGCAAGAGGTCACCATACAAGTTTATTGATTTGTCTGTTAATTGGTACATTTTCATTGTCTTTTATAAACTGCCATTTTTTGAATTGTTTTTTGAAAAACAAAAAAAATTGTTTGTATTGGGTTAAAGGTTTGGTGTGCTTCAGCACTATTCGTCGAAGCCTGAAATTCTATCAAGCGCCAGCCACTCCACCGATAGAGATTTAGCACTTGGCAATGCAGCAAAAGTCATTCGCCACCCACCACTTCACCAACCGCTGTCATGTGCCCCTAGCAAGAAGTGCCATGGTCATATGGCGACTACACTCTAGCATCGAAGGCACTAAGTTGTGACACACTATACCCTAAAAGGGGACCTTTTTCTTTTTTTAATTTTAAATGAATTGAGCCTACAATATCAGTTTTTCCAAAATTAAAATATTGATAGAGAACTGGTTCAGTCTTTTATCTAGTGATGCAAGTTATTTTCCAAAATTTGGTTGTTTCATCACTATAATTGCTGAATGAAGTCAGATTTTTCTGGCTCATGAGCTTATAACGTTTTACCACAATTTTCGATTTTCACAAATCTTGCAATGTTGGAAAGTTATTGAGGGGCACTATCCAACCATCTAATCATTTTTTCTTATTTTTGTACCAGGCATATTTTATTCAATTTTTGCCTAGAGGAATACATTGACATTTAAAAGTTGAAGAAGTGTTGTTTTAATCTGATCACTTCATTTCAGCCACATTTCATTTATTGAGATCTATTTTTGTCATTTCAGAAATATTCCATTGTTGTAATCATATGTTCAGCAACTCATCCTTGTTCAGCCCGTAGATGAACAGGAAATAAACATATAATAACTTAACAAAGTAAAATACTGTTCATTCAACAAAATGCTTCCGTATATACCATTAATGTTCCATACAATGATGTCAAATACATAAGTGAAAGCCACATTTACAATATCCGATACGGTGCTCATGAAATGACACAACCATGTCCATACCGATAACCGTCTCTTGGCGACTCAAAACTAACAAAATTAGGAGACAGCATAACAAACATAGAACAACTTACACTAGGAATGAGATTGCATCCCTGAAGTGTTCAACTGCTGGCACAACTCGTAAACTTGATCAATACAGATACGTAAGTCTTTCTGCATCCATGTGTTAACTTTTACTGCCTCTTTCAAGAGAAGTGTTGCCTCTATGGCCTGAGTCTAGGCTGCCTATAATCCTTGTTCGGCCGCCCACAATCCTTGTTTGGCCTTGTCCTTGTCTCACAAGAGTGTTGCTCACTCGGCCGCCCATGTTGCCTACTAGCTAACCAATTCAGCAGCTACCTTCTCTCGAGCTTCTACCTCAATTGCCCTGGACCTCATAGTTGCAATACTCTCTGCTTCCCTTTCTACCTCTGCACGCTGATGAGCATAGTAGACGTCTTTATATGCCCCTACTATCTCATGTGCAAGCTTCTCCATCAGCAACTCAGGCTTTGTAGCCCAATCAGCCAACATCTCTAGTGTTTCCACGGCTGGCCATCCTCTGGCCTCGAAGCAAGAGCGAAAACACTCCAAACAAATCCTTTGAATATAGGCTCAAACCAACTGCAACTCCCTCCTACGGGTCAAAGCCTGATGCCCAACAATTTGACCTCTCTCCAGCACAACCTGCATGGCTCTGATGTATGCGCTGCATCTCTCCTCATCCGACCCATAATTCACTTTGTCCCTAGTGTCGGCATGCTGCTCCATATCTGCATCTGTCTCTTCCTCTTCTGTGGCAGCCACGTCCACAACCGATGCGGCCTCCTCATCTCCAGGCGCATCCTCGGATTGTGATACTCTCGACTCCTGTGGCGCTAACATGGTAGCTACTCCTAAGAATACCTCTCCCTGCCTCGGGGACTGAATGGAGGAACCGACATCTACAGGAATGAGTTAAAACTACTGTCTCAAGTGCACTAGCTCGGTCCATCACCTCAACATTCTTCGGTTGTGTTGTCTACGTCATTCCAACACTCTCGATTGGCTAGGTTGGCTGTGTTGGGTAAGCTGGTGGGCCTTAGCCAACAAAGATGAAACTATGGTGACAACAGCCTCAAAGCCGATCACATCTAGTCGACCTTGAGGCTTAGGCTCTGGCGCCTACATCTCCACTAACCCTGTTGTTGGCACTGTTGCAACTAAGTCTGGTGCGACTAGATCAACTGAGACCTTCCGTGGAGTCATAACATCTGTGGTTTCTATCATAGTCGTGGATGAAGTCATGACAACTGGCGCATGCCTCTAGCCAAATGGGGTAATAAGCGAGGTGGTGGCTGTCAAGTGTGTCGAAGTCGGCAACTGGGGAGGAGTGAAAAGTGTGGGCCCTCCAACTGCCGCATCGTTCCCAGCCTCTGTCCAAGTACTCTCTTCCTCTGAATCGGTCCCACTACCTTCTGTGGTATCCTCCCTTCCACTATCAGTATCACCGTACTCATTTAAGCCCTGCAATACCCTCTTCTAGCCAACCACTGTGCCACCTGTGTCCAAATGCCTCCAATAGGATACTGGGGGTTCTCCTGCCCCCAATTTTCCTCTCGGTGGGACTTCAAAATCGTTCGTTGGAACTTGGAGTGTTGCTTCCAGAAACAAACCGATGGCATGATGCGGCATATAAAATGTTCGATGTTGTAATGTCATGAACTCCTCCATTCTATCTATGAGGACAGTGGCCCAATCATACACCATACCATTCATGATGTCATTCATGAATGTAATCTGAGACAGGACGATATTCGAAGCCCTACTCGACCCAGTTTACTTGTTTTATATTACATCCACAATACATCTCCGATGGCCTTCTCGAATGAAATCCCGCCGCAGTCCTCGACTCTTAGTAACCCTTAAAACGGACTCAAATTCCTCTGGTGTGAGGTCGTGTCCCACCAATTTTACCTAATACTCTTTGTGTTCTTGCGGCAGTTTGTAGTTTGTGGTCACCACTTTGCAACCTCCTTGGCCAGGAATGCCAAGAACCCTATTGAAATCTCAGGCTTTGAAGGAAACTATCATACGATGCTTCTTGTATACAAATGTGCTTGTTCTATAGTGCCTGTTGTAGGTTTCGATCATAGTTTGTAAGATTGTCTCAAATAGAAGAATGGAGAACACCAGGAAATGTATTGCCCAATGTACTTGCACCCGAATCAAAATTTGTTTGACTAGGTCTATGTCATCCGTTTCTTGCCACCATCTCCGGCACTCACTGCCATTCAGCCCTTCAAACTGAATTGTGCGATGTGACAAGTCAGCCTTTACCTTCTACTTCTTACTGCTCGATGTTGTCAGCCTACAACACGGACTCTTGAGGCCAACACTCGTGCATTCTTGTCCATCTCAGTACTATTTCCCTTCAACTGATCCTTCCACTGTCTTCTTTTCCCTGCAAACTGCATAGTAATAGTCTCCCGTTTTGTCCTTATTGTAACCAAAAAACGGTTAGGGTTGCTGGACTTTTCACTTCTCCGTGGCATGTCTTGCTTCAACCACTTTCCATATTCTCTATCCCTCTCCTGTGGTATATATTCGTAGCACTTTTTTTTCTTTTCCCTCGGTGCCTACAAAATACTCTCTTTATGTTTTCGTCGTCGAATGTTTTACTTCCCTCCGTAGACTATGCTTGTATTTCTTTCTTCCTTTGTTGTATTTGTGGCTTTTATGCTTCTTGGCTGGCAAACTTGACAATTGTTACCTTTTCCCCAAACCACCTCCACAGACAACCTTTCTCCTTAGCCGCAAACATTGTTATTTTCCCTATTCACTACAAACGCCCACTTTCCCCTTTCCTATGGACACTCTCCTTACCCCTTTTCCGCAGACACTAATCCTTATGTGTTCCTTTTCTCCGTGGCTGCCCCTACTTATTTTTCCTCTCTCCGCAGATGGTCTTTGCAAAGTGCTCCACGTGGTTCTTTGTTTTATATTTCCGTCAATCTCCACGGTAGCTTCTTATATAGTTGTGTGTGGCCAAAAAGAGCCGTGGGACCCAATGTGTCCGCAGGACACGTCTGTAGGATGCCGGGTGTCTACGGCCACCACATGTCCACGGCCACACTGTGTCCGCAACTTCACTTTTCTGCGGGACTTAGTATCTGCGGGACACTTCTACATGGCTTGTTCGTTTTTTTTTTAATTAATATTTTTTTATATTTTTATTTTTATTTAATTTTTTTAATAACTAAGTCTATGTTTTAGCTACTATCACCCCTGACCCTGCCTTCCTATAGTTCATGATAAATTTTTAGCGTTGATCTGTTGATGGCATCAAGAATTTCTCACCTGTCTAAGGTCCATAATTTTATAGCACCGTTATTGCCAACTTCTCTAATTTTATAAGGTCCAAGTCATTTAACCTTGAACTTCCCCAGTTTTATCTTGTTGTGGTCGTTGTACCAAAGCACCAGTTAGCCTAGCTAGAACCTTTTTCTTTTCAAATGTTTGTCGTGCCATGCCTATTAACCAGTTTGCACCACCTTCATCGCCCATTGCGTTGTTATTCTTCGTTCATCCAATTTGTTCAATTGATATAGGAACTCTTGTAAAGTCTCCATCTAAGTTACCAATGCGTCAGCCCAAGAGGGGAGTGCGGATGCGGATGCGGACTGGTGCATGGATGTGGGAGGAGGCGTGGTGGATGCTACCAGGAAGTTGCGTTGTCTCTTGTGGATGCGCGCAGGGTGCTCCAGAGAGCATCCTGGCGCATCCCATGAGCATCCGACTATTTCCAACATCCAGTCACTTAAGTGACTTAAAAAACATGTGCTCTAAATGATTTTTTATTGATTTATTTTCCTTCTATTTGCCTCACAACCCTAAAACGGCCTTAAAAGAGGTCATTCATTGCTCATTCTTCCCATTTTGTTTTCAGCTGGGCTCTCTTCTCATTTGGTCTCCATTATGAAATTCTGAAAGCAAGGTCATTAGTTTTGAAGAGGACCATTCATAGGGTGTCTATTGCACTTCCACAAAGGACGAATAAGCATCTAAGGTAAGCATTCGATCCATTTCATGAGATTTTTTAGTAACTTTTTTTAGTTCTTCATGAATTTTTCATGTTTTGGAAGAAATTTTTCAAGAACTTTTTATTTATTTTTTTGGTAAAGAAATGAGTAAGTTTTTTTAAACATTTCTAAGTTATTTTTTTCTATTTTCTTATTAGATTCATAGTTTCTATTGTGCAAGAATGACCACTACTAATAGTCAAAGTTCAGCAGTAGGGCAAGAACGAAGTGATAACTTCAATATTTATGTGACGTCTCCATTATGGAGACACACCACAAGATCATCATAGGTTTCCAGAGGTGGGTCATACATTCGAAGATGCAATATATGTCATAGTAAACCATTCAACAGCTCATATTCTCAGGTCAAAGCTCATTTATGGGCCCTACTAGTAAAGGAATAACATTGTGCAAGGGAAGTAAAGATGGAAAAAGGTTGAGCGATGCACAGTTAGCCAAATTCATAAAAGAACAAGAGGTTGTTGATCGTTTAGTGAGCAAATCAAACACAAGTTTGTACAAACCTTCATCTACAAAGAGCAAAGTGAATGTGCCCACTCATCATGTTGCATCCTCCAAACATCCATTCTTGGAAGTGGGAAAGGAGGATGATGAAGTAGAAGTTATTAAGCGCAAAAGAGATCCGTTGGATCAGGCATTCAAAATGGAGGCAAGAGAGATTGTTGATGAAGCAATTGCACGTTGCCTTTATGCCAATGGTCTTCTTTTCAATTTGGTAAGATCGCCATATTGAAAGGAAATGGTTGCAGCCATCCTTAGAGCACCAACTGATTACATTAGTCTCAGGTATGAAAAGGTGCGTACTACTCTTTTGCAAAAAGAAAAGATTTCTATAGACAAAGCTCTTCAACCAATTAGGACATCTTGGAAAATTTCCGGCATAACTATTCTATCTAATGGATGGAAAGACACAAGAAACCGACCCTTGATAAATGTGATTGCAATGTCCCCAAAAGAGGCAATGTTTTATAGGGCTATTGATTGTGAAGGACAAGCTAAGGATTCACAAATCATTTCTAGAATTCTCATTGAGGCAATAGATATGGTGGGTAGTGAGAATGTGATCCAAGTGGTCACAGATAATGCCACAAATTGTAGGCGTGCAGGTGCTTTGGTTGAGTCTCAATACAACCATATTTTTTGGACACAATGCATCATACACTCTCTCAAATTGGTCATGCAACAAATTGGCACCCAAATAGATTAGATAAAGCAAATATACCAAAAGGGAGAGGAGATACAAATGTTTGTGACAAACCACCACATGTCACAATCTATATTCAGATCATTCTCCAAATTGGAGTTGTTGAAGGTAGATATAAAATTGTAATTATTTAGTTTCATTTATTTATTAAATTATTTATTTTGAATAAGTTTTATATTCATGTTCAATATCAAGTTTCTTGTTTATAACTTTGTTTTATATTTGATGTCATATTGTCAACTTGCTTATAGGTAGTTGAGACTAGATTTGCATCTCATTCTGTTGTTTTGAAATGACTCCTCAAGGTGAAATCAGCATTGGGCCAAATGGTCATTTGTAACCAATGGGCTATATGGAAGGCTTCAAATTCAAAGAGAGCCTTGAAGGTTAGGGGTATGATCTTGGATGAGCATTGGTGGGCTCGTGTGCAACTTGTATTGGATTTAACCGAGCTCATCATGACTATGCTACGCTTTGCCGATACAGATGCACCTTGCTTGGGGGATATGTATGATGGCATGGACACCATGGTAGAAAAGGTAAAGCTTTCCATACAAGCACATGAGACTAACCCCACAAAATGTGAAGCCTTGTGCAAAAAGGTGGAGGATATCATTCATCATCATTAGGAGAGGATGACTACCCCATTGCACCTCCTTGCATATGCCTTATCTCCAAGGTACTATAGCCAGGAAATACTTGCTATGCCGGATAGAATTGCACCATATGCGGATGAAGAAGTTGCTACTGGGTGCTACACTGCATTTGCAAGACTCTTCCCAAATGATGAAAGACACAAAAAGGTGAGGCAAGAATTTGGCTTATTAATGATCAAAACTTACTCCATATGCAATAAAGGACCAAAATGACATGGGAGCTATCACATGGTAGTACATGTATGGTCAGCCATTCAAGCATCTACAACCTCTTGCAATCAAGATCCTCTCACAAGTAAGTTTTCATTTATTTGTTTATTTATCTGGCAATTATATTCTATACTTTAGTGTTTAACATTCTCTAATTTGTTTTTCATTTGTATGTTTAATTTTAAATTTTTAAATTTTTATGAACACTATTCAGGTTGCAAATTCTTCTTCTACTAAACAGAATTGAAGTACATATTCCTATATCCATTCAGTGAAGCGCAACCGGTTGGGCTCAAAGAAAGTTGAGGACTTGGTTTATATACATACCAACTTGCGTCTTCTATCGCATAAGGAGGATGGATACAAGGAAGGGTCAACCAAGCTTTGGGATGTAGCCCCTGAATTTGCAGACTTGGATGCAACACTTTAGGATCTTACTGTGATGATGAATGGCGATGTTGATAACATCATAGCATTTGCATCTAGCACAATTGGAACCATGCATGGTTCAAATGAATTTGTGAGTGTTGCAACAGGAGGAGATGATGAGAATGTGGATTTTTTTGAGAATCCTTATGATTCTGAATGATTGAATGTGATTTGTGAATCTTGAACCTTGACTCTTGATTGATCAACATTGAACCATGAACTATGTTTTGATTTTGAAATTCAAATTGCATTGGAATCTTGATGTTTTAATTACTGTTATTTTAATTTGATTATGATAATGATTCAATGAATGCTTTATTTTTGTATATTTGATATTTCTTGTATTTCTTTGCACACATTGTCATTAATAATAGTTGACAACTTTATATATATATATATATATATATATATATATATATATATATATATATATATATATATATATATATATATATATATATATATATATATACTTATGTACAGACTCACCCAAACACATCAAAAATCCCCCAAAGAAAAAATCCACACATCAGCACCCCGCACCCGCATCAGCATCAGAACCAGAATCAGTAATCTCCGAGTCTATTTTCAATTGCAATTCGGAGGTTGGGGACAATGAATTCAGCTAGTACTACGACTTTTTGGCCAGACATTAACTGGAACAGCATTTGTCTAGTTGGGACTTTGAATGTTGTGCAGTAGGCCTATAGCACCGAGGGCAATTTTTCCTCCCAGTCTACTTGTTCTACTCCGCATGATGTATATATGATGACCACAAGAATTTTGTTAGTCGCTTCCACCTAGCCATTGGCTTGTGGGTAACATGGACCTAACAATGAATGAAAAATCTTGAATTCCATTGCTAGTAATCTAATCACGTGATTCACAAAGTGACCTCCTCTGTCACTTGTCAACTAGATGGGTATGTCGTACCATGTGATGATCTGTTCATACAAAAACTTTGCGGTACTTATTGCCTCTCCCATTTGACTTCTGTAAGTCATTCTAATGGATGCAACCTTGTTGATCTTTTGTTGTGATGGATCATAATTGTGACCATGAGTGGTCTACACCGTTGAGATGTTTTGAATTTATGTTTCTGTATCAATTGCTTTGATTATGCTTTTGACTGATCTATGAGATTATGATATGATTTCTGGTTCACTGAGGTTTGTGTCAGTGGCTACCAGGATCGATGTGGTATCATGAGGTTGTTCCGTGATTACCTTGAGATGTGTGCAAAGATTGCACTGTGTACTATTACCATACTACACTGGACTAGGTTCCTATAGCAGTGGGTAGTCATGTTTATGATTGTGTTCACTTATTTGTTTTAAACTTTTAAGTGTCTTTTTGTTGTTCTTTAATCAACCTTTATTAAATGCTTAAGTAATTAGAAATGGATTGTTCATGTTGGATTATTTGGTTATGTGTTGCGGACATTTACCTTGTTATATTTTGATCTTAGAGATATCTGTTACTTATGTGATGTTTTACATTTGAGAGGACCTGAGGGTCAGATGTTTTACTTTGATTTCAGTATCATAGATTTTAGACTACTATGTTGTTTAGTTGATCATATTGCTTGTTGCTTGACAATGCCACTGTGAGATGACAGCGTGTTTTATGATGATATCTGGTTATCTGGTATTTGGACATACCTGTAAATATGTTAGGTGATGGATTTAATGCTATGGTTATTTACTTCATTCTTGCGTTGTTATGCTTTATGCGAACGTGAGTGATGTAAATAGATTATTTTAATATAATTAAATAAATGGTTAAATTAGGTGATTTAACGCATTTATTGCTTTGGCTATGTTATTATATGCAATTGCACTTGATCGTGTTGTTTAGTGTGCAGGATTTATATCCCTGGCAGTGGCACATGGAGTCAATGATTCAACCATTCATATTTTACCAATGTCGTCCTTGTATGCTCGATGTATCCTTATTTTAATTGTTTTAGTAAACCTTTCGGTGATTATTAAATCCGAACTCATTTGCATTATGTGATTAGACCAGTGAGCGTGTCTATGCATTTAGAGTTTCACATTGTCGCGAAAGTCATTGAGGAGATTTCTGTGTTTTTTGGATTTTCGGGTTTTTTAATTGTTTTTATTTTAATTTCTAGTAGCTTTGTCATAGATGAATTCCTATTTCTAGGAATAGCCTATTTTCGTTTGGGTCGATTCGGGGTTTAACTAGGTTGGCTAGTTATTTGCCCTAATCGATTATTCACTCGAAAAGTGAATAAATATCCAAAAAAGAATTTAATTCCTCACTTCTCACTTTTGAATTAGAAAGTTGGAGAGTAAAACCCAAAATCCTCTTCATGAGGATTCACTGTTTTGTTCGTTGTGGGAGCTACGAGCGTGGGATTGTTGCGAGGTTGGGCTCGTTAGATCCAGCTCAGGGAAACCTTGGATTGCCGCGATTTTCAACTACTTCTGCGAGCTATTTATTTTATGATTCAGATTCATGTTTTGCCCTTTTGGTTGTGTGGTAGGGCTTTCCTGTTTTGTTGTTTCTGCTCCGTTTCCGCTTCTATTTTTGGTAGCCGTTTGTTTGGAGGCTAAGAACTAGTGTTCCCCTCCATTTCTGTATGTTAATTCTACCCGATTAGGTGGGTATGAACATTTCCCTATTTTTCGGGATGAGGGTTTGGGGTTTTACGCCGTTATGCTGGCCGTTATTTGCATACGGTGTCCGAACTTGATTATTTTTGGATTTTTGGGGTTTTTGTGCCCAAAGGCCAAATGGGTTTTAATTTTTGAAGTTTTCTAAAATTTTGGAGTTTTTACCTCATTTTGTGTGTCGCCATGTTTTCTCGAGTTTTCTTGGCACAGTGTGGGTCGTGGACCTGGATGATCCGTTTGGATATCAGTCAAACCACTATTGCACTTTTATGTTGCATTGGGGTGCGTGTCACATCCGTACTTCTGACACTATGGTTGGTTGAGTGATTTTATACCTGGTTTTATGGTTTCTTTTGGACCTTTGTTATTGTTTCGTGGACACTAAGATTCGTGTAGAATCTATGCTCTCGGATTGAGGCCGGTTGAGTGAGTTCATGATGTTTGGTCTTGTTGCACCATTGGGATTCGTGTAAAATCCATATTCCTGGATTGAGGCTAGTTGAGTGATTTCATGATGTATGGTTTTATTGGCTTTGGGATTCGTGTAAAATCCATCCTTCCTGTGTTGCTTTCAGTTGAGTGTTATCTTTTGCATTGTGTTCTCATCCTGTACTTGTGTTTTGATCTTCGTGATGGTGGCGCGCCACACACGACTATGTACACGTACATTTGGCGGGTGACTTGTGAGGCCCGATCTTCCGTGGTATTTCCAAAAGTTATGATCATTGGGGTTGGGATAGGAGTATGCATGCCCACAGGCACTTGTCGTAGGATGAGCATGGGTAGGGTAGGGTAGCATGTGGAGGGGGCTTCTATCTCACAGCCTAGTGTCATGACGCCATAGGGTTGGCAGAGGAAGTTTTAAGTGATAACTAAATAAAATGTGTGAGTGTTATTAAAATTAAAGATAATAAAACAGTACTTCAAGTGTATGAGCCTTCCGTTGAGAGAGTTGAGTCTACACAGTGTATGAGCCTTCCATTGAGGGAGTTGAGTCTGCACAGATCCGAGCTTGGGCTTGTCGATGCCAAGCGACTCTCCATGATGTCAGCCCCTACTTAGTAGCCTATTGAGTGTCTGACCAGGACCTATTCTCCTTGCATTGTCGTAAGTTCTTGGTTACAGCCATCATACTGTCTCGCGTGAGTGTTAGCCATGGGTGTTGTTTTGTGTGTTTGTGGTTGGATCTTCATCTCCATCAGCACGGCGGGTGTGGACCTATGGGTTCCACGTGGTTGGGAGGCGTAGCTATCTTCACCACTACTAGGGACCAGTGTACAGAGATGGTCTTGTTCTAGTGCGACTATTGCTAGATGTTTTCACTCGATGCTTCGAGTTCCGGAGTATGCTTTCTTGTGATTTATGCTTTCATTGAAATGCTCGGATATCATGTTTATATGATGTTAGTTTATTTGATGCATTTCCATATTATGATGTTTAGCATATGACTTGATGATGTGAATTGTTGTATTGGATTATCTATTGCTTATCGCTTATTGGTTAGCATGTTAGATTTTCTTATTATGTTGATTATGTGATAGGTGATGTTATCTACTGGTAGGATTATCTTATGCTTTACTACTAGTATGTTAGATTTCCTTATGCTTTTGGTTATTAGCATGTTTAGTAGTGACGTCCCTATTACGACAATATCGACGATTTGATCAATGGCTTGGGATGTCACACGCGGAGGATGGCTAGGGCCCATGATGGCCTCATGATGCCATTGACGGTTGAGAGGAACCGCGTACTTAGTTTAGTTGTTCAGTTTTGGTGATGTTGTATCTCTTCATTGCGATGTTGTTTATGTTCACTGCGATGCTGCGTTCAGCACGTTCTGTTATTTCTATGTTTTAGATGGATAGATGTTCTTCCTTCTTGATTCTTTGGCATATTGTTGATTATGCACTCCAGTGTAGAGGTTCTAAACTCTGTTTTTCTCTGTTTTTCCGCTTTTGTGTTTTCCTTAAGTGTTTTTGTGTTTCTCTGGGCAACATTTTATCAACATGGTGCGACACAAAAATGTATCGCACCCATTGAAACTCTGTCATGCGTCCCCTGATTCTATCGCATGCCTTTGGGAGAAGTATCGCCCAGTCCCTGAAAGTGTCACCCTCCTTCTTTAAAAATGCTGCGTGATACTTTTCTATGCTGTATTAAAGTATTGCCTGGTTTTTTATAAAAACTATGCGGGCGGGCAGCGGGCACTTTTCGGTCTGATTCGAACTTTTTGAGAGTTGATTTGGATACCCTCTTCGGTGTTCTTCAACTCTATGGTGTTGCTTTTTTATTTCTGTTGAGTGTGTTTCTGTAGTCTGTCTCTTGGGGTTTAAAATATATCGTTTAAGTATTACTTAAGATATATTTTAATATATACGACGAATCTTTTGAGATAGGTTTCAGACCTCTCGGAGATAAGATAAAAATTCTAGAAAATTTCAGGGCTTCAGAAATCCAGACTAAGCCAATTTTCAGAGCTTCAGGATTTCAGACTTAGCCAAATTTCAGGATTCTGCATCCTACCCCAGCTTGGCATTTTGTTGATGAGTGGTCATTTCTTTGAGCCCTCATCTTGTGCATGGTTGTTATTGGCTTTTGTTTGCGTGTGTCAGTTTGGTAGTGGCGTTCGGAGATCCATTGGTTGTCGAGATTGTGATTAGGTCTTCCGTTGCAATCTTAGTGATCCCTGTATGATGTTGTCATGTGCATTCATACTTGTAAAAAAAAAAATCTTGGCTTGTATTGAATCCTTATTCCAAGGATCTTCGGACGAGGCATTACAAATCACGTGATTCACAAAGTGACTTATTCTACCACTTGTCAACTGGATGGGTATGTCGTACCATGTGATGATCTGTTCATACAAAAACTTTGCGGTACTTATTGCAGAGTTATCAAGTAGTGCCCATGCCTCTACCCATTTTGTTAGATACTCAGTGGCCACCACCATGCATCAACATCGTCGGGCCCTACTCGCCTTCAACAAACCCACGAAGTCCAGTCCCCAATGTTCAAACAACACCTAGCGTGGGACGGATTTAATAGCATGAAGTCCCTCTTAAGTGGTTTGTCGGCTCTCTGGCATGTATCACAATTGAAAACCCATTCACGTGCATCGTTGTAAAGTGTGGACCACCATAATCCCACAAGCAAGACCTTCTGTGCCATTGTGTCGGGTCCTATGTGTCCGTCTGTTGGACCTTCATGTGCTTCCCTCAAAACACTGTGCACTTCTTCTTCCATTACGCATCGCCTTCGCACTTGATCTGGGCCCATCTTATATAGGAGACCATTTATCAGTTGGAAAGTCGGACTCCTTAACACTAGCTTTCGTCATTCGCCTGATGGCATCTCCCTCGAAAATTGAGACGTGGATAGATGTTCCCCAATAGGCTTCTACCATCCTGGAAGAATGGCGATCCTAAACAATTGTGCATCCGGAAAATCATCATTGACCCCTTCCAGTGGCTCTCCGAGCCTAATTCGAGAGAGGTGGTCCGCAATAACATGACTCTTCTCGAGTCGCACAATAATGGTGAAGGTGAATTCCTGCAATAGTAAAAACCATCAACTAATCTTGCCTTAGATAATTGGTTTGTTCACCAGGTACAT
Organism: Cupressus sempervirens; assembly: GCA_028749045.1. NCBI lineage: Eukaryota > Viridiplantae > Streptophyta > Pinopsida > Cupressales > Cupressaceae > Cupressus > Cupressus sempervirens. The sequence goes on from CM053786.1 coordinate 872,837,064, forward strand.
CAATGCCTGGTGGTCCATGTAAAAGGTGGATGGTGTAGCAAACACCATTGTACGACCAGTTTAGCTTCCTAAAGGTGATGTTGGGAACAAAACATTACATGGAGGGTTTGTCGATTTTTCCTCAAAATCATGCCAGTTGTTCTTAGTGTTTGTCTCTCTCTCCAGGGAAGAGCAACTCTGTTATCCAACATCAGGTTGGATATTTTACGATGATTACTATTCAAATGTTTTATTGATTCTGGGAGGGTTAGTGTCAGGCTCGTGTCTCTTGTTGCAAAGCATTTTGAAGAAGGGGGCACCTTTCTCTATTCTTTTATGGGCAAATTTGGCTTCTTGGTCATTAACATTTTGTTGATCTAGGAGGGTCTCAGTAGCAGCAAAATGTTTTGAAGAATTTGTTACCAAAAGACAGCAGTTAGACAATGACCATTAAGGAAGGGTATTAGATTATTATAATGTTTCTTTAATGGTCATCTTAGTTAGTCTTTAGTTTATTAGATAGTTTCTATTTCTATCATTAGTTCACGATTACTTCTTTTAGAAACATCATCTTTGTATATCTATAAAAGGATTTTTCATCTCCTCTGTTTAATACAACTACAACAACATTGATTTCCCATAATTGTGTCCACAATTAACAAAACCTTGGAGTCATTGTTGTGATGTTCTTATCTAAGTATTTTTGTGGAACTGTTGAAATGGCTATGGAAGGAGCAAGGGGAGTGGTCATACGGCCTGATGGTAAGACACCAGCAAGTAGAATTTCGTTTGTAGGGGAAATTGGCAAGACTACAGTGACCGTACGGTAACCAGAGGATGGTGCACAGTCAAGGATGAAACCGTACAGCGAGGTAAGGGAGACAAGATGATGGTTGTACAGTAGCAAGGAAGTCGTACAATTATATATGGAGGCTATACAATATGTTTTATGTAGGTTGTACGGTAGGATTGAGGGCAGCACGGTTGAATTCTGAGGCCGTAAGGGTAGGTAATGTGGAAGTTGTACAGAGTGGGGTGAGTGGCAGATGGGTTACAGATGAAAAACAAGTTCAATTATACACCATAAAATATCAATCCTAAATTCATCAAATAATGCCAAACAAGAATGGAGATTTGAACAAGAATATCCTTCAATTAATATTTGCCAAAAGATGGTGCTCCGATTTGCCAAATCTGAGCTAAGTATTATAGGCGACGGCATAAGGTGAGGGTTGAATCCCACCGAAATAGGAAATAACCAAATAGGGAAGGTCTTTCACTTCCGAAATGGTGAACAACAAAGAATCCCAATGAGAATTCGCAATACAATGAAATAATCCAAAATGCATACCTATGACTACCTACAAGTCGTGCTTAAATCCCCGTCGAGGAAAACCTTTCCGAGGGTGTACAAAGATAACCAATAGCAACACTTACCAACGGAAACTAAAATAAAAATAGGTTCGAGATATATTAAATCAATCAAAACCACAAATACAAATATTATCTTAGGCCCCATATTAATTAATTAAAGTAACTAATTAAAGGTCATGTTATTATATTATTTAAATTCTAGGACCAATTAAATTAATTAATTAAATTAAATTATTACATTAAAATTGAGGACATTACAAATCCTCTTCAACCAAACATTGCTTGTCCTCAAGCAATACGCAAACTCTAGGATCCCAAACCATGCGTGGATGCAAATTGTTATATCTACTGAAAACTCCATGCTTCTTCAGGATCACAAATTCAATTGAGATGAGTAGACCACCATTCGAGCTCCAATGCGCCACTCTGATGTAAACATTGCTATATCCAAAACCACCAAGATCCCAAGGGCGCCAACCATTAAACACATTGATGTCCAAATCCATAATCTTCATGTAATCATCGATCTCCTCAAGAACTTCACAACTTATGTAGATCCTATTATTTTTATGAGGAAGCACTTCACATGGAAAATTTGTAGTCATGCACGACTTAGGCAGTACTGAAGGGTAGACTCCATATTCAACCAACTGTGGTTGCTCCGGCAAGGAATTGTCCATAGCATCTCCAGGAAGTTGAAAAACCATTGATGGAACCTTTTCATTTGGGAGGCCACTAACAAAACCCAAATTTCCATCAAGATTATCATTGGATGTTGGTTTGGTAATATTTGTGTTAGTATCTTCCTCCAGAATCCATTCCTTCATCTTTGATTTAGGTACCAAATAGATTCTTTGTGGTAAATGATATTGCCAACCACCTTGTATCTGTCATCCTGCACTTATCCATCCAATAGTTGGCACACAAAAGTATTCTTGGAGTATTCAACTAACAAATGTGCCCTCCAATCGACTGGAAATTGAGCCATACTGTCATCCAAGTCAAAGCTCTCCATTCTCCCATTAGGCTAGCAGAATCACCAGCTCTAATACCACTATGATGTTCTTATCTAAGTATTTTTGTGGAATTGCTGAAATGGCTATGGAAGGAGCAAAGGGAGTGGTCGTACGGCCTGATGGTAAGACACCAACAAGTAGAATTTCGTCCATAGGGGAAACTAGAAAAACTACAGTGATCGTACGGTAAGTAGAGGATGGTGTACGGTCAAGGATGACACCGTGCGGTGAGGTAGGGGAAGACAAGGTGATGGTCATACGGTAGCAAGGAAGTCGTACAGTGTATATATGGAGGTTGTACATTATGTTTTATGGAGGTTGTACGGTATGTATATGGAGGTCATACGATATGTATATGGAGGTTGTACAATAGGACTGAGGGCAATATGGCTGAACTTTGAGGCCGTACGGGTAGGTAATGTGGAAGTTGCATAGAGTGGGGTGAGTGGCGGATGGGGTACGGATGGAAAACAAGTTCAGTTATGCAACATAAACTATCAATCCAGAATTCATCAAGTAACGCTAAAAAAGAATGAAGATTTGAACAAGAATATCCTTCAATTAATATTTGCCAGAAGATGGTGCTCTAATTTGTCAGATCCGAGCGAAGTATTACAGGCGACAGAATAGGGTGAGGGTTGAATCCCACCAAAACCGGAAATAACCAGATAGGGAAGGTCTTTCACTTCAAAAATGGCAAACAACAAAAAATCCCAACAGGAATTTGCCGTACAAAGAAATAATCCTGAATGCATACCTACGACTACCTATAAGTCGTGCTTGAATACCCATTGGGAAAAACCTTTCCGAGGGTGTACAAAGATAGCCAACGGCAACACTTACCAACAAAAACTAAAATAAAAATAGGTCCGAGATATATTAAATCAATCAGAACCACAAATACAAATATTGACTTGGGCCCCATATTAATTCATTAAAGTAACTATTTAAAGGTCATTTTATTATATTATTTAAATTTTGGGACCAGTTAATTAATTAATTAAATTAAATTATTACATTAAAATTGGGGATATTACAATTGCATGATCTTACATTGCAAGCTTAGCATGAGAGATGAATGTATTCAAGAGAGGGTCCAGCGTTTGATGTTTCACTTCAAAACATTGAATAATTGATTCTACATGTTGTAGTAGAATAAAACTGACATCAACACCACCCCAAGTTGGTTTGCTTGTGGTCCAAGGGGTCAAATTGTCTTGGATTGACATTTTACACCCTTGGTCTTAGTTATGGAGAACAATCTCCCAACGCCCTATCGTGCTTTCCCATCATATTCATAATACAGTTGGCTGTTGATAATATGCTATAAATTGGACAAATGTGTTTTGAATATTTATAAATAATTCCTATAGTTGTGTATTTTATGGCACTTGATACCTGTAGCCCTTGTTAAAGGTAATCTTGTCAATTGAATGAGTAAATATTGCATTTTTCTTTCTGCATTCTTTATTGGAACAGAGATAACTATTTGTAATGCAATGACGACTATTTTGTGGTTAGTAATGAAGATTGAAACTTGATATAATTACCTAATGCAATGGAGTTATGGCAACAATGTATGCAATTTTCGATTTAGCGACAAATAGCTATCTATGCAAACTCAAGAGTTGGAACCTACAATTAAAAAGGGCAACACTTTTTGAATCAATCACCTAGATGTCCTGCTGCTGAGTATTTTTTGAATGTGTGCCAAGATATGATTAATGTTCACTTCTAGATGCCTCAATCATGCGCTGCATTGTCAGATGCTGCAGTACTCGTCATATTTGCATCCAACATTGCTGCCACCAGAATCCACTAACATATGGCATCTTACCCTGCACCATCTTAAGAGCAGTCCATATGTATAATTGACCCAATCTCCCAGTACATGACACACGACCCAGTCAATTTAACCCGTAGCTATGCAGCCAACTAAACTGCATAATATACAAGAAGAGTTCGACAAAAATACTAAGTGTCCCCCTTACGTAAGAAATGCATTTTAGTTTGCTGTTTAGATGTTTCCCTTAATTTAGACGTTCGAACATTTGTCAGCCTGCAGTAAACACACCAATTTCTTACATAAACAAAAAGCTCAGAACCAAATAATCATGAATTTGAGTCCATACCGAAAGATCAAACTAAGATACTTCACATAGGACATAATTTAACCCAAGCTTACAAAATACGTTGAAAAAGATATCAAAAATTTTAAAGGACAAATTCCATTTTCCAAAACTTGTGTTAGGGTTTAATGAGAAAATAATGCATGTTGCAAAGGAGAAAATCACACAGTGAAACTCTGTTGACGAAATATGAAAAAAATTATTGTATGGCTAAATAAAGGTTTGTAGGGAAGGATTTTTAATATTGCTTCTAAGATTTTTGTGAAATTTAAAATAGAGAAAATATATTTAGAACATAAGTTTGAATTACCCGAGGCATATCAATGTATTTGTAAAGAGACCACTGGGAGCTGCATTCGTGTTCTTCGCAGCTATGATCGTGCAGGCACGCCATTCCTTTCTTTTTCTTAGACAATTGGTGATTATTCGCGTATGTTGCAGCAACTAGACGAATTCCTTTTCGCGGTCTTAAGTAATTTTTTTGAAGAATATGAATCTCGTTTGACGGAGACGGTGAATTTCTTTTTCGAATAGCCTTCTATTTCATTGGCGAGACTCGGTCCGTTTTGATTTGAATTATTTAATGTTATGAGGGAGTAAGGTTGTGGAGAATACGAAGAGTTTTTAATTCAGAAATAGAATTATATTATAATATTTTGAATTAATATTGTAGGCTTCAATATATGACAGTCGAAAATATATATTTGAAGTTTGTTTGTTTGTTTTTAATATTTTGAATTAATATTGTAGGCTTAAATAATTGTGACAGTCAAAATATATATTTTAAGTGTGTTTGTGTTTTTTTTTTATTAAGTTGTCTTTTTTATAAAGATTAAAAATATATCCATACATTATTTTAAGTATTGATTTATAATGTTATAAAGTAAATATGTTAAAATGGTCTTATTCCATATCTTTTGTATAGAATCTTTTTTATGGTGTATCTTATGAACAATCTAGAAATGCATAGTAATTTATGTGAGTTGCTTTCATTTGTAAATGATAATGTTATGACTTGTGATGACAGTTATTTTACATTTCGTGTTGATTGTGGATATTTGTGATGATTCAATTCCTTTCACCTTTGATAACTGCATCCCATTTGTTTATGATGATTCTTCTTCTATTATGAAGGTTGGTGATGTAGCTCTACATTTTCATGATATATCTAGATATTTTGCTTTGCATGATACCTAGTGAACATATTTTTATATATAATGATTGTTTGCCTCTTAAATGTATGAATTTTTTTACATGTGTATTGATTGCTACATATTTCTATGTAGAGCCTAACGATGACTTTGATGATGTTTTTCTTTTTAATGAGCATATTTTATATATCTCTCTCTAGAACCATCTATTTATATGGCTATCCTACTTATGCATTGTATGCTACTTATATTCCTTCTACTGGTAATGTTGGTCTAATCTATATCTTTTTAATTGTGGTCTAGTACTAGTGTATTGAGTGGTGAACATAGTGATAGTTATTTATCTTCTTGTGATATGATTAATAGCTTTTTGATTTGTGATGGTTTTATTAATAATGATAATATCATTCTCAAAACTAATTATAATGGTATTTGATTAATTAATTGATCAATTATATTTTTTAATATTATTAATTAATTAAGTGTGAATGCACTCTTAGGGAAAAGACAAGGCTTATGCAATCAGATTGAAAACACCACTCGATTATTATCATCTTATTGTTGTTGTTCAGTCAAAGAGATAGTCAAGAAAGTTTCTTTTAACCATAAACAGGAAATCATCATTATTTAAAAAAGGCAGTTCTTATAAACTTATATTTTGAGAATATATATTGAACTTTGAAGAGCAATTTTTGTCTCTAAAATTTGGATCTCTATATATTATCAATATAAGAACAACAGAGTTATACTAAGGACAATTTTTAGTACTCGACGTATAGGAAAAAGATGTGAATGAAATTTGCGTATTACAAATTGGAAAGGAAAAAAGTAAATTTATCTAGAATGATTTGTTATGATCTAATATTGATTAGGAGATCTAATTTCATTTGGAAAAATAAATGATATGATTTGAATCGATCAACATCAATGGATCTCAAAAAATGGTCAAGCGAACTAATTGTGCGAAAAAAATTGCTATGTGCACAAACTATGTTCCCATTAATTTAAAAAACCAAATTGTGTTCTTATGCAAAATAAAATATGGGTAAAGATAGGCAGGTGGTGAATCAATTTCAACCTTTAATAGATTTGATGATCTATATCCAATGCTTAAGCCTCCAAAATGTGATAAAGATTAACTAGATCAAAGATATGCAACACAAATAACAAGTCAATTGACATGATATCACTTATGGAAAAAAAGTTCTTTAAGGCGTTGAATAGTTCATAATGGGTAATAGTTGGAAGCCAAAAAAATAAACGTAGGTATCCACAAACACTCTTTTGAGGTATATGAAAGGGAAAACCCTAAGAATACAGAGCATGTCAGCAAGCACTTAAGAGTAGGTGGAAAACTTAGACTGATTTCAGCTTTTGTTCAAAGCAAGAACAAGGAAGACCGAGATTGGGAGAAAGTTTAAAATTATAGGCATGGCCATAAGCCTTGGGTTTCCCAAATCATGGGAAAAATACCTAGTTTTGTCTAAGGAACAAACAAACAACCTCTAGTTCTTCCAATTATAGAATTCGAAGCCCTAGTAAATAGAAAAACTCCAAATCTATGCTGGTACAATTTGGGGTTAACCTTGTTCCAAATTCAATCTTTGATTTGGATGTTCTTATTACCAAAAACATTGATTCAAATGGTCTATGGGATCACTGCAAAAACTATAATCTATTCATCTTTTGAGGTGGAAGCTACATTTCAGACTTTAACTTTGCAAAGTAGATTGAAAACATGCTCAATGACCAAGTAAGTATGACTACCCTAGAAGGTAAATTTGTATACATAGAATGTCAAAATAGAACCATAAAGGAGAAATTATTGTCTGGGTCATTCATGTTTTGTAAGGTTTTTTCTATAAAAAAATTGAGTGGTGCCCAAATTTTGAAAATTTCTAAATTTGACACATATCTGAATGTCGATAGATTATGATCCCTAATTACCCTGTTGAACTCTTCTAGAGCAAGATTATTTTTTATATTGGGGATCTTATTTGGGTTTACAAAGGTAAAAAATTTCTAGCATCCAGTAATTTGAAAATCCTATTAGAAGTGCCTCTTTTCAAACAACTCAAATCATTCAAAATTGTCTCAAACAATTAAATCCATAGCTTAAAACCTAGTTATTGCAATGGTGTTAATTCAAATATCATTTTTAAATATCCCAAGCCAAATGTTGAATTCTTTAAAGAGCATTATTACAAAAAGAATATGCCAAGGAAGATTCTTCTTAGTATAGATTTGAATATTAAATTATTTTTAAACAATTGGTTTATCCGAAAAAAATAATACCATTTATGTGGACATCACACAAAAAGTATCCCAACATTCAATCCCTAAAACTCACACCAAGAAACATTAATTGATCTCATCCCCCAATCTTCATCCATCCTGACTACTTCCATTTGTCAATCAGAAAATGAATTCAATAAATTAATCTCTTCAGAAGCTTCCATTCAAAACCTTGATAATGACACAAATAATGAGAAAGATATGGATGGTTCACTCTCTTCGTAGGGCAAGCCCAAATTTGGTGATATTATTCAACTTGAAAAAATGTATTTTTAATCCTCCAAATGACCCTATTATCATTTCAATTATTGAAACCCCTATCACCACCCCTGCATTCTGTTAGAGGTAAATAATTAATTAATTGTTAATTATTTATTCTATTTACTTAAGCTTACTTAGGTTAATGCATGTAGTTGAGGTTAGTTGTTGACAACACGGGAGTTTGTTCCCTTTAGCATACTTATCTTTTCCACCTTTGGTGGATGTGTGCTTAGTTGTCAACCTTATCTCCTACCTCATTCCAGCTTGTTCTACAAGCTTCCATGAGGTCTTTTTATTTGGTCTCTCATTCATTGTAAATTCATTCCATTCACAAAGCAATTATAATTTCCTATTGTGAAATATTCTCTTGTGTGGTATTTGCTTCAAGCTCTTTGCTCCCTAGGTTTCTCTTCAACAAGCTATTTGGATTGCAGGTGATCTTGGCGCATTTTCGGAGTCGAATTCTCAACTCCTACACATTCCTTGCTAAAATCACCCTTGATCTTTCTTCCCCCATTGTCAAACCTATAGACCATTCTTCAAATAATTTTTTTAATAAAATTGTGCAAACAAATTAATCTTTACTTTCTAATAAGGAACCAGTTGAACTAAACTTACTGGACCAAGAAAGATTAGTAAAAAATGGAGCTTTAAATGGGTGAACTAAGTGCTTTATTAGGAGAAATTTTAGTCACACATAGTGAAATTAGCAAATAATTGCTTACTTGGAAAGCTCTTAAAGAGCAATTGGAATTTATTTAGAACAACAAAAAGATCCAATCCCTGGTAGCTTCTCCTAAAAATTAAGATCTTATCAGATAGGATATGTAATTAGAGATTCCCCCAAAACTAGAGGTTGTTTATCATATGTGGGGCATTAATAATAAATTAAATTAAGTGGAGATAAATGAGGATTTACCTTCTCCTCAAGTCAACCTTGTCTTATTCAATATAATACAAAACGAATTGGAATAAGAAAATAATGAGGAGAAGAAGGATATCAATCAGTCCATGATGGAAAATAGTAAAAATGGTGATTTAGGAATTGCATAAACTAAAAAAGGCATAATCACTCCTAATTAAGTAAATTTGTAGTGTCTCTACCATTTGATTTATGTAAGCCATATGGAAGGATGCAACTTTGATGCGTGTGTTTTGTGAGTGATCTTAGTAGGACATGTGAGAGGTCTAAATCCTTGGGGTGATTTCATTTATGTTATTATATCAATAGGATTAATCATGCTTATGCCTAATTTTGTGATTATGATGTATTTGATGGTTTCACTAAGGTTTGTGCCAACGACTACCTATATTTATACAGTATCATGATGTTATTTCATGAGTGCCCTCGAGATACAAATAATGTTTTTGCATTTCAGTTTCATAATGTTTGTTCATGATGGTTATCTGAGATCACGTGTTATGTTGTGCATTTTTATACTATTGAGTATTTTGTTATCATTTCCATTATGAAATTCTTAGAATAACTAAAAATGAGCTATGCATATCAGACTCATGGATTGTTGTGTTGTGATATCTATCTTGTTCCTTTCAATAGACTTATCCAAATGGGTTATTTAAATTAGATTATTTAGATGCTTTATTATGTGATTTCACATTATTGTTGCTTTGGCTATTATATAGTGTGCATCTACATTTGATTGTGTTCATTTACTATACATGACGTATATCCTCAATAGTGGCACATGGAATTAGTGATATGACCTTTCGAGTTAAGCTAACATTATCCCTATACGGGTGATGTATCTTTATACTAATTACATTAACCCTATAGTAATTGGTGAATTCAGATGCATTGTGCATAGGTGTCTAGACCCATGAGCATGTTTGTGCATTTAGAATTTTGTAGTGTTTGTGAAAAATGTTAATTAAATGTTGATATAATGGGTTACAAGGATTTTATTTAATTGTTTAACTTATTTTTCTAGCTAATTTGTCACAGTAGGATTCCAATTCAATTGGAATTACCTAATTTAATTTGGGAAAGGGTCAATTAGTTTATCAAGTTATTTTAATATTCTAATGTACAAGTCACTTGATAAAGTGTTTATATTAGGCAAAAAGTGAGTTTCTATTCTCACTTGGTTATTTCATGGCTTTAGAGGAAAATCCTCAAAACCATCATGTGACAATTCAATGTCTTGTTCGTTGTGGGAGTTTGTCTTGGTGGATCTTCATGACATAAGTTTTTTTGGATTTGTATAGAGATTGCTTTGTTATGACGAAGGTCTCATCCGATTCAACGGCCCTATTATTTTGCAGTGGTAATTCTCATTTTCCCCTTTGGCTACAAGGTAGCGCTTTCTAGTTTTATTGTTTTTAGCCCATTTTAATCTATTCTTTCAATTTTTAAATGTTATGGAATGGAGAACTAATGTTCCCCTTTATTTTATGCAATTTCATCATCCGATTATACTAGTGTGAGTATTTTACTTTTTCAACATGTGGGTTTCTATTTTTTCCTACTATTATGTTGTTGGATTTTTGTGAGTACCTGAATCTAAGAATTTATTTGAAAAGTGTGAAGTTGGGTAGATTTAGACCGACAGGTTCTAATTTCATCGATTTATTTGATGTTTGATTTTTGGGTGCTTTTGGCATTGTCTCATTTTGTGTGCCATCTAGTTTTTGCCTATTTCTATGTTTGGCTTAGTTAGAGATTTTATCTTGTAGCTCTTACCTCAACGATTAGGATCATAGAGTTTGAATGGTTAGAGGACATTTCAAGGTATCTAATTTCCTGATCCAAAGTCATGTCCTCATATTGATTTTTTTGAACTTGTGTCTTTTGTCAGATTGTGAATTTGAGCCTGTTTTGCTAATTTTATTTGACCCTTGGTCTTGTGACCATATTCTTGAGATGAGTTTTCAATTTCATTATTATCTGAGAAGTTTGAATTTTGGCATTTTTATTCTTGCCTCATTTTGTGTATCACCCATATCTTGTTAAGAATTTTGGCACTATCTTCTTGGATTGCGAAAATGGATTGTATTCCATGTTTCCTTTCATGTTATGCTTTCACTCATGAACACTAGGATTCGAGTCAAAACCACAGTCCAAGACTTAGGCCATTGAGTGAGTTCATGATACTTGGGGAATTGTTACCTTATTGGGATTCATGGTGAATCCATTCTCCTAACATGATGCTTGTTTGAGTGATTTAGTTGTACTTATATCATTTGTTGCATTTTTTAATATCCAACCCTTGCACTAGTATTACTTGATAATATTTGTGAAGTTGGTTGTGCCAACACATGAGCATGTGTGTGTGTGTGTGTGTGTATGATGAGATCTTGCAAGACTTAAACTCTCAAATATAGGTTGGTTGAGGGATTGTTGATTTGGAGGTTGGGTTGGGAACTTGCATTGCCTATGGGCACTCATTATGTGATGAACATGGGTATGTAGGCTAGGCAAAGGAATGTCTTCTTTTGTGTACCCTATTCTAGAAGGGATGACAAGGTAACATAAAGAGGTTCTAATAAGTGATAATCGAGTTAACTAAAGGGTAATCAAAATTAATAAGATAAGTGAGTACGTGTATGGTTGACGAGCATCCCGAGAGAGCTGGTTCAAGGGTGTGGTACCTGTACAATTGCTAGGCTTCTATAGAAGTTAGCTCAAGGGCACTATGTAATTTTCTCCTTAGGGGGTTGTTTCTACACTAGATATAACTTGGGCTTCCCAATTCCAAACAAACTATACTCCACTTGAGTCCCTACATAGTTATCCTTAGTGGATCTAACTAGTAACCTAATGTACCACATAGTCTTCATGATCATATAGATGTTAGTATCATATTTAATTGGTGTGTGTGTTAGCCATGGGTGATCATTTTATGTGATTGCGGTTAGCTCATTATCTCCATCAAGATAGTGAGAGTAGACCTACAAGTACCACATGGTTGGGAGGCAAAGATATTTATACCACTACTAGGGACCTATGTATAGAGATAGTATGCTTATAGTCTTAAGGCTAGAGTTGATGTTCACTCAGTGCTTCAGTGTATCTAGAGTATGTTTCCTTATTATTTATGTTTTACCTTAGATGAATTTGCTATCATGTTTTAGATGATGCTTAGTATGTTTATTTATTGTATTCCTTTATTGTGATGTTAGATATTATTACTTAGGTGATGTTTCTTATCACTACTATGGATTAGTGATGTGATTAATAGATTAGCATGTTTCATGTTCATGTTTCATTGATGTTATATATGATGGTTATTGTTAAGGAAGAACTCATAAGATAGCACCAAAAATCTTGTTGGCAAACTGGGATTTCATGCTTGGGGGTATTGTTAGGATCCTTGAGGTCTCATGATCTCATAAAGGTTGGTAGGAAATGGGCAAGGTTGATTTAGTTTGGTTACATCTTATGCTTGTACTTTCCCTTCATTGTGATGTTTCTTATGTACATGTGTTTAATGAGGATGTTGATTATCATGGATTAGATTAGTATGATGTACATGTTAGGTATGTTGACTCTCTTTCTTCTTATTGATGCTCTTGAGTGTTCATTCCTCAAGTTTAGTGGTTTTGGTACTCCTCGGTGTGGAGTTTCACCCCCTTTTTACCTCCTCAGTTAGCCCTTTTATCTTTTTTATTAAACTTGGATGACATTTTTGTAGCATGGAATGACATTGATGAAGTGTCACCCAACAATATTGTGATATGTCACCTGGAATTTCTTGTGAAACTTGCACTTCCAAACAACAGGTACTTTCTAACTTGTCTGGTAAATGTTGATAGGTTATTTGGATACCCTTTTAGGAGTTCTTGCTCCCTAGACCTTGACAATTCCCATATGGGACGTGTAGGATTCAAATGTTAGTTTTTTATATCCTCTTAATGTTGTCAATTGTAAATTGAATTGTATTGATTAAACACTCAGGAAATTTGGATTTCAAATTTAAAATGAATCTCAATTATAATGTTAGATTATATCTTGATGCGAACCTTTTATGATTAATTCATGTAGATGGAAATGAACACATTAGTAAGTGATGAATGCTTGGGGATATTTAGTGGTTTGGTTAGTTTTCTTCCATTGCGATCACATATATGTTTGTAGTTACATGTATTTATGTTTTGTATATTGTTTTTTAGATGCCTTTGCTTATCCTTGTTTCCAAGGATCCTTGGGTCAGGCATTACATTTGATATCAGATCCCATGTACAAACATTGGGGTCTCTATGTATATTTTGCCCATATGTTTGTTGTTTTTTTGTGTGAGTGCAAGTGTCTCCTTATGATCTAGGTATACCTTATTTCTTGGGTATCTACTTGGGATGAACTTGTTGATCTAGTAAATGTGAGTCAAGTAATGTCAAGAGAAGGAAGTATAATCTTTTGGTTGTATGTACCTTTCAAGGATGGATGATACCCCTTGGTGAGAACATCATCCAAGCATACTAGACCATGTTGTGGGTTGTTGCTCATGGATTTGAGTACTTAGTGACCCTTGTGTGGTTCATGTGTGTAGATGCCTTGACAACTGGAGCTATGTTGCTCCTTGGTTTAGCATGTCTTCTAATGCATTGTGTTAACCCTTGTAAGGTAGTTAGAATCAATCTGCCTTAGTATGGCTTGGTTGCTTATGTAACTCCTTAGACAAAGTTAAGGATTGCATCTTCAAAATTTGTAAATAGACATATATAAATTGTAGGATCTAGGTAAAATAAATTACCTCTGGTTTTCTATCAAGTATTAATCAAGTTCTTGTGTAGGGGTAAAATGGGATCAATCACCCCAACACATTTGAAAGGGGGAAGACCAAGATCTACCCCTTCACTTATGTTAGATCAATATAAAATGAAGTATTAATGAAAACCCTGAAGCAAAAGGAATGAATAATTTGAATTTATTTCCCTCTCACCTCCACCTTAAGAGAGTTTAAGCAAGAAGATATGCAATGTAGAGCTGAGATATAAAGATATGCTAAAATGATAAAGTATATAAAGTTGAAAGAGATGACGATGAAATACCTTATGTGATACAAACCTAAAAATGAGTTGTCAAACAATCTCTAAAAGAGTTTATTCTTGAAAATCAAACTGAAAATTACACTACAAACAAAACCCATAATTTGTTTGGTGATTTGTCAAGGGTGAACTAGATCTTCAAGGGTAAAATGGAGCATCAAGGTTGCAATACATCCTAGATGAAAGGTGTGGGATGCTGATTTTGATTTTTTAGTTCTAATTTATGATGAAAAGGGTATCTAGATCTGCAACTTGTTTGTCAATCCAAGATTCAAAACTTGTACAATAAAATATTTGTTTGTTTTTTGTTGGGGGGAGAGGGTTTGCCTTAGTCAAACCATTGTTTAGGAATTAAACTTGAATTAAAATTAAGATAGAATGCTTGCAAGTAGTAGTGACACAGTGCAAGGAAGGAGAATTCATAACGGAGATGTCTTATTGCCTAAAAATAACCACATAGTGAAATATAAATAATAACGTAAAGATTTAGATCTACAATAATGTCAACTCTCACTATAGAATCATAAGATTTTCATTCAAAATGCCTAACTATAAGGCCTTTGGGGTTGGGGCCAAATACATCAACAATTACAATAACAACTTTGTAATATCTTGCAAGATCCAATCACTAGCTAACCTAGACCCACAATCTAGTAGAGAAATCCAATAAGAATCTCAGCTTGTGCTTGCAAGCCACCAAGCAACCTTCTTGTTTCCCAAGCCCACACTTAGCTACTATTTTTGCTCAACCATCACTTCTCTCAGCTACTCCATCTTCTCCATGTTGAATGACAATGATTGAAGACTCCACAAGACCCTCTACTTATACCCAGCTAAGCCACATGTTGGCCTAGCAATTTACAAATTAAAAAAACCCTTACATTATATAAACACTCCAACCACGAGTTGACCTGATGCAATTAGAACACAATAAACATAAATTTCCTTAGTCGACATACAAAAATCATTAAATACACATAGAAAAGATCACCATGACCAAAATAGGTCCTTACACATCCCTACAATCATTCCATGTCATGATCATGCTCTATACAGATTAAATGCACCAATTCAGTCAATCCAATCTGCAAGAACTCCATTTGATGTGCTATACTATCAAGTGTTAGCAAAATCACCAAGCAACAATACATGGCCCTGCGTGTTGCTCTAGCTTTATCTTCCTATCTTTGTGCAGCAGTTTCAATGGTTAGCTTGTTTGTTGGCCCTAGATGTTGCTCGGGTGAGCAGGTTGTTAGTGGTTGTTTCTCTATGCTGATCTGGTAATAGTTTGGGGTCTTTGGCTCCTTTATTACCTCTATTTGCAGTCTGTTCTATGGATGTTCTTCTTCTCTTGGTTGTTGTTCTTTTCTTCTGGATTTGGGAATCTGTCCCTATCCTAGGAAGGGTCCCATCTTGTGGGTTTTGGATCCCCGCCAAAATCCATCTATATGGGGTTTCAGGTCCTCTCAAAACCTGTTTTCCTAATAAAAAACCAAGCAACAATACATGGTGATTAAAATAACACAAGCTAAGAAATGTAGTATAAATTGAGCAACATAGTACATGCCAAGCTCCTTTAGTGACCGAGCTCCTCAGCCAACAAAACAACTCAATGACGACCAAGTACACCTCTTCTTCAATTGAGCTCTCCAACCTCAAGGTTAAACCACTCGAGCATGCAAGATGTCCAACTACCCTAGGATGCTCCTACATAATATACCCTGGGTGTAAAAGTATGGTCTTTACAATTGGAAGAACATCTTGCACAATTTAGCAGATAAATCTTGAACTGGTTCTTCACATACATATCCTCCAAGTTATCAACTTGCACACTCTTCCCTTTATTCCACTTCTGCCAATCCTTTTTGGAAATAGTCACATGGCTTCTTTGCTTCTGCACATCCTTTCATGGTGTAGCGCAAGTCTATTTTCCACACTGACCTCTAACCCTCTCAGAATCTTTCACCTTAACTCAGTTCCCAAAGCTTAGGTTCCTCCTACAGAATTCTTTATTCTGTAAAGCAATCGATGAAAACTTCTTGTCACCTTTCTTAACTAAAAATACATTCTTAACATAATCATGCATAACTTTGTAATCATACTCCCAAGGTCTACCAAGCAATATATGACTATTACTTATGTCCACAATATCACACAACACTTAATCCTTATACTGCCCAATCTGAAAATCAACAAGACATTGGTCCCTCACTTCCAAAACATGTTCATCTTGTAACCAACCAATCCTATAAGTAAAATGATTACTCTCTCTCTCTTCAAACCAAGCTTTTGACCTATCTCTTCAGCAATAAGGTTATCAATACTACCACCATCTACAATCACGTTGCAAGTTTTACCCATAGACTTACAACGAGTCTTGAAAAAATCACTCCTTTGACAAGGTTCCAATACCCTTTTACCAAATAGTACTTGTTGAGCTAGCAAGTTGTCTCCTTCCTTCTCAGGTTTATTGACCAAGTCTTTAGCCTCATTCACAACATAAGCTCTTCTATCACTAGCCTTTTGGGAACATTCATAAGCTCTGTGTCCTTCTTCACCATAATAGAAAAAAATTACCTTTAAAGGCAACCTTACCCATCCTCTTCCTTGACTCAACAAGTTTTGCTTCATCTTTTGGACTATGTAAATCCTTTGCCAAGTGATCTTGCTTCTCCTTCCCTCGGGAACTACCCTGATGTCTCCTCTTCAACTCATCTTCTACCTTTAGAGAATATTGATAAACATCCTCAACCAAATCAATCTTCATTATACCAACCCCATCATGAATATTGAGTCTCATACCATTAATGTACCGAGCCACCTTCTCCTTAGAAATTTCTCTATGTTCAGACCAAATTGTCAACTTGTAAAACTCCTCTATATAATCTTTCACAAACAAATCCTTGTATTTTAGATTCTACAATTGCTTAAGTAATTCAAGTTCAAAATCAACAGTAATGAACTTAGCCTTAAATTTGGTCACCGTCAATCTCCATCTAGTGATCTTCTTTTCACCTTCTTCTTCTCTATCTCTTTGTAATTATTTCCACAATAAAGAAGCATGTCCTTTTAACTTTGTTTGGGAAAACCTCACTCTAAGAGAATCACAAATATCCTCCAACTCAAATTAGTCTTCCAATTCTCAAATCTAGTCAATTAGGTCTTAAGGATTCAATGTACCTAATAAATTAGAAGCATCTGTCTTATACTTCAACTTCAATTGAGATCTAGATCTATTAAAACAACCAACCCTATCTTCCATAGGTCTCTCCATTTGATCAATTTTTTCTTCACCGCTAGGTCTAACAACTTCAAAGTATTCAATAGCTTCCTCGTATACATCTTTAGTACCTATGTACACTAGTAATAGCTCTCGTGATCTCATTCTTCATCATCTCCATCTCAGATCAGAAATATGACCTAACCTTCTCTAAAATCCTAGCTTCCACAACAATACAAAGACCATCAATTACCCTAGGGTCCAATATTTTTGGAGGCATCTTCTAAGATCTTCAAAAACCCAAAGCAATCAACCATATCCAACCTTCACTTTCATAATCTCCAACTAGATCAAACCTTCTCTTTGATACCACCTGATGTAGTGTAAGGCAAGAAAATTCCCAATGGAGATGTCATCGACCCTAGAAATAGCAACACAATGGAATATAAATAATAACATAGAGATTTAGATCCACAATATTGCCAAATCTCATGATAGAATCATAATATTTTCATTCAACATGCCCAGTTGTAAGTCCTTCTAGGTTATGACCAAATAGATCAACAATTATAATAACAACTCTATAATATCTTGAAAGATCCAACCAATAGCTATTCTAGACCCACAATCTGGTAGATAACTCTAGGAAGAATCTTAGCTTGTGCTTGCAAGCCACAAATCAACCTTCTTGTTTCCCAAGCCCACACTTAGCTACTAGCTCTACTAAAAATCACTCCTCTTAGCTACTCCATATTCTCCATGTTGAATGATAATGATTCAAGACTCCACAATATCCTCTACTTATGCCCAACTAAACCATAATTCGGCCTATAAATTTACAAATTAAATAAACCTTTACATTAAATAAGCACTCTAGCCACAAGTTAGTTTGATGTAATTAGAACACAATAAACATAAAATGCCTTAGTCAACTTACAATAATAATTAAATAATACATAGGAAAGATCACCAAGACCCAAATAGGTCCTCACACATCCCTAAGATTTTTCCATGTCACGGTCACACTCCACACACACTAAATGCACCAAGTTGGCTAATCTAATCCACAAGAACTCCATTCAATTTGCCATATTGTCGAGCATCAACAAAATTAACAAGAAATAATACATGTCGAGTAACATAGCATAAGTCAAGAAATGCAATATAAACCAAGCAACATAATATATGCTAAGCTCCTTCAATGGTCAAGCTCCTTGGATAACATACCAACTCAATGATAACCAAGTATACCTCTTCTTTGACTGGGCTCTCCAACCTCAAAGTCAAATCTCTCTAGCATGCAGGATTTCCAACTACCCTAGGATGCTTCTGCATCAAGTAGTGATAGATCTAACATAAAGCAATGTATATATTTGAATATACTCTTGAATTTGAAATGTAATCAAGTATATACATGTAGTAGCTTAGACTCAACTTTAAAACCCTAGAAAGAAAATTAAAGTGACATCAAAAGCTTCATGAATGAATGTGATTGAAATGTGCCTTGGGAATGCATGTAGATGAATGTAGATCTTGAGAGAATGAATGTAGAAGATGCAACAAAGGATCTTGAATGTGTGAACATAGATCTGGAATGTTGGAATGATGTATCTTTCATAAATTCCTTCAATAGCTTAAATACATTAATATCTGATCTTCAATGGAGAGATAGCTTGAATGCCTAGAATGCTTGAAGGAAGCTCGAGAACTTGAGAGCTTAAGAACATGAATACTTGGACACTTGAGATATGAGATATGGATAAAATAGAAGGGTTAATAAAGGGCTCAAAATAGCTTACTCTCGTAGGCCAACTTGCCTAAAAGTTTGCACCCCAAAACTAACTGGACATGATATCCAACCAAAGGACCAAAAATAGAGCCTTATCAGGGGCACACTATAGCCTTTATTGGACCATCATGGGTGCACTATGGCCCTAATGGAGCAAGTGCACACTACACCTCTTATTACTAGGGCCCATAACCTTTGGGATCCCAAAACATGTCCTAGACCCCCAAAATCATGCACAAAGTTTGAGATATATCTATTTAGGTATGGACAACAAATTCCAAGTGGATAGATGAAGTGAAGGGAGGACCTAGGAGGATAGATCCTACCTCTATCTTAACTCCATCAAAATATGATCTTTAAAGAGGATCTATTAGGTTTTACCCAAATTCCACCTAGGAGAAAGGACAAAAAATGGTAGAAAGAAGGGAAGGTGCAAGGAGATTGATGATCTCACATTAAATATGTTCTAAACCTTCATTAAATTAGAGTACATATAATTTAAAATAGTATACTTATCCCCCACGTTAGCAAAAATATGGATCAAACTACACTTGTGGTAAAGTAGAGGGAAGAAGAAGAGAATAAATTCAATGAATTACAAAAAGATAGGACATCACTTAGTCAAAGAGAACAAGCTCCCAAGACCAAGGTTCCTAACTCCATATCCATGAGCTTGGGTACAAAGATAAATAAACATATATAAAAATGGGTTAGTACTAAAAAAACCCAAAAGAGTAGTGAGAAAGACCTTATCCAAAGAAACATCTCACCCACTAATATCATATTTGGAAAGCCATTATAAGAGCGTAAGTGATGACATAAGAAATGAAAGAGAAATATCATTAATAAAATAGCTTTAGGATCTATCTCTA
The DNA here is from genome assembly GCA_028749045.1 of Cupressus sempervirens. Lineage (NCBI taxonomy): Eukaryota > Viridiplantae > Streptophyta > Pinopsida > Cupressales > Cupressaceae > Cupressus > Cupressus sempervirens. The sequence continues at coordinate 872,857,156 of CM053786.1, forward strand.
CTAGCATAAAATAAAAAGAGAGAGAAAAGTGATTACCTCATCCAATAGGGTGCCTAGCTTGTTATGAATCACCAAGAGAGTTGTTGCAAAAGATGGCATTGAAATAGTCTAACAGCATGGTAACCCACTTGTCAACCCACCAAACTGCCATACATAGATCAACCTCTATTGTATCACAATGGCATGGTCCTTTGTAAAATACTCCTTACCCATGTATGGGACTTAGCATATTGTGTTTGAATGTGTTACCTATATTGGGACTTAGCCAGTTGTTACACATTACCCAAATATAAGATTTAGCATATATGTGTTTGGATGTATTACCTACGAATGAGATTTAGAAAGTTTATCTGCATTTTTCATTATGAGATTTAGAATATGTGTTTATGTGTGCAAAGTAGAGATGGAGTAACAATGCAAAGATTTAATAATGACTTAGAAATAATACCTAACATCCAGGGCTAAAGTACTCTAAGCAATGCTTGTAATATGTATTTGCTACCCTATAAGAGCATAAAACTATGTACAAGGAGGGCATATGTATACCCCCTCCTTATCATGCCTATGTCAAATAGGAATGAGTGGGAAAGAGAAAGAGGATACCTACTTACATAACAAGGAGATATCCTTTTAGCAACAATGTAAACTATATTCTCAATGAGGAGTTGTGAATCCTATAATATAAGAATATAGGCAATTATGAAAGAGATATATCACTTATATATAGAGGATGCTCAAAAGGGAGAAATATTTATAACAAAACATCCACCTATGTGCAGTTCTCTATTAAGATGACATCTCTAAGGGAAAAAGAACAATAATACACCTATCCAACCCCCTTATATACATATAGGTGAAATAGGGATCCTTTGATGAAGAATTAAAATCTCTAAGAAAGGGAAAGTGTATATAATGGACATATTTTTGCTTGATTATGAAGTAAGTATGTCATGTTCACTAAAAGGAAGGTAAACACCCAATGCAAAGAACTTAACTTGAATAAGAAATGTGCATAGGAAGTTCACCAAAAAGAAGGCAAACACCCAATGAAATGCAATAATCTAACACCAAAATCAAACAATAGATGTAAGCAAGTTAGGTTCACTAATTTATGTAAGATAGGAAAATGGAAGTAATCCAACCATACAGGGGAAGACCAAGATCCTGTTGGAAATGTATCATAGACTAGGTGACTGAGAAGGGTGGGGGGGGTTGTGAATCATAAACAAATAAAACTTATACTTTAATTCACCAATTAAACCTTCATAATGTAATATGATCTAATTGCATGCATGAAAGATTGAAAGCAATAAAACATGGATAACACTTGACACAATATTTGGTAACTCATAAACCTTCCAAATAGAAAGTAAAACTAGGGTGAGGATGATACCCACAAGCTTTAGTACTATAGTATAAAGTTATCTTGTTAAAGCTTACAATTGATCACTTATGGTGATTTTCCCTATTAGGAGTAATAAGGACTGTTAGGTCCACCTTGTGAAAGGATTTATATAATACAATTAAGTATGTGCTCGATTAAGAGATTTGCACAAGACTGTTAACTCCACCTTGTTAGAAGATTTGATTGATGCACTTGTTAGGATGAACCAGTAGTAGATCTCTGATTTGCAACTTGGTTTGCTAAATGAGATTCCTTTGATGTATAATGATCACCTTGTTGTGATAGATAAGACTCTGGTTTTCCTTATACTGTTTGTAGCCTATCTTTTAATTCATACTCATATCGCTTCTTATTTGTTACTGTATTGTCTTAAAATGGAAGCACTTCTATGTTAAGAGTGTTTAGCCCTCTGAGTAAGTGGTTTGGGGTCATGTCAAGTTCCTTAAATGGGTCTTTGCATGGATATAGTTGTTTTCCCCCTATTTTGCTTCTCTCTCTCTCTCTCTCTCTCTCTCTCTCTCTCTCTCTCTCTCTCTCTCTCTCTCTCTCTCTCTCTCTCTCTCTCTCTCTCTCTCTCTCTCTCTCTCTCTCTCGCCTATTTCTGATAACTTTCCCTATGAAACTAAGGACTTTGACTTTTTGGATCAAGGATGACCTTTTAGTTCAAGGTCAACCTTGACCTTGACCTAGGTCACGGATGACCTCAACCTTGACCTAGGGCAGGGTTCACCTCATCCCTGACCCTAGGTCAATTTTTCAATTTCTGGGAGTTTTGGGACATTGTGATGTAAGAGCTTTGAGTGGTTTTCTAAGTAGGAGCTTTTAGTAGTTTTTTAAAGCTTTTAATGCTTTTCTTAGTTTTTAGAAAGTTTGATTTTATTAATAACCTTGAAATATTACTTCTAATTTCAAATGTTAGTTGACAGTTCATCTTATCTTAGTTTTAGGAAGCTTCACGAAAAAATTAGTTTTTTCGAGTTGTTTTAAAAATTAGCAAACATGGCAAAAAATAATTTTATGAAAAAATTTCCAAAAATGGTAATTTTAGATTTGTATTTAAAATTGTAATTTCTCTCATTGTAGGAGGAGAATTGGGAAGATGAATAAATAATAATTTGGAGTTCTAATTTTTTTTTTAATGTATTTTCTCTCTTATAGTTATGTTAATTATTTGAGGAATTTTGGCTACATCATTTGGTATTAGAGCACAGAAGGTCTTGGAAAATGAGATTTTTGTGGTTGTGTGGTTTTGAGTTTATGTTTATGCAGGTTGAGAACAAGAACTAGTTTCCTGAAAACTAGGTAGAGAAGATAAAATACCTAGGTGGAGGCAAAGGCAAAGCAAAAGTAAGGTTAATGGACTCATTTGAAGAACTAGATTTATTGATGAAGTATTTGCATAAGAGGAGAGAAGAAAATAAAATAAAAGAGAAAGAGAGGAAGAGGAAGGAGGAAGAGAAGAGGCAATTAATTGAAAGAAATTTTAAGAGAATTACAAGAAAGTTGGCAACAATAAGAAAGCTAATGGAATCAGAAATGCAAAAATGGTACCTACCAGTCAAGAAGAAGATCACATGGCCTATTTAGAAGATTATTGAAAAGAAGAAAAGAAAAGAAGAGATACGAAAATTAAAGAAAGAGATAAAAAATAAAATGGTGAGTATACCAATGACTTTTTTGACATCAAGAATTGAAGAAGCCAAGATAAAAATAGTCGTGGAAGTGTCTTTTTGTCATTTTCAGCCTTATGTTCAGAACGAGCAAACATAAAAGGTTGTTTATAATGAAATTTCTAATGAAGATGTTTTAGATTTTTTTAATGAGGTATATGAATGTTCCCAAAAGTATAATGTTAACTGTGGAAATGGTGGATATGCTGATATATTATATATTGAAGACATAAATAATTATAGTACAAAGGTTTATACAAAAGAAATAGAATTTTCAATTTTAAAGGCTGAGAAGATATTGAGTAGAATATGGATTAAGGAAAATAATAGGAAGAGGGATCCAGTGACAGATGCAAAGATGAATGAAAAAATGTCTAAAATTTGAAAGACTAGGAAGAAGGAATAAACTTGCATTCCTCTGAGTCAATAAAATCAATGTTCGATACAATGGATGGAAAACTTCTAGAAAAGAAGCTATACACATTCAAAAAACAACTTGCAGGAGCTACGTTCTTTCAAGGAGAATGATGTAGAAGCTTTTAGTGACTTTCTAAGTAGGAGCTTTTAGTAGTTTTTTAAAGCTTTTTATATTTTTCTTGGTTTTTAGAAAGTTGGTTTTTATTAATAACCTTGAAATATTACTTCCAATTTGAAATGTTACTTTGCAGTTCATCTTATCTTAGTTTTAGGAAGCTTTACGAAAAAATAAGTTTTTTGCGAGTTGTTTTAAAAATTACCAAACATGGCAAAAAATAGTTTCATGAAAAAATTGCTAAAAATGGTAAATTTCATATTTGTATTTAAAATTGTAATTTCTCTCATGTAGGAGGAGAATTGGGAAGATGAATAAATAATAATTTGGTGTTCTAATATTTATTTATTTATGTTTTCTCTCTCTTATGTTTATGTTAATTATTTGAGAAATTTTGGCTACATCACATTGGGCTTTAGCAAGTTTCATTTTCCCACTTTCGGGTTGGCTATTTCAGGTTTTGAAATGGTAGACTCTTAAATTAGATTTAATCTAGGTCTATTCCTAGGGTTAAGGTTAAATGAAATTTAATGCTCCTATGTCTGCCTTCTCTAGGAGTTAGTTCCCTAAATCTCTATATAAGGAAGCCTTCTTCCCTCATTTTGACATCTACTTTTGAAGAGAGCATCTACTTACTATGAACTAGGAGCTACACTTTATAAAGTGCATTCATTATTCTATGAAGTGAATATCTACTAGCATTTAAGCATTCAAGCACTCAAGTGTTCAAGCATCCAATTCATCGAGGAGATCCATTGTTAGCCATTGAGGGATTAATCTCTATGGAGCCCCCTTGTTGAAGATTTCTCCATCCACACTCATTCAAGCCTTCTTCTATGCAAAGATACATTCAAGATTGGTGTTGAAGATTTAATACCATTGATTTGAGACATCCTACATAAATTTCTACACTCATTTGGAGCATCTGTATTTATGTATTCAAGGATTCAAATCCTCCACAATGATTTCAATATAAGAAAGATGAATAGTTCCATTTACTTTGTTTATACATATTGCAATTTCAATTGCATTTCAAGGGTGATTCCAAATTGGGTTTGACCAAGGCAAACCCTCCATCCAAAAAAGAAAACCATTTTTTTTGCTAATACAGGTTTGGAATAGAAAATTGAAGAGTGGATTTGGATACCCTTTTTGTCAAACTTGCAAGATTCGCAAACAAAAATTTCATCAGAGTAGTGCAGGTCAAGGTTGATTTTTTGGGGTACAATTGTGCCCTACGGTAAGATTGTGCCTCATTATTAGGGTCAAGGTCAACCTCCCTTCAAAAGGACAAATTTTTTATGTGTTTTCTCCTTCTCAACATTTCTAGTCCAGAACAAGTTGTAGAGATCCCAAAAACTATACATAGACACTAGAAATCAACATTTTCCAGAATTATTCTACTTCAAGGTTAGTATGTCTTTTATCTATTTTAAGATTTAAGCATATACTTCATAAATAGTAAGATCATAGGACCTCCTTTCTCCTTATTTTCCATTACATGATCCATTTATGCATTGATCACTTTCTTATGCTTAATCAATTTGGATCATTCCTATCGAAAAGTAGGGTTGAGGATAGACATTATTTTCATCCTATTTAGTTACATACTCTCATTTGGATATGACAAAATGTGTTACATATATACCAATCCAAATCATTACCTTCTGGAATTGACTACAATACCAAATTCATCATAATTCACCAAGTCAACTTACTGTTGTAACTTGGATCCTGAAGACCACTTGGGTGATGTTCTAACACTTGGTAAGCTTTGGCACTCGGTTAACATTGGTGCTCAGTCCACATTGATCACTTGGAGTAGTCATGAACTTGGTTAGCACCTGGTAACTTGATGAACACTAAAGAGCTCGGTAACACTGAAGGGCTCGGTTGACACTACAACTCAATCAACACTACCTTCATTCTACTTTGTTACCATTGCTAGCTTGGTAGACAATGATAACCTTGGTTAACACTATAAAGCTCAATTAACACTACTTCCTGCATAGTTTACATTGATGAGCTTAGTATACTCTACGAAGCTTGATAGACTCTATGAAGCTCAACATCAACTGCTATCTGTATGTGAGGCTTAGTAGCAACTATAAAGCTTAGTAGCAATGTAATCACTCAATCAGATTAAGTGTTTAGTCACTAATTGAGAAATGATTTGACCATAAGGTCAAAGATCTCCCCCTTTGGAATTAGTGAAAAGAACACTTATCATACCAAAATGCTAGATACTCAAAAATGTAACTCAAAACTCCCCCTATCAATATGCTTGGGTCTGTAACTTGGTTTTGACTATTACAATACTGCTCAATAGACTCTGACTCTATTTTTTATTTTTCAAAATTGTTTTAGTAGCTTTACTGTACATATTTTCTTATTCCTTCTTATAGATATATTTCCTTATGATGTACATTTCCCACTTGTATATATAAATATCTTTCTTTTGTATAATGTAACCTATTTCCCCCTTTTTTTGACACAAATACCAAAAATGCATGTTTATAAGGTAATACCAAAATGTCAAAGGAAATCACTATGTACCTTCAAAATTATAGACATGTTTTTGTCCCAATTCTCTTGCAAAATTTTGGAATTATGCAAGGCTATCTGCACTTCAGTTGATAATTCCATCATGTGATCAGCAATTAAAAAGTAGTTGTCATGGATTAATGTTTTTCCATGAATGATATGTTTTTGCATTACATCCATGTTGGGAATTATCATACCCTATATCTCTGTCAGTGTGGCCTTGATTCAGGCTTCTTCCCTCAGTAATTATGCTTGTAAATCTGTCAAATATCACAAAATGTGCAAAACTTGTACTAGGGTCAAGTGACAACTGGTGTACACTTGCCTTTAGATCAACATAAATCTTAGGCAACTTGTCCTTTATTTATTTTGTGAAATTTGATGTATCACTTAATTTAAAAAATAAAGAAACAACATTATTTACAGAATTCTCAAAAGTAGACAGAATAGTGAACAACTCCACTTGATCAATGGCAATTTTCTGTGCCACTTTCTCCAAAAATTTATTATCAAATTTCCTCTCTGCCCTTTGCAGTAGTTTTTCTTATCCACTTAGTTCATCATTAAACCTGTGAACTAGGTCAATAAGCTGATCCAAAATTGGTTTCTTTTCATCAACCTCTATATTTAGTGCATCAACAAATATGCCTTTAATGTCTTCAAGCACTTGATTTTTCTTCTTCCTTTATTCTCTGAGCTTTTGATGTTTTTCCCTTTTCTTCCATAGCTCACTAAGGGTGTCCATATGAGTAGGAGTTAGAGTGGAGAGATCCCAGTCTGGTATAATTATGTCTTCCTCTACATCAATTCCATCATTAAAGGTTTCCACCTCTTTAAATTTTTTTTTAACAAAGGAAGGAATAATTTCCTTTCCCTTACTCAAATCCTTTGTGCTCGGTTGAGGCTTAACCTCAACTGTCATTACATTTATTGCTGAAACACTAGGTGCAAAAATAATATTACTCAATGGAAAAATAACAATAATAGCAAGATAACTTACTATTCCTTATTGAGACTCTGTCTAGCTTGTTTCTAAGAAGAGTGGAGCTTGCTTCTTAGTAGATGAAGTGGTGGAAATAGCACTCATCATTGCACTTAGTATAATTGCTCCAACAGTCAATTGGGTGCTCGGTGGAACAATGTTTACCTTAATTGACTCAGTAGCAGCCTTCTCCGAGCTAGATGACACTAAGGCTTTGCTTGAAGAGAGTGGGAGGGAGGCCATTACCCCTATTGCTATCTTCTCAGTATCTGAGTCTTGAATTCTCTATATTTCAAGAAGATTTCCACTTGCTACTTGATCCTCCTCTTCCTCTTCATCATCGTCTTCTACATTATCTATCTCCTCATCATCTTTCTCCTCATCATCTTTCTCCTCATTGTCCTCATCATCTATTTGTGCAACCTCCTCAGTAGGCTTATGCAATCCACATATGTTCTTCCATGCAATTGTATATGATTTCACAACTGATTCAATATTTTTTGATAGAATTAGGAATGCATCGAACTTAGGTGTCAGATTTTGTTCATTCTTCTTCAATGATTCCTTCACTTCCTTGTTAGAAAGATTTGGCATAAGTTTTTTCAAGGTTTGTTCCCGAATATCCTTGGCAACATTGACTACATTTTCCTGTTGATGTGCAACAACCTTTAGTAGGATATCGGTAACTTCTTTTGTCAGTTCCTTTGAAGAGTACTTCCATTTAGCCATTTAGCCACTAGGGCTTCTTCAATTTTCTTATGTTCTTCCTTAGTTCTTGTTTCATACTTGAGAAACTTAAAATCAGACATACCTCCACCATCTTGTAGTTTTTTAGTCTTTGTTAAAAGGTGGGGGCAAACCTTTTGAATGCTACCTATTGCTCTTCTTCATCTTCATCTTCATCTTGCAATTTGAGCTTCTTTCTTGATTTTTTAGGTCTTTTTGTGAACACTATAGAAGAGGAACTTGTAGGGCTTGTGATTGTAACCTTCCCTTTCTTCTTGGGTAGTTCTTCTTCTTCTACGGGTTCCTTGTCTCCTTCCTCTTCTTCTATGTCATCTCCCTTTCCTTCTATCAGTAGAAGAGTAGAGCTAGATTTCTTGTTATCTTTTGGAATCTTCTCCACCCTCTTTCTTGCTCTCTTTAAGGCTTGAGGAAGCTTGATTTCTAAAGAAATCCTATCCTTAGCCTCTTTATAGGTACTAAAGTATGGTGCCTTAGGATCCACTAGCTCATTGACAAGAGCCTCAATTATGTCTCTTGTATCATCAATGTTTACCTCATATCTAAGAGGTTTCACCCATGCTATTCTTGGCCTAATTGGTTATATATGCACCTTGTCATAGTCCACAAGGGAGCATATCTCTTGCTTGTAATCATTAACTAGCTATTTGAGAATTTTGAATTTTCTTTGCATTCTTTCCTTGAATGTTTCAATTTTTTCATCCATGATGCCCTCAAATATTTCTCCCATATCAGCTATGAATTCATTAATCTGATATATAATGAGTATATCCTTCTTCCATACAACAATGCCTTTGGAAGGAAAGAATTTTTGAACATAGAAGAATAGATAGGTCAAGAGTGATCCAAACTTACAAGGACAAGTCTTTGACGCTTGGATGCTCTTCATGTTTTTGTTTAGCTGATTCAACTATAACTTAACAAGGTCAAATGATAGATTGTTGTTGACCACTTTGAATGTTAGGTCAATAGCTTCACAAGGAACACTATTAAGTCAGCTAGAACTATAGAAATTGCATGTAATTACATTTATCCCAAACTTAATTTCCATGTTTGTGGCTCACTTCAACTTTATACCTCTTCCATCCCACTCGACGAGAGTCTACTTTCCTAGTTCAACCCAACCTAAGGTTTTGGTGGTTTTTTCCTTTTCGGTCATAGGTAACCTTGTAATCCTATGAATCATCTTCTTTGTAATCTAATCAGGTTGATCAAGCCATAGTTGCATGTTGTGGACTCGGTTGAGAATAAACCTAATCCACTTTCCTTGAAAGTCCCTCGACATGTGAAAGATATGGGTCAAACCCTTTGCTTCCAAATGCTTGTGCTCATGTTTAAAAATTCCATCCACATACAATGCTTCATATGCCTAGTTTTACTCTAGGGTTCCTAATTCCTAAATTGAACAATGATAAATCAACTAGGTGTCATAAATTAGGAGTACCTTTGGAGGGATTTGAGGTTGTGCTCCAACTAGGTCAAGTTCTTTCGCAATCATTGGACACAATTTGAATGTTGGGGATTCTCACTCAACACCTCAAACCAATATTTATGAACCTTTACTTTATTGCTGGAGGATGTCATTTTTCTCAGTGATGCAAGGATAAAATTCAAAAAATCTACTCTAAATCACTCATCTGGGGGCTCAAAGATGCTCTTCACTCTATGCTCTAAAGTTCATAGTGAAAAATAACCTTAGATTTCTTTGTTTTTAACCAAATCTAGTCTTTAAGTCACCATTAATGTGTTGTACAATAATTTTATCGATGACAGCCTATCCAATTTGGTGGATTCCTTCAAACTCGATAAAGTCTTCAAGTTAGAAAAGTCTTCAACTTGGTAGATTCTTCAACTTGTTAAAGTCTCCAACTTGGTTGAGTCTTCAACTTTCCATCTGCATCCAAGCTTGGTTGGATCATGCAACCTGACCTTACTTAGTAAGGTCTCGCAACTCAGCCTAGCTTATTAAGGCCTTTTAACTTGACCTAGCTCAGTATGATCTAAGAAATTGCTTCAATTGACATCTTAACTCAATGATCCTAGTGCTTCTAAAATGTAGATTTGGATCTTCTTGCTTGCTGACTAGAACTGATATGAAATGTCTCCTTCTAAATCATAGTTCTAGTGATCTACATGGATAAATAGTTTAAAATTGTTGAGTCACCCAACTCATTGACTTGGGTGTCAACATTTTTAGGACTATGGCTTGCATTCTTAGGAGATTTCCTTATCCATTGTTTTTGACACCTAAATCTGATTACACCACTATCTAATCTTATTTAGTTATCTCTTAGAACATTTTTGATTAAATATCTTATATTTAACTAATTAATCATCATCCCCTAGTTAATTTATTTATTTAAATAACTATATTTCATTTAATAAAATCAATGATAACCCAAGATCAATTTATCAATTAAATCCTCATTCCTCTATTAAATTAAATAAATGCAAAAATCTATTTAATTTAATCTCACATCCCCATTTATTAAATAAATCAATTCCAAATCCTTAACCATCCCTAAACCCTATCATTACCCTAATCCAACCCATTCACCCATACTAACCTCACTTATCCAACTAACTAGCCCATACCATCAAAGCTAAGCCACTTACCTCCTAACCCCCGTCCTAAGCTAGGCCTAACCCCCTCCTAAACATGTGCACAACTTTAAGCATGGGTTAAGACTTTCTGACCCAAGCAAAATCAAAAGTCTCCCCTATCCTCTCACATTCCTATCCAAGAGCATTAATGGCTCTTACATGCCATATTGCCCTTAAATTCCTCTTACATACTTCTTCCACACTCCTCCTCCCTCATAATTCCCTTTGATCCTCCATTTTGACCATCCAATCCCATTGTGACACTTGTCACAAGGCTAGAGTTTTGAAGAAGCACAATCCATGTGCTTCCCTATCCTTGTATCCTAGCCCTTCATCATGATTCTTCCACCCTTGCATCTTGACCCTCCATCTCACTACCCCTTAGCCTATAAATTGAGCCCTTTCCCCCTCCCAAATCATTCAACTTTAATGCAAACTTATAATGCCCATTAACCACTACAACATAGCCATTTACACCTTTGCCATTTTAAAACCCTTCCACACCTCCATTGTTAAATCCCTCATCCATCTCCACGCTTGATTCATTACCACTTGAATTTTGAGCATAAATCCCTCATAGTTGGGCACATCAATGTCATCATAGGTTACACTTGAGGAGCTTACCATTTTTGGTCTACTTTCCTCCATAGTGTTCCATTTTGTCTTATCATAAGTTTTGCTTTGATTTAGTTATGAATGTTAATTTAACTCTTAATGTTCATAGCGTACTAGATTTCATAGCACTGCATTTTGGCATGCCCGTTGGGACCCCACATTCAAGTCATTTTGATCCCTTTTTTCACCTATTTTGCTAATTAACCAAACTGACATGATGTATTTTCTCTTGAATGTGTTAGGTTTTTTTAACAATTTTTGCAGGTGCATAAATCTCAATCTAGGAAGTGCACTCCCAACCATATAACCAAATTTCCACCAACTTACTTTAAAGACATTAAAATTTCACAAACACGTGACTGTGCAAACGTAGGAACACATTCACCATGAAACTTAATTGCCACATGGCAGTTAAAACCCCCCACACACTAGTACATTTGAGGTGATTTTGCGACCAAACTTTGTGACCATTTATTAAAATATTTTAGATTGGTTGCAATATGGAATGAAAAATCTATTTTTTTTAAAATCCATGCCCGTGTTGGTCAAAATTTTGACCAACACTTAGTTGAACATGTCAAAATGAAAAAGAGTTGCACCCGCCCATTTCATTGTTTTGTTAAGTAAGGGTTTGGCCGCCCATTTCATTGCATTTTGTTAAATTGAGAGGAGATTAGCGCAGAGGGTGGGAGGTATATCGCTCATAGGGCATCTCGATTTGGATGTGAATATGCTTAGGATACAGATGTGAACACCATCTTTCTCATTTCCGCTAGTTTGAAAGATTCTACGGAGAGCACGCGAGGGAGCTACACAAGCAATTTAGGAGAAGAGGCAAAAATCGAGGAAGAGACAAGGAATCAAGGTGCTTATCACATTTTTCTGCCATTTTTTGCTCAATCTTAGCCATGGAATTGAGCAGTTGGATTCAACCTTTCAATTATGAAGGGATCCCCTTCATATGTAGAAATTTCTTTAAAATATGTCACGTTGTTGCTAATTATGACCTTGTGAAGTCTAAATAATATGTTTCTTAGTGGGAAGATTACTCTTTCCAACATTATACTATTGAGAAGAATTCATCCATGCTGAGCTTGTCCTAGATGGTTACTCATGATTATCCTATTTCTTCTCCTCTGGTAGGTGCAGTTGGGATAGATTCTTCCCAGATGGGGGATGATGCTATTGAAGGTGTTTATGAGAATTTTCTTTCTAGTTCTTCTCATTTTTCTAGCTTAACATACACTATTGTCCTTGTTGGCACTATTGGTTATGTTGTTGCTTCTTTGGTTTTTCCTACTAGTTCTTTTCTTTCTGTAGGTTCAACAAGTAATAGTGTTCCATTTCGAATTTATGGTTTTGCTAATATTTTTGATAAGGCCTCAATTAGTGCTTCTTCTATGCTTCTTGAAGGTGTTTCTAGTGCTATCTATTTAGTGGATGTTGGTTCCTTTTCTATTGGTGCTTTTGTTTCCTTAGTTTTTGTTGGCTCTTTGATTTGTGTGGGGACTCCATTACTAGATTCCATTTTCTAGCAAGTTGAGGCTCCAAAGGTGAAAGAGGATTGGATTATTGTAAAAAGGAAAAAAACTCTAAATTTGTCTTCTGTTTTGATATGACTATTCAATCTCATATATGGGAAAGAAGAATAGTAGCTCTTAGTGTCTTTTTGTTGGTGGTAGGACTTGACTAGTTTTTTTTCTAGTCTATCCTTCTTTTATTTGGATGGATATGGTCTTTCACGATCTTGTCTCTTGTCATGCAAATCTATTTTTTTGGTCCATTTCAAACATGAAAGATGAATTAGCATTTCAAACACCTGAAGTATTGATAGTAGGGAGTCCATTTCATCCAGTGATGAACCTTTAACTGGGACACCAAGAACAGTAAGTGTAGTCATCGAAGCTATCATACCTGTGTTATAACTTAATTGTTTCATTAATAAAGATTCAAGAACCTATCAAACATTTTGTTTCTTTTTAGAGATGTGAACCACAAATGACTTTATACATTTTTATTTCATTCATTAGAGGTTCACTCACCAGGCAGGGGTGCTGCTCCACCTGCACTTGCTTTTATGACTTTGATTCCTTTTCCATGGGCCTCTTTAGCATATTCTGCCATTCCATCAAGTGTTCAATGAGCATATTCAATGGTTATCTGCAACACAACCAAAATTCAAATATCTTATCAAAATGTGTGCTACTAAATATTGTTGCATTCCATTCACTTAAGCATTTCTTAAAATTATTCTTCATGAAATTGTGTGCAATTCAAATAGGCTTCACAAACCAACCTCATATGAGACACTAAATGATTTGAGAATTTCTACAATAGATGTCATGACTGGCAGATTAGAATCTGAGCCAATTATAATACCCACTTCTGGGCTACCTATAAGAAATAGACAAAAAGAAGAAATCTTAAGACAATAGTCTATGTATGTATTGAAACAAATCATAGAATGAAAAATAAGACAGAAAATAGTAATGCAGAAGAATAGAGATATTGGAACTACAAAATCAATTGGGAGAGGCACCTAGAAATATTGAATAAATAATAAATAGTCAATTCGCAAAAATGCAAGCATATGTCATGATCAATGAGTTGATATTATTGTACATCAAGGGTCTAATACACCAAGATGATGGAAATGAACTTAAAAATATTCATCTATAAATTGGAATTGCTCCATTTTGCTGATCTATGTGTTGCTAATCCTATGTATTCAAGGTATGATACATTGAGATGTTAGAAGGGAACTCAAGCTTGATGGACTATGAAGTCTAATTTGCAGTCTCTGTGAGCTATTATCATCCAAAAAAATACCCCCTTTCATTCATCTATCCATGAGCTATTTCTTGTGATTGTGATTGTGATTGTGATTGAGCTTGTAACTCAATGACCTACTTTGGTTGCTAGTGTAGTTTTTCTTTTGCTTACTTAGATTCACTCCTCTATCACAATGTAATGTCCACAAATCTTATTTGATATACTAACAGATTAGATCTAACAGAGTAAATATTATTCTAAATAGAATAGGAAAAGGTGGATTATAATTAACAAGGACTGTCATCAACATTTATTTTCCAAATATATTTTCAAGCCTCTTGGAGCATGCAAGGGAAGAAGCTAACATAGCTTATGAAATTATGCTATGCTCTTATTCTACGGAACCAATTTTTGTTGAGGTTGGACACCAAACATATTACCTCACAACCATGTTCATGATTGATAAGGCACTGTTAGAAAAGATTTCTCAACATATTCATTTTGTTAGAAAAGAGTCAATGCACAAAAAAATTCATCAATGCACATAAAAATTCAAAAATCATTCCTAATGGATATAGAAAATTAATGAAATAAGGGGGATATGATCATATTGTGTGACTTATGAAGATAGATATTGGAACCCTTAACATGAACTCATATACTACTATAACCTTGTTAGCATGTTTTTTGACTGATCTTTGAAGGATTCATAGATTAATTTATAATATTTTCAGTAATCTTCAAGGGCTTCAAAAAAAAATTCACTTTGTGTGATCTGTGAAGGCATCAAAGATAAAGTCATGATATTTTCAGTTCTCTTTGAAGACTTCATAGATATATATGTCAGATTTTCCTAAGTTCAAAGATTTTAGAATTTATGTATTTCATAGAAGGATAAATCCCACGGTGTAACTCTATTATTAGTATCTATTTTCTCAAAAACTAATTAGAGAGGAGTATATCATTGAATATATAGATTTTAGTGGCTTAAAATGAAATTCCATGTGGATGCATGGCTAGGATTGATATAATGCCTAGATATCCAAAACATTTCGGGGACAGGGGTATTGCAAAATGTAATGACACACAAAATGATTACCTAGAGATTCAATATTAATAAAGGAGTGAAAGTCTTAATTAACAAGAGTAACAAACCATGGCTAATAAGGATAAGATTGAAAACTCAGAAAAGATGAAAACTAAAAGAATAAAATAAATTTTCAATCAACTAGAATATTAAAAAAATTCAGCAAATCCAATCTAATTGGATAAAATGACTCACCTTTGGATTTTTGAAGCAATGCTAGAATATAGCAATGCCGCCACCACCCATGACACCCATTCAAAATGCAATTCGAACTTGCCAAAACTGTAAACCTTACAGAAAATCCAATGCAAATGGATATTGGGTCCACCCCTGAACCTCATTTGAAGCTCAATTTTACGAGGAACAAAAGAAATTATACATACCCCAATTCTCTCCCATTATACCTACATAATCAAAATACAAATTAAAATAAAACATTAAGATCAAGATTCAAGGATATGAAAGTCAAATCACAAAAAAAGCATTTATAATAAAACCTGGCACTATAACCTTCTCTAATTTGAATATGTATCTACCAAAGGATTCAGTCCACAACATAGCTTTTTTGCTTTATAAACTATTATCCAAACCAAAACTACTCTCATAAGGAAGATAGGGCTCAATCTTTTAGACCAATAATTACATGGAAATGTATGTGAAATGTCTGATCCTATAACCCACTTCAATTTCCTGATCATTTTTTTTTCTCTCTCATAAGATTTGGTAGACATTTGTTGGTTTTGTGCCTGGATGAACTAATTTTAGAAGTTTACATTACAATATTTGTGAAATTATCCTTCCAAAATTGAGAAGGAATTCCATTTACAAGAGAGATTCTTGGGTGAATCTATCCACTTATTTACAGTAGCTATCTTTATCTAAAGGAATTTGGCAACAAAGAAAACTTGAGGAAATATCACCCTTGTACAAATGGCTTTATGTCTTTAATATGTTGATTTGATTGTACAAAAAGCTAAGTTATTAGTTTCACACTCATAGTCCTTGGATCTGTGTTTGATATAAAGGTTATTTGAGATCTAGTTTGGTGTAGTAATGCCTATGGGTTAAACCCAACAAACTCAAAATGAACCGAGTTGGCCCCTCTCTGGAAGAATGCCTTTATATATCATCTTAAAATGAAAGGATGTTGTTTTTTTTGCCTAGAAAATTTTCTTTAACTCTCTGCTCGTGCTTTTGTATAGACTGTTTGTAAGGCATTCTTCCTTGGCCAGGCAGGAGCTAATAAAGCCCTACTATATTCAGTTGTCTACTGTCAGAGAGTCTTCCCCAAATCAGGCCTTTTTCTATTGTGTGTCATCCAATTATTTTCATTGTCATTGTTTTTGTTTTTATATTTCAATATGTGCAGATGGAATATATATAGACATGATGCAACATAAAGTACTGCAAGCAAGATCTTGGTGGGCATCAGTATAGTAGGCTGTCAAATAGTGCATGACAGGTTGTGATGTGTGCTAGAGAGTTAGAAAGTGCTTAAAACACTTTATGCCCTCTTGAACTTCTCAATCGAACCAAGAGTAGCTTTTTCAAAATTGGACCATTGAAAATAGGTAAATACAATGAAAGTTTGTATGAACCAATTTTAATTATATTTAGGATTATGAAATAGACAACAAATGGTTGTGGGCGTCATTTCTTAACCTTGTTATTAGAGTAGCAATAGTAGAGTTTTGTATCTTCCACTCACCATCAGGCTTTTAACTATCCAAGGGCAAATAGGCAAGAGAAGCCATTGATAAGGCATTGAAAGAGATCATTCAAAAGCCTTGTAGCATGGAAGGAGTAGATTGTGAAGACTTCTAGCAATTCTATTGGCTTAGCAAATGACATACGTTGTTACTATCAGACATACTTTTCTTCAATGGATGAGAAGTAGAAATCCTTAGGACATATCCTAAAGTTGGATCAGATCTGCTAGATCCAATATGGATGAGAAAAAAGAGTCGGCTTCCCTTAGTAATGGTAATCCTCTCATCACTTTCCCATATGCCCCTTGAGTTTTGTTTTCAAAGTGTTGCTTCTTAATAATTAGTAGGTAATTTTTCATGTTTTGATGGGAATTGTGCCATTTAACTAACAGTTCCCACATGGAGTAATGCCTGCCAAACTGCATGCAGGCTTTTTATTTTCATCTTTTGAAGTTTTACCTATATGGGTGCATGTGTAGTTTTTAATGTGTGTGAGAGTCCCTCATAGAAGACCTCAAGGGGATCATTTTTAAGTTTTTCGAGTTAGTAACTCTAAACTTTTGATCCTCTTTCTTCTCCTTATTATGTTACCATCTTATCCCATTAGTTTGTGTGTTGGTCTAGGTCACAAAAGCATTAGGCTTATCATCAAAGTAGTATTCTAAATCTCAGATGAGGATTTTTTGTATTATAATCTAGTATTATAAACTAGTATATGAGTAGTTATGCATATAATTTCATACATATGCACTATAATTTTATTTTTATGCATGGTTAGAACAGTAGCTATAGTTTCTTAGTTTAGGAATTGAAGCATTATATAAACAAGTATGTACAATGCAAATAATATTGACAATTTTTTTGCAATAAAGCTTTATGCAATTGTTGCTTCACTCATGGTGTGAGAATGCTTATATCTATGTCATTTGATTTTTTCCCACATCTTGTTCAAAACATATAATGCAATCTCATCTATGAAGCTTATTAAAAGCTAAGGGTTTGGAGTGACTCGTATATAATTCATTTTTTGTCATTTCATTATATAGTTTGAACAAGTGTGGAAAAAAATCAAATTTTTATTACGAATTTTCTGTTCACCAATCTATGTTAAACAAATCAGCAAGGTCACTTTCCTAATACTTTATGAACTAGAAGCTATTCGCTTGGTCAATTTCCTAATACTCACTTTAGTACTTGCTATTTAATTGAGATAGACACGGCTCATTAGTTTGTTTGTATTCTCTTTGGATTTTGTTAAAGAAGATAGCTGAATGCTAGATGAACTAAAAGTTCTGTGGTGTCAACAAGCTTCTACATCTTTTGAGCCAAATTACCAGCCCCAGTGACATTTGTTGTTGTTCAAAAGCGGCACCATACTAGACTATTTGCAAACAACCATGCAGATAGGCATTCTATAGATAGACTTGGGAACATCTTGCCAACTCTTCAGTACATAATAAAAAAACTAAATTTCATAAATTATTTTTTTGATAGTTGATTTGTTTAAATATTGCTCATCAAAAATTACTTAGTACATCTCATCTTTTTTCTGCACAAGAGCTTGCAGTTCTGAAGAATCTGATAGTGAAGAATTTGAAGAAGATATTGTAGCAAAGGTATATTTAGTGTTCTTTTTAAAGTGAAAATGTGATTGGAAATTTTGTATGTTGTCATATTTCACTTGTAGAAAGGTCAAATTGTAAATAGAGGTGAAGTTGTATGGATTGAAGTTTCTTCTTCATTATTTATAATGCTCTCGATTCCTCCTTTGTATCTTTAAAAATACTTGTTTATTTTCACCTTTCCAGATACCCTTTACCAGGTTCTTCAAGATTCAAAAAAATCTTGGGCTGACCCCACTCCAGCATGTCCTAACTCCTACTTGGTTCAGAGACCTAACTCCTTTTTATATGTGTCTTCCTCTTACTACTCCATCTGTAGGTTGCAAAAAAATCATCCTTCTTCCACCAACAAGTCATTACATTCAAGAAAGACCATGCTTGACGATATCAACACACAAAGAAATAGGGAGACAATTGCTAGACTATGGTCTAACTTAAAAAGAAAAGGTGATGGAAAATGTTATTGTCCTTGCAAAATGTGTAAGGGCTTAAAGACTTGAAGATATCTAAACACAACAGCTAAGCAACATTGTAGGCAACATGGTCATATTGAAGGGGGAAATGAGTATCACCCATTGGTATGTATTTTAATAGCTTATAAATTACATAAGACATGATTTTATGACGACATCATGGTCATGGTTAATATAAGGTCATCATTTTCGTATAGGTCAACATCCCTGAGTTTCATGTTATGGACCATGACAATTTGGATAATGCGGATTTCCAAACGAGGGAACATGGAGGTGTGAATATTGAAGTAGAAGGTAATGATACCATGGAAGAAGACCAGGATGATGAAGATCACGATGATCAAGATGATGATGATAATGATGATGATGTAGAGCTTGATGTACCTTTACTTGAGAAGGCACAACAGTCCCTATATGAAGGCTCCAAAACAACTCTTCTTGCCATTGTATTGCTCTTGGTGAACTTGAAGGTTATGAATGGTTTATCCAACGTAGCAATGACACTTATGTTAAGGTATGCCATCATCTTTCATTATTTTACTTGTAGTTCCCTTACAATTAACATTGGGTTCATGTAGCAATTAATATTCTTTAAATTAAGAAATTATATTTTTGGTCTTAGGTTGATAGGTGAGTGTTTGTTGCCACGATCAAACATTCTACCTCACTTATACCGAGAATTATTTGCCATTATGACAAATATTGGAATGGAGTATCAGACAATACATGCATGTCTGAACAATCATATTATATATCATAAACAACATGAATTTGCAACACAATTTCCTACTTGTCATATCAGTAGATATCAATCAGATCGATTAACAAAAAAGGTGCCTCGCAAGGTTCTTTGGCATATTCTCATTATTCCATGTCTACAACGATTATTCAAGTGCAATAGCTTGGCACAATTTATGGATTACCATGCACACAATAGAAGTCAAGATGATATTATACGAATGCCTGCAGATGGTTTGACATTTAAGGAAATAGAGGAAAAATGGCCACACTTTAAAGAAGAACCTCGTAATCTCAAGCTTTCATTGGTAGCAGACGGTGTCAATTCTTATGGAGAGATGAGATCTATTTACTCAGTGTGGCCTGTTTTTGTTATCAACAATAACATACCTCCTTGGTTGTCCATAAAGAGAGAGCACATAATGTTGACACTGAAATTTCCAGGTATTTTTTTTATTTAGAGGTCATCTAAATTAATTTATTATTACTAATCCATCAAATGGTCAAAATAATTATGTAATATTTTTGCTCATTCAACTAGGTAAGTACCAAGTTAAAGATATCAACGTATATATTGAACCCCTTATCGATGAGTTGGTGGTGTTATGGAATGGGGTTACTATGTATGACATTTATAGACCAATAGGACAAAGACAATTTCAATTTCATGCAATGCTTGTATGGAAAATACACGATGCCCCTGGGCTAACACATTTTTGTGGTATGTTCTCTTCTTGACACCTCTTTTTTGGTATGTCAAATTTAACACATTTAATCAAATTATACATGATCTTGTAGGTCTTCAGACAAAGGGTAAATTTGCATGTCCAGTTTGTGGTCCAAAGATGAAATCTCGTCATTCAAAAAGTTTAAGAAAGTAGGTGTTTGATGAGAATAGACACTTTCTGCACAAAAATCATAAGTATCGAATTATCGAAAAACATCTTTTCAATGGTCTAGAAGAGACTACGTCAAAGCCACAAAGAATGACAACTCGCCTATGGAAATTGGCATACAATAAAATTAAATCGTCGAGGTAATGTCATTCCATTTTATGGTTTTTGTTTCAAATTTATATTTTGATATTGTGTTTTGTTTACTGATGATGTGATTGATGCTTGTGAAGGTCGTCAAGACATCAATGACCAACTTTCAAAAGGACTAAAAATTTATCCTACACAATTTACTAGGTTGTCATACTATGAGCAACTCTCAATTGTGCATTTGTTTGATCCTATGCATATTGGAAAGAATGTAGCAGATACATTATGGAAAATCTTGGATGGAAGGTGTGACAAAGATCAAATTGTCAAAACTTGTAGTGACATTGAAGAATCCAACCATGCAATGAAAAATGGCATTCAATCAAATAACAATGGTGACCAGATTGATACAAGTGACCTTAGTTGGTTATTGTCAGAGCAGCAGAGCAATGCTATAAAAGAAGTCATAAAAAAAATATGACTTTCCACAGGATTTGCTGCAAACATAAACAATGTCATATCAAATAAAAGTGAATTTGGGCCAGGGTTGAAAACACATGATTGGCATACATTTATTAAGGTAATTCATGTTATTTTGTATTCACTATATATTTATATACTGCATGTAGTTTCAATTGCATTCTTTTTATAAACTATTGACAAGATCATTTTACAAATATTGTAGTACGTTCTACCTCTATCTCTCCCACGCCACTTCGCCAACAATGTCAAATAGGTTATATATGATCTTGGAAAATACATGAGGTGGTTGTCATCTAAAGAAATCAATAAAGAAGATATAAAATATTGGAAGAGAAAAAATCCTCTTCTGATGTGTGAAATGCAAAAGTGTCTACCTCCAAGTTTTTTCAATGCACAAGAACACTACCTCATACATCAAATTGAGGAGATTGAATTGTGTGGACCTGTACCAACCAGGTCAATTTGGATGGTTGAGAGGCACTTGAAATTTTTGAAAGGCTTGGTTTGATAGAGAGCACATCCTAAGGGTTCTATGGTATACCGGACCATGGTGTACATTAGTGAATATCTTCTTAAGTTTGCAGCAAAGATCCATGTAGATCATATTTGGGATCCCAACTCAATTAACAAATTCGAAGGGGAGTACTTGAGGGGCAAAGGTAGATCAAAAAAAGTGAGAGGTAAATCTAAGGTGTTATTGTAGTTAATTAATTCTTATAAATCTTCAATATAAGTTATTTTTAATTGGTGTATTTTTTTGAAACAGGTGGTTGAGAGTGGGATGCAATACATTTGTATATTGCGAACAATCTTGATTGGATGACGAAATGGATTGAACGATCTCAACAAAATGGTTGCTCATTAACATGGGAAGGTGTTGCTTCATTGGTTACAGAAGCTCATCGTAATGGAGATTCCAATGTTATGTCAATGGTAGTTGATCTAGTAAAGGGTTTAAGAGGTGGAGAGGTATGTAGAAATTTATTAATGATCATAACTCAACGTATGTTTCGTATCAAGTCACGATGCAAATAATTTACACACACTTCAAAAATTGTAGGTCAAGCACCACAAAGCTATGTACTATCATGGCCACAAATTTTGCATAAAAAGGTTGGATGACACAAAGAAAACCTGTGATTCTGGGATAACTGCAGTTTTCGAGGTCACCAATATATCATCTAGAAATGACATACATCCTCAACAATCTCAAAATCAATACTATGGCATCTTGGATGATATAATTGAGTTTGAATTTAACACCTTCAAATTAGTTCTATTCATCGTCAAATGGTACAGGTTACGATTAAATCAAAATGATCCAGATAGAACGGTTATTCAACATGATAATGGATTTATAATGATCAATACAAGATCTTTTGAGCCAGTTGGAGATGAGCCCTATGTTCTTCCAAGCTAATGTGAGAAAGTGTTTTACTCAGAGGTTCCACATAAATAGGGTTGGTCATTTGTTGTTAGACATGATCCAAGAGGAAGGCCGATAAAGTATAATGTTATGGAAGAAGAAGATATTGAAGATGATGAAGAAGTAGATGATGAAGATCAAGATGATGATGATGACGATGATGGTGATGGTGATGATGATGATGATGGTGGTGGTGATGATGATGATGATGATGGCGATGGTGATGATGGCGATGATGATGGTGATGATGGCAATGATGATGGCGATGATGGCGATGATGATGGTGATGATGGTGATGATGATGATGATGATGAAGAAGAAGAAGAAGATAATCAATGACTACAAACGTTGTCACCCCTTCTATTGATGATTTTGCATTCCAAATATAAGGTAAATTTGTTCATATTTACGATGTTGCATATTGTTCATGTTGTCTTCTAAGTTATTTGTAGCATACACATATCATGTAACTTTTAGCTAACTTAAGATAAATGATTAACATATGCAAGAAATTTGATTACATATTTATTGTGTTCATTTCTAATGATTACAACATATGTTATTTATAGTTACCAATGTTTATGTTTTGTCTGATTATGACCCTTTTTTGCAAACAATCAATTGACTACAGGTACATCGTCACCCCTTATGTTGATGATCTTGCATTCCATATATAAGGGAAATTTGTTCATGTTTGCGATGTTGCCTATTGTTCATGTTGTCTTCTAAGTTATTTGTAGCAAACGTGTATCATGTAATTTTTAGCTAACTTAAAGTAAATGATTAACATATTTAGGAAATTTGATTACATATTTATTGTGTTCATTTCTAATGATTACAACATGTGTTATTTAGAATTACCAATGTTTATATTGTGTCTGATTGTCACCTTTTTTTACAAACAGTCAATTGACTACAGGAAATTTGACTCGTTTGGCGTGGATTGTGCACAGTGACATGGATCAGTAGGTATAAGTCAATAAATAGACATAATTTTCTTATATTCTTCTTATTTATCATTGAGCACGTATGTTATAAATAGACATATTATATAATCATATAATGTATATATAGACAAAGAAGGTCCGTAGAGAAATATAATTGTATAATCACTTTCAACTTACTACATTTTATATTTGTCACTTTCACTTTCCATTTGATGGATTGCAGGACCCACCAAATAGGTACTTGTCAGATCTATCTAAATTGAATGAGGGAAATGTGGAACTGGTAGATGAAAGCTCTACATGTAGTATGGCTAAAATAGGGAGATCAACTAAAGGTCAAAAGAATAGAAAAAAATTTGATAAACGCATGCAAATTTTCCTTGCTAATGGGGGGTCATGTTCTTATGATGATGAGACCAAAGGTGACATCAAGGTGCCCTTTCGGTACTGACACATTGAGAAAGAATGGGTACCCAATGAGCTACCTCCAATTAACACAAATTTTTGTGTTAATGAGAGGATATATCACATTGCTCCATCCTTATTACATGATTTGGGCCTATTTTCCATGGATGGGATAAAGGTAGGTTACAACAAAGTTGTTGAATTGTTCAAGTATGTCAGTCCATGTTACAATTACAATGATTGGATGCGGATTATTCGGTATAAAAAAAGTATGCATAGGTATGGGGTATCAGCTAATTATATACAACGGAAAGAAAATGATCAAAGTAAAAGATTTGCTATATACATTGATGGGAGACCAAAAGCAATAGGTAATATTGCAGGTTTTATAAATAGTACGTGACCTTCTTCAACTAGTAAGAAACCCAATTGCATATTTGAGGCACGTGAGGGGAATGAAGTTTTTGTTTGTGCAATAAAATCAATAAGTGCAGGGGAAGAACTGCTAATCGATTACCATTTAAATCGCATAGATACAAACAAAGTTACTATCATGAGGGTTGTAAGTACTATTTACAATTTTGTTAATAAGTTTTTTTTTTGCTGTCTATTGCTTTCAATTAGCTAATTTTTTTATGTTTAATCTTTGTGACAGGACGATATGGATCCGACAAATGATAGAGGTCACCAGGATGCTACTCCCAATCCTTCTTCAGCGAGGGTAAACCTTTTTGAAATTGTACAAATTAGATAGTTGAAAAATGTTATATTATTACGTTATTTTATTTACGATGTAAGTACTATTTACCATTTTGTTAATAAGTTTTTTTTTGCTGTCTATTGCTTTCAATTAGCTAATTTTTTTATGTTTAATCTTTGTGACAAGACGATATGGATCCGACAAATGATAGAGGTCACCAGGATGCTACTCCCACCCCTTCTTCAGCGAGGGTAAACCTTTTTGAAATTGTACAAATTAGATAGTTGAAAAATGTTATATTATTATGTTATTTTATTTACGGTTTTTTAGTTTTTTATGATAGTTTTACTGATATTCCTCTCACAATTTGATGTTCAAGATAACGGTAAAGCAGCATCAGTAAGTGCCGAGCCACTAACTACGCCTTCTGATGAGGATATTGCTGAAACTCCCAATTTCATAAAAATGTTGAAGAAAAAATTTTAAAAAATTAATTTAGAAGCAATGAAAATTTTGGATGAGGCAAATATGGAATCCGAGGAGATGATGAAGAGGCTATCAGATTTGAGAGCGCAAGCTCGTCATTATGAAGCAAGCTCCAATGAATATTTAGTTATAAGAAAAGTTTAATAAAGATTTGTATTTTATAATCTTTTATGTTGTGAAGTAAAATATGTAATATTGGCAAAAATACTTTATTGATGCAATTTTTTTAAAGAGTTGTAAGAAACTTTAACTACTAAATTCTTGTTATACAGGAATTTTTGGCAACTGATCTACAACTTGGTCAAGGACAATGCGGTGAGGCCGGTAGTAGCAGAGCTCCGACTGCCACTGGTAAAATAATCTTTTAGTTGACAAGTTAGAAGGAATTTTTTATTTCAAACATTCAAAACTTCTTAACTCTTACTTTTATTATTTCAGAATGTCTTTGCTAATAATGTATTGTTTAAGTCATCCAGTGTAGGAGACTCCTAAGAGGTTGACGGACGCCCGTACGAGATTTCTGACTGCAATGTCAACAACAAGGGGACGTCTAGCTGGTAAATCCTTATTTTTCTATATTTGGTTTTGTGTTAATTATGAGTTGATAATATGTACTTTAATCTTGGGTGCATCACATAGTGTATTGTTTTTTTTGTGGTAGGAGATGCACCGTCTGGTACGCCGCCAAATGTGGATCATAGTGCACGTATTGGTGATAATTCACCGTCATTTCTTGGAGCTACCCATATTTCTAGCACGAAAGCTATGCAGACATCGTTGTTGATTGACGATGATGAATCAATGCCTTTGAAATGTCCTAAGATTCCAAGAACTTTAAATAATATTGTTTTATATTGTAATAAGGATTTTATTGCAAGACGTAAACATGATAGGAAGTGGTTTGGTAGGATCATCTGAATTATCAATGACCTTTTGTCTATAACAGTAATTCTCTAGTTTAGTAATTCGGTACATTGCAATTTCATGCTTTCAATAGAAGATACTAACCAATTTTTCTATAGAGAACCAAAAGTGGGAGTCTTCTTTCATATTCAATGTTCAATTTTCAATGATTTCTCACATCATTGCTATTGCCTGTTAGAGTTTTAGAGTGCTCACTTTCAGCTTTACTGTCTATTTTAGCAATATTTGTTTTCCATAATATCCCAAGTATGATCAGTGACAACATCAATTAAGAATGACAAAAAATGAAGGTCATGGCAAGTTATATGTATTATGCACTATATTTTTTTCAAGGTATACTGATTAATATAGTCACAATATATTTTTTAGTTTCAGAACATCAACAACAGAACCCTGGTAGAGTTTGACTGGTTTTAGACATTTTAAATTTTTCCAAACTTCTTTTTTGGTCAATTTTGGTCAAGTTGATCCTCCAACCCTGAAATAGATCACTAAAAAAAATGAAATGTATCTCATTTTATGTATTTTTTATTCACTATAAAAAGTATTCTTCACATGATTCATTTTAATGGTTCTTACTATTAATTATCCCATGATATTTTTTGTAGGAAATGACACGTTTTATAGGAGGCTTTATGACCTCACGCTACGAAGATTCAGGCCCACCATACGTAAAAGGTGGAACATTATAACTGAACTAATTTTATCCCACTATTTTTTTTCATATCAGTAATTGGTGCAACATTTTTCCTTTCATTCAGGTCTTTTCTTATACTAGCTATATCTAACAATTTTGTGTTTTTTCTTAAAAGGTGGAACTACCAAGATCAAAAATTAAAAGATGAGCTCATCAAAGATATAGAGCATGAGTTTGGTAGTAATATTTTTTATCATAAGAAATTGTTACAAAAAGCTTCCAGACATCTTAAGGTTGTGAGGGACACATATATAAAGAGCCTCGTCCTAAACTCAAAGTACGAGCATCCTCCCTTTGTTTCGGTGAGGGACTGGAATGAGTTCATTTTGGATGCAAAGGAGAAAGGGGAACGTCCAAAAGAAAGTACACCAACAAATCCAAAAGAAAGTACACCAGCAAATTCGAAAAGGTATGCAATAGTATTAACTACTAGTACATTAATGAGCAAATTTAGGGTTCAACTTCAGTATCAACAATTTCAGCTAGCTCAATTTAATCTATCTATTGATGAAAGGTATGTAATTCATATGGTGACATAATTGCTTATAAATCTCAATCTCAATCTAAGCATAAATCCTACATAAGATATAACTGACACAACTGCTTATAAATCCTAAATTCATATCCTGACACAATTGCTTATAAATCTCAATCTCAATGCTGACACAACTGTATATATCTCAATCTGGGCATAAATCCTACATAAGATATAAATAGTGCACTTATAAATTCACATATAGCTATATTATGTCTTTAAAATATAGTAATGCTCAACTACATGTACCATAGTTGTATGTGTTAGCAATATAGGTGATAAATGATATTCAGTAATTGTAATGACCAGTACAATTTTTTTGAAAAACTTTGCAAGAATTTTACTAATGGTCAGTCTCCTAAAAGTAATAAGCATCACATTCAATGCTAGAAACACAAGTTAATGACAACAATCACGTTCCTATCTTTGAGGACTAGAAACAACCCTTGTAGATTTATATTTATTGGTATTGTGGAGAGATGATCCAACCTACACTAGGTAAGACAAACTATTTGAGACTTCATCTGGATGACATGATGTATGTTACCTATAGACCATGGCTAGGCATAGAGCCATAAGATGATTTCTTCTCCTAGCTAGGATTCATTTTGGTATCTTAGCCACTGAATGACCATTCTTCATTGAAGATAGAGAGATTTTCGCTAACCCATGTCTAGAGACAGTTCAACTATCAATACAGTATATCACAGGAGTACTGTAGTTACACCTGCTTCAGCAAGGAGGTAAAGAAAGGTTGTTCTCCTAGATTGGACCCAATTAGATGTATGGAAGATGTTAGTGGCCTTAGCATTTATAGGTGGGACTATTTCTAGATGTAGTGAATGATGGTTTCACTCCCTAGTACATAGAGTATTTGGCCACACATTCATTTCCTCATATAACTGATCCTATAGGGGTAGTTAGTTAGGCACCACACCTTGATGTTCAACAGCCACCAAAACATCCTTTGAGGGAGGAGAGACCATTATAATGGCCACTGGTAGTTCTTGTTACAATTCCTTCTCATACTATTAGATTGGATCTTAGATCGAGCAATAATGAATAGGCACATAGGCCTACTCATGTGAGAACTCACATAGAGATGAGCACCATGGGTGTAGTAGGAGGTGATGCCAGGAGACATAGGGTAGAGGAGCCACCACAATAGGATGTGGGTGGAGGAGGGGATGATGACATGCCAAATTAGCCTCCATAGGCTTCTTCCATAGGAGATGTATTAGCACAAACTCAAGATTCTCTATGACATGTGAGGGAGAGATTGAGGACTTCTCAGAGGTAGGCGGGCAAGTTACAGGTGCAAGTTATAGTTAGAGATGCATGACTAGCTAGAAGAGGGGAACTGTGAGATAGTAGATCTATGGTCTCAGATCATAGAGCTAAAGAGATAGATAGAGTTAGAGCGATATGAGACCTGTCATCATACCTCTCGGGTTGCTCATGTCAATGATATATGGTTTGAGATCATAGAGCTAAAGAGATAGATAGAGTTAGAGCGATATGAGACCTATCATCATACCTCTCGGGCTACTCATGTCAATGATATATATATGACACTGGATGTGAATTGTCAATGATATATGGTCTGAGATCATAGAGCTAAAGAGATAGATAGAGTTAGACCGATATGAGACCTGTCATCATACCTCTCATGCTGCTCATGTCAATGATATATATATATATATATATATGACACTGGATGTGAATTGTCAATGATATATAACTTCACATATAGCTATATTATGTCTTGAAAATATAGTAATGCTCAACTATATGTACCATAGTTGTATGTGTTAGCAGTATAGGTGATAAATGATATTTAGTAATTGTAATATATAATGATATATAATAATTGTAATATAATATAGTAATCATACCTGAGACCTGTAGTTAGAGTGAGATGAGACTTGTCATCATACCTCTCGGGCTGCTCATTATTATGTAGTATATGAAAATGTAGTACCTATAGCTCAACATGTCTCAAGGTTCTTTGATTATGCTTGAGCTTCTGATGGTGTAGTGCCTCCTGCACATGCAGATGTTACTCCTCCTCCTCCTCCTCCTGGTGATGAGGGGGAAGGCTGTAGTTAGGTCCATGCTATCTTTTGTTCCTTCTTGTATCTTTATATTGATCATGAGATTCATTGTATATTTGATGTATCATTTTGAGACTTGAGATATTGATAGTGCTCTGATTAGCACTTAGTTTTGATCTTTTGATTGTATCACCCCTCTGACATGTCAATAATATATATATGACACTGGATGTGAATTGTCCACTCTTAGAAAGCATCAGAATTATTGATTGCAGTTTGCCCAGTAAGATAATGGTGAGCTTCTGTTTACCTAAATGTCTCTATTTGGAAACTGACACTCAACTTCTGGAACATTTTGCAAAAGTGAAATCGATCAAGAAAATCACCTGTTCTGATGATGAAGATTTTGCTAATGTCAAAGTTCTACAATGCTTTCCTTATTTGGAGGAGTTGTGCGTGCATTCTCCATTATTGGCTGTGTCCCCTACAAGTGTAAGCATTTATGTTATTTTAATCTGCATGAAAGCATTTGTTTGCAAGCATTTAAAGTTATGATTTTTTTTTTGGAAAAATCTAACCCAAATTTCATTCTTATAAATAATGCTGATAATTTTTGCTATTTCTTTCCACTCTATGAAATTTATTGTTTCTTAAACTCTTATACCTTATTTATAGGATCAAAATTATGTGGCATTATTAAAGCAAATGGTTTAAACATTATCACATACTAATTTTCTTAATTTCTACAATAAAAGTGTTAAAGTTGACTTTTTATTTTTTTCTATCCTTAATTCTTCTTTTACTGCATGACTTTTAAGAATAGTTGAAGCTTATCTAAACAGTTTTCTATCCAAGTGTTAGCTTTGAAATCGTTTATTGTGGATGTAGACTATATGAAACAGTCTCCAAACTATGATGTAACGTTTCTGATCTTCTCAAACATTTTGAATGGTGCTCCACTGCTAGAAGCAATCAAAATAAACATAGATTAAGACAAGTCTTAAGTCGTGAGTCTTCTGCTAGAACAATGCTAGGTAGTTCCTGTTAGTTGCTAGTTATCTTAGCAAATTAGTGGGGATTTCGTTTCAGTTACAACCACCATTTATAAAATCAGTTCCATGCACTGTGGAGGCTAAAGAAGCACTTGATGCACAAAGGTGATGTCTTTTAAATTGAAAACAAAAAAATACTTACTTTTCAGCTACGGGTAAAAAGGAATGCTACTAAAACAATCTAAAATTTGACATTCGCCCTCAAGTTTATACCTATTGTAGCCTTGGGGATAAAAACACTTTGAGTGTGGAACCTAGGGATAAAAATTTAATCTATAAAATCTACTAGTTGTTTCAACTTTGAGCTTATCATTTACTTTGTGTGACAATGGATAATATAGATTGTCGAAATTGATGTGTAATTTTATGGAGAGGCATGTCAGAATATG
Source organism: Cupressus sempervirens (assembly GCA_028749045.1). NCBI lineage: Eukaryota > Viridiplantae > Streptophyta > Pinopsida > Cupressales > Cupressaceae > Cupressus > Cupressus sempervirens. The sequence goes on from CM053786.1 coordinate 872,887,734, forward strand.
GATAAATACTTAGCATGAAATCCATGGATAAATAGCATGATTACACATGTCAATTAAAGGTATTATGCTATAATTTCTTCTCTTTTTTCATATTTTTGGTGGAACATGCTACTTTATGATAAAACCTTCATACAATATAATAATCCACTATTTAGTACTGATCTTTATATCTATATCATCTAACATATTTCAAACTTTTCATAGGTTGTAGGACACATCAAAGGCAACAAAGCTGAGGCTGGAAAAGGTTGGGCAGCACAGACTTGGCTCTGGGGGATATTCAAAAATCAAAGCACGCATTGTAAGTAGCAATAAATGAATTGCAAAGAAAAATTATTTATAAAATGCAAATAATTTTGTTAATTAATAAAAAATGCAGGGCACTGATTTTAATCTAGAGGCCATAGAAGAACACAAAAAAATTTCCTTCAAGCAAGGCTATGTAGCGGTGGTTGAATGCCTACGGTAAACTTCCATTGCCCCAATCGAACAGTCTCCTGCATCATGTGCACAGGTAAATATGCCAACATATATATTAGAAATTGAATACTTGAGCAACAATTTATTTGATAATAATGTGCATGACATTGCAATGCAGCTTGTTAATCGTGACACAGATCATATGTAGCATCATGAAGCCCCTGATGTGCATTGTACTATCGATGGAGGTGCTCATTTGTTATTTAAAACTAATTATATAATTATTAATACAATTTAACATCTTTAATTGAACTTGGTGTAACCTTTTTGTGTTGAGGATATAGAATCATGTCGTGTTGAACGAGTGCCGGAGGATGTTCAGACTAATCAGTAGGTAGATCATGTTGCACATTTAGGTAAAGAAAATCTATGTTTTGTTCTTTTAAATTAATTTTTTGATTTATAGTTATTTTACTTAAATAAAAACTCGTAATTCACTAATATAAAATGGTGCGGATTTAACTCATGGACTACTTGTTATTGCAGCAGACCCCCCTTTGGTGCAACAACCTCATGATGTTCCTGAATAGATGAGGAGGAGACATGTGTTAGAACCAGTAGAGGAGGGGGATGACGAGGACATTGATATTCCTCTTAGAAATTTTATGAAAAAAGAAACAACAAGAAAGAAAAAAAGAAATGATTATTCATGAATGACTTACTCTTGAATATTGTTGATGAATAGTGTTAATAAATATTGTTAATGAATATTATTCGTTAATGTTGGGTGTTAATGAATTATTTAGGAATGACTTACTCTTGAATGTTGCATGTTAATAAATTTTGTGTTAATGAATTATTCACGAATGTTGTGTGTTTATGAATTTTATGTGTTAATGAATGTTATCATGTGATTATAATGATTGAATGTTATATTTCAAAAATGGATGAATTGAATGTTATTAAATGTTAATGGGGATGACGAGGACATTGATATTCCTCTTAGAAATTTTATGAAAAAAAGAAACAACAAGAAAGCAAAAAAGATATGATTATTCATGAATGACTTACTCTTGAATATTGTTAATGAATATTATTCATTAATATTGGGTGTTAATGAATATTGTGTTAATGAATTATTCATGAATGACTTACTTTTGAATTATTCATGAATGTTGTGTGTTTATGAATTTTACGTGTTAATGAATGTTATATTTCAAAAATGGATGAATTGAATGTTATTAAATGTTAATGGGGAATTTAGAGTGATGTTAGGAGGGGGGGGGAGGGGCCAAATGAGCTTCCACCTTCACGTGGTTGGCCCTGTTAAGTAGAGAATATTTAACTATTCTCGAAACCAAGTGAAGCTCAAACTTTAAAGATAAGCTTATAGTTAATAGTGACAACCAATTAGCAAGTCGAAATGAAGTTCTTCGTTATAGGTACCTTTTTAGTTTTTAAAGAACAATATCATGTTTTAATAGTGTATAGTTTTTTTTCTTAACTTAAAGTATTTTTTTTTACTATAACAACATAATTTATGACCATTTTAGTAACTATTCTAACATCACTTTATGACAAATCCTGTTTTGGCAAAGATGGCGATACGTGGTGCTGTCTATTCCTTGGGAGATTGGATTGCACAGGTCTGTATCTCAACATCAACATGGTAAATGGTGTGAAATTGCACTTTCCTTAGTCATGGTTGCATACCTACTGCACTGTTTCATTTGAAAAATGAATAGAAATACCATATCTAGTAGCTTCTCTATGTTGTATTCATTTATTGGTAATGATTCAATGTCATGCCATTTGATGGTAGCTTTTAGAGTTTCATTTAGTTTTAAGGTGTGTCTTATCTTTTCAAGTTTGTATACTCCATTTGGTAATTTGGTATTAATTAATGATGTCTGGGATCTTCTACCTTCACTGTAGTCTTCATCATCATCCAACTTGTTATTTGGTATTTTCCATGTTATCCTCTATTTCCATGGTCTTCAGCATGGTTGTGTATTTTATCTATCTAGTTCAAAGACTCTATGCGCCTAAGGTGGAAGCCATTTAGAACTAACAGTTGGAGAGATCGTGTTTCCCCCATAAAACTAGAAAATGTCACGAGTTTAAGGTCAAGAAGGAAGAAGTCATAACATTTTGAGTAGCAAAATATGCTTAAAATTACATATTTAGTTTATTCTTTGGTGAAGTTTCTTATTTCAATCAATTGATTTTGGTTGTCAACCAAATTCATAACTCCAATGTATATTGTATTTTAGTGCTACATTTTCATAGGGATCTAAGTAAAATGACAGTTGACTATTATTTATATTTGAGAATTTGTGTTGTGCATTACTATGATCCTCTGATAATAGAGGACAAATCAATCTGAATTTGTTTCTCATGTCCCATGTTTGATGCTTCTTCTTGTGTAACTAACCACTTTTGATGTGGGTTATGAACTCTGATGCTAGTATGCTATTACACTGCCATTTATTATAGAGTAGATATAATAAGTATCTTTGAATATATTGTAAGGGTCTCTAAACATGAGTAAAGCAGTATTACATAACGTAGATCTGAACTCAAAATTCATGATATTTTCCACTCTGGAGAAAGAGGGGAACTTAATATACTCGTAACACACCCCATCAAAAGAGATCCATTGGATGGTTTTTGTTGGGGTTTGACTCTCCTGGTGTAGCACTAAGCTAGGCTTCTAGGTGCTAGGATATTTGCTCTTGTTGGTGGTTCTAGACCCACTGAATGTTCTAGATAATTGTCTATCAAATTTTGGTTGAAGGAGCTATGCTTGGGCTATCAAGTCTTATACAAAGTTTGTCCTATTTTGTGGTGATAACATCAACTTTTATTAGTGCAGAAGTATGGTCTATAAATTCTTAGAGTCTCTAGTGCCTCTAAGATTTACACTATTGGGTGACTAATTTTTTGAAGTCCCTAATGTTTGGTGACATTGAGCTATACCTATGTGAGTTATGTTTGGGTTTTCCTTCCTCATCTTCATTTCACTTTTGTGAGTTGTTTTGGCTGAGGCCATTGGAAATTCCCTTTGCTAGTTCCTAAAATTGGATGGATCTAGTACAATTTTGGGCTATTCTATGTTTGTATTCTAGTTGAAATAGAGATCTCTCCACTTCAATCATGGTTGATGAGAGGCCATGGGTGAAGCATTGAATATGAGGGTTTTCCATTTTGTTGTAGAGATTGCATCTCTATAGGATACATGCCTAATGACTGCCATTTTGTGTTGGATAGGTGTTATCACTTGATGGAGGGTCGTGAAAAATGACCATTTGACAATTAGAGCTTCTGATTATGTTTTAGATTTTCCTTTTGAGGACTTGTTTTCTAATGAAGAAGAAACTTTTTTTGATTATATTGATGCTTCTCATGCTGTTGGTCTGAGCTAGACTTCTATCACTTGCATTCTTGTCACAATTTTGGATGTTAGACCGTATTTCAGGTGTGATGCCCGCTAGCCTTGTGGCCTATGTTGTTGAAGTTACTGCTCCCACTTCTATTTTGAACAAAATTCTACTGATAATGTTGACTCTTAAATAATCACTCTTGGGCCTTGTTGACAAGTTGTAGTGGGGTTTCCTTTGTTGCAATCCTAACAATAGCGTTGCTTAGAATTTTGTCCAAGTGCATAGGAAAAGGTTTATTTTTTTGTGTTGTTGATGACCTATGTTTATGCTTTCATCCCTTGTTTGTGTAAAGGTTAACAACCCCTTGTTTTGGCTGTTATAGAAAAATAACATATCAATATCATCCTTTCAGATTGAACAATACTAGACGAGTAATGATACTATCTTGAAAAATATAAGAAGCCAAGACTACAATATATAATTGTTTGATGAAACAAATAAAATCCTTCCAACAATAATTAGTCAGAACTATCAAAGTGAATTTTTAGGATTATATAAACACAATTGGAAAATGGATCAAGAAGATTTCATGTCTTTCTCATGGCAACTTTGGTTATTATGTGTAAAATTGGCCTCATTCTTTTAACAATTATTTTCATGTTATCCATAGAATTTTTTTTTATCATTTAAGTTTCTTGTTCTTGTAAGATGAACTACGAGATGCAGTGTTACTGGTGTTTGCAAATAAGTAGGATATTCCCAACGCAATGAATGCTGCAGAGATCATGATAAACTTGGGTTGCATTCTCTTAGGTAGAGACACTTGTGAGTATTACATTCTTTATAATTTTCAGTATTAAAAATTGTAGATACTAATCATCTATTATGTTGCACTATTTCTACTTTGCATATAGTTTATCATCACTCTAGTAAACGAGAAAAAAATTGGAATGTTTAGTGTTGCTTGTGAAACAGCTTGTATCATGTCCTAAGGTATATACAAAGCATCTGTGATAGTTTGTTAGAAATAAATCCTTTTATTTTAGTTATTATGGCTTTTGTTTTATTTTGCAGGTTTGAAAGATTATAGTGGAATAGGGTTCAAGAATTTTGTATTACAAAAATGTCTTATTTCTTTATTGATACAGATAGATTGAGGAGGTAAAAATTCAGTTTTGATGCATACTCATATGTAGGATGCAAACTTATTTTAATGTGACATTATGTGTGTTCTCTTTCACATTTTACTATCAAATTTCTATCCAATTTAATGACCCAAAACTACTGAGAAAAACTACGAAGGTCACAATTGCTATTAAAATCTTGTATTACCTTTTTATGTTTATCACTTACCTATCTGCAACTCCACAATCGATATTGATAGTCTCTTGCCCTCACTGTGCAACTGAACTACTTTAGTTTTATTGATGTAGCTGAACTATGAGTGCCTTTTGTGTTCTTGACAAATCGTAAGCTTTCAACTTTTGTGAAGCCATTACGGATGCAAATGAACAACTAGTGAGGTGTCAATTTTAAGGCAATTTTTTGTTTCTATAATGTATAGTTCAATTGCTAGAAATATTTCATCTAGATTGTTAATTGATAGATTGTTAACTTTTAATGTCATTTTATACTTTGGTTGGGTAGTTCTCCTTGCATTTGTAAATCGTAAATCTTGCTGCAGTCTTTAGCCTAACGACAGTTTGGTATTACATGCAAGGCGATAACATAGTTGACTTAAAACTTTGCATTAAAGAAAACATCAAAGGATAATATTTGAATTGTGGATATTTGTAAATTATGTTAGTTTTAGACATAGTTATAGTTATATATGTGCTCTTATGATGATGTGATTGGGACTATAAGTTTTTTTGTCACATTTATATGTTTGAAAAATAGATGAAATTATTGGCTTTCATTCCTAATAAATAATTCTTTCCTAATTTTATTCTTCCCTGCAGGAACCAAAATTTAGATGCGTTGTGCCAATTATTGCAAAGGCTTTGCTCTCATAGGAGCCTTCTAACTGCACAAAATTTGAGTTGTAAAGCATAATTGCTCGGTGGAGACTCAGGATATCGTGCACATTTCTTCCTCCTTCCCATTGTTTTGTATGAAATAAATCATGTGACAAACGAAACAATGGTGTGGAGGTAGAAATGTACATGATACCTTGACTCTCATGCACTGAGCAATTATGCTTTAGAATCAAGTTTTGTGCAGTTTAGAAGGCTCCTATGAGAGCAAAGCTTTTACAATAAATGGGATAGCTCGTCGAAATATCTACATATCTCGGTCTCAATTTCAAAACAAATGCAATATTTTGGTCAAAATTTTGACCCAAAACTAGTCCCCTTTGGCTTCGCTTGTTATGCACTGGCGTAGAAAAGTAAATTGCTTTCGTTGCAATTTCGATGCCAAATTATGAAGGTTTACGTCAAAATTTTGCCTAGCGTCGCTCGCAAATGAGGAAATACCAATTCAGCTTGGACTAGGGAAATCAATGAAATTAGCGTTGGTAAGTCCACCTTTATGTAGTCAAAATTTTAAAGCAGAATGTATGTGGCAAAAAATTGACCAAAAAAGACTGACAACAAGCTTGGTTGCCTTATTGACCTACTCTTGTCAAAATTTTGACCTTTTTGCGTCAAAATTTAAGCCTAAATTTACTAGTGACATCATTATTGTTGTTCCATCTTCTCTTGGGAACACAAGTTTTTGCTAGCGATTTTGATGGAAAAACCTACGAGAATGCTTAGCCAAAGCAGCAAACCCAAAAATCCAATTTCCAAATTTCACCTTCAAACCCGTTGATAGACTAGTCAATGGGAAAGCCTTCCAAACTTGTAGGATCACACTATTGTGGGATTGCTTTATAAGTAAATTTACTGTAGCTCACTTTTCTCTATTTTTCACCAATTTTGGTACAATGACCTCACATTTTTTGACTGCATTCCTACATTGTAGGATCACAGGTTGACTTTCGTGGGTTTGCTAGCTTTATTAACCAATTCAATTTTCTACTTTTTATAGGAGAATAGGTTATAGGTACCTTTCTAGGATTCTAACTGTTGACTATATTTGCAAGATTACTTATTATAGTTGTCTAAAATCAATCTTGAATGCCTAAGGATGAAATTTACATATTTTAATGTAATGGATGGTCGAGTAATTTAATGTGCTTTTCATTGGAATGAATGGTTAGTTAATTAGAAAACCAAATCTTGAATGTCGAGTACTAAAAAAAATAAATGCGATGAACTTTTGTTTTAAGTGTTAATGAACATTGTGGGCAAATAATTCAATTTTGGGCTTAAAATGAACATCACATAATCTTGAATGCCTTAAAGAAAACCTGTCCTTATTCCTATCTCTTTCAAAGTTTTCACTCGCTCAATTTCTCTTGTTGATGCGATTTATTATGTTGACCATCATTGTAAGTTGGAAATGAACTTTACATGATAAAATAATCAGTGTTTTCAAAGTAGTCACTAGGATACACTAAAAGCTTCCAAAATAGAATGAATCAAGTGCCTTATGTGTCTTGAGATTGTGTGTCTTAGCACATCTTTGACTTCTTTGTTTTATTTCAAATTAGGACCATTTAAATACATGACACATGTACTGAAAGTTGTTAGCAAGATCATTCACAACAACCTAGTAGTGCTTCTAGTGAATTCATCCTCCTCTGGGAAGCATGTCTCCTTTGGAGAGAAGCTCAAACTGGTAAATAATCTAGCTAATATATAAATGAGAGGAAGGGTAAACCTTCATGCTCCATCAATCAAGTTCGGGTGGTGTTTTTCTGGGGGTAGCTTCATGTGGGAAAACTTTCCCATGATTTCAACATGTTTGGAATAGATTCTTAAGTGGATCACATATGTAACAACTAAGTGGCTGACTCCACAGACCGAATTACAAACCAATTTAGTAGCTACCCTTTTATCCTTGGTGTATTACTCATGGTGTAGGAGAATATAAGGCTTCTCTGAAGTTACTTGATATATGTATTTTCCTTGTTAGAGGCATAAGGCTACTTGGGTTTCATCTCCAAGATTTGTTGTCCCTATAGAAGGGGGGCTTCTATTTTTCATACCTTGAAATATCATTGATGTGTAAGTTTGTTGATCAACTCTTGTATTGACTCACCTCTTTGATTAGAGGGAATTGTCTTATTTATGCAAAATATCTGTGAAAAAAAATTGTAGAGCATACACAGTTTTATGGTTACTATCAAAATCCTTTTGCTAAAGAGATCATTTGTTTGTCTCTCTTAAAGTTGTTTTGTCCTTTGAGAGATTGTTTACTCACAAATACATCGTATTCGAAGGAGTCTCATCCTTTTTGTTCGATAACAATTCTTAGCAAGTCTATTCATGACAACTTTATAGTCTAGTTGGTTTTACATCACCTTTTTCAAAAAATGAATGATTCTTGTTGTTTCAAAATAGTTGTTAGCAAGTTTATTCACAACAACGTTAGTCTAGTTGGTCTTACCTCACCTATTCCAAAATAAATGTCATTATTGCATCAGTTGATAAAGATTATTACATATACACTCTAAGTCATCCATTTATCAGATCAAATTTACCCTTACCATCTCAAGAAGATTGTTAGCAAGTCTATTTGCAACAATCCTAGGCCTAGTTTTGTTCTATTTCACTCCTCATAGTTAAACTAAAGCCATTTTTTCCTTTGATAGACATCATTTCTTAGACCTATTTTGTTATCCAAAATATCTATGTTGTCTAACCTAAAGTAAAAGGTATACTTAGCATATTCACTACCTTAACCCACGATTGCGATAAACCTATTAAGAATACCTTATGTCAAACCAAAAAAAAACTAAGTTCAAAATGGTCAAGCTTTCGCAAACAAAAATTTATATAGAGATAGAAGAAGAACACAAAAAGTATACACCTAATCAAAGACTTTCCAAGTTAGATCAGATTGAGAAAGAAGGTGTTGAAGTTTCTCTACAAATTGAGTAGGATAACAAAATTCAAAACTTAATCCTATGACGTGGAGTCAACTAAAGAGTTATCAAATATATTAGTTGTACCTATTTTTATTAGGATCTTCTTCTTCCACACAAACTTCACACTTACCATATCATAGATTAGGAATCTAACATAAATTTAGGTCTTCATATAGGTCTTTATCCTACTTAGGCATTTTATAGATCCATCATCTTTAGGTCATGCTTTAGGAATCCAACCCCATCCAAATCAACCATCATAGATCACGATCCTACATCCTCTCCATCATAATTAAGCATTTGATTGCCACTTTGTTGAGAATTGGCTACCATACATCCTACATCCATCACACTATCTTGGTTATCCCTCAAACTAAGCATTGTTTAGGGCAAACTATCTTTGAATTGTGTGTCCCTCATCACCTTGAGCAAAAAGTTGGGCTCCACATGCAATCATCATTTTCCTTCCAAAAGGTCACAAGTCTACCTTAGAGTTGACATCACCATCATATCTTGAGCATACACACAAGGAAAAACATTATCTCTCTTACTTTGGCATCACATCACTCATCCTTAGGCTTCCATAGGTATCATATCATTAGACATTAGGTCATTTCTACACATCTATCATACATCTTTGTGCATCCTAGAAAATATTTACATCATAGTTGTTGTTTCTCTAGAGCATTTTCACAAAATCATTCACCCATCTATCACTGCATTCATTTTCCTACCATCTCACACTTCATCCTTATGAACATCACCATTTCATGCCACATACCACACGTCTCATCAAGAATAAAAGGAAGAAGAAAGACATAGATCCTAATCTTATTGGTAGTTCAACTATTGCACAACCATACCCACCAGTATCTACAATCACACATGATCTAGCACCAAAAAATCCCAAGGAATCTGACCCTTTACTAGACATAGAGGCCTTTATAAATCAACCAAGACATGAAACTATAATTAATTCCATCATAGATCAGAATAGGGAAACCAACATGGCCAACTCCTTAAGTGATAATGTTGGTGCCTTCAACTTTTGAAGATTGCCACCTTTCGACATAACTTGTCCTAGACATCCTTTGTTTGGACAACTACCATCACTTATTGGTCCATCTAATCCCAACGACCCCCTTTTTATACCAAATAGAGGATATTAGTCATCACAATTAGAACCTGTGGATCAAAATATTCTATCAACCCAACTCAGTGCGCCAATCCCATAGAGTAATCAACCCATCATAGTACAATCTTTAGTCCACATTGAAATGTACCTTTTCTAATTTTATATGATATTTCAAGCCTCTAATCAGATCTTTAAAATCAAACAACCAATATTTCAAAGATCCACCAATTTCTCAATAAACCCCAAATCGAGTATGCCGAAAATAGTGCCAAAAGTTTCACAGCTTCACATATTATTAGTAAATCTGAAAGTGGACATTTTTATAGAAATTTCAGCAGCATAACAGCCTAAAAAATGACATTTTTAGATCTTTATAACATTTACACAACAGCTCCCAAACGAAGGATAAAAACAATGCTCATCGGGCTCCCGAAAATAACATAGAATAGCCCGGAAACACCACAAAAACACTAATAATCTATCATAGAAGTATAATCATGACCAAATACATATATCCAACTCTATTTTAACATCTAAAAGTCTAAAATACAGCAGCAACCCAAACTGATATGAAATACTCAACTGAAACACCAAACTCTTACAAAAAACACACCCGAAAACCCACAAATCTGCACTGTTCAGCACAAAGGCAAACTCTGTATGAGCATGCACATGGAATGGCTTCAAACTCCTATCCTTAGCCTTCCTAAAAACCTACAAACTCCCGTTCTTGGGTCCCCTTCTCCATAGGTTTGGCAGCCTCTAAAGAACAACAAAGAAATGAGCAAAAATCAAGTTCTGGAATCTGCCCAAAATGCCTCCAAACCCCTTAAAAGAGGGCATAACCCTAACTCACGTCCAAGAGGGTTAATTAAAACATTTTTTAATAATAACCTTCATTTATTAGTCCATTAGCTTCCAAAGATTATCCCATTTTTTCCAAAACTTCACCTTTTTGGGCCTGCCTGCCTTAGCAAAGATTATTATTTTTAATTATTTGAAAAGGGGACATGACAAGTCCTCCCCTTCCAAATATTGCTTGTCCTCAAGAAATGGCTAAACAATAAACCAATCAATCCACCTGGATCCTAAATGTAGTCATGAACTATACTACGGTCAATTAACATAGGCTCCTGCAATATCCTCTGCAATATAACCAAGAGGAATCCATAATCCAACTGACAACTATAGCTCAACCAAACTCCAAAATCACAACTTCCACAATTAGAAACCCATGAGACACAAACTCTTAGAACATCAAAACCCAAGTAAAGTGGACAAATCAAATTGCCAACACAGTAATTACCATCAACACATCCCACTGGCCTATACAGAATGTACAATCCAACTTTGTAACAATGGTGAATGCTCCCGAATGAAAATATACCAAGTATGGAGAATCCACACACCGTACAACTCTTGCAGTCAACACAACTCTGCAGATCACCGACCACTATCTTATAACCATAACTCCCATGCACCCCTGATGGTGAAAATCCATCACAAGATAAACAATAAGAAATGGAACCCAAACCAAGTTTGTCTGCCATCAACTCCTCAACACAAGGATCAAATGCTAACTGATGTACATACCCTGCAACATAATGTTGATAAAAAAAACCAACCTCAGTCAACAGCTCACCATGAATAAGTGATACAACCCACTGTGACTGATCACTAGCTAAGTCAAGAGATGTCATAGCCAAAGGAGTAGAATCAATACGCCGAAGCATCACTCCAAAACTCCTGCTCTAATTCATGTATTATCAAACTATCAACTGTAGGACATATCGCCATGTCATGCCCATCCACAACTCTCATCCCGAGGCATCAAACTATCCCATAACTGATGATAAGCACTAGGAACCAAAATACATCTCTGTATCATCATCTCATCAACATGGTCATCAAAGGTGAATTGATGAGCATACCTCACAATGTAATGTCGATAGAATGCACCAATCTCAGTCAGTGGCTCAAACTACAATCCAGATGTAACTAACTACAACTGATCACTAACCAAGTTGGAACTGACTACTACCTTTGAAGACATCGCCAAGGGAGTAGTATTACTAGTAGGAACCATGCCAACTATTAGCTCACCAACATCACACATGGTCTTTGATACATCATCTCTAGTCTTCGTGCCATTACTACTAGAGGTCACCACCATGTTAGGTATACCACAACAATCTGTTGCAGCACCCAACTCAACTGTACCTGACTCTAGTGGGGACAAACTCGATATGCCAATGTTAGTATCAAGGATTGATGCATCCCCATCTCCACTGTCTTTGACAATCTCGACCATGGACATCCTCGGATCACCAGACACCATAGCTTGTGACTGTATAGAATTTGGTAAAGACTGTAGTTGCTCTAACTCCATGGTCAGCTTAGCCAAATGAAACTGTGACTCCTTGAAAGCCAACTGTGTACTCTCAAGAATCTCAGAAGTCACCTCAAGTTGTCGAGTAAGCTCACTCACCTTATCATCCTTGGCCAACAATGCATCGTATGTTGTACTGCCCCACTCCATAAGATAATCTCTATCGGCTACCAACTGCATATAATCCTATCTCAGAATTTGGATAGCCTCCCATAAAGAGTGGAACTCTGTCAAGGAAAGATAACTACCTCCCTGCTCATCACTAGTATGAGAACCCCATCCATAAACTGCTAACAATTGACGAGCAACATCAAAATGCTGGCAAGAAGTAACAATGTCTTGCTCACTAACTCTCAACTGATTAGACACATGATGGCACTGGCTAGAATGTCTCCTACAAACCTCCTCTGATGCACTGTATAAAGGAGTATCCTCAAAGTTACTAGTCTCTAGAGTATTACCATCCATATCCTATGAATCAACTCTAAAGCTCATATCAACATATGGAGTATGAAAAATTGTAGCACTAATGTCTAACTCCTATGTACCAAAAGAAACTGCCAAGGAAACTAAGTCTTCAAAACTACCCATTGCATCCTCTGGGATGTCATCAATGCCAATATGATCCTGGGACTCATCTGTACACACTACCAAATATGAAAGATCATCAACACATTCTAGCAAGTATGGTCGACTAGATATATGAACAAAGCCCAATATCTGTGTATAAAAACTAATACCAGCATCTGACAAGCTACTGGCACAAGAAAAGACAACACCGTGCAATCTGCTAATCAAATCCATGATAGCACCCAAACAAACACAGCTACCAAAAAGTGTTAAAGATCTCCAGTCAAGTGAATCCCAAATGCCAATATAACAATCTTGAGTCCATATCCGTAAACTAGAATCAACTGGTAACTCAAGAAAACTCCTCACCTGAGTAATATGACCAATACCAACTAACTCCACATACCTGTCATGATGAATAATGAAGTCACAATACTGTCTTTGTTCACTTTCAGCTGGCTGGACAAATCATGTGAAGTACTACCAGCCTCAACCTCATGTGTCGAAGCATCTAACTGTGCCTGGTACTCTTTCTCAACAAAGTCATGAATGCTCAATGTCTGCTCATCTCTACCAGGTATCTCACCATCATGCACAACAACATCCTCATAATCATCATCTGAACCCACCACACTGTAGTCACTACCTGTTGTAACTATACCATCTTGAATACCTGTGACATCACCCTTTGACGACCTGTATACAATTATTTCAATTTGAGTATCAAGTTGACCATTACTATCAATCTGCGTAATATCCTTTCTCACTACCTCCTATGGTGGAGTAGAATCTAAGACCTCAGCCTGGCTATAAGCTAGTTTCTCAAAATCCTCATGCAAATTCTTGGTAATTGTGTCATCTGCCTTGTGAGAAAATCTACCAAATAGAAATCCAGTCAACTTATCCACCTTAGCTGGGTCAGAAAACATGTCATTCATTACACGATGGTGCTCAACCAACTATTCAGACATGTCATGGATTATTTTCCTACATTTATCTCGAATGTCTAAATAACCATCCTTTCTACTATTATGACTTTGGATATCAATTGTCCAAGATCATGTCCTCTGAGACTCTGTACTATGCCTGTCCATTCTGGATAAAGTAGAGTGTAACCCCAATAGGTTATAACTTCTTCAAACACCAAGAACTAACATGCAATGATTAGAAGTAGCATGCAACCATAGATTTTGACATGCAGCTGATTAGAAGCAACATGCAACCACCAAATTCACCAAGAACTAACATGCAAATGATTAGAAGTAGCATGCAACCATAGATTTTGACATGCAACTGATTAGAAGTAACATGCAACCATAAATTATGACATGCAAGATCTGGGTAGTTGTCAAAACTGACATGCAAGATCTGGGTAGTTGTCAAAACTGACATGCAAGATCTAGGTAGTTGTCAAAACTGACATGCAAGATCTAGGTAGTTGTCAAAACTGACATGCAAGATCTAGGTAGTTGTCAAAACTAACATGCAAACTTCTACAAACCCTCAGGCTGGCAAGATCATGGCTCTGATACCACTGAAATGTCCCTTTTCTAATTTTATATGATATTTCAAGCCTCAAATCAGATTTTTAAAACCAAACAACCAATATTACAAAGATCCACCAATTTCTCAAATAAACCCAAATCGAGTATGTCCGAAATAGTGCCAAAAAAACTTCACAACTTCACAAATTATTAATAAATCTGAAAATGGAAATTTTTACAAAAATTTCAGCAGCATAACAGCCTACAAAATGACATTTCTAGATCTATATAGCATGCACACAATAGCTTCCAAACGGAGGACAAAAACAATGCTCATTGGGCTCCCGAAATTAACACAAAATAGCCCGAAATCACCACAAAAACACTAATAATCTATCTCATAAGTTTAATCATGTCCCAATACATATATTCAGCTCTATTTTAACATCTTAAAGTCTGAAATATAACAGCAACCCAAACTGATATGAAATACTCAACTGGAAACACCAAACTCATACCAAAAAACACACCCGAAAACCCATAAATCTGCATTGTTCAGCACAAAGGCAAACTCTGTATGAGCATGCACATGGAATGGCTTCAAACTTCCATCCTTAGCCTTCTTGGAAACCTGTAAACTCTCATTCTTGGGTCCCCTTCTCCACAGGTTTGGCAGCCTCTGAAGAACAACAAAGAAATGAGCAAAAATCAAGTTCTGGAATCCGCCCAAAATGCCTCCAAACCCCTTAAAAGAGGGCATAACCCTAAGTCACGTCCAAGAGGGGTTAATTAAAACATGTTTTAATAATAATCTTCATTTATTAGTCCATTAGCTTCCAAAGATTATCCCCTTTTTTCCAAAACTTCACCTTTTTGGGCCTGCCTGCCTTAGCAAAGATTATTATTTTTAATTATTTGAAAAGGGGACATGACACACACCACATCCAAGCATACCACCACTACACCTGTCACATTTGTAAACACCACCACCTTCACTACTCCATCTACCTCTATCCCATTCAGTAGCACTACACCCTCCACTTCCACTTCATATGCATCTACTCATGCTACAATCTACTCCTCTCAGCAACATAGGCAATTAACTTCTTATCACACCACATGAATGCCATCTTTAGGGTCTAGCAATCCACCTTTTATCCCACCCACTATCAATAGTAACCCATTTTCTACTAGTCACAATACTGCTACCTCTTTTCCATTAGGTCCCTAGAATTTTACCTAATCACAAGGTCCACCTACCAACCTTTTCGCTAGCAATCCATTTGTGCCTAATTTCCAACCACCACCACCATTTTCTATGACCCCCACACCTACCATCATGAATTATTTTTCTATGCCACCTCTAGGAAGAAATCAAACTATACCATGCCAATTAGGACCAATGCTAGGAACATTTCCTTACACCAACTATTTGGCTCCATACAACTCCCAATTGCCACCTCAGCTAAGCACTCAATCCCAAACTACAACACCACTCTATCCACCACCTCCACCTTTCCAAAAAATCCCACTGCATTCATTGCATGTTCAAACTTCTGTACAACATCCCCTAGCTTGACAACAGTCCCACACCTATCCTCCATTGCAAAAGCCACCTTATCAAAGCTACATCCAATAAATGCCATAGTATGTCCAACCACCATTCCAATAACCCATCACTCTCATCCTAGTAGTAGCACAATCCACATTTCATCCATCACCACATACAAACTAAAGCCATCAACCTTCACCTACACAATCAGATATATACCCTCAACTAAGGGCACCAGGATTGGGGGCACCACTCATAATTCCTATCAACCCTAAATGGGAAGAGATGAAAATTATCTTAAAAGCACTTAAGGATGGAAATGAGTCCAATACCTTCAAGTTTGAAAATGACTGTTCATATCCATTTGAAAAGACTATAACAATGACGCCTTTCCTAAAATAGTTTGAAATCCAAAAATTTGATAAATTTAGGGGGAAAGGTGATCCAGTTACCCATTTCAAAGAGTTTTATATGCACTGCCAAGAAGTGGCTACAATGACATCTTCCTCATGTGACTTTTTCCAAAAAGTGTAGGAGGCCCTGCTCTTGAATGGTTCTGTCACATACCTAGGGCACAATTAGTACCTTTGTTGATATGTCAGAAACCTTTGTGGCCCGGTATGCTCATTTAGTTGAGATCGAGTTATCTATAGTGGATCTAGTTCATACCAAACAAAAAGAAAGGGGAAAGCCTCACATATTACTTACAATGATGAAAGACTCTCACAACTTGGATCTCATGCACCATACACGAATGCCACCTTGTCAAGATGTTCATTAACAACACACATCCTAGTCTTGCACATCACATGGTTATGAATTGCTTGCAAACATACAGAGACATCAAGGAAAAGGGAATAGGCCTAGAGCAAGGACTCATTAAGGATGGTGTCATCAAAATTTACAAAGAAAGTACCCAAGATTGAGGGAAACACAATGACAAACCATGATATTGGAACAAAAATAAAATCATGGTCACTGATGGTGCCACTGATACACAACAAGTTCATGTGGTGGGAGTAGCACCTAGTGCACCTAATTCCCCTTATCGACAAATGCCACAACAATAATAGTTTTCTTATCAATAGAGTGCATACCGACAACCTCCATCACAACACACTCAACACAATCCATAAGCACAAAATCCTTTAAATCAAGCAAATGCCATTACTATCATAGCTAGCTCAAGGCCATGCATGCAGAGGAAACATTAAGTATACACCCCTTTGGGGGAACCACTTGATGTCATCTTTGAAAAGTTGGCTAAAAATAATCTTATCCGACACCCACAAACTCAATCATTAGAAAACAATTAGTCAGGGGCATCTTGGTATAAGGAAAATGAGTTTTGCAAATTTCATCACATTAAAGGGCATCCCACCCTCACATGCATGCAACTCAAAGATTACGTGCAAGATCTCATTGATCAAAAGGAAATCAAAGTGGCGGCACAAACGTCCCCAAATACAAGATTATTGATATATCAAAATGCATTTTCTCCACATAACAAAAATGTGGGCAAAGCCCCTATTAATGATACTACCACTAACAACACCAATAAACCAAACAATGATCAAAACAAAAAAGGTGATAACTACAACAATCATAGAACTATACCTCAGGCTACTTGGACTATGGAAATTTGATCGGCTACATATCTTAGATAGAGCCTTCTGTAAATGTCATCAATATCAAAGGCCCAAAAAATCAATGTGCAGTTACCACAAGAAGAACTCATCTCAACATAGTTAGGCCATCTCCACCTACCCCATCAAGACCACCTCCATCAGAACCACCCACATTAGGACCACATTATAACATCTTGGAACACCTTGGAAATATGCCAACTCAAATCTCCATTTTAGATCTCTTGTGCACAAGCCCACTTTATGAAGAGATCCTTGATAGTGCTCTTCATGAGCCATGCATCCCTACTGATATCAATGCCATATAATTTTGTAACCTAGTAGGCCATCTATCTAGATCATGCACCTTGTCCTTCAAAACTTCAGACATCCTAGTTTTTGAGCTGGATCATATCCTTCCACTTTGCATAGCCATCATGGTTTCTAACTTTGCTGCCAAATGGGTCATGATAGATAATGGATGGGGCTTGAATTTATGTACTTTAAAATTCATCAAACAAGCAGGATATACAGAGGTAGATATCCTAAATTAAGTCATCACTATATAGGCATATGACAATTTGGAGTGGACCATTGAAGGAACTATCCTACTACCTATCAGAGTTGACCCTACCACTCAAGAAACAATCTATCATGTAATTGATCTTAACCTACCATTTAACATCCTCCTTAGTCGACCATGGACTCATGTCATGAAGGCTATTCCATCCACATATCATTAGTGCATTAAATTTTTGCATAGTGGCATTGAGATAACCATCCATGCTAATCCCGAACTCATTGCTTATTACAATGTGCTAGATGCCTCATATAATAACCATTGCCCCAAAATCAAGATTGGAAACACCATGGCTAGCTCCCCAGTACTTGCCACAATCCAGATGCCATACTAGCCTCCACTCTTTCTATAGTTAAGATCAACTACTAAGGTTGTGGAGAATACAATCTTTCAAATTCCTTTGTTGTTGGTGCTCTACCACTTGATCCACATACTCAGGGGTGCCTGACTTATCAAGAGCCAAAGCCAAACATGAATCCTTAGACCAAATAGCTCAAACCCACCATATTTTTTGCAAATGAGATCCTAAATGGGGAGGAAACCACCCCTGATATTAGTACATGGCTATATAGAGAACCACCTCTAGAAGGTAAAGTGCTCCTTGACTACTTCAAACAAAAATACCCACACTCACATAGTCTTGCTACCAAACAATGAGATTATCAAGGAGGCAACCGAGGCGATGAAAAGTTAAGCATTTGACATCCTATAGAGGCATACAAGGAAGAGTAAAAGAAAGGTCTTAGCTATGGACTCCCTACAACTAGGAGCACGACAAAAGATGGTCATGCCCTTTTAAACATTTAGAAATATCTCATCGAGGTCGAAGACATCCCTGAGGAAGTCAAAAAGAAAGCCTACGATGATATTTTCCTTGATGAACTTATCTTCAAAGCCTTTGTGCTCTATGAAATTTCCATTAATATCGTAGACTTAGCACTCGCTCACCCTGAACTCATGGATTATGACCAACAAAGTGTTATCTGTGTCAACAAACTCTCCATAGAGCATGTGCTCCTCAGATTCATGGGAGTTGAAACACCACACAAGAAACAACCTCCACAATCAGCTTTTGTTTACAAGTTGGATCCAAAAGGTTACTTTGGGGAGGAGGAAATCTCTAGTCACAAAAATGAACAAAGAAAAGAAAAGAAAAAGCAAAAAAGCAAAGCAAAAGTATCCCCTGGTGAAAACTCTTCTGGAGCACCATTGGATCACTCAAAAAATGAAATAAAAATAAAGGACGTATCCAATGGTGAAAACCTTTTTGAGACACCTAAGGATGGAGATCTTATCCTTTCCTCATAAGATCATAGGCCAATTGTCTCATCAATCCTAACAGAGGAAACCAAACTAGTCAATATTAGTCTAACAGAGACACCAAAAATTACATACATTGCAACATCTTTACCACTTGAACAAGCATATCTTCTCATTGAGGTGTTATGGGAAAATATTGGTCTCTTTGCTTGATCCTATTAGGACATGCTGAGACTAGATCTTAAGTTAGTGATACACCATTTGGCCATAGATTCAAAGGCTAAACCAGTCAAGCAAAAACTTTGTAAGATGCATCCCAAAATTGCCCTCCTGGTCAAAGCAGAGTTAGAAAAAATGTTAGATGTGAAGATCATTCACTCAATTGACTACTCAAATTGGATCTCTAACATGGTACTTGTCACAAAGCCTCTTGGTGATATCATGATTCTTACAAAATTTAGAGATCTCAACAAGGCTTATCCAAAAGACGATTTCCCATTGCCAAATATAGGCATGATTGTCAATCTCACCATAGACCATGAGCTCTTATCACTCATGGATGGTTTTTCAAGATACCATCAGATTCAAATAGTAGAAACAAATCAACACAAGACAACAATTACCACCCCTTAGGAGACTTGGGGTTACAACATGATGTCGTTCAAGTTTAAAAATGTCAGGGCAACCTATCAACAAGCCATGATAGTCATCTTTCATGAACTCATCCACAAAACTCTTGAGGATTACGTGGATGATATTTTAGTCAAATCTTGTAATGCCCTTGATCACTTATCTCACCTCAAGAAAGTGTTTGATCGACTAGCCAAGTAGTGTCTCATGCTAAATCCCAAGAAATGTGTGTTTGGTGTCACATATGGAAAGCTCCTAGGGTTCATTGTATCAAGGTGTGGTATTGAGATCAACTCTAAAAAAGATAAGGCCATCATGGATATGTCTCCTCCCAAGAAACTCCAAAAACTTCACTCTCTCCAAGGGAAGCTACAATCAGTCAAAAGATTCATCTCACAACTAACAAATAAGTGTCAACCATTTACACACTTGCTCAAAAAGGACCAAAACTTTAGGTGGGATTCTATTTTCCAGTGCAACTTTTAATTGATCAAGCAATACTTGGCTAATCCACTTATCTCTTTTCTACCAATTGTAGGAAGACCAGTCATATTGTACGTCACAGCTACCCCAACAACACTAGGTGCACTTCAAGCAAAACTTGATGATGAAAGAAAAGAGGGGCTATTTACTACATTAGTTGCACTTTAGTTGGGTATGAGTTTAATTATACACCCATGGAAAAAGCTTGCTTAGCTGTGGTTTTCACCACTTAGAAGCTCCGTCACTACATGCTAAGTCACATTGTGCAACTAATATCCAAGATTGACCCTTTGAATATGTTATCACATATAGTACTCATAGGATGCCTAACCAAATGGGTCATGCTTCTCAATGAATTCAACATCCAATATGTTGATAGCCATTAAAGGTCAAGCTATAACATACCACCTAGCCAATGCACCCTTGGTTGTTGATCAACCTCTCATTATGGAGTTCTTGGATGAACATCTTTACCTAACAGAGGAATAACTATCCTAGAAACTATACTTTGATGGATCTTACACATCCCATGGTTCGAGAGCCAACATTCTATTGGTTACTCAAGGTGACTACGTTCCTAAGTCTTTCAAACTCTAGTTCCAGTACACCAACACCATCTCAAAATTTGAAGCTCTTATTATAGGGCTCAAAATAGCAATTGAGTGGAAGATCACAAATCTATAGGTCTTTGAAGATTCACAACTGATTATCAAGCAAGTCCTTGATGAGTATCAAACTAAGGATGATAAACTTCAACCTTACAAAGAATTGGTAGATCATCTAAAACAACTTTTCATTCAAATCCAATTCACATAGGTGCCCAGGTTACAAAACAAGGTTGCAGATGCAATCACTACTATAGGTTCACTCTTAGAGATCCCTTGGGAAGCCACACAATATGAATTCTTAGTCAAGTAGCTACACGAGCCTAAATACAAGAATGATGAATCAACATGGGTATGCATCTTGGTTGGTCCCCAATCCCCATGGTACTGCAAATTCACGCTTACCTACTAAATGGTATCATATCTCCCCATCTCACATGAAATCGACTCCAAAACCTTATTTGTAGAGCATCCTGCTACACTATCATAGCTAACACCCTATATCATCAAGGTTACCATGATACTCTCTCTCTATGTTTAGACCAAAATGAGGCTACAATGGCTCTCAAAGAGGTACACACCAGACTTTATGGTGCTCATACAAATGGTATAGTCCTAGCTAAGAAAATACTTGGAGCTGGATATTATTTGCCTACTTTAGAGCATGATGCTTTCGACTTTGTCAAACAATATCTACTGTGTCAACAACATGCAAATTTAACATGGGCTCCAACTCAAGATCTTCAACCTATTACACTACAAAGGCCATTTGCATGTTGGGGGTTTGAACTTGTTGGTGTTATAGCACCTTTATCTTAAAAAGGTCACAAATGGATAATCATAGTAATAGATTACTTCACCAAGTGGGTAGAAGTAGATCCGCTTGTGACTGCCATAGGAGTTCAAATTTCCAAGTTCATCCTTTATCATATCATATGTCACTTCAGCATCCCAACTACCATTTCACCAACCATGGAGGTAACTTTGAAAACCTCAATATGGAAGAATTGTGCACTTTCCTTCACATCCATCACCATTTTTCCAGCCCCTACTTTCCATAAGGTAATGGTCAGGTTGAAGCAACTAACAAAACCTTACTCAAAATCCTAAAGAAAGTTGTCAATGATTCTAGTTTCGATTAGCATTTGCAAATCAACCCTAACCTATAGGCCTACCACACTTCATTCTATACATCCATAGGCACAACCCCATACTCCTTGGTCTATGGTGCCGAAGCAATATTTCCTATTGAAGTTGAACTCCCATCCTTGCACATTTATTTGTGAGGATAGATATCAGATGAGGATTATAGAGTAGTCAGACTCACCCAATTAGATCTCCTTGATGAGAAAAGGAAATAGGCCTATGACCATCTCATAGTCTATTAGAATTGCCTAAGGCACAACTTCAACAAAAAGGTTCACCCATGATAGTTTCAAAAAGGTAACATGGTCCTTTAAGAAAATAGAAAGTCTAGGAAGATGAAGAAAATAAGGGAAAGTTTGAACCCACATGGCTTGGTCCATATGTTGCCATGACATATTTTGGCTCTGAAGCGTACCAACTATCAACCCTAGAAGGTGAAGTATTGAATGATCCCACCAACATCATTCATCTCAAGAAGTTTTATGCCTAAGATCCTTAGTGTATCTTGAGATCCTCAATGTATCTTATTAATCCTATTGAAAAAACAAAAAAAAGTAAAAAAAATCAACAAAAAGTGAAAGAAAAACAAACATCCAATGGTGAAAACTTGGCAATTCAAGCACCTTGGATAAGTACCTTGGTGAAAACTTATAAAATAGGCACCATTTATACTTGACCTTTTCATTATCTATCAATGATCTACACCTCCCACACCATCTTCCACATCTCATCGCCTAACTTCCCATTTCCCCAAGGTGTTCCAAAAGTCCATCGCCATACTATCACTATCATAGCATACTATCCCCATCCCTAAGCTTGGAAATCCAATTAGAGAAATATATTACATCATGGTTAGCACACATAACTTACCCCTATATCTTACCACATGTATCATATCAGTTGTATTTTATCTCATGTACCATTTATGTGTATCATACCCTTGTATATCATAGTTGTATTTTATCTGCTCATCCTGAGCTTTTTTTAGGTTGTATTTTATCTCCTGTACCATATATCCTATATTTTATCTCTTGTACCATATCTATGTATCATAACCTTATGTGCCATAGTTGTATTTTATCTCCTATACCATATCACATCACACTACCTCCTCATCCTGAGCTTTTTCCATTATATATCAAACCACTCACATGTCATACCAAATGTCTGAAACATCCTGACAATTTGTATAGAAGTCCTTGTACATTCTCGATCCTTTTAAGTCCTTCTCAGTCCTATCTCTTTCAACATACCTTATGTCCCCTCTTAGGTCATAAGTCATGTTCCTCCTAAGGGTAAGTCATTTTTTGAAGGCCATACAAAAATCCCTTGTCATCAAAGAGTTGTCTTAAGAACGGTTATAGTTTCCAAACTCGTCATAAAGCTCTGAATGCAACCAAAAGATCCTTGTAGGATACATCCTTCCTCATGTCTGATCTTGATTCATCAATATCCTATCTTACCGATCTCTTTGGAAAAATGTTACTTTTTAATGGATTTATTCTTGCTTTGATATTGGATTTCACTTTTTGATTCTTGAAGTATCTTTTCCAAGAAATTTGGTTGTTTCCTCCTCAAGGTCGCCATGGTCTCTTATATCATGGTGTGTTGCGAATGGGGCAATTCAAGCACAAGGTTTTTGAAATGACCCTTACTATATAGGCCACTGAATTAAATAACAATGAATAATAATGGCACTATCAATGCTTAAAAAAAACTTATTGTATTTTGTATTACAGACTTTAGCGGATCCTTATAGTATTGAGAATAAGCAAATAACAACTTCTAGATATAGGTAACGTCAAGAACCTGGAAATGCCTTCATGGGTTGCATGAGTCCCTGAAAATGGTACTCCTCTCTGCCTGGGCACAATTTTTGTGGTAGTTTGAGTCTGTTCCTATCTGCCCTTTCCTGAATATGGAGAACAATATCGATATTGCTAATTTACTCCCAAACTGCCATTTTTCTTCCTATGAATCAGGGTTGTATTCCTAAGTTTGCCCTTGACCTTGTTACTCGCTGCTGTTGGACTTTGCGTGTGAACTTAAGTATAATTCGCAGTCTTCAAATAGAGCTCGGTCTAATATAATTAAATCCGCCCATCATTTTAAAGAATCGTGCTTCAGAGTTGCATGTATTTGGGAGCAATGATTACAATTCAGAATATTCCCTCCGTCTCCTAATGATGGTTTAGAATTTGAAGATCATTGAGCCGACCCACGCAATTTCTCTGAGAGTAATTGAGACCCTTGCCAAATCGCTGATCCTCCTCAATGCATTCGGCCGGTCTTCAAGAATGACGCGTCCCCATACTCAGAGTAATTCGACGCTCATAAGTGCTTCCAATCAAAAATGTTGTCTAAGGGTGCCTTTGCAATTTCGAATAAGAATGAGAGATTTTTCCACTGAATGGCCCGCTAGGAAGGAATGTGCCGATCCACAAGGTGCTACCCGATCAACCACTGAAAAATTAGTTCCAGCTAGGTTGAAACTGCCGCCCACTTATTACATCCGCCTATGGTGAATATTCAATCGGACCCGAGCTCATCTATACCCTGCGGTATATAATGGTTGCACCATTCGTTGCCCCCTCAAAATGTGACCACGGCCTTGCGATTTGACAGTAGTATGCGCGGGATGGAGTACCCAAGCCGACAACGAACAACACACGAATTTCTTTGGTCATTTTTATGAGTTTCGAATTGAGGAAGAAAGGCACTCCTGTTAATGGCGAGTTTAAAGACACAGGTTGCTTATTTCCAAATGAAGAAATCCTCTCCACCACTGCAATAATTTGTCTCCTCCTAATTAAATCCTCGATGCTGGCCCTAGGCCACGAATTCGCCCAACTTGAAATAGTTGAATGCTACCTCCAAGTGCAATAATTCGAGTGATATCTCACACCCTCAGAATTGCTTATCCATGAGAGTTATCGTTCCCACAGATAGACTGAAAATTTGCAGACCAAGGGCTACAAATTGCTCCAAATGGAATAGAGAAACAAATCCACAAATCGCTTGCTCCAATGGGTGCCTTATGTCCTCTATTTATTCACTTCGCGGAGAAGTTACTGGAAGTTTTCCAGAATCATCTTTTATGATGTACATTTAATTATTAAACTAAACTTTATAAAATTAAATAAATAACTTTAAAAAGTTAGAGTACAACCTTAATTTAATATTAGAACGAGTAGGCCCCACTAACTGAATTATTTTCCCTCCGAGAGCAAAAATGTAATCATCCGAAGACAAAATGACCCTCTTTCCTTAATCATTTGCCTACGAGAGTCGATGATAGGCAAATTCTCTGTTTAAATTTATGTCATTAGAAAGGGGACATGACAATTTTGATCAGGTCTTTTATGCTTGTGAGTTAGTTGTATGTAACTCTTACATGTTCCAAACATGCGCTCATTCATGATCACATGGTGCAATTGGGAAATATTGTTTTCTATGGAATACCAAGTATTGTTTCCACTCTGATTCCTCTAGGATTCATGTGTGATGTTGGGGCAATTCTTGCGTGTTTGTTCAAGTCATTCCTATGTAATATTGGGGTAAAGGCCTTGATGTTCTTTGTAACCTTGGCATATAACCAATATTCCTATATCAAATTAAGTGCTCAAACTACATGGTGGTCCTTCTCTATGAAATACCCCACCCTCAAGCTTCAATCATCATTCCATCATCCCATCACCATGATCCATAAAAAGAACATCTCATTCATCTCCCTTTTACAACATCCCTATTATCAAATCATACATGTTCTTACCATACACATCTATCCCATCTTCCTAACCAATTTCCATTCCTGAAAGCATCCCTAGATCTCCTATCATTTTATCAAAATTCCACCCCATCCCCTCATATCCAATCTAACAACCAATCATGTTTTCTCTTTTTTCTAATCCTCTAACCCAACATATCTAGTTAGATCTCCTATCCCACAAATATTATGTTCAAAGTTGTGCACATTGTTCCCCCCAACCAAGGCTACGATCAATCAGTGATATGCTCCAAATCCATAATATCCACTCTCCTACTCCAACATATATTTGCTTGTCATTCTACCTGCATTTCATATCATGTCCACTCATCTCTTACTGCATTACCATGATATTTTTTATTTTTAGTCATCATTTACATTGTAAAAATTCTTTAAGTTCCAAGTTACTTATAACTTCCATCATCATAATCTCTATGCTTCATTTTAACTGCTCATTTCATTATCATAGTTTTAGATACATTTTTTATTATAGTTTTAGATCCATTTTCATTATCATAGTTTTAGATCCATTTTCATCATGGTAGTTTTAGATCCATTTTGCTTATCATAGTTTTGATCCATTTTATTTAGCATAGTTTTAGTTGTCCACTTTCATTATCCTAATTTTAGGTTCATTTCCATTATCATAATTTTAGGTTCATTTCTATTATCATCATTTTAGGTTCATTTCCATAATCATAATTTTAGGTTCATTTCCATTACCATAGTTTTTAGGTTTATTTTTATCCTTTCCCATTATCATAGTTGCAACTCCATTTTTATCCTTTTGCATTATCATAGTTTTAGATTCATTTTTTTATCCTTTTCCATTATCATAGTTTAAGGTTAATTTTTTATCCTTTTCCATCATCATAGTTTTAAATTCTTTTTTATTCTTTTCCACCATCATAATCTTAGGTCATTTCCATTATCATAGTTTTTTAGGTTCATTTTTATCCTTTTCATCATCATAGTTTGTCCATTTATTTTAGTTATCATTTGCATTATCATAGTTTAGGTTCATTTTACTCATCCTTTTCATCATCATAGTTTCAAGGTTCATTTTAATATTATCTATTTTACTCCATCATAATTATTCCATTGGTTAGATTCCTTTTTATCATGCATAGAACCATTACATCCTACATCATAAAGCATTAGCAACATTATGGATATCATACATCACATAGAAAGCATCACATCCTGCATCACAAAGTGTTAGTAACATCATGCATATCATATCATCCAAACATCACATCCTGCATAACACATGTCAGTCCCTATATCCACATGCATCTCATACAAATCAAAAAAATAAAAATCACATGTCACATGTCACAGTACTCATTACACACATATCCCACCCCAAAGAATGCTCCTCATATAAAGAATAAAGAATAATCACCCATCCCTGAAAGAATACAAAATGTGCATCATAGTCCAATCCAATAACCATATAATACATATAGTCCATACAAATACATCTAGGTCTATGTGTGTAAAAATACATCTAAAAAATATTTGAAATATTGTCCATCATCAAGACTGCAACATATCATTTCTTATCTATATCTTCATCCATTGCCTCCTCACCCTAAGCTTCATATGGATCTCTCCCTACACCTAGTGATGGTGGCCTCATCCTCCCTCTTCTAATGCCTGAACTCTTCACCTCATCCCTCCTCCCACCAATACCCTTGTCTCGTCTCTCTGCCTTGTCCTATGGCTATGACCTATGCGTTGAGACCCACCAATCCTCTATAAGCCCCCAGTTCTCCATCCACTTGCCCCACCTCCTTGCATGCTTGTGTGCATGCAGATTGTGCCCGACCGTGTCGATCATCTATAATTCTCATATGTTATGCTATCATCGCTACATGGTATTTGCCTCTATAAAATCCTACCCTCTCTTTTAGATCCTCTACCTCCCCCTTAACCATCTCAACTCCTCCAATCCTCCCCCTATTTCTATTTAGGCCCTCATCATGGCCACCTCTCTCATTACTCTATTCCTCTCCTCTTGGATAATCTCCATCCTACCCTCCGAATTCTGCCTCTCCAATGTCATGATCTCCACCCTACCCTCCAACTGCTGTCTCTAGCCATAGTGTCCCCAACTCAATCCATACTAAATCTACTTGTCCCTGAGCTTCATCATGCTCATGTTAGAACTAATCCCACTCAACTCTAAGCTAGTCTATCTCCTACTACATATCTCGCAACATCTATCTAGTGAACTCATGTGCTTGCTAAAGGGATGCATTCCCTAACAATCTATCATCTCCTACCCTTGATGATGATCCTCCCCCTCCTCCACCCACTAGCCCTTGAGCCCCCTCTCCTCTCTCTCCTTGTGGCCTCCTCACCTCCTCCTATTTGTCCTTTCCTCTCTCTAACAGCGGCCTTGCCTCCTAATGTCTCTCCTCTTCCTCTACCTTCCTTTGCCTTTGCTTCTATGATGCCTCCCCTTAGACCACAACCTCTACTCACTACCTCATGCCTCTAGCCTCATATCTCCCTCACCCTGCTTCTCAAGTGATCTCCCCTTCCACTATTGCTGCTTTCATCATCTATGCCTGACTTACTAGCCTCGATCACTTAAATCCATCCTTGTACTCTTGTGTGGAGCCAACATCTACTACCCCACCAAACTAATCCCAATTCTATGACACCGAGTCTCTCCATGCCTGTAGAAACCCCTCTCTTTGTGGAGTTGGCCCAAATAGGGTCACAAACTCTCTTGTAACCCTCTGGTACCAAACAAGCTCCCTTGGTGCAACCTGGGGCCACCCAAACTATCATAGCACCCTATCTGGCCGATATTTCTCAAAAATGTACTCCCATCAACCAAAAATTGAGCAAGGTGAAATGGTGTAAGGAAACTACTACCTCTCCTCTGCCCACATCCCAAGACTCATATATGGCTTGTATCTTGTCCAACTGGACTTGCTAGTACTGAAACTCCTCTATATGGTGACAGGTGAAATGATCACCCCAACTGTATACTATAGGCTCCTCTGGTTACCTGTCCTTGTGCCCAATCAACCTAAAATCTACAATATCCTCCCACACCCACACCTATACTAGAGTGAGGAAGCCCATGCTCCTCCCTTGGTGGTGTCCCACACCCTGGTATACTATTTGATGAAGATCCCAATATAATTCAGCCAACATCAGTGAGCCCCATGTCATTGGGACTTCCTCATCCACAATCTTCTTGATTGTCGGTACTAGTGCCAAAGTAACATCTATCCTACCTGTGTTTAGGGTAATATACCTTGACACTAGCCCGCATACACAAAAGGATATCCTTTGCTCCACAACCACAAGATCCAAATGCTAATCTAATACAAACTGGCCCCTCCGAATATGAAACTCGACTCTGGGCCCCACCAGTCACCACACAGCCACCTCTCCTAGAATCTCCCTAATTGCCATCATTGGCATACCTCAAAATGGTAGCTGAAAGATCTTGTGTACATCCTCTAATGTCACCATCATCTCACCTGTCGGTAGATGAAATGTGTTGGTCTCATTGTGCCAACACTCACATAACATTGTCACCATCACTATATAGGTCTGAGTATGGGGTAATCTAGCTAGATATCTTATCCCAATGGCATCAATCCTCGCCCATTTTGATGGTGTAAATTTCTCCTCAATGTGAAGCACTATAGCACGTCACTCTCATGATACCAAGGCATCAAGTGCCCATTGCATCAAGCAAAGCAACACTCATGTTAGTTCTCTATTCCTCTTATAGAAATGTCTACCTATGTTTTCATCAACCTCCATTTCCCACCCACACATTACCTTTTTTCTTTCCTCGCGCTCTGACAAGTAGGTTTGTATTCTTGTGAACCATCTTTCCCCTAACATTCCTGCTCTTACATTGTTTGGAGGGATTTCTCCTTAGCCTTTTCTAATCCCACCCTAACCCTAACTCGCATTCCCTCTACCAAGCATACATCCTCACATTCTCGCAATTATAGATCACTATAGGAATGCATCCTATCCTTTCCCTTTCCAGTTCCCAAAATCACATTCTCATGAAAATGGCTTCTAACCCCTTTTTAAACCTTCTCTCTTGACATTTTTTGTTTGATCATTATGCCACTGATCTCGATTATAATCCCACCAGACTCGTGCTTGCGGGAACATGTTTTCTAAAATTTGAGAATGTTATGAAATCAAATGCCAAAATCACAAAGTGAAGTTTTTAGCGCTTACTAAATGGTCTAGTGTCCGTTGTGCCTGTACTCACCATACCATGTTCATATGATACTTTGGTTGCCCCTATCCATCCATGTGTTGTCCAAATTAGAACTCCAACTCGCAATAAATCATCATCGATATGAGAGAAAATAACCATTTCTAGCCCTCCTAGACCCCCTTATAGGCTCTCTATGGTGCCCTATTTCCCTCTATGACCCCTCTAGGGACCCCCCTTTCCTCTAGCCTTGTTATTTTTGCAATTTAATTATCATTTTAACATTCTTTTAGTCCTTCTGTGTCCTTTTGCATCCTCATGCTCACCCTGGCTTATTGTAACTTTTCAAGAAATTGTCGAGCCTCATCTTCTCTCCACACTACCTTCTTGACGGGGCATTATACATACCTTTCTCTCCTTAGTCCATTCTCATTCAATACTAGGGCAACTATGTCCCAACACTATGCCAAAGAGGGGCAAAATGTAGACACCTTAATCTGATTACACCACTAGGTAATTCTGATTACACCACTAAGTAATCTTATTTAGTTATTTCTTAAGAAATTTTTGATTAAATATCTTATATTAAATTAATTAAGCATCATCTTGTGGTTAATTATTTAATTAAATTAACTATAGTCCAATTTATAAAATCAAATGATAACCCAAAATCAAATTACCAATTAAATCCCCATTCCTCTATTAAATTAAATAAATACAAAAATCTATTTAATTTAATCTCACATCCCCATTTATCCAAATCCCTAACCATCCCTAAACCCTATCATTACCCTAATCCAACCCATTCACCCATACTAACCTTGCTTAGCCAACTAACTAACCCATCCCATCAAAGCTAAGTCACATACCTCCTAACCCCCATCCTAAGCCAAACCTAATCCCCCTTCTAAACATGTGCACAAATTTAAGCATGGGTTAAGACTTTCTAACCCAAGCCAAAGTCAAAATTCTCTCCTATCGTCTCACATTCATATCCAAGAGCATTAATGGATCTTACATGCCATAAATGCCCTTAAATGCCTATTACATCCTTCTTCCACATTCCTCCTCCCTCATAATTTCCTTTGACCCTCCATTTTGACTATCCAATTTCCTTGTGACACCTATCACAAGGCTAGAGCTTTGAAGAAGCACAATCCATGTGCTTCCCTATCCTTGCATCCTGACCCTCAATCTCACTACCCTTTAGCCTATAAATTGAGCCCTTCCCCTATCCCAAATCATTCAACATCCATGCAAACTTATAATGCCCCATTAACCACTACAACATAGCCATTTACACGCTTACAATGTTCAAATCCTTTAACACCTCCAGTGTTGAATCCCTCATCCATATTCACACTTGATCTCTTACCACTTAAAGCTTGAGCATATCTGAGCATACATCCGTCATCACTAGACACATCAACATTATCATAGGTTACACTTGAGGATCTTACCATTTTTGGTCTGCTTTCCTCCATAGTGTTCCATTTTGTCTTATAATAAGTTTTGCTTTGATTTAGTTATGAATGTTAATTTAACTCTTAATGTTTGTAGCATACTATATCGCATAGCACTACAATTGTTGCCTCATTTGGCTTTTGATATTTTAAGCCTTTGCTTTCTTTTCATCTTCAACTCTTCCTTGGTTCATACAAATTTTGGCAAGATGTCCAAGTTTTGTGCATACAAAACATCTCTTTGTATGGTCTATCTTCATCATGTGAGTTCTTATGAAATTTGCTCCAATGTGCCCATACTCACCACAATAGTGATATTTGCACCATGTGTTATAATCCCAACCAAATATAGCTTTGACAATTTGTTCTGTTGGGTTCCATTTCTTGGTCTTGCATTCTGAAGATTTGTGCCCTTGTTTGTTGTAATTGAAACACCTTCCTTCAAATTTGGTTTTCTCTGAGCATTCACTTGCTCTATGACCATGCTTGTTACAACTATAACACTTTCCATTGGATCTTGGTTTACCATTGCTCCAACACTTGTTTGATGTATGCCCTATTTTTCCATAATGATTACAAGTAGGCATTTTGTTCTTCTAAGCTCCTTGTTGAGATGATTCACCTTCATTTGTATAGCCTAATCCAAAAAAATTCTTATTCAATTGATTCATGCTTTCTTGAGATTTTATAATCCTCTCATTGGTTTGCATTTCCATGCTAAAATCATTCTACAATCTTTCATTCTCTGTCCTCAAGTTGATAAGCTCTTGATTTGCATCATTGAGTTGACCAATCAAATATGCTTTCTAAAGAGATAGTTGATGAATTTCATTGTCCTTTTCTTCTATCTTTTCAATTAGCAATTTCTTCTCTTCTTTGGCTTGGTCCTTTTGTTACATATTTTTACACATTCTGATTAATTGAATTTCTTGCTCTCTTTTTAGTTTTCTAATTTCATCACGTAGAGTGAGATTCTTCTCAAGTAGGTCTTTGATTGCTGCATCAACTTCATCTGAACTTTTGTCTTGACAAATGTCTTCAATTCTTTCTTCAATGTAAAGATCTTCATTTAGTTGTGGTGTAAGATCTTTTCTTCTTTTCAAGGATTGAGAGATATGCTCCTTCATTTTCTTAAATTGATCCATGGCCAATTGTAGATCCAAATTTTCATTCTCAGTAGATTTCTCCAATCTATATGCTTCCATTGCCTCTTACCTTTTTTCAAGTTGTTAAACTTCTAATTTGAGAATCAAATGGTCTCATACCAATTGTTGTAAATGTAGTATAGGCTAGGTGATTGAGGGATGGGGGGGGGGAGAGAGGGTTGTGGAAGGTGGGGGGGTGGGGGTGGGGGTGAATTGGGAACCAATAAAACTTATACTTTAATTCACCAATTAAACTTTCGTAATATAATTTGATCTAATTGCATGCATGCAAGACTGAAAGCAATAAAACATTCATAACACTTGACACAATATTTGGTAACCCAGAAACCTTCCAAATAGAAAGTAAAAATGGGGTGGGGATGATACCCACAAGCTTTAGTACTACAAAATAAAGTTATCCTGTCAAATCTTACAATTGATCACTTCTGGTGAAATACCCTATTAGGAGCAATAAGGACGGTTAGGTTCGCTTTGTGAAAGGATTTATATAATACAATTAAGTGTGCACTCGGTTAAGAGATTTGCACAAGACTATTAAGTCCACCTTGTTAGAGGATTTTATTGATGTACCTATTAGGATTAACCAATAGCAGATCTTTGATCTACAACTCAATTTGCTAAATGAGATTCCTTTGATGTATAATTATCACCTTGCTATGATAGATAACAATCTGCTTTTCCTTATACTACTTGTTGCCTTTGTCTTCTAGTTCGCACTCATATTACTTCTTACTTGATACATACTCTCATTTGGATATGAAAAGATGTGTTACATATATACCAATCCAAATCATTACCTTTTGGAGTCGGCTACAATACCAAATTCATCAGAATTCACCAAGTCAGCTCACTGTTGTAACTCATATCCTGAAGACCACTCGGGTGATGTTATGACTCTTGGCAAGCTCTAACACTTGGTTGAAATTGGTGCTTGGTCCAAATTTATCACTCAGGAGTAGTCACAAACTTGGTTAGCATTTGGTGACTTGATGAACACTAAAGAACTCAGTAGGCATTGAATGGCTCGGTTGACATTGCAGTTCAGTCAACACTACCTTCATTCTACTTTGTTAACACTATCATCTCAGTAGACACTGATAAGCTCAATTAACATTATAGAGCCTAATTAACACTACTTCCTGCATCATTTACATTAATGATCTCGATAGACTTTGTGAAGCTCAATAGACTTTGAAGCTCGGCATGCACTATTATCTATATGTGAGGCTTAGTAGCAACTGTAAAGCTCAGTAGCAATGCAATCAATCAATCTGATTAAGTGTTTAGTCACTAAATGAAAAATGATTTGACCATAAGGTCAATGGATCCACCCCTTGGATTAGGTTAGATCAATACAAAATGAAGTATCAATGAAAACCCTAATGCAAAAGGAATGAATAACTTGGATTTATTGCGCTCTCACCTCCACCTTAAGAGGGTTTTAGCAAGAAGATATGTAATATAGAGCTTAAATATAAAGATATGATAAAATTTAAAAGTATATAGAAATGAAAGAGATGAAGACGAAATATCTTGTGAGATCCAAACCTAAAAATGATTTGTCAAATGATCTTTGAAAGGTTGATTCTCCTTGCATAAAATATAAAATTGTGCTATAGACAAAACACATAAATTATTTGGTGATTTGTAAGGGATAAACTAGATCTTTAGGGGCAAAATGGAGCATCAGGGGTGTAGTGCACCCCTCATGAAGTTGTGTGACACTTATTTTGATTTTGCAATTTTGATAAACAATGAAAAGGGTATCTAAATCTACAACTTGTTTGTCAATCCAAGATTTGAAACCTAGAGAATAAAGGATTTTTTTTTTTTTGTTGTTGGGGGTGGGGGGTTTCCTTAGTTAAACCCTAGTTTAGGAATCAACATTGAATCAAAATAAAGTTAGAATACATACAAGAACTAGTGATAGATCTAACATGAAGCAATGTAAATCTATGAATATGATCTTAAATTTGAAACATAATCAAGTATGTAGATGTAGTAGCTTTAACTCAACTTTAAAACCCTAGAAAGGAAATCAAAGTTATACCAAAACCTTTGTGAATGAATGTGCTTGAAATCTACCTTAGGAATGCATGTAGATGAATGTAGATCTCGAGAGGATGAATATAGAAGATGAAACAAAGGATCTTGAATGTATGAAGATAGATCTTGAAAGTTAGAATGACAAATCTTACATAGATTTCTTTAATAGATTGAATGCATGAATCCTTGATCTTCATTGGAGAGATATCTTTAATGCATTGAAGGCTTGAAGAATGCTTGAGAACTTTAGGTCTTGAGCACATGAATTCTTGGACACTTGATGATGATATATTAGAAATGGAGCAAATAGAAGGGTTTATCAAGGGTTCATAATAGCTTACTCCCACAAGTCGACCTACCTAGAAGTTTCTTGCACCCCAAAACTAATTAGATACAAGGTCTAAGAAGAGGACACAAAATAGGGCCCAAACAAGGGTGCATTGCAACCCTAATTGGTCCATTAGGGATGAACTATGACTCTAAGTGATATGGGTCACATTGTGCCCTTGATTATCAGAACCCATTACCTCTTGAATCCCTTTGGTATCTCAAAATAGGTCTCAAATTCCTAAAATTAGGTGCAGAGTCTAAGATGTAATCATTTTGGTGCAGAGAAAAATTTCCAACAGGATAGATGAAGGGAGGGGAGACTGTAGGAGGATAGATCCTACCTCAAGCTTAACACTATGAAACTCTAGAAAAGGGAAAAAAGAAGGGAAGGTGCAAGGAGATTGATGATATCGCCTTAAATAGGTGCTAAATCTTCATTATATTAGAGTGTGTCTAATTTAAGACGGTATAGTTCCCATTATCATCATAGATATTCACCTTTATATTTTGAAATTTCAATCTGTGGCTTGTATTATTTAGATGTGTAACACTCAACAAGTTTTAGTTTAGTCCTTGAACCTAGTAAGCATTATCACATATGTTTTTATTATTTAGCATAAATGAACCTCTACCTTTCACAGGACGTGGAACATCATTCCCAACTTTAACATGTCCTCCATCATATTCTTCTAGCTTATCAAACTTACTAATATCACCAACCATGTGATGTGAAAATCTCAATAATCCATGTATCACTCTTACTAACATGATAAATAAGATATTTTTCTTCTTCCTACCTTTCCTCATCTAGATCTTCTTTAAAAACAACATATTCCACTTCTACTTTATTCTCATCATCAATGTTTGACTCGATGTGCTCTTCCTCAACAATGTAGCATGACCTTTTCCCTTTCTCCTTACAGTCCTCGTTCTTTCTATATTTGTGCTTCTTCTTGTCATTTTTGTAACTCCTATTCTTGTTAGGACATCTAGAAACAATATGACCAACTTCATTTTATTTAAAAAATATTAGAGGTAGTTTACCTTTGAATTTTCCTTTACCTCTTGGTAGCTTGCTTGAAAATAATGCTTCAATCTCATCCATCTTTGTTGGCAGTGGGCCAATTTCCCTTACAAGGTTTGTGACATGACTTATCTGCCTCCTATGGTTCTATATGACTATTGGTTGTATTTGGCATTAACAGGTTGATCTTTTGGTGCAACAACAACCATGTCCTTTCTAATACTTGGTATCAGAGCTTCGTCATAGGTTTGAATCCTATTGTCCACAACAAGTGATGCTAGGAAGGGATTGTTGGTAGTGGGCTAGTGTCCCTCATAGGGTTTGCAACATGACTTAATTGCTGCCTGTGGTTCTATAAGACTATTGGTTGTATTGGGCATTAACAGGTCGATCTTTTGGTGCAATGATAACCCTGTCCTTTCTAACAATCTCTTCATCATCTCAATCTCAATCTAAATCGCTCTCATCCTTACTAATATTCTTTTTCTTTTAACTTCCAATGATTATTAATGACTTAAAAGCATTCTCAATCTTAGGAACACTATTGTCAAAGTTACTTAACTCAAATGTATTCAATCTATAGACTAAACCATCAAGAGTAAGATCATTACTAAGCATACCTATGAATTCCTAAATATAAAACACTCTTATAACATAAATAGGGAATACTTTTCTTAGAACTTTACTTACAACTTCTTTATCACTGATGACTCCTATAGTAGTTTTATATCACTCACAACCTCTTTGATTCGATTAACACATTGAACAATGTTTTCTACAAATTTCATCCTCGTATCATCATATGTTCCTCTTAGACTTTGTTCTTTAGCTCTTAATACATTATGATCTCTACCATGCACAAGTATTATATCTTCCCACATCTCTTTACCATTATCATAGTTCTTGAAATCATCAAACTTAACATCATTCATTGCAGAAGCAATCTTAGTCATCAATCTGTTGTGTTCTTTCTATTGGTTCATCTCCTCTACTATCATAGGATGGTTTAGAGGAATGTATTGGTTGTCTAGATAACATAATGCATTGTATCCAATCCTAGATAGATGCAACATCATCCTAATTTTCCATAAAGATAAATTTTCCTTGTTTAGCTTTGGTACATCTCATTTATGCATTTTTAGATCTTTGGCTTAATTCCCTTCAAACTTTTCCTTCAAGTACTTAGCTCTAATACCAATTGTTAGATAACTAGGGGTTGGGGTGTGAATCATTTATAATGATTTATCCTATAGGCCTTAACACACTTTTTCACCAACTCAAATACTTTGAACTTTTAGATCAATAACTCAGTAACTAGATCAAACATCATAATTTAAATTGATATAACTTTGTATGAAATTGCCAACTTGATATACGAGATATCAAAGAATTTTTTTAGCTTATATTGAGTTGCAATAATAAACAATAAACTTGAAATAAACATACAACACAATAAACCTCCACACAATTTTGACACAAAAAAATTTACATAGAACCCCTGTAAAGGGAAAAACCACCTAAGAATCAAAGACTCATAAATTTCACTCATATGAAGTGAGCTCTATTAGGATCAACCTTATTAAATGTTGTGCATACATTGTTAATGTGACCTTGTAAGAGGATCTTCACCAAAGATCATCTAGACCTTGTTCACTCCTTGACAATTGCTAAATATTGCATGCTCTAAAGGACTTACAACACATTCAAAATAGTGTCACCAGATAAAATTTCAAAAGAATGTTAGGTCCACTCAATTAAGATATTTTTTGCTATAATTATTATAAAATAACACTAAAATGATCTATTAGGTTATATCACTACCTTTCTTATTCAGATCTCCACTTCACTCAATATCTTTCTTCCTTCAAAACTCTAATCCCTTTATGGTTGATTCACACACTTCACACATCAACTTAACACTTCCTCTGATTAGTCTTCACAATTTTATTCTTCTTGGTTCACCTTATGACATTCACTTTTTTCATCAATTTGGTTAGCAACAATGAACATATTGTTCATCCCTTAATAATAAAAGTTTTATGATTCCTCTATAATCTTTCAAGTTTTGTTGCTTAATCACAAATGTCAAATCTTCGTTAAGTTCAAATTCATTGAATCTAGATGCCTAGGAACTATACTTCCACCTTGAACTTTGTGCTCCAATTCAAATAGTTAAATCTCCTTCATCATGTTTTCTTTGAATTTCTCCAACTGTTGATCTCATCCTTCAAACTTTGTGAACAATCTTAATTTTGATCAAATGTCATCCTTGATTAAATCTTTTCTAAACTTGTTCTTCCTGTTCATTCTTGGTTAACATCTTTATCAGTCAACACTAGACTTAGTTAACATTGTAATTGCTTGGTTAACATAATCTTTCTTCACTTTTCCATCAGGTGCTCAGTGACAACTATAGTAGTTTTGTTAATACTATCTTTCTTCATTCACAAAACAAATTGTATTGCTTATACATGATCTAAAAACTTAATAAAATTATGTAAAATGACCAAATCGACATTATATTGTCAGAATCTAACTCACTCAAGATCCCATTGAATACCATACACTTATCAACACTTACATCATCATACTTTATTGAAATCATCTTCATCAATTAAATGATATGACACTCTATTGAATTAGCATAATATCTGATCAATTAAGGCTTGACATCAATGATAACATAACAACTGATATGACTCTTTCTCAGACATTAATAACATTATTAGTGGGGGCTAACACATGTATTAGGAGAGATGCCAAAATTTAAGAAAATTCATGGAAAAGATGGATTCTCATACATTTGAAAGGTACACAAACTTAATCCTTATATTTTGAAGGTTCTCATTCTACTTTACAAGGCTATTTGATTTATATTTAGCAAAAGATATTGATAACATGAGGAATATTGCAAGGTATATTTTTACTATAGGTGGCACAATGGTCAACTAGATTTGTAGATTGCAAAAGGTTGTATAAATTTCAACCACATAAGAAGAATAGTTTTCTATTATAGATAATAAGGAGATGATTTTATTAAAAGTATTTAAGGAGTAATTGGGAAAGACACAAGAAATAGTAGGTTGTACAATGACATGACGAGTGTGATTCACATTACAAAGACCTCATCCCTTCATTGTAAGACCAACTACATCCAATTTTGGTATCATTTCATATGCTTAATTTTAGAAGATGAATAATTGAAGTTGGAGAAGAAAGATATTAGAAAGAGTCTTGCAAAAAAGTTAACTAAGGTAGTACCTTGAGATAATTTGACTTCCTACTCATTTTTTAAATGTTTAAGCATGTTGATTTGTTTTCTATTAGTGTCCAAACACTTAGTCATTTACTAGGAAAGATTACAAGGTCATCACTATGATCGAGTTATCTAGTAAAGGTCGAGCATACAAAGCTTATACCAAGAAGGATAGTGATTATCGAGTATTCAGTAGAGACTGAGTAGATGTACGAGCCAAGAAATATAGTAGAGACTAAGCATAATGACAAGTGAATGATTGGTAAGCAAAAAGGTATATAGAAGCTGAGTCACAACATGAAGAAGTATACATGATCGAGTGTCAGAGCATTCAAGTGCCAAGTAGTTCAGTTTTGACATACAAGTTTGGAATGACACACACACACATATGTAAACCATTTTGGATAATTTTTATATAATGTTTAATATTTGTAAAGCCAATTAGGAATATGATCACACATAATTTTAGAAGGTAATGATACCAAGGCATGCAATTCAACCAATCAAAAAATGGTAGAAATGACAAAAGATAGTG
The DNA here is from genome assembly GCA_028749045.1 of Cupressus sempervirens. Taxonomy (NCBI): domain Eukaryota; kingdom Viridiplantae; phylum Streptophyta; class Pinopsida; order Cupressales; family Cupressaceae; genus Cupressus; species Cupressus sempervirens. Next base: position 872,927,770 of record CM053786.1, read on the forward strand.
AATTGTTAACTATAGATCAAGACCTAGAACCTTCACAAGAGGATTCTAACCCTAGAACTGTGTGTAGAGAAAAAGGAGAATGAGGAGTATCCTTATGTGTGTAGAGAAAGTGTGAAGGAGTGAAGAGAAATTTTGAAAGTAGATTAGACAAAGAGCAATTAGAGTAGTGAAGAACTGGACAGAGTTATTAGATTAGGAGATTAGATCAAAGATATAGCAAATAGATGACCCAAGATTAGCTTATAGAGAAAACCAAGGGTTAGGTACTGAATTGGTTATTGTTAATTGAGATAGGGTAAATCTCTTAACACAAAAAAATGATTTTAATAGATAAATGTAAACCTTGTAACAAAGTCCTTACTTCATTATGAGTATAAAATCCTTTAACAAGGTGAGACCTAATAGTCTCTCAAGCTATTAACAAGGAAGACCCCACATAGGGTAGATCATATCTTATGATCCAACACTATAACCCTAATAGGTTAACTTTATTTTCGTAATAGTGAAGATTTGCGGGTTTCATCCCCACCCCAATTTTACCTTCATCTTGAAGTGTTTTTGGGTTGCCCAATCATTGTGTTATGTGTTAAAATATTTATGGATGTGATTTATTTCATTTATGTTTCAACACTACAGTTTTAATGATAAATACATTATATGAGATGAATTAGGTGTGAACTTATGAAAATTTATTTTGAGATCAAAAGTTTAAGATCCTGATTCAACCCCCCTCTTAGTATCTTGTTTCCCATATACTCATTCAAACAATTGGTATCAAAGCTCAGTTTTCTTATTAGGTTTCCTAGCAGCTTGAGAGGATCAGATCATAGATATAGAAGTGATTAAGATGGGAAAAATCATTGAGAATCAGATGATTAAAATCCATATTGATTGTAACAATTGGAAGTAACAAAAGAGTAGTTAAGGAAAACACTAAAGAGAAGAAGAGAGATATCTATTCAACAAAATGACACTTAATACAAAGAAGTTGATATAGAAGGACTACTTGATAGTGGAAAGACTGGAAACAATAATTAAACATTGACAAAATTGCTAGAGAAGAATAGTGCCCTGGCAAAAGAAGCAAAAGATCTCAAGATAGAACAAGAAATTCAATCTGTTACACTTTGTGAATCAATCAAACAAAAGAAGAAAGCAGTGGAAGACAAGCTCATAGTTGAATAAGACAAAAGATAGATGACTAGTAGACTTGAAGAGAGATCATTTGAAGTAAAATATCTTACAAATAATTAGCTAGATATGATAAATCAATTAGTAATTCCAAACTAGGAAGCAAATAGAAAAGATTTGGAGATCACAAATCTAAGGCTGCAAAATGAGCAATTGAAAAGTGAGTTAAGGCATGAAAAGGAACTCATGGAGAGAATGAATAAACCAAATAAAGTAATCAAATATTTTGAAGAAATGTTGAAGTCACCTAGAACAAAAGACACCTCTGGACTTGGATACAATAAGCACACTTCGTCTACTAAAGAAGGAGAATCATCCAAAAGTGGAGAACAAAAGAATGCAAAATCTAAAGACAAACCTACATGTTATTACTATGGGAAAATTGGACACACAACCAATATTTGTAGAAGCAAAAATGGTAAGTGAATTCCTAAACCTAAACCAAGTGGTAATTGTTTTAGTTGCAAGAAAGAAGGGTAAGGCATCGAGCACATGAATGTAGATCAAACGAAAATGACTCAACCAGAAAAGTATGTAAATTCCAAGGTCATTGCTACAATTGTCAAAAGTATAGACATAGAGCTCATGAGTGTAGATTCAAGAAAAAGTCAAACTAGTTACTTGAAAAACAAACACATACATCAAGGGAAGGCAATTCCTACAACTGGGATTACAATACATGGTACAATTATCACTATTGTGGAGAATATGGACACATTCTAGAGAACTACATCAAAAAAATTTTTAGAGGAAATTACAAGAAATGGCTAAATGGACAAACAATATGTTTTACTTATCTCAAAGTTGGATACATCAGCAAAAATTGCAAAACTAGAACACCCACACCAACACCAAGCAATGGAAGCGAAAAATCTAATGTAATGTCCCTTTTTCTGAATTTATATGATATTTCAACCCTCTAATCAGATTTTCAAAATCAAACAACCAATATTACAAAGATCCACCAATTTCTCAATAAACCCAAAATCGAGTATGTCCAAAATAGTGCCAAAAACTTCACAACTTCACATATTATTAATAAATCTGAAAGTGGACATTTTTATAGAAATTTCAGCAGCATAACAGCCTAGAAAATGACATTTCTAGATCTGTATAACATTTACACAACAACTCCCAAACGGAGGACAAAAACAATGCTTATCGGGCTCTCGAAAATAACACAAAATAGCCTGGAATCACCACAAAACACTAATAATCTATCACAAAAGTTTAACCACGACTCAATACATATATTTAGCTCTATTTTAACATCTAAAACTCTAAAATATATCAGCAACCCAAACTGATATGAAATACTCAACCGGAAACACCAAACTCTTACAAAAAAACACACCTGAAAACCGACAAATTTGCACTGTTTAGCACAAGGGCAAACTTTGCATGAGCTTGCACATGGAATGGCTTTAAACTCCCATCCTTAGCCTTCTTGGAAACCTACAAACTCCCATCCTTGGGTCTCCTTCTCCACAGGTTTGGCAGCCTCTGAAGAACAACAAAGCAATGAGCAAAAATCAAGTTCTAGAATGAGCCCAAAATGCCTCCAAATCCCTTAAAAGAGGGCATAACCCTAACTCATGTCCAAGAGGGGTTAATAAAACATATTTTAATAATAATTCTTGTTTATTAGTCCATTGGTTTCCAAATATTAGCCCCTTTTGCCGAAACTTCACCTTTTTTGGGCCTGCTTGCCTTAGCAAAGATTATTATTTTTTTAAATATTTGAAAAGGGGACATGACATCTAAAGGAAAGAAAACATGTATAGAGATAGTGAGAGCTGGAAGTAGTAGAATAGATGAAACTAGGAACACCTAATCTGATGGATTAGGTGACCACACCACATCTCGCTAAAAGAAAGAAGGTATGTAGGAACTGTATACTCAATGTTATAGCTTACATCAGTTACTAGCATAGAAGTGCTAAAAGTTCATATATGCATAACCAAAGATGAATTCAAAACTGTTAAAATAAAATAAAATCACAAAGTACAAAGCATCATGGTATAGTCTATATTGACCGAGATTTGTAGTATAGACCAAGTAATCAAGGAAGATAACATATTGACCAAATGAATTAGTTATGGCTCAGTGAGTACCCTTGATCGAGCTGAAATGGAGACCAAGCTAGCTATCACATACCAACCAAGTACAAAGACATTAATTATAGACCTAAAATGAAAGTTTGAAGGTATTTATCAAAATTGGACATCCATTTTCATTCACCACGTGATCAAAGAGCTTATGAGAAGATTTCAAGGTGATCGAACCAATTTTAGTAACCGAAGCAAAAGAATCACAATAGTTTATCAACAAATTTTTGAAACAAAGTAAGTATTATTCTTAGTGTCGAGTTAAATATTCAGTGAAGATATTTGCAATTTTTTTTGTTTCAAACCCTAGTTCAAAAGGACATCTAGAAGTGAAATGTTGAAAGACAATAGTACACAAATCATAAGAAATGATCAAAGACCTCCACCAAACTTCAAATATTCAGTGAACATCAAAAAAACTAATGATGATATTGGAGCCTTATCATCAATTCTACCCAAAGACTTGACTGTTCATGACATAATATCATGTTATCAATGTGAAATAGGAGAAATTGGAGATTTTGAGATTAGAGCATCTTATAACAAGCTATGTGTGAATGGAATATTGAAGGATGAATTCAAGATCATTATCGAGAAAGGGCTTACCCGTGCCTTAGGATTTCCAAAGGTTTTCAAAGTAGAATTGATAAAGATTGTTCTTAACCATATTCATGATATGAAAATTTGGTTAGAAGGTGGGCCAATCAAGATAAATAAAGCTATCATTCACAAGGTAATTGGGTACCCTACCTTGGATCGACCAAAGAGCATTAGAAGAGGAACAAAGAATAAAATTGAAAATATGACCAAGACAAAGTGGAATGGTTGTTGTATGTCAATTGATGGAATTTAGGATCCATTAGTTGAATTTGTTATTTGTGTGATAGCACACAAATTTTATCAATCAAGCATGTTGAACATCATACCCTATGTAGCAGTGGATTTGGGCTACAAAATTGTGAAGAAGGATCATTCATATGATATTGTTGAGTTGCAACTTCACCAACTTACAAAGAATTTAGAGGTAGTGAGAAAACAAAATAATATCTCTTGTAAGTTTGGATCCTTATTAGTTTGTATATTTTTCTATATAGAAAACTCTTTTCCTACCATTGGAACAATTGCTTGAGATAGGAATGGAACTGCTATGGAGCATATTAGTGATCTAATTAGCATATTGGGAGAAATTTTTGAAGCAATAATGGACAACTACTTTGAAGAATTCAAGGTGAAGATGAGGAAAAGAATGAAAATTCCTAAGTTAGTTGTAGACAAATACTATGATGAAATATACACCATTATAGATACAAATTTTGTATATGCACAAGCAGTTTTGCTAAGGGTAGCATGGCTAAGGCCAATGCCCTATGAAGTAAATGTAGATGAGATCATTGCAATAGTTACTACACTTTTAACAAAAGATATAGATGCAAGTGTCAAGAAATTTAGCACTTATGAATCTAGATTTGTAGAGTTGACTATTGAATCTGACACACCCAAAGTAGGGAAGAAATGAGAGAGAAAGAGTGTTGAGGGTGGAAATAAGAAATAAGGAGAAGGGTCAAGGCAACCCATAGGGACTGAGGAAGGCAAAGGGAAAGAACTTGTTGTTGTGAAAGGTAAAGGCTAACCTAAAGAAAGATGTACAAGAAATGGTGACACCTTAGAGGCCAAAGGGAAAGGTGATCATCATTAGGAAGATAGAAAAAAAAAAACCCTACCAAGAAATTAACAGGAAGCCCATCTAAGAAGAGAAAATTGATTGAAGCACAAGAAAAACTAAGGAGAAAACTGATCGTAGCACAAGAGGAGGAGGAAGATGATGAAAAGACCAAGTCTGATGAACCCAACAAACTTAAAATAGTAAAGAGACTCCCTCTAATGAATGTGGATCATGTATGTAAAAAATTGATAGAATCTAAAAGAATTTTGAGATTCAAAGACATTCAATATGATTCTTTGAATAATGTTGATCAAGATAATCTTAAAAGTTACATGATTGACATGATGATCAAGTTTAGACACACACCCTTGGAATTAGGAATTGGATTTCTAGTGGGATTGTATAAACAAGTGGATGTCAAGTGGAAATAGGCATTATCAACTGAGAAACAAATAAGAGAGACAACATTGGCACAAGCTATGCCAAATTTGGGGAAGACTCATATGTCTATAACCCTCAAGAATTTTGTAAATAATTTATGCTAAGAGAAAACACATATAAGATTTTGAAAAATAAAGCTCATGAAGTTGAGCAAGATAGTATTAAGATATGGAAAGAAGCATTTGGGTTGCTTACTCCATCTGTGGAAGTGAGGGAAGGTCGAGATACAATAGAATTTGAAGATGAATACAAACAAGTGGCCAAGATGATTGAGAAGATTCAACAACTTGTTAGTTAGTATGAATAGAAAGAGACTATCATAATAGAAGATGACATTGACACCCCTCCACCTAATCTAAATATAATGATAGACGAGGAAATTCAAGGCTTAGTGAAAGATTCAAGAAAAATGTGTACTAACCCAGTTTTGTTATAGATAGTAGAATATCCAAAGCTTGAAGATAGGAAGACTGATGCTATTAATGTGACATCATTTATAGAGGATAGAAGTGTCAAGCAACTTGGTAAGGCTTTAATTGTTTATACACCATTAAATTGTATGCTTATTTTGAAAAAGCGAGAAAATGTTGATAAAGATTCATGCACCAAATCGGTAGAAGAAGTAAAATATCAAGAGCAAGAGGCTACTCAAGCTCTTATCCAATTGTCAAGCGCAAAGGCTCCAAAAAAAAAATTGTGACACCTATGCAATAGGCATTTTCTATACAAGTGCGACAAACGCAAATGTAAAAAGGGTAAAAAATTACAATTATCACAATCAGATAATACACCTTCATGATCTCAAGCTGTGACTCATGCAAGTGAGGAAGATGACAAGTTAGTGATCCTTGTTGAGGTAATTACATTACCTATGTATGATTTGAATAATCTTAGACTAGAGTAGATGTAAGAGCTACAAACCTTGTTGAACCATAAGGAAAAATAAGAACAATTAAGAAGAGAGAAGAGAAGGCAGGTACTACATACTATCAAAGATATTTTGTAGATGCATTTGGGATCATAGATTTGAACAATCAACATACAATTTTGGATCAGCTAGTATATTTAGTTGATAGGATTTAGACAAATGACATAGAGACCAATGACATATTACTACAATGATCTGAAAGAAGAATGGAACATAAAGTGTTAGAGAAAGTATCACACAAACTTGTACATAGACAAGCCGAGCTTTCTACATTAGTCACACAGTTGGAAGCAATTTTGAAAACTATAAATTCTTTATATTTGAAACTATGTGATATAGATTTCTTTACAACAGATACTACACACTCATTACAACTATTACATGCAAATATCATAACATTGGAAAATAATGCAAGTTTAAGATCATCTTCTTATAGTGACTCGACATTTAGTTAGAAGAGGTTAGCTGAGCTCATGGCTAAAGATACAGAGATTAGGCATAAGTTGACATCGATTCAACTTCAGTTATTTCCACATATAGAGATTATTTAGAAGGCAACCAATGTTGCCAAAGACATTTTCAAGAAAGATACAATTTTTTCACATATAGTAGGATTCGTTGATCTTGCTGTCAAGCTAGAGATTTAGTTTCAAATTTTAGATCAAGTTAAGGAGCGATGAAATAAAGGCTATGATAATATTGTGGCAAGTCATCAGCAATTCTTTGATAAGTATCAATTAGCCCCAGCAACCCCAAGTTCCATTAGTCACAAAAACAAGGGGGATTGAAGAGTAAAAACAAGGGGGATATGAAATAAAAGGGGATATAAAGAAAAATACAGGGAGAAGCAATGAGCATATCAAGGATTAGATTTTACAAGATCGAACTATGGTCTCAAGGGGAGTACTCATTTTTTAAAGAAATGACTATTTTATTCATGACAAAGTTTTTTTGCCACTATTGTCAAAGGGGGAGATTGTTGATCTATAAGCCGATGTTGTCTATTAGTGTCCAAACACTTAGTCATTTACTAGACAAGATTACAAGGTCATCACTATGACCAGGTTATCTAGTAAAGGTTGAGCATACAAAGCTTATACTAAGCAGGATAGTGATTGTTAAGTAATCAGTAGTGACCAACAAGATGTATGAGTTGAGCAATGTAGTAGAGACTAATCACAATGACAAGTTAGTGATTGCTGAGAAAATAAGTATATAGAAGCTAAGTTAAAAAATGAATAAGTATACATGACCAAGCGTCAAAGCATTCAAGTACCAAGTAGTTTAGTTTTGACATACAAGTCTGTAATGGCACAAACACATATGTAAACCGTTTTGGCTGACTTTTATATAACATTTAATATTTGTGGAGCCAACTAAGAAGATGATCATGCATCATTTGAGAAGGTAATGATCATAAGGTGTGCAATTCAACCAATCAGAAAATAAGATAGAAATGACAAAAGATGGTGAATTGTAAATTGCAGATCAAAACATAGAATCTTCACAAAACATCTATTTAAGGAGGATTCTAGCTCTAGAATCATGTTTAGAGAAAAAGGAGGAGTATCCTTATGTGTGTAGATAAAGTGCGAAGGAGTGAATAGAAAGTTTGAAAGAAGATCAAACAAAGAGAAATCAGAGCAGTAAAGGAGTGAACATAGTTATCAGATTAGGAGATAAGACTAGAGATATAGCAAAGAGGAGACCCATGATTAGCTTACAGAGAAAACTGAGGATCAGGTATTGAATCAATTATTATTAATTGAGATAGGGTAAATCTCTAAACATAGTAGTTTTAATAGATATATATAAACCTCCTAATAGAGTCCTTAGTTCATTATGAGTTAAAATCCTTTAACAAGGTGAGACATAATAGTTTCTTAAGGTTTAATAGGACAAACCCCTCATAGAGTAGATCATATCTTACGATAAAAAATTGCAATCCTAACAAGTTAACTTTATTGTTGCAACAATGAAGATTTGTGGGTTTCATCCCTAGCCCAATTTTACCTTCATCTCAAAGTGTTTTTGGATCACCAAATCATTGTGTTATGTGTTGAAATCTTTATGGATGTGATGTATTTAATTTATGTTTTAACATTACAATTTTAATGATAAATCCATTATATGAGATGAATTAGGTGTAAATTTATGAAAATTGATTTTGAGGTCAAAAGTTTAAGATCTTGATTCACCCTCCTCTCAGTAACTTGTTTCCCATATACTAATTCCAATAGTGTAAATGAGAAAAAATATGTTGGTTACTCAAATTGTTGGTTGATATCCTATGAGCTTTCTACTCAATGTTGGCATCTTCAACATAATTTGACAAATAAATGGGTTTGATCCTTTAAGAATAAAAAAATCCCTTTTGTTTAGGTCCTACAAAAGCTAGTTGGGTGCACCTTCACTATTACCTTTCAATATGGTGTGATGCTTCTTATTGCAGGCTTCTTAGATGATACTCTTGAAAATGGGAAGCAATTTTTCAAGGAGAAATCAAAATTATGACTTGAATAATTTATGGGTAATCACTCAGACTGTAAACTCAATAACAAGATCATCATTTACATCATTTGACATCCCTCAGCCATTCCACTTCATCTTTTTAAGTTCTTCAATTTCATTTCTAGCCTGACTTAACTCAATCTTCACTCGGTCAAGGGTAGGGTAATTGGTGACTTGATGGATGATTGATTTGGTGATCTTCACTAGACTATTCTCCAACCACAACTTCATGTCATGCATCTTGCTCAAAACTATCTTAATCTACTCAACCTTGAAAATCTTAGGAAAATCTAGGGCATGGGTAATCACTTTCCCCACAACTATTTTCTTCCTTCAAAACTCCATTCTTGCATAGCTTCCTCAACTCAAAGTCACCAATCTCTCAATCTTACACATGTAACATGATCTTACATCATGTACCATGATGACTTAGGGTAGAATTGATGACAACGCTCCAGGTGCATCTCTAATCATTGTGATCTCAAGGCGAGCTTTGAACTTCAGCTAGAGACATGTGTCATTTCACACAATTTGGGAATTATTGTCCTTCAGTGCCTCCTTTCCACTCCTAGACAAAAAATATATCATTGCAAGATAAGGTTTCTAAAATTCAAATTATTACACAAAGTAGTCAAACTCGGTTCAAATAAACCTTGTAAACTTACACAATTTCACCAACAACACGTACTAAATCCTTCATAATTTGCATAAATCACTCTAGAATTGCCTTTGAATCTCTCTAAAAACTCTCAAATCACTAGGTGAATGAAGAAATGAACTTAAAATTGACTAAATACCTTCAAACATTCAATATACCCTTGTATTTAATGTACCATACATATAGTTGGTATATGTTTAATGGATGGTAGTTGTATCAGCATGCATTAAACAACTTGGCATTAATACTCCATTCTTTGGCTTGGTCATAACAATATTCCTATTTTCAATCTGAGCTTGGTCAACACGGTGACTTGGTCACAACAAACTTTGATACTAGTGTTCGACATCAACTATGCTCCAAATTGATACATATGCACTTCGCTCAGTTCACACTTAGAACTGTCCTAATGCATCTCATCTCATGTAGATTTGGACTTCACTACATCACATGTTAGGAACTAATGTATGATGAATCATTTGAATTAAAATTCCTCACATACCTTATTTTCTTAGTTTGAAGTAGTGCGATCACTTGATCCATTGGATTGGGTGATCTTGACTTCACTTGTTCCATTGCTGCAGGCTTCTTACTTCTTGTTCCATGTTTGATTCATGTGGTTCTTTGTCTCATGAACCTTGTTTTCACCTTTTTTTTGTTCATTTCTAAGTCCTAGTGCTCGGGTCCTATAGTTCCTACTCACATGTACTATCTTGTGACAACTATAATAAACTAGACTTCTATTCATCCAACTCTTAGATTTTCCTCTTAAATGTGTCCTGATGCAATTTACTGCAACACGACCATACTCACCACTATAACTAGTAATTTTTTAATCTTAGATTGGTTTTGACATATGAGTGACAATATACTTAAGTCATTTACTTAGTTTATGCTGAACAAGTAATACACGTTGAGCATAAGTTGTCAGATAATATATGTTGAGCGAAAAATATTTATTGTGAGCCAAGTAACTAGTAAGTGCCAAGTCACTCAAGTGCCGAGTAGATGGTATGTGTTGAGCTATTAAGATTCCAAGTGATTGATAGATGATGAGTCATTCAGAGGCTGAGTTACAACATTGAAGTTGTAGTTGATGCCAAGCATCAAGGACTTCATGTACCAAGTTACACAGTTTTGACATAGATGTTTGTAATGGCACAAACTTCCATGTAAACCATTTTTAGGCCGACTTAAAGATTTTTTTATGATCTTTGATGATAAGGATGAATCTTAATAATGAATCCCTATGCATTACATGCATCCAATCAAAAAAAGGGAAGGTTTAAGCAGCAATATGGGTGAATCATTATCGTTGATTCGTACCTAACCCTAAACTTTCTAAGAATGATAAGGAGAATTGAAGAGAGTTCACATGTGCGAATAGAGCATTCATGATGATTAAGGTGTTATGAATTGAGTTACATTGTAGAATAATTTAAAGGAGGACAGAGGAAAGGAATCAGAGGACAACAGAGATACATCTGATCAGAAAAGATCAAGTACACATCAATATAGAGGTGATCTAACATAAAGAAACAGAGTGCTAGCCGAAGGATCATCGTTGAGACATTCTAACAGATGAATCAGTTAAATCTCTTAACATAGTAGTCTTGGTAGACTATTGTAAATCCTTTAACAGGGTGCTTACTTTATTGTAAGTTAAAGTCCTTTTACCAGGCACACTTTTAGCAAGGTGTTTAAATCCTTTAACAGGGTAAGATCTAAAATCTTGTAAGATTTTAATGAGGTAGATCATATTTCATGGTTAAACATTGTAACCTTCATTGGATACACTTTATTACTGTAGTAGTGAAGATTTTGTGGGTGTCATCCCCACCCCAGTTTTAGCTTCTCCTTGGAGGGTTTCTGGGTAACCAAATATCTTGTGTCATACATGTGTTGAATATTTTACTTTCATGCTATGGATGTATGTGCTTAATTTGTTATTTCAGTTTATATGCATAGATTGTGAGATGGATGTGTGGTGAATAGTTTAGAGGTTGAAAGTTTTAAGTGTTGATCCTCTCTCCAATATTTGATCCTCTCTCTGATTTGACATAACTTTGTTCTACACTTCATTGCTCTACTCAGTCACTCTATCTGATTCTCCTTTAGAAATTTGCTTCAAGCATCCACACACACACACACACACACACACACACACACACACACTTCACCATTATAAAAATAGGGCTTGGATGCTTGAAACAAAGTTTTGAAGGAGAATCTAGATTTCTCCCTTTTGCCACTTAAGCCTTCCATTTTTATGATTGGTTAAACACCTTGCATAGGGAGTAATGGTCCAAAAAAAAGTGTAATTATCTCCTTAAATTACTCCTTGATTATTAAAACATGAATTAAGTTGACCAAAAATAGTTTACATCGGTGTTTGTGCAATTCCAAACAAATATATCAAAACTAGTTTGCTCGACATATGAACACTTTAACGCTCGGTCACTACTAATCTTCATGTTGTCTCTCAACTTTTGTATCCTTGACATGCATTGTATGACTCATCATGAACTAACTCTGTATAGCTTGAAATATACTATCTTTTGTCTCACTCGACATACATAGGATTCTGACTCACTTGACATATATAGGAGTACATGATGACCATGGGCTTGCTTAGCAATAACAATTGCTTGACTTCAACTAAGATACAAACATGTCTATATATATTGCTTAGCTTTCATAGGATGGCTTGTTTGTAGTGATGACTGACAACCTCTACCATAGAAATGACTAAGTGTTTGACACTAATAGACAACAGACTATAAGGATCAACAAAAATTGGTTTACTTAGCATTTGAACATTTTGACACTTGGTCAAATTTTTTTTGCATGTTGTCAATTGACATTTACTGGCTTGGCTTATACTATGCTACTTGACAACTATACACTTGGCATGAACTATCTTCTAGATGACTCAACATGTATTAGAGTACTCGACAACCATAGACTTGCTCGAGAGTCACTACTACTCATTTTATTTATGAAATATATACAAGTCTAGTTACAATGTTGGACCTATATAGAATGGCTCAGTTATAGTGACGACTAACCAACTTTACCAAATATATGACTAAGTATTTGACACTAATAGACAACATAATTTAGGGATCAATAGTCAATCTTTCAATAGGTGCACAAAAAAGAAGTCAGGTGCCAACTCAACCCCACCACTTGAAAGTAAAGTGATAAATTGGGGTGTAAAACATTTTAGTTTGGTGAATATCTGATAAAAGTCAATTTAAACACATAAATTGTTGACATTATTTAAATATTCCTTGCGATTTTGAGTTTTTCATGACATTTAATTATCTTCTTTACACTATTAAGTGTGCTATGATGGCCAAAATAATATCTACCTTTGTCTTGAAATGATTTGAGAAATTTTCTTTTTGATTAAAAAAAAAGGAAGTAATTGTAGAATTGTATTTTTGAACTTAGTAGATCTTCTCCATTTTGGGGTGGCTTGGATTAACTAAGATAGAAAAAAAAAATTCCTTTGAATACTATTCCCATTTAGGCCAATCGCTCCCATATTCTACACTTCCAGATACAAATATCATATTGCAAAATTGTATTCTTGAACGACTTTTGAAAAAAAGGAGATCTTGCAACATAAATTTTGAGAAAGAGAATCTTAGACAAGATAAGCGGTCTTTTTTTTTAAGCTGGAAAAATGGTTGTTAATCTTTGTTTTATTAAAAATTGTGCAGTAAATGAGTGTGGAAATAAGAAACTTATATAGAATTTAGATCGTGTCTTCATTTTGGATGTGAGAAAGAAGGATACAATTTCATAGGAGAGGTTAGATTTTCTTTGTGAAAGATGTAACTGAGGAAGAAACAACTTCATTCAAATTTTCTTTTGAATTTTATCTTATTTACTGAGTGCTGAAGAATGATTTAAGGAGGTTGTTGTTCTCCAAAAGATGTGATTTTTTTAATGCAGAGAGCGACAATGGAGGAAATAAGAATTTAATTATAAAATCAAAATAGATTCTAGATTTTTATTTTTATTTTTGATGTAAAAGAGTGAGATAGGATGTTATAATTGGCAATTTGAAAATTAGTTTTTATTTTTTAATATCCCTTAACTAAAATATATTAAATATAAAAATCAAAGTGAATAAATTCTACTAATAGAATTCAAAAAAGACAATTTCATGTTGAAGGTTAGATCTACCAAGATCAAGTATACACACACACACACACACACACATCTATATACATGTGTATATATATGTATATGTATATGTATATATGTGTGTGTGCGTATGTATATATATAAAGTTGAACAATATCCGAAATACAAAAGTTTAAATTTACCTTTATACAAATGTCACATTTAAAAAGTAAATGAAAATGAAGGGGAAAAAATGAGCAAGAACTACCATATCGCATACTAATTTTTTATTTTACGAAAATGCTGGTCCTAGAATTTGTTTAATAATTATGAGTGTTAAAACTAAATGGGTATAACTTTTTGAATTAAAAAAATTAAAGAATTCAATTTTTTTAAAATAAGATTTTAGAAAGTCATGGCATTAAATTTATGTTGCCGCATAATTTTTGCTTTCTTTTTTTGCTTACATTTTTGTTTATATAAGAAAATTCTATCGACAATTTCATTTAAAGATAAAGTTTGAGGTAACTATCCATAAGTTGAAATATTAAATATTTATAAATCACCAAATACACTAAATGTTCTCTATTCATATTTCTGATGGTTTTCATCTGCTTATAGAACCATCACTGTACCAAGTTGTTCCTTCATCTAGACAATTTCTTTGTCAAATATCTCTTGGTTCATTCTTCTCATTTCTATGCCATTTGCTTTGGCATTTTCCTCCATTCTATTGTGGCTTACACTTGAATCTTTGTTGTAAGGATCAAGTCATGAACATTCTCCCATCCAATTGTGAGCTACAATAAGCCTCTAGCATGATTACATAAACTCTCTCTGTAACAAATTAAGGTATAAAATTCTTCCCTATGTCTGCCAGACATTACACAATTACTAATTTCTCTAGAGGTTCATTACTAACTAAAATGTTTTGATTCTATTGTGCAATAAGTTTTGAGAATGTGTTATACACTACAAGGCATATGTACTAGTTGACATCATGCTCTAGACATATATTATCTTATGGAAGGAGATTATTGGATGAAAGGATCAAATTCAAAACTTGACTATCAATACTCAAACTTCAAGTAACTAAAAAAAGATTCTCAAAAAGGTTGATTTGTTCTAAGGACCTGTTAGCCCCAACTAATAATGTACTCGACAATTCTATGAATGTATGTGAAAGAGTCATATCAATTTCTATATTGTCATTGATATCAAATTCTTAGTTGGCTAGACCTTATACTAAATCAGTAAAGTGCAATATCATTTGATTGATGAAGAAGATTTGAAGAAAGTATGATAAAGACATAATTGATAAGTATGGTATTCAATGAGTACCAGTGAATGAGTTGGAACATGCTAATGTAATGTTGGTTTGATTATTTTATAATTGTGAAGAATTGTAAATTATTGAAGTACACAAACTTAACCGAGTCACCAGGTTAGTGAAGGTAGAGTGTATTCAGTGAGTGACTACAGTGTTGACCGAGTAGTTTAGCAAAGTATGAAGAAATTTAGCATTGCTTGAGAAAGTCTAGTATTAACTGAGTGATATTACCTGACGACATGTTATGTTACTGAGTTATAGTTGGAGGAACAAGTTTGGAGAATTAGAATCTAAGGCCAACTTTTGAAGAAAATATGGAAATTTCAAGATGGTAAAAGGCATGAGACAAAGTTTGTTACAAGATCTATGACTAGGAAAATTCAATAAGGGTCTGATGATGGATATTGAAGAAGGATAATAATGAGCACAAATTTCTATGCAAAGTTCTATTTTCTATGTGATTAGGAACATTGAATATTAAATAGATGATGGTGATTACACAACAATAGATGGAACAATATGGAAGCCCAAAGATGACTATTTAAGGAGGAGATCAAGACAATTTTTGTTGCTAATCATATTGTTTACTATGTTGGTTATGCTACTGATGTTGTTGTGACTGCGAAGTATTGAGAAGAAGAATAGAGCAAGGTGAATAGAGTAGGGTAGAGGAAAGTAAGGAGCAGAGTCAATGAAAGTCAAGGTGTGATTTAATTGAGTGAGAGATCAGAAGGCGAAAGAGAAAAGAACAAAGATCTGAACAAGAAAAGGTAGTTGCTATACTTAACATATCACTTCTATTGTTACTTTCTAATCATTGTAGTAGAAAATCTCTTAAAATTCAATTGACCTAACAAGTATGTGGAATCCTATAAGGTAGCTTAATTTGAGATCAATGATGTAAATTGATATCAAAATCTTAGTTGTCTAGAAATTATTCTAACTTGGTAGAATACTATATCATTTGATTGATGAAGAGGATTTGAAGAAAATATGTTGAAGACATAATTGATAAGTATGTCATTTAATGGGTACTTGAATGAGTTGGACAGTGATTATGTAATGTTGGTTTGATTATTTTATAATCATGAAATATTGATAAGTATTAAACTATACAAGCTTAACCTAGTGACAAGGTTAATGAAGGTAGACTGTAGTCACCAAGTGACTACAATGTTGACCGAGTAGTCTAGTAAAGTAGGAAGAAATTTAGTATTACCCAAGCAAGTCTAGTATTAACCGAGTGATATATTTCCTGAGTGACATGTTATATATAGTGAGTAACAATTGAAAAAACAAGTTTAGAGCATTGGGATCTAAGACCAAGTTTTGAAGGAAATATGGAAAGTTTGAGATGGTCAAAGGTATTTGACAAAGTTTTTTACAAGCTCTACGACAAGGAAAATTAAATAAGGATATGATGATGGAGATTGAAGAAGGATAAGGAAAAACACAAAATTTTATTTTCTATGTAGTTAAGTACATTGAATCTAAAATCAACGATGGTGATTAAGTGAAAATAGATGGAAGAATTTGGAAGCTCATAGACAACTATTTAAGGAGCAGACTAAGACAGTTTTTTTGTTGATCATATTGCTTATTATGTTGGTTATGTTGTTGTAAATGTGAAGTATTGAGAAGATGAACATAGAAAGGTGAACAATAAAGAGCAGAGGAAAGTAAGGAGTAGAGCTAGTAAAATTGAAGGTGTAAATCAACCGAGTGAGAGACCAAAAGGAGAAAGAGCAAAGAATAAAGATCTAAACAAGAAAAGGTAGTTTCTATACTTAATAGATCACTTCTATTGTTACTTTCTAAACATTGTAGAAAAAAATCTTGGGAAACTAAGTTGACCTAACAAGTCTATGAAATCCTATATGGTATAATTGATTAGTGATAATTCTAAGTCCTTTAGAGAAGGCCACTCTTTAGACAAGATAGATAAGTGATAAGGTCTAGATGATATTTTGATAAAATCCTCTAACAAGGTCACATATTAACAATGTGTATGTAACCTGTAACAAGGTTGGATCTTAGTTGAGCCCACTTCAAAAGAGTGAAACTTTTGGGTTGTCGGTCCTTGGTGGTTTTTCCCTTTACAGGGTTTCTACATTAAAATCATGGTGTTGATTGTGTGAATGTTATTTGTGTTACAAGTTATTTTACAAGTTTTACATTTTACTGCATCTTGGTAATAACTAAGTAGTTGCAAGTTAATAACTAAGTTATTTTACTAATACATGGTTATGCATAGAATAATAAGTTAGCTATTTGAAGTAAATTTTTGAAATATAAGGTAGGCAAGGTGACTGAGAGGGGAGTGGTGAATCAGGAACCAATAAAACTTTATCTTCAACAATTAATCCTTCATATAATATTCTAATCTAATTGCATACATGAAAGAATAAAAGAAAATAAACATTCATAACACTTTGACACAAGATATGGTGACCCATAAACCTTTCAATTAGAAAGTAGAACTGGGGTGGGGATGATACCCACAAGCTTTAGTACTACAATATAAAGTTATTTTGTCAAGGCTTACAATTGACCACTTCTGATGATCTTCCTTGTTAGGAGCAATAAGGACTATGAGGTCCACCTTGTCAAAGAATTTACAAACATATAATGAAGTATTCACTCGTAGGAGATTTAGCAAAGACTGTTAAGTCTACCCTGTTAAAGGATTTGGTTGATGCACCTGTTAGGATGAACTAGTGATTGATCTTTGATCTGCAACTCTAATTTTCTAGTAGAGATTCCTTGAATCACAATGATCACTTGGCTATGATAGATAAATCTTTGTTGTCCCTTATACTTATTGTAGCCTTCTTTGATTCACACTTTTGCTTATCATGTTCTCTTCGCATATCATATTTCGATATACCAATCCAAATTATAACTTATTGGAGTCAGCTACAATACCAATTTCATCATAATTTACAAAGTTGGCCCAACTGCTATAACTCCAGTTCTGAAGACAAACTTGCTGATGTTCTGATACATGACAAACACTGTCAACACTCGATAATCTTTGGCACTTAGTTGAACTTGAAGCTTGTTCCATACTAATCACTTCCAAGTAGCTTGAACTCGGTCAACATTGTGTGACTTGGTGAACTCTAAGAAACTCAGTAGCAACTGGATCACTCGGTTGACACTACATGACTCAGTCAACACTAGATCCACTTTGTTAACCCTGTGAGCTCGGTAGACATTGTTGGACTTGGTTAACACTGGAGAGCTCAGTTAAAACTACGATCTTCTTCACTTTCACTGACTAGCTTGGTAGCTTCTGTTACACTCGGTTTGCACTGAACTTTGTCTTTGAAGCTCAATAACTATTGTGTAGTTTGGGAAACACTACAAATTGACTCAGGTGCTCGGTAGACACTATATTCTGACTACTTAGCTTTGAAACAATTGAATCACTTGGTTAACATTGCAAACTAAATGATAAGCTCAGTAGGAATGTAACCAATTGACTTAGTGTTGAGTCACTTATAGATAAATTGACCTTTATGTCAATAGTAAATTGGTTGAAAGAGTTAAATGATAAGTTGGATATGTACAACGACCATTTTCTATTGATGTTTGTGAATTTTTGTTGGTACTAAAGGTGTTTGAAGGGACTGTAGGATAATTAGACATAATTGATTCACCTCCCTCTTAGTTATCTAATAGGACCAAGTTAACATTGCATTCACTCAATAGCTAATGGCAAGTTTCTCACTCCAAAATGAACATATTCAAGCTACTCTACTATGATTTACAAGTCACTTTCCTTATTTATCTTCGATAAAAAATCATAGATTATATATTACTATCAACGCAACCATTGCACCACCTTTTGGTGCAAGCACTAGTTTTAGTTCTTTTAGAATGTCAAAAAAAACACTTTCGTACTTTCACAAGCTTGCCTTGTCGTGCCTTCCAAAACCCCAATCTTTTTACAACTTCACAACCATTCAACATTAATAGTTTCCATGATCTAGCAAAGAATTTCTACTTTGCATGCTCTACACTTCATCCCTTTCAAAATAGAAAAGAATATCCATTTCATACGTTATCGATTCTATTCTCCTTGAAACAATGAAATTTTTCTATTTTGTTGTATCTTTCCAACTCTTTTTTGATGTGGAGAATTTTTTTTTTTTTTCCAATGTCCGTTGAGAAAAAATGAAAATTCTTGTCAATTTGGAGATTTTTTTTTACTATTTTCCTTGATGTTTTTCTGATACTAAAACTTCATTTTTACTAAGAGAGTACTTCTCCTCATTCCCTAGTCTATTTGATCCCACCATGCTTTGGTTGAATCCATCCTTTTCCAAGATTCAATTTCTTTTGGTGTTCCTACATATCTCTTCCTTCAGTGTACTTAATTTTCCAAGAAATTTAAGTCAAAATCATTAATGACCTCCAAATATTGAAATTCCTTTGGTTGTGGTTTTCGTATCAAGGTTTTTTTTAGCCAAACTTGTGTCATTTTGATGGGTTAATGGGCTACAAATTGTTTTCCACCTTTTGTCATATTAGAGAGTGCTTCTAGTGGATATGCATGTTTCTTTCCTCATAAAGTGGTTATAACCACATCTTCTCTCATGTTGTTTATGCCCTCCCTTCCTATTAGTTTGAAAGGCATACATAAACCACCTTACAAATTGCATCTATAATGAAATGCTTCTTGAGGGTAAGGCATCATATCTTCCTCTTGCATATCCTTTCAAGGTTTTAGAAAAAAAGTATCATCTGACTACATTCCTCATATACCTAATTCTTGTTCACAAAGGTGTAAAATGTGTCCAAGTGGTAAACTGGTGATCCTTGCCTTTCCCCACATAATTTAGGCACAATGTTAAAAAATATTGAGCTCAACTTGTTTGGTTTATAATTGAATCTCCTAAGGTCCAATGGTCTGATGTCATTAGGAATCAAGGGTTCCCCTAGGAATGGATGATGCCTTCTAAAAAAAAAATTATTACCTTGAACAAGAGAAAATGTTATCCTTTCTTGAAAATTCTCCCTTAATGATCATTATATATTTGACACCTCTTTTTGAGGAAAGTCTGATCTACTAGGTCTTTTGGGTTTTTCCCTCTACCAAAGTACACTTGGAACAAAATCCTTTTACTTCTTTTGTTCTAGGAAATTGAATGTTCTAGGTAACTGCACAATATTAATTGTGAGCAAAAATTTGGCACAAAATTATTAGTTAATCAAATTGTTGGTTGAAATCCTATGATCTTTCCACACAATACTAGTATCTTCAACACAATTTGGCCAATGAATGGGTTTGTTCCTTAAAGAATCAACTATCCCTTCTCTTTAGGCCCTGCAAAACCTAGGCAAGTGCACCTTTACTATTACCTTTCAAAATGGTTTAATGCTTCTTAATGTGGGATTCTTAGATGATACTCTTGAAAATGACAAGTAATATTTCAAGGAGAAATCAAAATTATGAATTGAATGCTTTGGAATATTCCTAAATGATTGAGAAATGTGATTGGTTGTATTTAGTAGCATGCACAATCAAGCAAAGAACCTTACCAACTACAATTGTATATTGACTTAAATGAAATGAGCAAGACTAACCCTTAATCCAATATTGGGGAAATGGAGTCAACCTCACAGTCTTACTATTATCTAACCCTTTGGAGACATCATGGACACCATCAACTACTGGACATAAATTAATATACAGACTCTAATCTAAATGATTTTAACCCCAACCAAAGGAGATAAGTTAGACAAACTTTGCATTGCATGCAACATTTGATAATCAAGTGCATGTATTAATTTCAATCCATCAAACAATTCTGTAAATCCAAGAGGACAATTTAGAATGCAAGCAAGTAAAATACCAAATACCCAAATTGAGAATTTAAAGAAAGTTCCTTTGTATTGCTTTCAAGATAAGGAAATACAATAGTGCATATACCAACAAGAAAATGCAAAAGTATTTATATCTATCCACCTATATATATATATATATATATATATTGGGATACCTCTAGGATGAATGTCTGCAAGTCCAACCACTTCTTCCGTCTGGAAATCCTTACATCCATTTAAAACTTAGTGATTTTTTTTTCCATGGAAATCATTTTGTCCAATAACTTATGAAATGCATTCATTTGGAAATATTTCTCTTCTTTAAACTTGGCCATAGCTCTTTATGGGAGCATTGGTAACTCATTTCTCTAGCTTTCCCAATCTTTGAATCTTCCCAAACTTTCCTTAATGGCAGGAACGACCTAATGATCCATAGAAGTGATACAAATTTTTCTTAGTCTTTTGATACTCCTGGTCTATGTAATCCAAGTTCCTAGATATTGCATCAAGCATATCAACTATGGCTTTATTCTAAGAAGGATAGTCTAGATCTCTTTTGGTCACCTCATAGAGTCCTCTCAATTCAAATTTGGAATGGCTCCACTTCCTTTCCAGTTCTGATACAATAGTTTTATTCTTCTTAAAGAAGTCCAACAAATGGTTGACATTACGAAAACCCTCATAGATTTCATCACATTTTCCCAAGATGATCCTTCCTAAAAGAAAGGATTTATTCTTATCTCTTTTGAATACAATCCTTATGTACATCCTCTTGATTTGGTTCCTCAGGCCATTTTTCTTGAATAGTGATGGCAGGAGAAATTTAGTGAACTACAATAACATTATATTCCCTAGGAGTCTTCAACTTATGCAGTTCTTAAAGTCTCCTTGTTTTCATTTGCATTTTGTTGATTGTTTTATTTACTTTAGTTTCCCTTATTCACAACTCTACAATCTTTTTCTGCATATGTTTAACTTGGGCTTGGTTGAAAATTGCTTTATGTGTCATCTCAGTGGTATAAATTAAAGGGCTAGTGTTGTCAATAGTTTTCACTAATGCCATTCCATATATTCCTCTCAAAATATCAACATCTTGGGTTTATTAGCCCTGAATATTACCCAAGTGGAAAGAGTTTCTATTTTAGAACCCTGATCCTTGCACCTTCATAAGAGTCTGAAACTCTGACACAAAACTAGGGCCCTCCCGCTTCCTAACTTGATCCAGGAAGAACAATGCCTTTAGTGCCAACCATGGCATAATTAATATGTCACCTTTTTGTACAATTTCTCTTGCTTCTTCCTTAATGGAAGATATGCCATCTAGGTGCAGTTCATCAATCATCTGCTACAAAATTGCTACAAGTTGTGACTCATCTACACCTTCCAATCTTTTAGTTTTTCTTTCATCAAAGTCCTTCATTTTATACCTCATCCATAAATCCTTAAATTCTTGGGTCTTTGTGTAATTCTCTTGCTCAATAATCCTCAAGGATATTGCCTCCCTTTCATCTTCAGTGTCCACATGTTCATCACATTCCATAGTCTGTGCATTATAACCATGTTCCTTCTCTTGAAAAACTGGGGGTGGTAACGTTTCTTTAGTTACCACATTCTTCTTCAGGCTCCTTAAGATGTGACCAACTTCCTCTAAACCTCCTTCATTATGTGAGTTCTCATAAGAAAACAAAGGGGCACTTGTTCCCTCAATCACGTTTAATTATTGCATAGGAGTAGAGGAATCTAAATTAGATTTATTTGTCATCAACTTTCTCCTCTTTTTTGTTGGTAGAGGTTGAGGTTGCTCAATTCCTTTCCTCTTCTCTTATTTGATGTGTGCTCCTAATATAACTTATCAAAATCTTGAATACACCTATCAATCCTAATTGCTTCAAACTATTCCTTAGTATAGAAGTGAATATCCTTCAGCATAGGATTTCCCACCATGAAACCATCAAAAATTATGTGGTGGGGTGTTATGTTTCCTTTCCTTTTCGATTGAGCTATATCTGTTTCTATGCATAATAGTAGCCATATGAATTCCAAGAAACATACCCTTTTAGATACAAAATGTGGTATTCTATGGGGTGGTTGTCTACACCCATACAATCTAATCAGTGTGAAGTTTGGTTTGTAGATCCAATTTCCAAGAAATTCATAACCCTTATCAGGTAAGAATTCCTTGGGCCTTAGCATAATCTTTATTTGGTGAGGCATGCATATCCCAATCTTGACACCACATCTAAACTTGCAATTTGTTACCTTCTTCAATGCAAGTGTTTTTGAAGTCTTCTATGGGCTAATTGCATGTAAAGTAATTTGCCAATCTCACTAGAAAAGTTGAACTCTAAGTAACTATGAGGGTTTTGAATTCTCATACACATATACATATAATCCAATGGGATCTTTTGTTTTTCATCTTCTCCAAACAATTGGGACCATGCATAGTAGGCATTTTTAAAGAAAACTCATGAAAGAACTAGATGAGGGCCCATGTGCTCAACTAACATTAGTCTAATATTTTGGTCTCTAGTCATGAAATGTGCAATTTCCCTACATCTAGCAAGTTTCATCACTGCTCCATGTCAATCTCAGTGAGAGCTTGGGTAGTTAGGTCAAAGCATACCTTAATGCAGGTGATGACTAGCATGGGCATCACATCTTCTTTCTTATTGTTTTGGTTGCTGATTCATACTGTTATGCTAGGATTTTCATGAGCTCAATGTCCACAAATACATTTGGCACAATGATCTTGGCTAAGTCTAATCTCCATGGATTATTCCTAGGCTCTTTTTCATCCTTGTTAGCATAGAAATACCAAAATAGAGACCTACCATAAATTGAAAGACTTCATCTCTACATCTTCTTAATAGAGGAAGACCTAGGAAAATATATCTAAAAGCATTTTCTAAAGAACTTTCTCCACAATTTTTTTCTTAGTCTTTTTAGTGCTAACTTCTCTTTTAACCAACATTTTGATTTTGGGAAAATGAAACTTGAATTAGGTTAGAGAGTTAAACTTACTATTTTTTGGGTTGCATAAATCACTTCACAACCCCTTTCTTTCTCTCCAAATTTATTTCAAACTCCATATGGCACTTCACATGAAACAATTTAGCTTCTTTAATAGTTAGTCACCCTTATTTCTCATTAAATTCACAATCATGACCTCAAACCTTTTGCACAAGTGACCACTTCATAACTTCCCTTAAGCTATCAACTCAAACATTCCTCCTATTTAATGTTTCATACTTTAAGAGATCCAAATTGATGTGCTTTATTTATTTTAGATCTTTGATAATGTTGAAAAGTCAATTTCGCACTCACAATTGTTGAACAACAATGTCCATGATCTAGTGAAGAATCACTAGTTTGCATGCTCTACACTTCATCCCTTTTGAAATACTGAAAACAACAAAATTTCACTATTTCACAAGTATCTTTCCACCTCTTATCCGATATGGGGAGACAAATTAATCTTAGGGTCTACCTGCACAATCAAGCCTAGGTGCATCAATCCAATCAGAGCTTCATGGGTAGCAATGTTTCTATAAGACCAACCTCCAAGTAGGAGATTACTCACTCCAAGTGGGAGATTGTTGGTTTATTGTGACTGACCAAGCAAGTGTTATATATTCACCTTGTATCATTGCCAGTGTCCAGGGTTGGGCCAAGCCCCAATTGGGGTTTTAGAGATGTAGTCCTATTTTTGGTTATCCTAGGTTAACTTGTGAAGCTTTTTTAGGTTAATTTGGTAATCAACATTGGTAAGCCACCTAAAATGCCTACAAATAAGTTGGTGGTGCAATGTGAAATCAGTATATGGTTATTAATGTGGTGGATATAGCCCATATTGGGTGATCTTAAATCTTTATACTTTTGATTTTTTATCTTCTCATTTCCACATTATCTTAATATTGTTGATTGCTCATATCTACCTAAACCTTAACAATCTCATGCTCTAAGATTAAGACACGAGTCATCATTGTATCTAATAATATGCTTTACCTTTCCTTTAAAGAAAGACTATTAGACACTTTGTATCATAGATCAAAAGACAAAGAAAGGCTATTAGACACTTTGTATCATAGATCAAAAGATCATGCCTTGTATATCACAATGTCAAGAAAGCTCATTTACTTCATGATTTATTTTGGAATGGTTACATTAAAAGCAATAAACCAAAATAAAGTTTGACAAAAGATAGGATTGGAAATCAAGTTTTGTTTGAAGAAATAAGGAATTTTCTAGAAGGTTTGGACAAG
Organism: Cupressus sempervirens; assembly: GCA_028749045.1. Taxonomy (NCBI): domain Eukaryota; kingdom Viridiplantae; phylum Streptophyta; class Pinopsida; order Cupressales; family Cupressaceae; genus Cupressus; species Cupressus sempervirens. The sequence goes on from CM053786.1 coordinate 872,952,831, forward strand.
TTGACAAGAATAATATAGATGAATCCTCTTCTAATGAGCATGTTGGAAATAGAGATTGATATAGAAAAAATAGATCATGCCTCCACATAAAGGTCATCATCCTTATGTATGATTCTTACTTATTACATCATGATGTAAATTTTAAAGTTTGACATGTAGGTTGGCTTCCTAATGTAATTAATAACTTGTATCGACAAATGGTTGGCAATTATCAGTATTCACATCTTATGATTAAAGGACATCAAGATTGAAATGACTATATTGGGTCTCCTAACCATGCCAACACTCACATCAACTAAGAAAATCCTAGGAGTTGAATTCATTTATCAATCAATAATTATATCTCTACTATACATATCATAGTTGATGACAAAATCAAGTGTGAAACCAAACTAAGAAAATCCTAGGAGCAAAACATGAGATGTAAACTTGAATTCGTTTATCAATCAACAATTATATCTCTACTATACAAATCATAGTTGATGACAAAATCAAGTGTGAAATCAATACTCATTCTTCACCATATTGTGATTTGAGACAAAGAATCACAAAGCATTAATTCAATCTTTTTTCACTTAAATAAAGAAATATTCCAATTCTAAGTTTACATAAATTTGACACAAAAAAATCCCTTACAATTAAATATTTTTTAATTTATTTTTATTAATATTTTATATATAAATATATATATTAGATTCTTTAGATCATCAAAAATTAAAATTTTCTAACCCATTGCAAGTATATTGATTTTTTTAAAAAAAGAATGTGATTGTTTTCTAAATGAGCCAAAAGAAATAAATATACAACAATTAGGACGGGCCTCCATATACTTGAATAGAAAAAATATGTTTAATTTTTTAATTTCTTTTTATTCTTTTCTTATTATTTTAAATTTCAGCGGGAACATTCCAGCCATTATTATTATGGGCTGTTGCGAAAACCACCTACCTAGAAGCAGTTACATAAATATTGTTTCTGGACTAGTCATGTTCCCGCCATAAACTTGAATTCATGGGAGATGCTGATAAAGGAGCTCAGCAAGAGAACGTATATGTTTGAGGAGTAGCATCTCAAAATGCATCTTCATGCTATACTTCTGGTCTTCCTTGAATACTGCAACCAAACAGCCGCTGGAACTAGTACAATAACAGTTGCAATGCTCATCATAACCTGCAATCAATGTGAGTAGACTTCAAATCCCAGATAAGTAGAAACATGAAAATCTGGGGGATACAAGTTCAGTGAATTATGAGATGTTAACTACGCCAAAGAAGATTAGCACATCTGAAAAAATAATATTTGGTGGTGTTCTTTTAGAGCCCAAATAAGAAACTCAGAAATTCGGGAAGAAAGCCAGAATTGAATATCTTGGTACCCAAAATTTGCCGTTTTGGCATTTCAGAAGGGAAAACAGCACTGCTATAGAAATTTGACAGTTGAAAATCTGACATCCAAAATCATGTTACTGTACATTTGCTGTGAAGGCAACAAAGTCTACAGGAGCAAGCACATACATCACCAGAGCATCGGAGAGTTTAGTATCTTAAAAGAGCCGAGGAATTATAATCCCCAAAAACAGGATTTAGGGGGTGGTTGGAGGAACCAACTCACGAAGACTATGCAAAGCAATCTTTTTGTGCAACTGCATCCCATTTTTTTTGGTCTCAGTATTGATTATCCTCACAAACCACGATGGATTATGACCAAGCTCATTTATAATTGAGACGGAATAACCTTGTCACGTGTATTAGAAGCAGAACACATCAACGATAATTCACAGCGAATAGTACAAATCACAGAGGAATCATTGTTACTTCATATAGTTTAATAGTACACAGGATTCTCTGGAAGTTTTCATTATCATTCATTTGACAAAACGTAGGGATATCTCAGTCAAAAATTGTCCATTTTAAAGTTACAGATTAGTTCTTCCCGTGCTTCGATAGTCCAGTTTAATTTAAAAATACCTTTTAGTTCTTATCTAAAAGTCAAGAAAAAATTACAAAACATCAAACCCCAAATGGTTTTTAATGCTTTCTGAAAGCAAGCAAAATTCTAGGGCATTTCAAATTGTTCTCATCAAAGCTAGCTAAATGTAAAAATGAAGAAAGTTAAAAGGAAATTTTACACCGTAACCTTACCTTTTCTGCCTTGCTTGATCGGTTCATTGCAGTAAAGAGGAAAGCTTTCAATCTCTGGAACACAGGTAGCTTTGGCATTAGTACAACTACTGTATACTGTTTTGTGCAAGGTGATGGCAATATTCTCTTCAGTTTTTCTTGTATTTTCGTTTGAGTTAAAGATGACCTGATCGTGCTGCGACATTCTTCCTGAGCCTGTAAATGACTATATTGGATTATTAATGAAGAAATATGTTTTCTGTAAGATGCGCGTATAATTATTTTACAAAGTAATTGAAATCATACCCTTTGAATAACATTTCTCATAGAAATTTAAAATAGTCTTTCACAGTTCTTGTCCAATAGCAAAAATTGTAGAACATTCAACTATACATAAAAAAGTTGTAATTGTGAAAATTCCTATTGCAGCCACCGATTATTAATCTCCTATCGTAAATGATTATTAAACTGCTGAAAATAAATTCACAGCTAATATCGAAAAATAACACAAGTGCAACTTCACAAATTGTCTCTGGAAAAACCCCCAAGGGAAAACTAGTTTTGCAAGATTGTTTGCTATCACTGCAAACTCATTTGCTAACACTGCAAATGCTTCTACAGCTCCTTGTGTTCCTCTATTTTGTTCACCAAATGCCTCCCTTGACCCCTCTTTTATACTACCTAACCAAGAGGTTTCTAGTTGTTTCTTGATCAAGACAACCTAACCAAGAAATTTTTAGTTGCTTCTTGATAACAACCTAACCAAGAAGTCTCTAGTTGCTTCTCGATTAAAACAACTTAACCAATAGGTTACTAGTTGCTTTTAGAAGGAGTCAATTAATTAACAAATATTTGCTAATTAATCACATATGGACAAACAACTGTTCAAGCTGCCTAAACTAATAGACTAACACTCCCTCTTAGCAAGGAAGCTATTATGCATGACACCCAACTTATCTCTGAAGAAGATGATTTTAGCCTTCCCCAATGCCTTAGTCAGAATGTTTGCTACCTGCTCCTCTATAGGTATGTACTGTCGCTGAACAACCTCCCATTGTACACAATCTCTGATGAAGTCTATATGTTTAGACCTATCATGAAATACTCGATTTTTAGACAACTTGATGCAACTCTGATTGTCGCAGTGTATCACAATAGTCTCAACTTTCTGACCAAACAAGGCTACTAACAACTTCCGAAGCCATATAGCTTCACATGTCGCCAGCTAGCTGCTATGAATTATGCTTGTGCTGAATTCAAAGCCATTGACTTTTGCTTCCTGCTGAACCAAGATACAACTCTTGATCCCAACTAAAATGACACCCTAAAGTGCTCATTTTGTCTATCGTACTTCTTGCCCAATCTACGTTAGTATAGCCCATCAACCTAATACCTTCACCTCAAACATATTTGATCCCATACTCAACTGTACCACGCAAGTAACGCCATACATGCTTGGTCACTGTCCAATGCATTCTCTTTGGTTCAACCATGAATTGACTAAGAGAGTTTACTGCAAATGCTATATTTGGCCTAGTGTTGACCAAATACATACCTAGTGTTGACCAAATACATAAGCGAACCAATCAATTGTTTGTATAAAGTGGGATCTACGTCTTTCTCCTTATATGTATTTACCTTCCTCCAATTCATGATCATGGGTGTAGACATGGCTTTCCAATCCTCTATCCCAAATCTCTTCAAGATTTCAATGCAATATTTCCTTTGACCAAGGAAAATCTCTCCATCTATCTGCCACATCTCCATGCCTAGAAAGTAGTGCATACGTCCCAAGTCCTTCATCTCAAACTCTTCTGCAAGGTCCCTCTTGCAGTCTTCTATGAGCCCTAGTCACCAGTAAGAAACAAGTTGTCCACATAAAGAACAAGAATGAGAACCTCACCCCCAACCGTTCTATATAAGATATAGAATAGTTCTTCCTCTCAACAACTCCATTTTGTTGTGGATTGTAAGGAACAATCCACTCTCTCTGTAATGTCCCCTCTTTAGTTCGACATGGCATTGATCATGGATTTGCCTATTCCAGACTCTCGTAGGCAAATGGTGTGGAAAGAGAGTCAATTCTGCGGATCAGATAGTCATATCTTGCTCTTGAAGAAGTGTTAAGAGGTTATATTTTATCATTATGTGATATTGGGGCCCACATGTTATAATTTTAATTTGAGTTGCACTTTTTATTTTGTAAAATTACTTTATTATAAAAAAGTGCATTATAATGAGAAATTATAAAGGATGTTTCTAGAAGTTCTAGCAACTTCTTAGAAAAGTGAATAAATAGAGGGCTGGGCCTCTCATTTGGACATGCTTGGATTGGAGAACTCTTCTACTTCTTCATTGTGAAGACATTTGTGGACTTTGGATCTGCAAATTATTTGATCTTTGGGAACGAATCACTCCCTTGGATTGGCGACTTTGAGGGTGTGAAATATCACCTGAATTGTTGCATAATTGGAGTTGGTATTCAGCCATCTCATTGGAGCTTATTGAGAATTCGTTGTTAGGGTTTGTTTTTGGTTGGAATAAGGATTTCAGATTTGCCTTATCATTGGAGAAGCATTTGACAAGAGTTTGAAGATAGGATAAGTGCATTTTCAGAATTGGCAAAGCAGGGTTCGAAACCACATAATTGCTCATATCTCCTCAACCTCTTGGAGTTATTTTTTATGGTTTTACAGGGTTACTACCTAAACCTAGGCGCCCATTTTCCTTGCATTTGGGGGTCCCAAAACCCTAATATTATTTTATTTCAGCAGCCGTACAGGTACGGCCTGGTACGACCCTGCTAGTTTGGGCAGCAGCAGCAAATTAAGGACAGTTTGGGGGTGCGGTTGGAGGTCTTCATCAACGATCTGCAGCAAAACGTGGTGTTCTTCCATAGTTCTTCAAACCAGGTTCTTGCATTCTGAAATATATGTCAATTTTTGGGTAAATTTGCTGTCATACAGTCATTGTAATAATCAGTCCAGAATTGGTAATAAAATAATTTCAGAATTTATTGCATTGTAATTGAAATATAGTTCAATGGCTTTATATATATTGTAATTCTGTGATTATATTCTGAAAGTATCAAATCTGAAATTACCATATTCTGAATATTGTTACTGTTACATGCCAAGTGTTTGACAAAATTCCTAAGTTCAGTTTGAGGGTTTCTGTGGCCTTTATAGAGAGGGTCATTACAGTGGTATCAGAGCTATAAGTCCTGCCATCCTGTGGAGGTCTTATAGGGAATTTGGAACAGCTGGATAGGAGGGAAAGTGTTTGACGAAATGTCAAAACACTAAAATCAGAGCATGCGACAAAGGCCTTATAATTTCCGCAATACCAAAGCAAGACAAGATAGGATTTCTGACCTGCAGAGCGAACAGTCTAGCTCATCTATCCAGGTGGACATAGAATCCAGTCATACAGACACAGGGGAGGTATTTTTTGATCAAGACTACGACTACAATATGGATAGAGGCGGGAATGCCGGTCCAGATCCGCAAGAGGAAAGATTTTTACAGTTATTAGACACCCTGGCACAGGGACAGCGATTAGCCGAACAAAGAGCACAAGAACAGAATCAGAGAATGGAGCTTATGATGCAGATGATGGCTCGACAAATGGGGTTGAACGCTAACATAGGTGGAGGGAATAATCAGAATGGTCACAATCAGAATGGGAATAATCAGGATGAGAGACATAATGGAGGCGAACAAATTGGGAACAATTTCGGTCATGCCCCCCAGCAAGCTCGGACAGTAAGTTCGAGGCCTATGATTCCTACGTTCCTTCCTAGAGCTCCAGAGCAGCCGGTACCAGAACCCCAGATCACTGACATACAGGATCAGCTGAGGAGAGATTGGGAAGCAGGAGGACCAGATTTTACAGCTGCAATCACCTTTAGAGAGTATATGGATGTGCGGATGAAGCATATGCCCCGTGGACAAGACAGGACTCAGAACTATGAGCTACGAAAGAAAGTAGGAAAATTACAGTTACCATATTATGATGGCTCGGGGAAGTCTACAGCAAGAGCTTGGGTTCAAAAGCTTGACACATACTTTCAATTGAATCCTATGTCTGAGGAAGAAGCTATTAAGTATGCAGCAATTCACCTGGATGGGTTAGCACACGAATGTTGGCATCATGGTATGATCACTATGGGTCATGCACACATTACCTCATATGTGGAGTTTACGGAGAGACTGATTGAACGTTTTGATAAGAAAGATCCAGAACTCCATTTCAAGGAATTAGCCCAGCTTAAATAGTGGGGCTCATTGGAAACATACATTTCAGAGTTTCAGAAACTTGCAGTGTTAGTAACAGATGTATCTGAACGAAGGCTATTGGTTTTATTTATGGATGGGTTAGTTGATTCGTTGAGAGGATGGATTAAAGCTCTCAACCCTCCCACTTTGCAGGAAGCCATTAAGAAAGCTCGTGACATGGATTCCTCTTCAGCTTCTAAAAATAAATTTCAGGCAAAGAGTTTCCCTTCAGGAAAAGATAAGGACAGGAAACCCTTTCATAGAGAGGCACAACTACCTAAGGAAGAAAGTAAGAGGCTGGACAAGGAGACACTTAATGACTTGCGTAGGAAGAAGCTATGCTTCTATTGCAAAAGCCCGTACGAGTACGGCCATGACTGCCCTATGAGGCCAAAAGGGAAGGCCAACCGGGCAATGTGGGCTTATTACGAAGGCTCAGATTCGGATGGTTCAGAACATCATGACGAGGATCCTGATGAAGCAGAGGGAGAGCAGGAGATAGACAGTGCAGGGCAAAAGGCAGGAAACAGAGCTACATTTACAGGAAGCACGACTGTCTAGTATCCAAAGAGAGGGATCTTTCAGACTTCGGGGAGTCTTGGCTGGACAGAAGGTTATTACATTGTTGGACACAGGTGCCACGCATAATTTCATTGATGCACGATTTGTAGAGAAGCGTGGACTCATTACTGAGGAGTTCGAAGGACTAAGAGTCAAGGTAGCTGATGGATACACTCTTCGTTGTGACAGGATGGTACGAGACTTACCTTTGCGCTTGAACAACTATGAGTTTAAGGCGGATTATCATGTGGTCAACATGGGTGACATGGACATAGTACTTGGGATGCAGTGGCTACATTCATTGAAGGTGGTTACCCTGAGATTAGAGGATATGGAGATACAATTCGAAATGAATGGTAGGATTCATGTGCTAAAGGCTATCCGTAATGGAGACATTAGGACTATCTCATTTAGGCGGCTGGAGAGATTAACTAGGCATAATGATATAGAGTGGGCAGCAGTTTGTACTTTGATACCTACACAGGAGGAGCAACATAAGGTGGAATATCATCCTGATATTCAGAAGTTGAGGATTAAGTACGAAAAGGTATTCAGTGAGATTCCACCAGGCAGGCCATCGGACAGAGGTATTGAGCATATTATTGAACTGGAGGAAGGTGCTAAACCTATCATGATCACACCATATCGACATCCAAAGCGACTCAAGGATGAGATCGAAAGGACCATTGAGGAGTTGCTAGCTATGGGGCACATCCGACCTAGTAAGTCACCTTTTGCATCTTCTGTTGTTTTGGTAAAAAAGAAGGATGGAACGCTTCGGATGTGTATTGATTACAGGGCATTAAATAAGAGAACCATTAAGAACAGGTATTCTATTCCTCGCATTGATGAGTTGATAGATGAATTGCATGGGGCCTGTTATTTCACGAAAATTGATTTGAGATCAGGATATCACCAGATCAGAGTCCGTGAACAGGATATTGAGAAAACTGCTTTCAGATGTCATTGTGGGCACTTTGAGTTTGTAGTCATGCCTTTCGGCCTGACCAATGCACCTGCCACTTTCCAGTCCACTATGAACAGAGTTTTCCACCATCAGTTGAGGAAATTCGTGCTGGTGTTTTTTGATGACATTTTGATCTATAGCCGATCATGGCAGGAGCATCTAGAGCATTTGGAGACGGTGTTGAGCATTCTACAGAAGGAGTCCTTGTATGCAAAGGAGTCCAAATGTGACTTAGGGATGACCGAGCTGTTATATTTAGGACACATCATTAGTGCAGAGGGAGTGCGGATGGATCCTGAAAAGATTCGCGCTATTGTTGATTGGCCTCCACCAGAGAACCTTACACAGTTAAGGGGGTTCCTTGGTTTATGTGGTTTTTATCGCAGGTTTGTCGGTGGCTACTCACGACATGCAGCTCCCATGACAGATTTACTGAAAAAAGGGGAATTTGTGTGGACTCAGAAGGCACAGGATTGTTTTATGAGATTTAAGGAGATAATGACTACGTGCCCAATTCTAGCATTACCTGATTTCACGAAGCCATTTGAGCTTCAATGTGATGCATCTGGAGAGGGAGTAGGTGCTGTACTTATGCAGAATAAGCACCCCATAGCTTATGAGAGCAGGAAGCTCAGAGGCCCTGAGCGTTCATTCAGTATATATGATAAGGAGATGTTGGCCATCATGCATGCTTTGGCCAAATTCAGACAATATCTTGTGGGTAGCAAGTTTTGTATTAAAACTGATCATAACAGTCTGAGGCATTTCTTGGGACAGCAGGACTTGAATGATCGCCAACAAAAGTGGGTAAGTAAGTTGCAGGCATATGATTTTGACATCTCATATGTCAAGGGAACTCAGAATGTTGTTGCAGCTGCTCTATCTCGAAGGCCACACCTCACTCTTATGGTTCAGATATCAGAGGATTGGCGACACTTGATTATAGCAGAGTATGCCAGGGATACATGGGCCTCCGATATAGTAGAGGGAACAGTGATTGATACCAGATACACACTTGTGGATGATTTGATCATTTACAATAATAGGATTTACCTGGTCCCAGGATCGAAGGTTAAGCAACTGATTATGAGAGCACTTCACAACTCACCGACAGCAGGCCATCCCGGGTACTTCAAGACTTACAAGTCAGTTCGAGAGCGGTTCACTTGGAAAGGGCTGAAAGCTGATGTTTTGCAGTATGTTCGAGAGTGTCTTGTTTGCCAGCAAAACAAACAAGAACACAGCTATCCGGCAGGGCTCCTACAGCCACTTCCGATTCCCGACAGGAAGTGGGAATGCATCTCCATGGACTTTATCACAGGTTTGCCCAAGGTACAAGGACGAGATTGTATTTATGTGGTGGTAGATAGATTAACGAAATATGCTCATTTCTTTCCTATCACCACTACACATTCAGCAGCTCAGGTGGCAGAGGTTTTCTTTCGGGAGGTTTTCAGATTGCACGGCTTGCCTCAGAACATTGTGAGTGATAGGGATAGCCGTTTCATGAGTCACTTTTGGCAGGAGGTATTCCGGTTATGTGGCACGGAGTTTACACCCAGCACTAGCTATCACCCACAAACCGATGGTCAGACAGAAATTGTGAACAAATGGGTGGAAGGGTATTTAAGGAATTATGTGGCAGCTCAGCAGCGAGCTTGGGTCAGATGGATATATCTCTGCGAGTATTGTTACAATACTACATATCATATGACTATACAGATGACACCCTTCATGGCACTTTACGGTTATGAAGCACCTAGTTTCTTGGATTTGTTGTTGAGCGACAGCCGGGTACCCAGTGCAGGTGAATTATTACAGGAGAGTAAGGATATAGTTGCTACCCTCAAAGATAATATTGCAAGAGCTCAAAACCAGCAGAAGCAGTATGCAGACCAGAAGAGAATTGAGCGTAGTTTTGAGGTAGATGATATGGTTTACCTCATGTTGCAGCCATACAGGCAATCTACTCTTAAGAAGAGTGGGGCAGAGAAACTTAAGCCACGCTATTATGGACCATTCAGGATTATCAGGCGAGTTGGTGAAGTGGCTTATGAGTTGGAGCTTCCCGCAGACATCAGAGTGCACAATGTGTTTCATGTGTCACGCCTCAAGAAGGCGTTGGGTCAGAATGTGGTGCCTTCTGCAGTATTACCTCCTTTAGACGATGAGGGAAAATTGATTTTAGTACCAGAATCCATCCTGGAGAGCAGAGAAAAGCAGCTTCGTAGAAGGGTGATCAGAGAATACTTGGTTAAGTGGAAAGATTTACCTGTTGAGGATGCTACTTCGGAGGGGGAGGCTATTTTGCAGCACCCGGCGTTGAGATTGCTTGAGGCCAAGCAATTTCAGGAGGGGCGGACTGTAATGTCCCCTCTTTAGTTCGACATGGCATTGATCATGGATTTGCCTATTCCAGACTCTCGTAGGCAAATGGTGTGGAAAGAGAGTCAATTCTGCGGATCAAATAGTCATATCTTGCTCTTGAAGAAGTGTTAAGAGGTTATATTTTATCATTATGTGATATTGGGGCCCACATGTTATAATTTTAATTTGAGTTGCACTTTTTATTTTATAAAATTACTTTATTAAAAAAAAGTGCATTATAATGAGAAATTATAAAGGATGTTTCTAGAAGTTCTAGCAACTTCTTAGAAAAGTGAATAAATAGAGGGTTGGGCCTCTCATTTGGACATGCTTGGATTGGAGAACTCTTCTACTTCTTCATTGTGAAGACATTTGTGGACTTTGGATCTGCAAATTATTTGATCTTTGGGAATGAATCACTCCCTTGGATTGGCGACTTTGAGGGTGTGAAATATCACCTGAATTGTTGCATAATTGGAGTTGGTATTCAGCCATCTCATTGGAGCTTATTGAGAATTCGTTGTCAGGGTTTGTTTTTGGTTGGAATAAGGATTTCAGATTTGCCTTATCATTGGAGAAGCATTTGACAAGAGTTTGAAGACAAGATAAGTGCATTTTCAGAATTGGCAAAGCAGGGTTCAGAACCACATAATTGCTCATATCTCCTCAACCCCTTGGAGTTATTTTTTATGGTTTTACAGGGTTACTACCTAAACCTAGGCGCCCATTTTCCTTGCATTTGGGGGTCCCAAAACCCTAATATTATTTTATTTCAGTAGCCGTACAGGTACGGCCTGGTACGGCCCTGCTAGTTTGGGCAGCAGCAGCAAATTAAGGACAGTTTGGGGGTGCGGTTGGAGGTCTTCATCAACGATCTGCAGCAAAACGTGGTGTTCTTCCATAGTTCTTCAAACCAGGTTCTTGCATTCTGAAATATATGTCAATTTTTGGGTAAATTTGCTGTCATATAGTCATTGTAATAATCAGTCCAGAATTGGTAATAAAATAATTTCAGAATTTATTGCATTGTAATTGAAATATAGTTCAATGGCTTTATATATATTGTAATTCTGTGATTATATTCTGAAAGTATCAAATCTGAAATTACCATATTCTGAATATTGTTACTGTTACACGCCAAGTGTTTGACAAAATTCCTAAGTTCAGTTTGAGGGTTTCTGTGGCCTTTATAGAGAGGGTCATTACACTCTCTTGATTCCTTCTTTGGTACAGAACTTTTGGATGTTGTTTCCTTTGTACTTGCCTCCATTGTCTAACCAAAGAACCTTTATCTTCCTTCTTGTTGAGTTCTCCACAAGAGCCTTGAACTCTTGGAATCAACTAAAAACCTCATCCTTGGTCTTCAAGAATTATATCCAAGTCTTCCTGGATAAATCATTGATAAAAGTAACATAGTACTCATATCCTCTGAGAGACTTTGTCGACATCGGTCCACATACATCTGAATGTACTAGATCAAGAACACCTTCAGATCTGGTGTCACTCCTTGGAAAAGAGGCTTTCACAAACTTCCCCAACATGCATCCTTTACATACATCATCATGCTCTGTGCTCACCTCTGGAACACCTGTCACCGTCTCACGAAGCAATTTGAGTGCTCCATGATGAATATGGCCCATCCTCCTATGCCATAGCTCTCCAAGATCTCTAGGATTACAACTGCTCATGAGTGCCTTAGGAGTATCAAACTGCAACCTATAAAGGTGACCACTCCTAACTCCTATAGTTATGGGTAATTTCCAATCCTTGTGCTTAATCAACACGTGTCCCTCTAAAGAGTACATTATACCACCTATCTTGAAGAACAGATACAAAAATCAAATTCATACCTAAGCCTGGCACATGCAACACATCATGAACTGGAATTATCTTTCCATTCTCCCTCTAAAATTGAATAGTCCCTTTCCCAACCGGGTTAAGTTTGGACAAGTTTCCCTTAGAATTTTGGATATTGGTGTTCTCCTCCTTATAACTGGAAAAGTACTCTCTAACTCCTGTCATATTTTATGACGCTCCACTATTTATATACTGGATAGTCTGCGAGGTTGAGCTCACCATACAAGCTATAAGTGCAAACTCATCTTCCAATCTATTGGAGAGTTCATCTGCACTTGCTGAAGTTGCCACTTGCTTCTTTGCTTTCTTCCTTTCTGGGCAATCATTGACATAATGACCATACTCGTGACATCCAAAGCACTTGACCTTAGAAAGGTTCTTCTTCTTCTTCTCGCTTTGCAAATTCGATCCTTTGCTCGATCCCTTCTTTGCTTTCCCTTTCCCTGCTAGGGCAACGTTCTCCTGTTCCACCTCACTTTTCTGACTCTTTTTGGCCCCATTGACAAGATTTAGTCTAAACTCCTCCTAAGTGAAATTAGTCCATAGTTGATCCCAACTTGGTAAGGTATCTCGTCCACTGACAACTTGAACAAAGACACTCCACTGTTTAGAAAATCCATTTAGGGCTATTCTCACTAGCTCATCATCACCGGGACTATCTGCAATAGCTACTAACTCATCCTTGACAAGTCTAAGCCTGGTGAGGTAACTTGAAACGTCTTCTCCCTAGTTCATCTGGGTATTCTTTAACTTCTCTCTGAGAATCATCTTCCTGTTTGTGGTACCATTCTAGTACAGATTCAAAATGGCATCCCACATCTTCTTCGCTGTATCTAGCTTTGAGATATGAGGAACAATATAATCCTTGGCATCATCAGGGATAATCCTCCTCACTTTGGTATCGTCCTTTTTATATGCTGCAAGCTATGTCGCATTCGTTGGTACGACTACAACATTGGTAACATAATCCTTGATACCATTCTCTTCCAACAATAAAGAAATTTTGGCCTTCCAAACACCAAAATTTGAGGCACCATCCAATCTATCCTGATCTCTCAAACCAGTTGAAACCATTTCAAGGAATTAACGTAATAATAAATTTGAAGAGATCAATCTAAGTTATATAAACCCTTAATTTCTTTCCTAGGGAAAAACTCTTCTACCCTTAACAATGCTCTGATAACATGTGAAAATTCCTATTGCAGCCACTGATTATTAATCTCCTATCATAAACAATTATTATCAAAAAATAACAACTGCAACTTCACCAATAAAATACGGAAAGAAATTCACAACACAAAGAACATAATATTTTTGGACAAATCGTCCCTGGAAAAACCTCTAAGGGAAAACCAGTTTTGTAGATAGAAAATGTATTAACTTCAGCAAATCAAGACATATAAAATTTCTTGCCTCTCACTGGTAGAATTCAAACAACCTCCTAATTTCTCTTGTTGATATTCCCCGTTGCTATCCTGAATGCTATCACTACGCCCTTACTAACACTAGAAGACTGATTGCTATCATTGCAAACTCATTTGCTAACACTGCAAATGCTTCTACAACTCCTTGTATTCCTCTGTTCTGTTCGCCAAGTGCCTCCCTTGACCCCCCTTTTATACTACCTAACAAAGGTTTCTAGTTGCTTCTTGATCAAGACAACCTAACCAAGAAGTTTTTAGTTGCTTCTTGATAACAACCTAACCAAGAAGTTTCTAGTTGCTTCTCGATTAAAACAACCTAACCAATAGGTTATTGGTTGCTTCTAAGAGTCAATTAATTAACAAATATTTGCTAATTAATCACATATGGACGAACAGCTGTCCAAGCTACCTAAACTAACAGTAATACTCCCAAATACGTCACTAATCGGTCAAGCATCTAAAGCATTGCTATGAGTCAACTATAATATTGCTGGATGCACAAGGATTGAAAGCATTGATCTTAGCCAACTAATCTAACGTATGTATGAACCTTCAAGGTGTTAAAGCAAACAGCTTAGTAAAGATAATATGAATTTTCTGGAACCCAATGCGTGTGTGCACACATGCATGTGTTTCAGCTATCCGCTCTATCAGATTATTCCTTATATTTCTTATATTGGATAGCATAATCAAGGGACATACCAGTATACCACCATCTCACCCATAGTTCAAAATATTGCAGATATATCTGCTTATCTTGATATTTTTTACTTCATGATAAACTACATTGATTTATCGCAGAAAACTTAATTGCAGTTAAGTTGGAATTATCTCTAAAAAACAGGTAAATATCGGCAATAGTTCAGTTATTTATCGCAGAATCAAGCATACTTATTCCCCACAGGCCTGTTATAGGCAGTGATGCCCTAGTAAACGGCAAAAACACATTTTTTAATTCGAAAAGTAGATTTTGAGAGGATAGAATGGGCAAAGAGGAGAAAGAAGGTTCTATTTGGATTGGAAAAACAGGTTTTAAGTTTCCGATATTTTTGATATCTTTTTTTTTTCTTCAGCAATAAATTGTCAATAATGATATTTTGAACTATGATCTCACCATTTGTGTTGAATCAACTGAACTAAAATTTTCATAGTGTTTCTAGATTATAAAAAAATATGTTCAAACTACATATATAACACTTAATGTCTATTTGTGCATTGTCAGTCATAATTGTTGCAGCCATAAAAATACAAATTTGCAAAATATAATTGTTCAAGACTTCAAGTAGTAATGTTTGCATTCAGTCCTTCCGTTTTTAATAATTTTTGAGTCACATGCCATAACTATCATTGATGACACATGTATGTAGTGTGTAATATGCCAGTGTTCTACTTGCCTTACAGGTTACGAGTTATGATTAATGAGGATCTAAAGAATGAATATCTAAAATATCTACATTTCAAACCTGTAGCAAAATGATCACGAAGGTTTTGGCATAGGCAGAATGAGAGCACAAGGTAGCTGGAAATTAAAGTACAAATGCATTAGTGGTGGCAAGCTGTACAACTCTGCAATCCGTGCAAATATTGGGATTTGAATAAACTAATGTCGTGGCAGCATAACCTTTCAGATATAATATTATTCCTTGTTGCACAGAAAATTATATAAAGAAATACTATATTATTAATGTTGGAGAAGTCGCAGATAAATTCTTGAGGATTCAACTTGAAATCAAAGTGTGACACAATTCCAAAAAAAGTTAGCAGCACCATTAATATCAGCTAAGTATACAGTGAGACTTTCTAATCCCTTCGCTAAGCGCAAGAAAATCTCAAAAGTGGCCTAAAATTGGTTATCGCAAAATGCATACAACGATGTATAGGATGTAATGAAGTATCACTTTACTATCCTAGGCTATCCAGTGGGGAGAGATCTTAATTACTGAGTGTATTTGTCTTATTTGTTATGTAAATCTTTCGATGCGCCTGGAACACCTATTTCTATTAGGGTTTAATTTACCTATGGTTACAAGATTTTGAAAAAAAAAAGAGAAGAAGAATAAAATAATCTCAGGAGAGATGATTCTATAGAAGAGCTCTAATGTTTCATTCCTGATGAATGTTTCGCTTTTGAGCTTGACTCTCATTCCCACATATGTCATCATAATCCTGGAGAAAATTTATTGCCCTCACTTAAACTGGTGAAAACTACCACAACGAGAGGAATCAACTTCATTTCTTATGTTCGACTTCTCTATGTTGGTTATATTGGCCTTACTTTCATTGATAGAGTATGGATGGACATCCTTTGACACTATATGATATAGCTATCGTATTGCCAAATATAGTTCCATGTTTGTGGAGACAAAGTCATGTATATTGAGGACTCATAGGGAACGAAACAAGATTGGGTGGATATTGGATCCTCTTTGTACTGAATTTGCATTATATATAGTTCCGTTTGATATTCGCGCTGTTGGATGATTGCTCCAACCACAATAGGCTTAGTGTTAATCGCCAAAGCTAGTTGTCTTATCAAGGATACAGATCATTGATGCCAACAATGATTGATGATACTCTATTGTTTTTGCCCAAGTAAATATGCAATATTCCCACGCTACCACTTTGCCTCTGCAGGAGCATGCATGGAGGGAGTGAATGAAATGATATTCCATGACAATAGTATTGATCATTAATACTTCCTGAGGATCGATCCTAATTATTCAAGTCTTCTCGGATGAAGCTATTATATAAAAAATTATTTATCAACTTGTATGCACAGCTCTTCCTGTTAATTGCTTTAGAACATAGGAATGATTCAACATCTAAAAGATCCATAAGATCAAGCAGCTCTGATACCATGTTAAAGTAGGATCAATTTGTCTTTGCTATAACTTGTAGTAGCACTTATAATTTTTCTGTGTGTTTCAAGTTACTCTTACATTTAATACTTCTGAGGATCGATCCTAATTATCCAAGTCTTCTGGGATGAAGCTATGATATAAAAAAATATTTATCAACTTGTATGCACAACTCTTCCTATTAACTACTTTAGAACATAGGAATGATTCAACATCCAAAAGATCCATAAGATCAAGCAGCTCTGATACCATGTTAAAGTAGGATCGATTGGTCTTTGCTATAACTTGTAGTAGCACTTATAATTTTTCTGTCTCTTCTCAACTCATATTAATTATCACAATTAATAAATGCTCAGTGTATTATTATAATAATAATAATTTATATATGGAATATATATATGTATAATATATCTCATAGTTAATATATATATATATATATATATATATATATATAGATAATATATATATATATATATATATCTCACACACATATATATACTCAATAATTTATTATTAATAATAGTGCTTCATAATTAATGATAACAGAGAAAGATAGATATCAAATATTATCATTGGCTGATTGGAAAACATCTTCATACATGCTTTCAATATGTCAATCATATGTACTAGTATGATCAACCTCTTCAGATAGCTCTAGTTCCAAGCTTCCTACAAAGAAACTTGTACAATTGTTACCTAAAACAGCATCTTTCCCATGACTTAAAATTGCATTTGCAAGTGAAGATTGCTCCTTAGATGTGACTGTAATAAACAACCGATTTTCTGTTTTGAACTCTTCTTCCACCAGCTCTTCATCAAACAAATAAGATTTCAGCTTCCCTTTTGATTGTTTGAAAACAATGTTACCAAGTTATAAGCTGTAGGAGTCACCTGTTTTCATGTCAGAACAGCTGACAACAAAGATATGATAGGCTGGTATACAACGTCAGTTTCACAAATAATTGAAGCCATAATGATTCTCATGTAATCATGAATGGAGTTAAATAATGAAACACCTGTAGAATAAGATCATTACAATCATAATCAATTATGATAAGACATGATCTCACCTTCGTCATCAATTCTAAAACCTTAACCCTCTTACTGAAAGGACTTCTCATGTCACCTAACCAATAAAAACTTTCAACGATCAATGGACAAATCTCCCTCATTTTACAATCCTTATAAGGAACCTCGATAGATGTATATGCAGTGAGTAATAGAAAGTCTTACCTCCTTATCTTTGTGATTTAGCAACCTGCTCTCACCCAAGAAAGTTTCTGTTGGAATCATTGCTATTTGAATCAACTGGGAAGGTGACTGATCCACTGTACACTGCTTGAAGTCCCATTATCTTGGGTTCTTCCCCTTTCAAGAACGATTCTTTTGGCTATGACTGAGTTCCTGATTCAAGGTCCATTTCCATTTCCCTTTTCCGAAGTAACTATCAAAAGATTCTTCAGCCTTGACCTTCTCTGTTTCATATAGTACTCATCAAAGATTTTGATAGCCTCCTCATGCATACGTATAGTATACCCTATTAGACTTAAATAAAAAATATTTTTCATCTTTTGATATTTGTTTTACCATCCAACAATTTTAGAGGCCACAATTTCATTGTCCGCAGGTTGGCCAGATTTTGGCTCTGATGCCACCATAAAAACCTCAAGGTCTGTATGATATAAACTTTGTTTTTCTGAACTATTTAAACCTCAAGAAAAATAACTGATTCACAATATTGATTCAAGTAAAGAAATAGTGAATAATGCTTATGTAGATTCAAAGCATCAATTAACAAGTTTTACCCAATAACTGCAAATTCATCATGATGATGATGCATCACGGAGTGTGATCCGAAATGTTGATGCTAAAAAAACAGACACAATCACATCCAGAAACAAATATTCATATCTCAAATGGATAGTGGAAATCTGATAAGATTAAAAGAATATATTTGTTATTGAGATTGATATAGAATTTCTTCACAACAGCAGTTTAAGCCTTAAAATTACACAAAACTCAATATAGAGTTCAAACAGTAAGACAAAAGAAAACTCTCAAAGATTTCTTCCCAAGACCATGTAGAGCTCAAACAACAACATACAACAACAAAGGTGATATCTTGGGGGTTTCATCCCAAGACCCAAATTGCGCATAAAGGGAAACCAAAATATCCAGCATAACAAAAAAACATGGCAGAGTCATCCATATATACCTACTTGGGGTGGTTACTAACTTGCTGTGCAAGGCAAGTAAACAATCTGATCTGGCCCTTTTCTAGAAGTCAGAAGAAGATACAAAAGAAAATAGAACAAAGCACAAATCTTGGTTTCCGCAAAAAGAGAAAACTGCACTTCTTTAAGAAGTTGATGGTTCTTACTAGAAGTTTCATAACAAAGACCTAATTCTTTTCTTCCTTCACAAGATAAGACCATGACTGGCAACAATCTAGCCTATTCTTGATTTTTCTAGAAGGAAATAAAACTTCATAGTTGGCAGCTAGCATTGTTGGCCAGCCTTGGTGGTCTCAATTTTATGGTTTCATCACACCCATTGGCACTTTCGACACCCTTTAGTAATGTTCTCGTAGTCTTCTAATTTGATCTGTGGTATTATGCAATGGCTTCACAAAAGACAATAACAAAATGTGGACACAGATTTGACAAACAAAAATATTATCTGATCTTTTCTTGATTTTTCTAGGAGATAAAACTTCATAGTTGGCAGCTAGCACCGTTGCCCAAGCTAGATGGCGTCAAATTCATAGGTTCATCACACCCTTTGGAACCTTCGACACTCGACACCCTTTGGCATTGTTGTAGTCTTTCAATTTGATATGTGGTATTATGCGATGACTTTACAACAAACAATAAAAGAATATGCACACAAATCTGACAAACAAAAATATTATCAATTTTATCAATAGATCTTCAACAAAGTAGATATCTTTATTTTTGAAATAATTTCCAAATGTATTTGAAGGAAGGAATACTTTACAAATTTGTATAAACAAGCAGACTAGAGGGGGAGTCACTCCCATGAAAATTGCTAATGCTAGACTAGGGAGGTTCTTCCACCTATGAAATGACACACCAAAATCTCAAGTCTGATTGGAATTGCAAATATACAAGAAACATAAAATCCATGACCATTTCCTACAATACCAACCACTTCCTTATAGAGGGCCGATATAATTTATTATTTGTTGTTTTTATTAATTACCATAATTAAAGTAGTCCTAATGACATTATTAAATTTAGGATCACTTCAATTAATTTAGTTAGTTCACTTTCAATTTATTGGGGATATTACAGTCCTCCCTACCTAAAGATTGTTTGCCCTCAAGCAATTACAAAATTGATTCTTGGAATCTTGCTAGGGCTGGATCATGAATCTTCCCTACAATCATCTTCTTCATCTTTGATTCTAATACAATAGATCATATCCTTGTAGTAGATAGTATGATCAACCACCTTGTACCTATCTTCTTGAATCTGTCCAAACAAACTAAGATGTTCATAGAGTACTCTACGAATAAATTAGCTCTCTAGTCTCTGAAAATTGAGAAGGAGCACGTGGTAGGGATCCTAGGTAATGCATTGTTTGTTTACTGTACAGGTAAAGAAATCAACGCATACAGACAATAATAGCAGAATATTATTCACATACGCCAGACAAACAATATGCTTCATAAGATTCGCAATAGTAGATGATTGATTATTTACAAAGATCCCAGACGGGCTATAAATACTACCGCCGAACCTTCCTGAAGGAGTCTGTTGGCCACAAATATTCTATCCGCTACAAACTATCTATCGATGACGTCGGCTACAGAATACAGAAACACCGACGGACCGTTGGCTACAAATACAGAAACACCGCCGGACCGTCGGCTATAGAATACAGAAACACCATTGGACCCATCCAGTCGGCTAACATTGTTCGCTGTACTCTTGATCCCTTTCACATAGTTAATGTCAACATCATATGCCTAGATCTCCCCATGTTCGAAACTGTATCTATCCTCTTCATTGAAATCTCCTTTGACCTATATTGAGCATCCCCTTAGTAACACCTTGTCATCAACCTTGAATGAGAACTCCATCTTCTTGAAACTCTGGAGTGTATTTGTCAAGGGTTTCCATCCATTGTTTACCCAAAATCACATTCATGGACCATCTAATTCCACAACGAAAAAGTCATTTGTCACTATGTAGTTCCCCATGATGATGTTAAGCTGCAAAATCACATGAGTGCATGGTAGTAAAGTGTCTCCCACCACTTTGGCCTCAAATCTTTGTTCTCTACTAGTGTGCAAACCCTTCTTGGTGAGAAGTGATGAATTAATAAAATTAAGTATGGCTCCACTAACAAGCACGACTATGATTTTCTCTCCTTGAAGTGTGCCACAAACCCGAAATACACTACATCTCACAATCGCAACAAGATTGGCAATGGAACCACCTTTTGCACAAGTGTGGCGATCCTCTTTGCATGATTGGTCTCATCCTCTTGCACCTAGGGTTCTTTGTTTTCTTCCTCATAATCGGATTCTGCCTCAATGTAATGGATCTTTCACTTGCCAAGACAACATTGACCTAGTTCCCAAGGCTCCTTGCAAGTGTAGCAAAGCTTCTTCCTTTAGAGCTGCGAATGAGTGGCCTCATCCATCAAAGGCTTCTTAAAAAATGGCTCCTTGTCCTTGTCCTCTTGTCAAAGAGGTGGCTTGGGATGTGTATGGCCCTTGGAAGATGATGATGAGGTGGCCGTGTCTCATGCCTTTTTGATAGTCTCCATGAGTGCATTGGGGTTGAAACCTTTGACCCAATCCTTAAAGAGTAACATCAATCCATCCATAAACAATACAAGTCTCCTCTTGAAAAAGTTGGTGACCAAAATTGAGAGCTTCTAAAATTTCGTGATGTAGTTGTCCACCAATCCTATCTGTCTCAACTACGCCAACTACTTGAAGTTGAGTTCTTGATCAAAGTAATCAATGAGTGCATATAAAGTGACCCAATCGTGATGAACTGTGATGTTCCCATCTAGATAAAACTTCATAATAAGTAGAAATTAAATAATAGAAATTTTCATAATATTAAATTACATAAATACAAATATAATGGATAAATAATGATACTAATAGCTCGAAGTAAACAATATAATTTTAGTAAATATATAATATAAATTAATATAATAAATGATAATAAAATATTATCATTATAAATATATTATATAATGTAATAGATAATACATGTATAATATTTAATAGTAATATAAAATATCTATCATTCATAATATTTAATAATATAAATTAAATATATAAAATATATTTAATTTATATTATTAAATATTATGAATGATAGATATTTTATATATTTAATTTATATTATTAAATATTATGAATGATAGATATTTTATATTACTATTAAATATTATATTTATATTATTTGTTACATTATATAATATATTTATAATGATAACATTTTATTATCATTTATTATACTAATTATTATAAAATATTATGAATGATAGATATTTTATATTACTATTAAATATTATACTTAAATTATCTATTACGTTATATAATATATTTATAACATGATAATATTTTATTATCATTTATTATATTAATTTATATTATATATTTATTAAAATATCATATATTATATTGTTTACTTTAAGCTATTAGTAACATTATTTATTTATTATATTTGTATTTATGTAATTCAATATTATTAAATACCAAAAATAAATAGACATATATAAATATGAAAACTTCTATATAACATTAAAGCTAGTATAAATACATTAAGATAATTTTTATTCCAATAGACATGACCTTTGAATTCAGGTGATCTATTGCATGTGTAAATAACAGGAATATACACAAATTGACAGATATAGGACTTTTTATCAAAGCATGTTCCTGCCACTATTACTTACTGGCTTTTATGACAATGTATTATGCACAACTACCAATAATGCTGCAAGGGAAAATTATCAATGTGATTAAGGTACACAATAGTAAAATTGAGGAATTAATCAGGATGAACACTATCACAGAGATGAGGTTTCAAGTGTTGCATAAATAAGACAAAAAATAATCAAACACAGTGACAAATTCGTCCATGATAAGCTTTAGCATCCAGATCTTTGAGGTTGAGAAGTATTATAACAAATCATGGTTTTTCACGGAATTGACTATGATAATGGAGTATAATTTGGAATGATTCGATCGACATTGAATTCCAGAATAATGAAGGTTGACAACAATTTTACTTCATCAAGAGTTATAACATCTCACTAATTGATAATATTATGACATGAAGGAAGTGGAATTTGTCAAGTCCCATAGTGAAGTAACTGATTAAGATTGTTGTCTAGTGGGTAATATGAAGATAGCTGATGCCAGCAATTTATGAATTCATAAATCAAGATTGAGATAATGGATAAAATATAATATATAAGGGGGTCTAATTAGTAAAAGGAGGTATTAATGAATAGCCAGAAGACACAAGCCCTAAAAGAATCTTATCATTTCATTTTGTAGAATCCTCAACATTGTTATCATCATAAAAAATAAACCCATTAGGTTGCACGTGGAAGCATATTCAATGCAAAGAGTGGATATTTGTTGTGGGCACTTTATCTAATATATGTGGGCAAAACACATTAAACCAATCATGTGAATATTCTGATCTTGCTGGATGATCCATACCAATGCAGAGGTATAAGGGATATTGGGGAGATGCAACAATATATGGAGAGGTATCAAACACATATCTATGTAGTACGTTAGGCTGCATAGAATCGATGAATATCAGTAACTTCAAAATATCATGTAGCCATTGATCAGCATTGGATAAGTACAACCAGGACAAAAATCAACAGTAATAATAGTAGTAGTTAGAAAAATTAATCCATTGCATGGAAGTGTTCCAGCAATTAATATAAAAAAATACATGGAGTAAGTTGTCGTTAAATAACAATTCCATTTTTGTGGTTATGTACAAGGTGTCAATACCATTTGACAATGAAGAAGACTTGAAGATATTGTTAAGAAGACAACAATAGCTAGCGTTCAAGTGTCGGTCCATGACAATAATATCATTATCATTTCAAAGCAATCTCTATCATGTGTAAACCATTCTTATAATTCTTAGACATTGTTATGACATGGAAGAAGAAAATAATAACTTGCGGTTGTTATGAGAAGAATATGATTAAATTACCATTAATTTGTGTAAGAAGACATATAATAATTGGCTATGTTGTTATGATAGTAGATCTAAAATGTAAAACACACTAGTAATCAGGGACAACGTTAATCATTTGCATGCTTATAAGACATGTATAAGTAATCAAATCATTATCAAATCTCAATGCTATCAACTAAGGAGGATAATAAAAAATAAAAAAATGAATTAATGTTTAGAGGAAGTGCATTTTGATATTGTTAACATAACATGCAACAAGTTACTATTGAAGGTGGTACGATTTAGCAAGAAAGACACATCATGGGTGGAGTTGGAAGATTTACAACACCATCAATTGCAATAAGTAGGAACCGACCAGGGTATTCAATGATAATATTCAAGTTTTCAATTAAATTATAAAACCAATTATCATTGCATGATCTCGGGGAGGGGTATTTCTGTGAAGGTGACTTGAGAGATACATATTGATAAATTAAATGATTTCATTATTCAATTTCAATAGCATGCCTAATGTGGAACGACAATATGAAGTTAATTGAAAGATATTGATCAGATGCCAAAGAAAGTGTTATCGTTGCAAAGGAAATACTAATCAGCTCATTATTGGAAAATAAAGATTGGGTGCTCAGAGATAATTAAATAGTGCAATCCAAAATCAAGTTGAGAATTAGAAGCAAATTAAGGTTGCATCCTAAGAAGGAACTATTACGCATTTATCAAATATTGTGGGTTCAAATCAAGAATTAAACTAGAGGAAGATCCTAAGCAGATAAGATGCAAAGAGTAAAAGGAAAGTCTCATAAATAGACAAAACACTATATATGTTTACTACATTAGATCATTTCTTCACAAGATAAGGTAAAGCCTACAGTGGAATGAACTATGCTACATCATATAAGGGCACTAGGAAAGCTCTGTAGTGGGATGGGCATGAGCTACATCATACAAAGGCACTAGGTAAGGCCTGTAGTGGAATGGGCATGAGCTACATCATACAAAGGCACTGGGTAAGGCCTGCGGTGGAATGGGCTTAGGTTACATCATATAATGGCACTATCTTGGAAGTAGTCATTAGAGAGAGGTAACAATAATAAGGGGGAACAATGAGGCATACTAGGTACACTACTCCATAGAATATGGGGCCAAGTGGGGTAAAGGATTTGCCTTTGAGCCTAGTGTTGGGTAACAGGGCACCCTATTGTAGTTCTTCCTCTAGTATAAAGATTATTTGAGTAGACCACCTTGATGGATGCCTAACACCTGCCATCAAGGAAAAGGGGGTCAAAGTCTCCCCCTTGGGCTTAGATTAGGATAAAGTATCATTATGGAAGAAAACAAACATCTCGCTAAGTAGGCCACCTTGTGTGGATGCCTAATACCTGCCACCGAGGACAAGAGGGTCAATGCTTGCTCTTGGGCTTAGTACGAAATTATCTTGAACCTAATTTATCATGATATATATACAAATATGTACTAATAATTTTGTCATTGCAAGTTTCACAATATAGTAGAATAAGGAAGTACTCCAAAAAATTGTAAATTGCAAGACTTAATCAAGAAATTGTATACTGTGTGTATTATGTGTCAACGTTGTGTATGCCTCATGTTTTCATGCATCATGTGTCTACATCGTGTATGCTTCAGGGCTTCATGCATCATATGTCTACATCATGCATGCTTCATGTCTTCATGCATTCATGTGTCTACATTGTGCATTTTTTGCATCTTCATGCATTCATATGTCTACTTTGTGTACAATTTGTATTTTGACATCCAAGTGTATACTTAGTAGTTTTATATGTTAATTCTACATGAGAATATTTG
This sequence comes from Cupressus sempervirens, assembly GCA_028749045.1. NCBI lineage: Eukaryota > Viridiplantae > Streptophyta > Pinopsida > Cupressales > Cupressaceae > Cupressus > Cupressus sempervirens. The sequence continues at coordinate 872,978,306 of CM053786.1, forward strand.
TATAAATTGGACTATTGCTTGAGGACAAGCAAAATTTGGGAGGGGAGGATTGTGATGTCCCCATGTAGATAATGTTAATTTTTGTGGATCTCTGATAGATAAAACTATTACAATAAATATGGGAACAATAGATACTCTTACTTGTATCACAATAGTGCAGAGTTGTTCTTCAAATAATGGTGATCTTCGAATTGCTTATGAGCAAAATCTCCTTCTCTGTATATTGCTGATAATATAGATTGTATGCTGAATATAACAATGATCCTGCAGAGGAAAAGTATTGGAAAGTATTTGTGATGTTTGGTATGCAAATTGTTGGGTTTGAGATGCCGTTTATAGATGTCATTCCCATTGATCTGCATTGGATATATATATATATACACACACGTATGCAATGGTTATGACTCGTAGAGTCATGACTCTACGTGGCCTTTTGCCACATAGGGTCATGCCTCTACGTAGGCATAACTAATGGTTAGTTGGAGTAAACCAATACTGCATTAATATAAACAGTTGGCAATGCCATAGGCAATAACACAATGCCATTATAAAGCAGCCTGTCGAATATATAAACCGCCGGTAAGAATATCAATCGCATGTTTATGGTAATCATTAACAACTCATATATATGTGTGTGTGTGTGTGTGTGTGTGTGTGAGAGAGAGAGAGAGAGAGAGAGAGAGAGAGAGAGAGAGAGAACATCAATTATGATTATCAAATAAATATGATCTAGGCTTGCAGGTGACTGATTAGTTCTATAGACACTATACATCAACACTCCCTCTTAGCAAGGGAGAAGTAATATACCTTAGATTTTAGAATAGAATATTTGATTACGTTATCTGAGCTTAACACTCTAAAATAGTGACTTGTCAAAAAAAAAAAATCACTAATGTATGAACACTATCATAACGCACATCATGATCTCTAATTGTCCAAAACAATATCTAGAGTAATCATAATGAATATGTTACCTATGATCTCTAATTGCCAGAAGCAATATCTAGAGATGTCCATAGTAATAACATAAAAAATTGTTACTCATTATCTCTAATTGTCCGAAACAATATCTAGAGATGTCCATGGTAACAAATGAGTTCGTTATCTATGATCTCTAATTGCCCGAAGCAATATCTAGAGATGTCCATGATAACAGGCGTATCATTTGCAAGATCGTCACCTTACAAATAATTACCTTCTGAATAAATATGTCCATGAAAGATTGTCACCTTTCATTACATATCTAATGTGACTAAACATCAATAGAAGCATAAAACTCACATGAATTGAAATTTTTTAATTCAATATTCAATATTACAAATTAATCATACCAAGTTTTTCTTTGAAGTATTTCAACTTCACTTTAGCAAGAGGCTTGGTAAAGATATCAGCTATTTGTTCATTAGTATAGATGTACTTTAGTTGAATGATTCCTTGATTCACCATGTCTCGAATTAGTGGTAAGGAATTTCAATATGTTTGGAGCGATTGTGAAAAACCGGATTGGTTGAAAGCTTGATGCAACTTTTATTATCACAATGAATCAAAGTGGGCTTCAAAGGTCTTTTGAATAAATTTGCTAATAACTTCCATAGCCATACCGCTTCTCTAACACCCAAAGAAGATGCAATGTATTTTGCTTTGGTGGAACTTAATGCAACTGAAGTCTGTTTTCTGCTGGACCAAGAAACCATACCAGATCCTAGACTGAAGCAATATCCAGAAGTACTTTTACGTTCAGTAGGACTGCCTGCCCAATCAGAATCATAATATCCATGAAGTTCGATGTTGACTTTATCATATTTGATTCCCATTCCAATAGTACCCTTTAGATATCTCAAAATGTACATGTAGATGTATCTTCTTTGGTGCACACATAAACTAACTCAAGGTGTTAGTAGCATAACATATGTCAAGATGAATATTCACCAAATACATTAAAGATCCAATAATCTGCCTGTAATAAGTAGAATCTGTAGGTTCTGAATTGATCATATCATCCTTCAACTTGTGTAGATTTACTTCCATAGGAGTAACAGCTGGTTTACATTCCATCATTCCAAATTTTGTTAAAATGTCTACTGTATATTTTCCTTAATTCAGAAGAATGTAGTTATCCTATTGCTAGACTTCTAATCCAAGAAAGTAGTGAAGTAGACCTAAGTCTTTCATTTCAAACTCAACTGTGAGTTCTTGTTTGCATTTCCTTATGAGATGTTCCTAGCCTGTTATCAACAAATCATCAACATATAACACAAGAATAATCATATCATCACCATCTATCTTAAAGTATAAGTTAGGATCAGCTTCATTTTTACAATATCCTAATTTCATTAGATAGATGTCTATCCTTTCATACCACGCTCTGGGAGCCTATTTGAGAACATAAAGAGCTTTCTTTAATTTACAAACGTGAGTTATGTTGTCATGAGTGCTGAATCCTTCAGGTTGCTCGATATAAATTTTTTCAATTTTGCCATTAAGGAATGCTGTTTTGACATCCATTTGTGAACCTTCCATCCCTTGGATGCTGCAATAGCCAAGATGGTTCTGATGAAAGTATATCTAGCAATTGGTGCAAATGTTTCTTCATTATCAATGCCTTCTTTCTAACTTTGTACTTTTCAATGTAGCTATTAGATGCATGCTTAATTTTAAACAACCATTTGGAAGAAACAACTAATTTGTTTTTAGGTCTTGGTACAACATCCCATACATCATTTTTTAGTATAGAGTTATATTCTTCAATCATTGCTTCTTTCCAAGACTGATTTGAAAGTGCTTTTTTAACATTAGAAGGTTCAATTTTTATAAGTTCAATTAATAATGCAACATAACATGATTGATTTCTTGATCTTTTGCTTTCTCAAATCACTTCATTAGGTTCAACCTAATTTTCTTCTATCATTTTCCTAGCCCAAAGTGGCCTCTTTTTATTGTTGACATTTTTAGAATCTTCATGATTAGACATAGTGGAATAGGATGGTTCAATATTATTCTCCCTCTCAATTTTTGCTTGTTGATTTCATCTACTTCAGGAATAGATTTAGTAATAGATTCATCACCATTTCTAGAGATATTAAAGGCAATATCTTCTTCAAATTTCACATCTCTGCTAATCTCAATTGTTCTTTGACCTGGAATGAAGACCCTGTATCTTTTTGTAGTTTCACTATATCCAAGTATGCCCTTCTTTTTGGAAGGTTCTAGTTTTGTTCTTTTCTTTTTAGGAATGTGGATATAAACAAGACATCCAAATATTCTTAGATGGCTTAGATCAGGTTTAATGCCTCTGAATACTTCTTCTAGAGTGGTGTTCTCTAATACTGAGTGTGGACATTTGTTTTGAATGTAGACTGCAGTGTTAGATGTTTCAACCCAGAAGGAAGTATGAAGGTTTTGACTGTGCATCATTGCTCTGGCAGATTCAACAATTGATCTATTTTTACATTCAACAATTCCATTTTGTTGAGGATTATATGGTACAAAAAACTCCCTCTTAATCCCAACAACAACGCAAAAATTCTTAAAAATATTAGAGATGTATTCATTGTTAGAATCTGAAAAGATTAATAACCCAGAAAACTAGTGCAAAGAATAAATATCTAAACTATGAATGCAAATGATACAAAATCAAAATAGCAACATAGAGTTAGTCTCCACGAGAGTAATGCAAATGCTAGAAGCAAAATAGCATTAAGAGGATGCAAAAACAAGAGATGCAAATACAAGCCAGGTAGCATGCTTGTATAGGCTAGGAAGAGGGAGGAGGTGGCAACACCAACCAATGAGGAGCAACCATCTATCGGACTAAAGATAGCAAAGTATCTTCCCAAGATAGCTAATGGATGCTCACATGCTTGGCTGTTTTCCAGTGTAGGTCATGGGGCTCTTGCATGAATCGAGAGACCATGCCTACAGCATAGGAGATGTCAAGTCTCGTATGAGTCAAATAAATGAGACTCCCAACAAGTTGGCGGTACAAAGTGCCATCAACAAGTGGAGAAGAACATTGAGCCTCAAGTTTGACTCCAAAAAGGAAGGGAGTTGGAGCAGGCTTACAGTCAGCCATATGAAACCTCGAGAGTAAATCTAGAGCATACTTGGACTGTGTGATGGTGATCCCAGAAGGAGACTTAAGGATCTCAATCCCGAGAAAGTAATGCAACAAGCCCAAGTCAGTCATCAAAAAACTGTCCTGAAGGGCCACTTTGACAGCCTTAATGGTGGGTGAAGAACTTCCTGTGATCAACAAGTCATCAACATACAAAACCAAAAATAGAAGTGAATCACCTTGTTGCAAAATGTAGACATTAGGATCAGAATGGCACCGAGTGAACCCAACTAATAGAAGGAAGGAGTCCATCTTGGCATACCAGGGCCGAGGAGCCTGTTTGAGGCCATAGAGAGACTTCCGAAGACAGCACACAAGTGAAGAATCCTGAAGGAAGCCTTGTGGCTGCTCCATGTAGATCTCCTCATGAAGGTCACCATGAAGAAAATCACTCTTCACATCCATCTGATGTACTTCCCAACGATTAGTTGCAGCAATGGCAAGAACAATTCGAATGGAATTCATTCGGGCAACTGGCGCAAAAGTCTCAGAGTAGTCAATCCTAGGAACCTAGGAGAATCCTTTGGCGACCAAGTGAGCCTTGTGTTTATCAACTGACCCATCTGCTGCAAATTTTGTCCGATAGATCCACTTACATCGAACAAGTTTTCTTCCTTTAGGAAGAGGGACAAGATCCCAAGTGTGGTTCCTCATCAAGGAACTATACTCTTCCTGCATAGCTGTATCCCACTCAGGAATACCAGAAGCCTCATGAAAGGACTGTGGATCTGAGGCTGTAGCAATGAAGACATGTGGAGCATCTTGGAATTGTGAACGAGTTCGCCTGGTGTCTGATGGATCTCCAACCCAATCACCTGCAGACTGTAAGGTTTGTCTAGCCCAAAGTGGACAAGAAGATGGAGAATCTGGAGGGGAATCATTAACCTCTGAATGGTGACTAGGAGAGGAAGGATGTGAGTTCTCTGAATCACTTTTTGCATCAGAAGTACAAGTAGAAGACTGTTCAGGTGAATTTGACTCATCAGAAGATCTATCATGTATTCCAAGTGACTCTAATGTCAAGGTAGGAGTTGGAGAAGTGATAGAAAGTGAGCTTGAAGATCCCTCCTCAAACTGAAAACTCCTCTCAATGAATAACTCATGTGTAGTAGGGTGGAGCAATCGATAACCCTTCACACCATCAGGATAACCTACAAATATGCAAGGTCTGCTTTGCGGATCTAAGGCCTTACGTTTCTCTGTAGGAATGTGGGCCCATGCAGGGGAGCCAAAAACTCGAAAGTGCTTAATTGATGGTTTCCGACGGCTCCAAGCTTCAAAAGGAGTAACTCCCTTCAAGGCTTAGTGAGGAACACGGTTTTGGATATAACAAGCATAGTTAATGGCTTCTGCCCAATATTGTGATGCAAGAGATCTAGAGTGAATCATACAGTTTGCCATTTCCTTCAAGGATCTATTCTTCCGTTCTGCAACACCATTTTGTTGAGGATTGTATGGAACTGAATGCTGTAAATCAATCCCCTCTGAAGTGCAAAATCTTTCAAACTGATGGTTGACATACCACCATTGTCTGTGCGCAAAACCTTGATGGCTTTCCCAAATTGCTTTTCTACAAAATTTTTGAAGTCTTGAAAATGATCAAATACCTCTGACTTCTGTTTGAGAAAGTACACCCATGTATATCGAGAAAGGTCATCAATGAATGTGAGGACATATCGGGCCCTGTTGAAAGAAGGATGTTGAAATGGACCAGCTAAATCACTATGAACTAACTCTAGTATCTGTGAAGCTCTCCATGCCTTACTTTTGTCGAACTTATCTTTAGGATGCTTACCAAGAATGCAACCTTGGAAAACAACTCCTGAGAATTGAACCAAAGGCAACCCTGTGACCATGCTCTGTTGGTTGAGTTGATGCAAATAGCAGAAGTTAAGATGGCCAAACTGCACATGCTATAATTTACTCACATCATTAGAGTGAGTGAGCAAAATAGATGAAGGAGGATCAGGAACAAAGTGAGAAAACAGATAGAGTTGTGACTGATGATCTGCTCTCCCAACTACAACTACAGAATCACTATGCAACTCACATATCTCCACTGAATCAGGAGTAAACTCAACTCGCTTGCCTGAACCTGTGTGAGTGATCTGGTATATTGATAGGAGATTAGTTGATAATGAGGGTACACAAAGAACATCATGGAATGTGCCATCCCCCACATCAACATACCCTCTCCCACACACCTCAATAGGAGTGTCATCACCCATCAAAATAGAAGGCATAGTACATGGCTCCAAGGATGCAAGTTCTTCCTTAGATGAAGCCATGTGGTGCGAAGCACCCAAATCAAGAACCCAAGTGGATGGTGAGAAGCAACTCCAACAAGAGCCTTGCCCTTTCCTTTCCCCTTGTTGTTTTCTTTTGCCTTGTTAGACTCTTCATTAGAACTTTGTTTGATAGACTCAGGAACACTAATATTATTCTTCTCAAGAATGTATGTCAAGTGATCAATTTGTTTCTTCAAACATTTATGTTCATCATGACCGGGTCTTTTACAATAGGCACATTTAACCTTTTCTTTCTTAGGCTTATCGCCCTTAGAGGATGAGGTATCAATAGTTTCTTTTGAAGCAATTGGTATCAGATCCTTCTTTTCCTCACTATTATTTTGTTTCTCATCCTTAATATTGTTGTTACTACTTTGTCCTTTTTGTTCTTTTGTGCCTTGGTTGGTAGCTAAGGCATGTGACTTAGAGGACTTAAGAGTGCCCATCTGGATTAGCTTGTCCTGTTCTCGAGTGAGATTGACAGCAAAATCATCTAGAGATGGCATGGTGAATTGAGTACCAAGTGCACCTTTAGTAGCATAGAAGGTAGAGACAAACACAGAATATTCTGAACTTAGCTTAGAGAGAATACTAAGAATCAGTTGTTCATCTTTCTTTTCAATTTCACATTGTTTTAACTGCAGCCTTAGTGATTTCAATTTGGTGAAGAAATCTTGGATTGTGTTGAAATTGCTTGGACTTAAACTAATTAATTCATTTTCCAACATATGACCCCTCATTGAATCTTGTGTGCCAAATAGTGTTTCTAACTTTTCCATACTTCACTTGGTGTATCCAAAGACTCAATGTGAAATAGCAAGTCAGGAGAAACAGACAAACACAATGTTCCATATGCCTCATCACATTTGTTAAACCACTTAGGCTTATCTTCATCTTTATTAGGTTCAGTTTCAAGTCCTATAGTTATCCTATTTAATCCAGCTTTCCTTAAGTGAATTGTCATGCGTGATTTCCACTCAAAGTAATTGTATGGAGTTAGGATGGGCATATTTGTTTGATCCATGATGAAGAAATGCAGAGAAAAAATGCTAAAAAAAAGAGAACCCAGCCACGACAATGCGCCCGCCCCCCCCCCCCTTTTACTCAATCAAAGAACCCCTCCAAAGAAATATGATTTGGCACTTTATTTTAGTGCATTTACAACTATCACTAGAAAGAAATACTTAGTGGTCTTGATTTCGATGCATTACAAACCCTCATGAAGAGCATATGCTAAAAGTGAAACTTGGGCACAATAATCAAGGAAACAAATAGCACCAATATGATCTACTTGAAAAATTATGCACTTCCAAAAAAAGAATTGCCCTAATACGAGGTCGTATGAGAAAGTTATGATCCTCTGAAGTTTTCAAAACGAGAACTGTGCATAGTCACGGCTGAGAATCTGCAATTTCTGAAGAATTCATGCATGAAAATCAAAAAACAACTCCACTAGTGGATAGAGCACAAAAAAATAGCCAAGGTCATAATAAGAATCATCAAAATCGGAGTTCGTATGAGCAAGAATGAGACATTTGAAAACTGCATTCAAATCTGCGACTGCCAATGGAGAGGGGTATGGCTGTAGCTTTTTGTGCTCGATTCTGCAAAATATATAGCTTGCATGCAAAAACTAAAAGATATCCAGATAGTTTTTCGGTGCTGCAAACAAAACCCAAAAAGCGTTTTTCTTGCTGATGTACAGAAGATGTTGTAGTGTAAATTAGACGCTTTTAACAGTAAAAAAGGTTCCAAAAATCAAAAAACGACCCTAGCAACCAAAATATGACATGCAAATACTGATTGAAAACTCCAAATATGCAAGTTGGTTGTCAGATTTGAGATTGAAAACCCCAGAGAAAAACCATTTTTGTCAAAACTTTTTTGATTCTCAAAATCATCCAAAGATGCAAGAGAAGAGCATACCTCATTTTTCAAAAAATTACAATAAAATTTATTAGCCCCCCCAAATCTCTCAAATAAGGAAACTAAATTCTACTCTTGCACATAGAAAAGATCTAATACCATGTTAGAATCCGAAAAGATTAATAACCTAGAAAACTAGTGCAAAGAATAAATATCTAAACTATGAATGCAAATGATACAAAATCAAAATAGCAACATAGAGTTAGTCTCCAAGAGAGTAATGCAAATGCTGAAGCAAAATAGCATTAAGAGAATGCAAAAACAAGAGATGCAAATACAAGTCAGGTAGCATGCTTATATAGGCTAAGAAGAGGGAGGAGGTGGCGACACCAACCAATGAGGAGCAACCATCTATCGGACTAAAGACAACAAAGTATCTTCTCAAGATAGCTAATGGATGCTCACATGTAGGAAGGTGACACCTCACAACCATTCACCTAATAAGACATGCTTTATTAACCTAAGCGAGATTATTAAAAGTGTAGGAAAAACCTAGCAAAATAGGAAAAATAAAAAACTACACTAACATTCACCTCCATTGTCTGACTTTAGAATTTTTTATTTTCTATCCTAACTGATTTTCAACTAAGGCTTTGAACTCTTTGAATTTTGATAAATTTTAGCTAATTCTTTTTGTTTCTGAAAATAGATCCAAGATTTTCTAGAGTAATCATCAATAAAAAATTACATAGAAGAAGCACCCGTTAAGAGAAGGTAGAGACATAGGACCACAAAGATCAGTGTGGATCAGTTCAAGAATGGATTTAGATTTGTGAACACTTTTAAGAAATGATTGTTTAGTATTTTTTCCTAAAGCACATACATTGCAAATACTTAAGTGATCAGTTTTGAGACTAGGTAAACCTTTTACAATTTTTCCTATGGATGCCAATGCACGATAGAGAAGGTGACCTAGCCTCCTATGCCAAATTTTGGTGAAATTTGAAGTTTCATGACTAAGAGCTAGGTTTTGAATATTACAAAGTTTATAAAGACTTCCATCTCTAAATCCGATGGAAATGGCTTTCTTGATATTAGAGTTCTTGAGCCAACATAGAACTTTATCCTCTTGGAATGTGATTCTGAATCCTTGATCAACAAGACCAGAAATAGAGACTAGGTTTCTCTTTATTCCTGGTACATATAAAACATTTTTGAGTTGTAGTGTAATTCCTAACGTTAGGTAAATTGAACAGGAACCAATTCCTTTAATAGGATGAGTGGAGTTATCTCCAATGGTAACTTCTTCTGAGGCTTGTTCAGAGAAAGTTTGAAATTTGTCTTTAAAACTAGTGATATGACGAGATGCTCCACTATCTATGATCCATGTGTTGTGATTTGAGTTTAATTCACATGAAAGGGCTAAGTAAAAAGCATAGTTTTCTCTTTCTTCTTTCTCTACACCCTCTCCTTTGATTTTTGCTAAGGCTGCTTGAATTTTCTTCTTTTCAGGGCAGAAGTTATGCGAGTGACCAATTTTATCACATTTAAAACATTTAACTTTGGACCAATCATGTTGCTTATATGATTTGTTAGATTCCCTTTTGTTGTATTTAAATTTTCTTTTTTTGTTTGATTTCACATGACGTGCTTGAATTTCTCCCTCTTGATTTGTACTTAGTCCTCTTGAGACTAATCTAGATTCTTCTTGTGTGCATTCATTCTTTAATAAATCAAATTTAGGGAGTTCGGGTTGAGAGCTTAAACCTCGAATAAATGTTTTCCATGATAGTGGAAGACCTCTTAGTGCTATCATGCTGAGTTCTTTGTCATCAACTCGATTTTCCATTGCAAGTTGATCTTTTAGTTCATAAATCCTTAGAAAGTATGAAGTAATAGATTCTCCATTTTTCATCTTTATATATAGTAGATCTTGTTTTAGGGTTAGTAATCTACTAGTATTGTTGATTTCAAATGAATCTCGAATAGTGAAGAACATCTCAAATGTAGTCTTGAGACTAGATATGGATGGAAGAATATGATCTTTTATAGAATCTATTATGATTTTCATTGCTTTATTATTATGTTTTTCCATGTTACTTTCTCTGGTTCATTTTCAGGCATGGATATGTTTGTCTCAATATATTCCTCTAATTCCATTTCCCTTAATATTATCATTACTCTAATTTTCCATGATGAAAAATTAGATGCACCCTCAAGCCTATCTTCTAGTCTCACGTGATTCACCATTTTAATAATATAATTTAACTTTTGAAAAAATTTGAGATTTGAGATTTTAATTTTGAGTAATACCTTTTCTTATCAGAATGACTCTGATACCATCAAACTATTACAATAAATATGGGAACAATAGATACTCTTACTTGTATCACAGTAGTGCAAAGTTGTTCTTCAAATAATGGTGATCTTCGAATTGCTTATGTGTAGAATTTCCTTCTCTGTATATTGCTGATAATATAGATTGTATGCTGAATATAACAATGATCTTGCAGATTAGATTACAGAGGAAAAGAACTGGAAAGTATTTGTAATGTTTGGTATGCAAGTCGCTGGGTTTGAGATGCCGTGTATAGATGTCATTCCCACCGATCTGCGTCGGATATATATACATATGCAACAGTTATGACCCATAGAGTCATGACCCTACGTTGGATATATATACATATGCCACGTAGGGTCATGCCTCTACGGAGGCATAATTAACTAATGGTTAGTTGGAGTAAATCAATACTGCATTAATATAAACAGTCGGCAATGCCATAGGCAATAATACAATGCCATTGTAAAGCAGTCTGTCGAATATATAACCTGTTGATAAGAATATCAATCGCATGTTTATGGTAATCATTAACAACTCATATATATATATATATATGTGTGTGTGTGAGAGAGAGAACATCAATTATGATTATTAGATAAATATGATACAGGCTTGCATAAGACTGATTACTTCTACAGACGCTATCCATCAACAGATAAAACTTCATAATAAGTAGAAATTAAATAATAGAAGTTTTAGTAATATTAAATTATATATATATATAAATATAATGGATAAATAATGATACTAATTGCTTAAAGTACACAATATAATTTATGATATTTTAATAAATATATAATATAAATTAATATAATAAATGATAATAAAATATTATCATGTTATAAATATATTATATAATGTAATAGATAATTTAAGTATAATATTTAATAGTAGTATAAAATATCTATCATTCATAATATTTAATAATAATCAGTATAATAAATGATAATAAAATATTATCATTATAAATATATTATAAAATGTAACAAATAATATAAATATAATATTTAATATAGACTTTAATATAGACAAATATAAAGATAAAACTTCTATAAAACATTAAAGCTATTATAAATACATTAAGATAATTATTTTTATTCCAATTCAGGTGATCTATTGCATATGTATAAATAAGGGGAATATATACAAATTGACAGATATAGAAGGATTTTTTCTGTCAAGAAGGAAAATTAAATTTGAAATGCAAAGAACCCAATTTAGGGACATTACATGGACCATGCCCATCCCATGGTGGCACCATTCTAATGTAGAAGCATCCTTGGCCTATTTGCAATCTTGCATCCCCAAAAAGATATTTGCTTTTTTCTTCTTTTTTCTTTTTTCCAATTATCTGTCTAACAGTTATTTGTTCTTTCCAAATTCCACAGGATTGGCTTCTTATTGTGGACCTATCATGGATCATTATCCTATGTTCACAGAATTTAATGTTATACTTGGGAGTTATTCTTCATATTGGGTGCTAATTTCCTATGTTGTTCTTCATAAGATGCGTGGTATTTGTTTTGGCGAGGTTCTATATTTAAAGGTTAGCTTATGCGCTCTTGAATCTAGATGGTTGGATAACGGTGGACCTATATCTAAGGTTGCCGAAGATACTATAATGTATTATGTATTTGGTCATTAATTCATTGAGGGTTAGTCCTATATTGTATAACACATTTCCTATTGTTGGAAATTGTGAATTCAAAGCCGACCTGTGTGTCCTGATGGCTATATATGTAATGTAATTGAGTCTTGTAGATAAGAAAGAAGAGTAGAGAAAGAGGATAGCTCGAGGGATTAGAGTTTGGTCTATAATTTAGAATGTATTGGCCATATCAGAGAAGACCTTATAGCCAAACATGTATCATGTTCATTTGATGCAATTCAAGATCTGTTGTTAATAAAAGAGTTTGTTTTCAATTGTATCTTGTTATACTTCTATTGTGTTGTATTTGTTAGGGGTTTGGTCATCTCCTTTGGGGATACACTTGCTTTGTATTGCATCAGATGGTATCAGAGAAGATTTGGATCTTGTGGTAGTTTCTTGGTGGACTTGCCAAGATCTACCTTTCACAGTTGTGAGGTGGCAGATTATGGTTTTGGCTCACAATTGCGAAGGACTTACACAAGTCTTGGTATCCTATTACAGACCTGTTGACTTCTTGTTGCTAAATAGATCGCCGAAGATTGAGGCAATTGCACCTTGTTTGATTTAGTATGCTGCCTAGAACGATGAATCCTAGGAGGTTGGAACATATGTTTGAAAAATTCAAGGCATAGATGAGGAATGAGATTTGAAATGTCTTGAGTGGCTTGAGAAGGAATGCTGAAACATAAGATGAATTGAAGATCTTGAATTAATTGGAGTGAAGATCCCTACAAAGGAGGAAAGATCACTGAGAGCTATGGCAGAAGTTGGTAAGAGTCATAGAGTGGAAGTATCAAATTATTCTGGTTTTTAGATGATGAGGAATTGATAGATTGGATTAATCAACTTGAGGATTATTTTCATCTTGAGAATATTGCAGATCCACAAAAAGTTAGGTTAACAAAGTAAATTGAAAGGTCATGCTGCCTTGTGGTGGAAAGAATTACAGAAAGATAGAGAAGATAATGGTGAACCTAGATTACTAGATGGAAAAATATGGTTTCTAGATTGAAGGCTAAATTCATTCCTAAAGATTATGAAATTGAATTGTTTAAGAAGTTATAGAACTTGAAATAGAAGGATATGTCTTTTGAAAGAATATACTAAAGAATCTTACAAGATACAAATCAGATCTAGACATAGTAAACTATCTTAAAAAAAGTTTCAAGATATGTAAATGGTTTGAAATTTATATTCAGGATGAATCAAGTATATTGAAACTTAGTTCAGTTGAAGATGCTTATCAATATGCATTGAAGGCAGAAAATAACTTAGGAAGAAAGAAAGGTAAATAGTTGACAAAAGTGGATAAGGGTAAGCAAGTAGTCTCTAATAAGAAATTTGTAGTCAAAGGTACTTGTTTTAGATGTCGTAAAGATGGACACCAATCTTTTGAATGTCTTGGTGGAAAGATTGACAAACAAAACTTGGTAGTACAGGAAGATAAGAAAGTGGAAACTTTTGATTTTGCTTTGGCTTCACTTGAAGTTGGAGAATCTCTTCTGACGAGAAAAATCATTTTGGCTAAGCATGATGAGGAAACAATGCAAATAAGGAACTTATTCATAACTGTTTGTAAGTCTAGAGTTAAGTATTGCAAGGTTATTATGGATGAAGGTATTACTGATAATCTTGTATTTGAGGAAATGGTTAGAAAACATGGATTACAAAGATTGAAACATCTTACTCCTTATGGTATCAGTTGGTTTCAAGATGATCATTTGTTGTAGGTTAGAGAACAATGTTTAGTTAATTTCAATATTGGACCTTTTAAGGATAAGTCTTATGTGATATGGTTAGCACGAGTGATTGTCATGTTTTACTTGGAAGACCTTGACAATTTGACAGAGGAGCTCTACATGATTGTAGAAAGAATACTGTTACAACTAAGAAGGATGACTGAAAGTTTGTTTTAATTCCTTTGAAGGATGAGGAAGGAGGAAAAGAAAAGAACCTGAGTGTTTTCAAGACATTCAGTTTGAGTACACCAGAACCTATGGTTAAGGTTAGTATTGATGACAGATAGTCTGACTTAAGGAAGTTATTTGATTCTGTGAATAAGAACAAAGGTATCATTTGATCCTGTAAGTAGCAACAATAGCAGATCTGAGCTATTGGATAGAACAGCTGGTTGCAATAGTAAGTTTGGGAAGGCTTCTACATTGATTGATGAAGAGGATTTATGGGTTAAAACGGGCATGCGATTTCTATCCTAAACCCTTTTAAATGTTCATAGGTCCTTATGGAACATCTTTTCTCACCTTGGGAGTTTGATGCAAGATCGTCCTTCGGTTGTTGGCAATCTTGCATCCCCAAAAAGATATTTGCTTTGTTTTCTATTTCCCACTTATCTGTTTGACAGTTTGATTCGGCAAACACTTATTTGTTCTTTCCAGATTCCAAAGGCTTGGCTTCTTATTGTGGGCCTATCATGAATCATTATCCTATGTTCATAGAATTTAATGTTATACTTGGTTGGATTTATGCTTCATCTTCTCAGGTGCTGATTTCCTATGTTCTTCATACGATACGTGCTTTTTGTTTCGCCGAGGTTTTTGCATCACATTAATGAGCAATTCCCAAGTGTAGAGCTGCAAATTTGATTGCTTCATCTTTTGGCATCAAATTGAGTTGAAAGTAGGTATCCATTTTTTGCACCAATTCTCTTGCTGATGTATTTTCAAATCATTATTGTGATAGCCATGATTTCTAGTGTTTGAATACATCATTCAAAATTTTGTATAATCTTTAAAGGATATTTCTCCCTCAAGATTAGCATCCCTCTAGTCTTGTCTCAACTTTTGTTGCATCTCCAAGAAGGTGGATTCTTGCTCTCTTCTTTTTTCTATTGTTTGGAGAAATGTAGGCATCAATGGCCATGTGTGTGAGCCCCTTGTGTGAGGATTCACTCTTACCAAAACTACAAATTCCAAGCTAGGGACAATCTTCCACCTTTGAAATGGCACACTCAAAATCTCAATCCAACTAAATTTGCAAATAGACAAGAACCACCTCCTTATAAAGGGTTTGAAGAAATATTCATAAAGTTGTAATGAGCCAACATAACTTATAATTTATTATTTTATGATTTATTTAATTAATTAAAGAAGCCCTTATGATATTCATACTATTCAAATTTGGGACCAATTAATCAATTAATTTAATTCTCTTTCAATTTATTGAGGACATTACTATTTTGGCTACTCTGTCAACTAAATACTTAAGCATTTAATGGAAGATAAATCAAAATCAGTTGCAATTCCTTATCAATCTAATTGTGTGCAATTAATGTAAACAACAACATTCGATATATCAAACATAACTTTTTTGGCTAAGTTAGGAAAATTGTAATAACCCCAACTGGTTATAACTTTAACAAATACCAAATTCTTTAATACAAAATAATATAACGCTGATCTGAATAGTGATTGTTCCTAAATGCCAAACTAAAAGAGATATGCTCGCAAACTCCAAATGACTAACAGTGGTGAGCAAATATATTTTTTGTATTTTATTGGAACATATAAAGATTGGTTACAAATGAGAAAATATGCATCTTCAACAATGAGACTTAGGCAATGCATTCTATGATTTAAATGATATTAAATTAAAAAAACCCTACCAATGCCCTAAATATCTACTCTCAAACAATGCAAAATGTAATAGATAGAAACCTGGAATTGCTCCAAAAATTTGAATTTTAATATAGCAAGTTCTTGTAGCAGCGGCAACACTGTAGCAAATCACTGTAGTGACAACATTGTAGCAGAACTTTACTATAGCAACGATATTGTAGCAGAGTTACTATAGCAATATCTGACTTATTCCTTCTATCTTACTCCACAAATTTGGCCCTAGGCCACAAATTCGGCACAGCGAAAAGACTAATTTGTCTTCTCCAACAGCTGCAACCCTTCAAAAGATATTTCACCACCTCAGTTATGCAAATCTATGGGAGTGTTCGTTCCCAAAGATCAATGTAGCAGTTGCAGAAACCCTTGGCTCTACAAGTTATCCGATAGAGTAGATGGCAACACATTCGATGATCAACAATGAGGCTGCCCTCCCTATTTACTTTTTTCCTCCAATAGATGGACCTCCTTCTAGAAGAAATAAAATAATATTTAATTCCTCCTCCTAGAAGATTCTTTTAATTAATTAATTTTAGTCACTTTTAATTAAATTAATTAAATATAAAGTCACCTTTTAATTTTAAATTTATTTAATGACTTTATAAGTAATTAATTTAATCAATTTCTCCACTAAGAGACTAAAAAGATGGGGACATTAGAAAAGCCGAGTCAATTACTTCAAACTCCCTTTCTACTATATCATTTAAATACATATTGAAGCATATAATGGAAAATAAATTGAAATATTGCTTTCGGCCATGGCTGCAATATTTGACCAGTTTGATTGTGTATGAAACAATTGATCACATTATATTGCCTTTGGTGATATAGATTTCTATGTCTAATCTTCCTTTATGGTATATTAATGTCTAATCTTCCTTTATGGTATATTAATGTTGTTTCTGATATGAAATTGGATACATGCAATGCATGCAATACTGGTTGCAAGCAATATAGTTGTTGATGCTGTGTCTGAAAATAAAGTCATTATCTTGCCAGATGTCTACAAAGGGTGAAGTTGAAGGAAGTGGTTTCTATGACTTGTTCTGATCACGAAGGGGATGTTTAATGACATGAACATTGTAGACATGGCTGATCTACTCCAGAAGTTGTCATTGAATACTTGGGCGTCTAGTCCTTAGTATTGTAGATTAACGAGATGCAAATTCTAAAAATAGGAAAATTGCAGATACAGAAGACCATGTATGGTCATGATT
This sequence comes from Cupressus sempervirens, assembly GCA_028749045.1. NCBI lineage: Eukaryota > Viridiplantae > Streptophyta > Pinopsida > Cupressales > Cupressaceae > Cupressus > Cupressus sempervirens. Next base: position 872,995,415 of record CM053786.1, read on the forward strand.
GGAGTGAGAACTAATAGAATGAGTCACAATGGTCGATTGTAGATTGACCATCTTTGATTGGAGTGAGCACCAAGAGAATTAATCACAATGGGATTTTCTCAAGAATTGGGAAACGAAGATTGTAGAGATTGCGCAAATGACTGGAGAATAAAAATTGCAACCCATATTTTAGAGATTTTCTTCAAAATGCTCATATGGGGGAGAGAATAGTAAAATGACCATACATTGGGGGAGAGTGAAAGGTAATTGTTGGAGTAAATAAGGATTCACTTATTTACTTTCTTGAGTTTACTTAAGGCATCTACTTGTTGCTGCTCTTGAATTTATAAAAAAGGTTATTGTAGATTGTAAGGTGTCTCATAATAAATCCATTTTCATTCTGGTGGATGGTTCTCTATGAAGGTTTCTGCAGGTTGTGACATCTCAAGGGATATTTCTGCAAGCTGATATTCATATATGTGTTTCGATAGCTCATTTAATTGACTATTTGATTTTGCGCTCTCATTAGTCATCTCCTATGGCAGTTAATTATTGATAATTATCAATATTGCTTTAGTTTTACGTGATTATAGTGGCATTATTTGTCACAAGAAAGTGATATTCATTTTTGGATGCTCTAATATTTAGGCAATATTACTCTGTTTCTCGCTACATTGGTTTGATCTAGTCTAGTTTTCTGGATAACCTTTGTCGTTTGAGCATTTATTTCACCTTATTGCAGATCCACATATACCAATTTGTGAGAAGAGATTCCTTTTGGTTTTCAGCGTCTTTGGAGATCCCCTACCCTTGGTCAGCAACACATTCATGTATTTCCTTTAGGTGATGGAAATTATATATATGCAGTGTTTCCCTTGCCCACAATTTTCATTCTTGGTTTGTGTTACTTCCTAGTAAGAAGCAATCTAGACATCTTGGCAACAATCTTCTCATTGAATCGAGTCATTTCTTTCTACAGCATACATATTTGTGAGAGCTTTTGCTATTAGATCCAGCTTTGTGTGGCTGTGATTTGGACAACATATTTTTGCAATGATAGTCATCTATGTTTACCAACGACCAACATATATTTTTGTATTTTTTCGACATGCAACATTTCTTCATTTGATTTATTAATTGCTTTTGCTTATGGACCCACAAGAAACTATGTGCACTTGTATTGGGACTCTAGTCCCACATTGAGAAAGCAGCAATTTTCTAAGTTATTTTAATAAAGTGCACATACATTATGAATTGTGAGTTAAGTCTTATGCATTTTGTTGTTCGCTTTGTGTGCGTTTCCTGCAATGTAATCTTTGTGCTTGTTGACAATACCTGAGCATGTTATGGACTTTATCATATCTATGGTACAATGGGAGCCCCTTAGAAAGGTTGCCGACATGTAAATTCTTTGGCATGGGGTTCTCATGGGAGTGGGTTTCTTCCATTGAGGCTTTGTTTTGCATGGTTCAAAATTTTGACTTGTAGCAATTTGTGCATGTTGACCTGCTAATAAATGGCTTGGTGGCATGAGGACCCAGCACAAGTCTTATCTATTGACATCTACTTGCCCAGAGGTGTCCTCATATTTTTTCCTCACATTATATGCATTGAGGTCATTTAGGCATCTATCTAAGGGGTAGTCCCTAGGTACTAAAACATTTTCATTTCTGAGCAATTCTTGCCCATTCTTAGTAGGTGGTCATGCATGTGACTATGGGTCAATCTTCCCTACAAACTAATCCGGCTATCTTCTTTCATTGATTGGGCTTCATAGTGGTGATTTATTCCATAGCAGTGAAGTAGGCCAATTCGCTTGATAGGTCAATTGGCTTGTTTTTTTCTTTGCAATAGAGCAACTTAATCCAATTTCTTTTTTATTACTAGGTCAATCCATTGGATTTTTCGATGACTACTACATCCATTTCCACATTATTCTAGGTTGTCACCTTCTTAATTGATTACGCATATACCTAATTTGTGTCGTCAAGAAATAATGTAACGGGATGTACCTGTCGGGGTAACAGGATTTATGCGTTAGTGTATCGAGATGTTCCCGACGAGGTATCGGGAGGTTCCCGATGGTGTATCAGGAGCTTCCTGACGGGGTATCGGGAGGTTCCCGATGGTGTATCAGGGTGTTCCCGACGGTGTATCGGGAGGTTTCTGTCAGTGTATCGAGATGTGTGCTGTCAGGCCGACATGTATCGAGATGTATCCAGAAGGTTCTATTATTGTAGTTGACATGTTGTATGTGGCTGACGGATACCTTCGAGAAGGTTCCTCAGACAGTATTTATATCTCCCTTCGGGATCATTGTAATCATCATCATATCAGAACCTAATGTAATATCTTGGCATATGCGAATAATAAGAAGAGTTCTACTGTTCGAATTCGTGTTCATTATCTGTGTGCAATTCTTAATTAACCTACGCGGTAAACATTTGGTGCCGTTGCCCGATGGACCTAGAAAGGAAGGAGAATGAAGAGTAATGCCGAATCAGCTGAACAAGAATAAGAACAAACTAAAGGACAAGGACAAAATACACACAGCACATGACGATCTGATTTTGGAGCAGCAAGCCGAACGCAGAAAGAGATTCTAGAAGATTGCTGCCGACGGATGCAGAAGTGCGAAAGCATTGTTGGAGGAGACGCGACAGCGGGTGGAGTTGGTAGAAGAAGCACGCGAGGAGCTTTTGAATTGGTGTTCACCGAGGGAAGACAATCTAGACGGAAGAGAATCGACTCGCACGGCTCAGAGTGCCGAAGGAGCAAGAGCGTCAAGTGAACTCTTCGTCCAAGATCCACTTCCAGAAGGAATAAATTCACTTAACGGAGACCCTTCTTCACCAAACACAACTGTCGGGATACCAAGTGTGAGCGTCGGGATACCAGGTGTGAGCATCGGAATACCAAGTGTGAGCGTCGGGATGGCGGGACCAAAGGAGAAATTACCTAAATTTGATGGTGATGGAGTAGCTGATCCCACCCAGCATTGTAAAACCTGTGAAACGATTTGGAGAGCTAATGGCATAATGGATACAAATGAATGGACGAGGCAATTTTCGACAACCCTACGGGGTGTTGCAATTGATTGGTTTACTGATACTGATCCACAAAAGTTAAACAATTGGGATAACATTAAAAAGGAGTTCATCGCCAAATTTTAACTCCTGCGCGATGATAATGAAATTGTAGCGGAGATATTCAATACTAGCAAGGGAAGAATGAAACAGTCCGAGTCTTTGCAAGGAAATTGAAGGATTTGATCAATAAGATGGAGAATAAGCCAGCTGACGGGTTATAGAAATGATGGTTCATTGAAGGCCTTCACCCAAAGCTGCGAAAGAAGATGAAGATTGTGCCACCATCGACATACATTGAAGCATATAATCAGGCAATGAACCTGGAAAGTGAGCAGAAGACCAAGAAGAAGAAGAAGAATACTTCATCCGATTCAGACGATGACGCCTCTTCAGGAGAAGATAGCAGTGATGATGAGGGTAGCAGCAAGAAGGTTCATGCCCTTCAAAAAGACATGATTCGGATGATGAAGGAATTCAAGAGCATGAACAAAGAGACTAAGGGCAATGACCTATGGTGTACGGAGTGCAAGAAAGAAGGCCATACAAAGGGATCCTGCCCAAAAGATCAATTTTGTGAGATTTGCTAGATTATGGGACACTCGGTAAAGGAATGCCCTTTCAATTTGAAAACAAGAACACCGCAGCAAGTGTTCCTGACGCAGGAGGCATCCCCGTCAGGAGGGAACGGGAACCTCAGTACAGAAGGTGCCACATCGGGAGGATATAGAAACAATCAACGCGGTCAAAACAACAACAATAATGGCGGAAGGAGTCGAATTTAGTATGATGCGAATGGTCGGCCGATAGTTCAATGCCACGCATGCAATCTATGGGGTCATTTCGCTCGAGAGTGTACAACGGCAAACACACCGAAGTTGTTATGCAGATGGTGTGGACCTGGTGATCGTGAAGATGCTAGGTGTCCGAAGTCGGGAGTAAACTTGATCACCGTCAGGACGGACGAAGAAGAGGTTCAGGCCATCACACGGTAGCAAGCGAAAGTGTACCCCAACCTGGCGAAAGAAAAGAAGAGACTGGAGGAAGCAGGGGTAGAGATCCAGAGAGCAACTCAGGTAGGAACGACACACCTGAAAGACACGTTGAGTACCTCCGTACGGAACTGCGCAGAATAGAACATTGTATGGCAAATATTGCAAGCCGAGATACCCGTCAGGATAAATGATCTGTTGCTCACTATGCCTCAGCTCCGATCGGCACTCGCAAACATTGTTCCCGCTGCTAAACTCCCAGGAGAACATGGAAGGGAGCAGGAAAGTGGAGCAAGTACAACAGACAAAAAGGAGAAGGAAAGTGGCGCAAGTACAGAAGATCCGATGCTGTTAGCCCTCTCATCCGAATGCCATCCGACAGTCGTCGAAATGGGAATTCTCGGGACTGTATTGACAGAAACCATTGTGGACGGAGGGTCCGATGTCAATGTGTTGCCTGAAGACACCTGGAAAAGGTTGGGACAACTGACATTATGGCCGCCTACATTCCAACTGTTAACAGCCGATCAACATGGAATCAAGCCATTGGGAGTCCTGACAGCACAACCAGTGACAATTGGAACACAACCATTCTTGTTGGATTTCGTCATGATTCCACTGAAGCGGAGAGGATATGATGCCATTTTGGGTCGGGGGTGGCTGATACAAGCCAAGGCAAAACACGATTGGAAGAAAAATACTTTATCACTTGAAAGCAAAGGCCGGAAGTATGTGATCAATCTACACACTCAGATGGTTGGAGAAGAAGCTCTATCATTGGATTCCGAAGGAGAAGAGGATGAGAGGAGGCAGAGTATGGAACCCGATCAATAGGGAGTCCTATGATTGGAAGGAGATGATGATCTGGATTCAGTAAATGGTCTTTACCACTGGCAGATAGAGGATTACGAGCTCTTTCCAAGTTGTAATATGCTAAGGATCGACGAAGGTAAGAAAGAAGAAGGAAATGAATGTCTGAAGGAACACAGAGAGGCCAAAGGAGGAAAGGAAAGTCCGAAGGAACACAAAGAAGTCGACGGAGGAAATTAATGTCCGAAGGAACATGGAGAAGCCGAAGGAGGAAATGAATGTTCGAAACAACACAGAGAAGCCGAAGAAGGAAACACGGGTATGACTAAAGCTAAAGGAAAGAACATACAATATGAACCCGAAAGGAGGAAAGATTCCACTATACGACCGCGTAGGAGGAAAGTATTACGTCGAACCACATATATAGCAGAAAGATGCTAGCAGCAAGGAAGACACATCATACGGTCCGCACAAGAAACTAAGCGAAAGGGTTCAATAAAAGTTGTAGCAGTACAGAGTGAAGTCGTCGGGAGACGACTTTTCTTTTTGGGGGGTGATGTCGTTAGGAAATAATGTAATGGGATGTACCTGTCGAGGTAATGGGATGTATGTGTCAGTGTATCGAGATGTTCCCGACGGGGTATCGGGAGGTTCCTGACGGTGTATCAGGAGCTTCCTGATGGGGTATCGGGAGGTTCCTGACGGTGTATCAAGATATTCCCGATGGTATATCGGGAGGTTTCTGTCAGTGTATCGAGATGTGTGCTATCAGGCCGACATGTATCGAGATGTATCCAGAAGGTTCTATTATTGTAGTTGACATGTTGTATGTGGCCGACGGATACCTTCAAGAAGGTTCCTCGGACAGTATTTATCTCCTTTCGGGATCATTGTAATCATCATCATATCAGAACCTAATGTAATATCTTGGCATATGCGAATAATAAGAAGAGCTCTGCTGTTCGAATTCGTGTTCATTATCTGTGTGCAATTCTTAATTAACCTATGTGGTAAACAATTTGATTACATGACTTCATCAACATGGACAAGGAGACATAAGATCATCTACAACTTCTTACTATTTCTTATCTAGATTGAAAGGCATGTTGACATTTCTACATGGGTTTGTTTTTGTTGTGATGTGGAGCCTTATCAAACTTAGAGGTTAATGTTTCCCCTTTACTTGGCACGGTTCCCCTCAGACTATTATTATGGGGGTTTGGGGGCAACTCCCTTTGTGGGGTCTTGGGCTAGTGCCCCAGATGCGCTCCCTTTCATAGTACAGGGTGGGGTCGAGGGGCAACGCCCTCGCAGGGGTTTTCAGGGGCAACACCCTCAAAGCCAAAAATGAATTTACTATTGTAAAAGGTGTTGGCTGTTATTTTCCTATTCGACAACTTATTCTGGCCATAATTTTGTAAGGGGCAAAATGCTCGTATAAAATGGCTTAGGGTTAGGGATTTCATAATGTATGATGAGATTGTACCTTCTTGCAGTGGTATTGAGTTGTAAGGGATTGCACATTGTAATGACTCGATAATAATAATATTGGACTTCTTGTTGGTGAACATAGCCCAGGGATTGGGTGAACCATGTTAAATCTTTCTGTCTTGTGTTCTCTTTTGTGCAATTTATTATTTTCTAATATTGGTTATTGTAGAGTGGAAATATCACTCAAGTTTACAGAGATATGCTAATCATACAGAATAACACAATTGAGATACATATAAAGTAAAACATAAAATATACCATTAATACCACAATAACAGTAGGTGAGGAAATGGTTTATTTTATTAATACCAAAAATAACATGCGTACATTGACAATATTCCAAGTCCTTATAGAAGAGTCGGTCGGTTGGAAACCAACCGACACATTGCCTCACCTCGTAACTACCCAACTTGACTAGCTTTAACAAGTACTAAACATAATAGTTATTTTATTTTGACTACATCTTGTTTACCGCATGGATTAATTGATTAATGCACATAGACAATGAACAAGAACAACAACAGTACTCCGTTTATTATTTGCATATGCTAAAAGATTACATACAGTTGATGATAAGATAAAATAAGATGATTTACAATGATCCCAGACGGGGTATAAATACTACCCGCCAAACCTTCCTGAAGGGGTCCGTCAGCTACATAACAATACTAATCTGTCTGTCGACTACAAATATTTACCAACGACATGAACCTGTTGGCTACAAAATCTTTACCGACGACATGAACCCGTTAGCTACAAAATCTTTACTGACGACAAAACCTTGTCGGCTACACAATATTTATAGACGACATCATCGCCCCCAAAAGAAAAAGTCATCTCCGAATGACAATTACAAAATATCCGAGACAAATTAACAAAATACATTAATTGACTAACTACAACAAGATAGATCTATTTCCGTCACATCACTTTCACATTCGTCTTGTGCCTGCATCAAACTAGTCACGTTGCATCTGTAGCCTCTGCTAACACCATACTGTCTCCTCAAGCTGACCTTGATAGCCACCCATGCTACTTTCTTTGCTTCCAACTCCTGGGTACACTGAGCCAAGTGTCGCTGCACTGCCCTCAACTGGATGATCAACTCCTCCCGAGCTCTCTATACATCTACCATGACAGCCTCACATCCAACACCTACTCCAAGTGCCTCTGGTACATAGACACTCCATGCCTGCAGCAGCTCCAGGTCTCACCAACTGGTCACACTTCTCACGACTGATAACAGTAGCGACTGGGGTTCTAGGGGGCATCGCCCCTGCTGGGTCCTGGGGCAACACCCCGGGCGCGCTCCTTGTCGTGATATAGGGCAGGGTTGATGGGCAGCGCCCCTCGCTGCCAAGACCAAATTAGCACTTTTGAAACCACACAAAACACCATTTTCGTGATTTTCTTTCAATCCCACACTCCTTTTGGCAACTGCTTGCATTTTCCACTTGTTTATGTCTTTCCCTTCCTTTTAGCACTTGCGTTACTCGTTCCGAACTGCTTCAATCTGTCGTCATTTTTTTCTTTTTAAAAAAATTGGTTGGCTCCTACTTAACTGCTCTGTTGCTACACCACCTGCCGTAGATTCTGTCTGCTACTTGGTAATGTCTCTTGCATGCCAAGGAGGCTAATGAGCATTGGAAAAATGAAGCCGCAGATAGAAGAATGAAACCTTAGTGAAAATAAACAAGTACTGCAACTCGTGGGATCACAATGCGACCGGCGGAAAGATACATAACAACACAACCCGCTGAACTAGGGAGCCATCTGTAGATAGAGAAGTTTGCAGGAAATAAAGGAAACCGCAGAAGAATGAACACCACCAGGGGTGGAAGAAGATGTCATCGAGGGAGAATGAAGACAACCCGCAATCACAATGCAACCCTTTCCTCCAGACTTCGCCATCCTATGACAACGAGGGAGTCATTCGGGCTTGGCCATTCTGCGACGACGACGGAGTCTGCTTGGCATGGTACATCTTCAGCTTCGACCCGTTGATTGTTGAGGCACTTCTTGTCCATCCAAGGTCCACAATTTTATTGTTCCATTGTCGTCTACCTCCCGAATCTGGTATGGTCCGACCCATCCGACCTTAAACTTTCCTGGTTTATTTCGTCTGTCATACTTCAACATCAACTGGCTCGACTGAAACTTGTTTAGCTTTAGATGTTTATCGTGCCACGCCTTGCATCTATTCTGTATCACCTTTGTGGCCCATTGTGTCTGCAATTTTGTCGGCTGCCATCCCTTGCTGTCAATAACTGTATTCTTGATTTTATGGCGGAAGTTTTTATTAAGCCTGTTCTCTTTGTTTCCTGTGCAGACCGTGCGATGTGTTTTTCTTGCTGCCGGCACCCTTCTAATATATCAATGGTTCGTCGTGACATTTTCTTTCTGCGCAGTCGTACAGTGGGATCTTTCTTTTTTCTGGGTTCTTACTGTATGTTCTTCCCCTCAGCTTTAGCCAGAACTGCCTTTCCTTCTTCCACTTCTCTGTATTCCTTCGGACATTCATTTTCCTCTTCTTCCTCACCTTCATCCACCCTTAAAATATTACAGCTCGGAAAGAGTTCGTAGTCCTCTATCTGCCAGTGGTAAAGACCATTGACAAAATCCAAATTGTTGTCTGTTGATCCTCCTTCCAACCGCAGGACTCCCTCCTGATCTGGTTCCACATGCTGCCTCCATTCATCTTCTGCTTCAGAATCTGAGGACAAAGCTTCTTCCCCCACCATCTGGGTGCGCAAATCAATGACGAATTTCCTCCCTTTTCTTTCAAGTGATAGTGTTTTTCTTCCAGTCATGTTTAACTCTGGCTTGAATAAGCCATCCGCAGCCCAGAATGGCATCGTATTCTTCTCTTCAGCGGGATCACGACAAAGTCAAGCAGGAATGGCTGTGTGCCAATTGTTACCAATTGTGCCATCAAGATGCCGAGAGGTTTTATGCCATGTTGATCTGCTGTCAACAACTGGAATGTAGGTGGCCACAACGTCGATTGTCCCAGCCTCTTCCAGGTATCCTCGGGTAAGATGTTCACGCTGGACCCTCCGTTGAAAATTGTGTCCGTCAGCACACTTCCAAGAATCCACATCTCGACGACCACTAGATGCCGTTCGGATGCGAGTGCCAGCAACACTGGGTCTTCTCCACTGGCAGCAGTTTCCTTCTCTCTTCCTGGTTCTCCTGGTAACTTAGCCGCTGGCGCGATATTTGTGAGTGTCGATCTGAGATGAGGCATTGTGATCAACAGATCATTGATTTTGACAGGTACCCCCGTTTGTAGTATTTTTCGTACAATGTTTTGCTCGGCCCAGTTCCTTGGTGAGGTGCCCGTGGTGTCCTTCAACTGAGATATCTTCGCGTGTGTTGCTTTCTCAATTTCCTTTTGTACTTCTTCTAGCCTCTTCTTTTCCTCCTCAGGGTCGGGGTATAATTTTGCTTGTTTTCGTGTGATTGCGAACACCTCCTCTTCGTCTGTTCCGACGATGATTAGATTTACTCGAGACTTCGGGCACTTGGCATCTTCATGATCGTCGGGTCCGCACCATCTGCATAATAATTTTGGTGTGTTCGCCGTTGTACAATCCCTGGCAAAGTGGCCCCACAAATTACAGGCTCGGCATTGAATGATCGGCCGCTTGTTCGCATTGTACTGAATTCGACTCAGGCTGCCATTGTTATTGTTATTATTTGCATTGTTGTTGTTCTGCCAACATCTATTATTTCTATATCCTCTGGACGTGGCATCCTCCATGCTTGTGTTCCCGCTCCTTCTGGATGCAGAAGCCTCCTGTGCTAGGAACACCTGTTGAGGTCCTCTGGTTTTTATGTTGAAGGGGCATTCTTTTGTGCAATGTCCCATGATCTAGTAGATGTCACAGAACTGGTTCTTTGGATAGAAGCCCTTTGTGTGACCTTCTGCCTTACATTCCATGCACCATAGTTCGCTTCCCTTTGTTTCTTTCTGCATGTTATTGAATTCCTTCATCATTTGGATCATGTCCTTCTCGAGGGCTTGGAACTTTTTGCTGCTGTTTTCCTCATCGCTGCTTTCTTCTTCCGAGGAGGAATCGTCATTTGACTCAGAGGAGCTACTCTTTTTCTTCTTCTTTTTCGTCTTTTGCTCACTTTTCGAGTTCAGTGCCCGGTTGTACACTTCAGTTGGTGACGATGGTGGCACGATCTTCATTTTCTTTCGCAATTTTGGGTGTAGGCCTTCAATGAACCACCTTTTCTGTAATCCATCAGCTGGCTTATTCTCCATTTTGTTGATCAAGTCCTTCAACTTCCTGGCATAGACTCGGACTGTTTCATTTTTCCCTTGTTTTGTATTGTCTATCTCTGCTACAATTTCATTGTCGTCGCAGAGTAGTTGAAATTTTGCAATAAACTCCTCCTTTAGGTCGTCCCAAGTGGTTAATTTTTGGGGATCTGCATCGGCGAACCAATCAATTGAGACACTCTGTAGGGTTGTCGAAAATTGCCGAACCCATTCATTTGTATCAGTTATGCCATTCGCCCTCTAGATCATTTCGCATGTTTTACAGTGTTGGATCGGATTGGCTCTACCATCACCATCAAACTTCGGCAGCTTTTCCTTTGGTCCCGCCATCACTACTAGATTTTGGGCACGGGTGTTGTTCGGTCCTGCAACACTTGTCAAGAAATAGTGTATCGGGTGCATCCCGTTAGTGTGTCAGGGTGCATCCCGTTAGTGTATCAGGAGCATTCTGTTAGTGTATCGGGAATGTTCTGTCGGTATCGAGAAGGTTCTGCTGTTGTAGCCGACATATTGTATGTGGCCGACGGATACCTTCGGGAAAGTTCCTCGGATAGTATTTATATCCCCTTCGGGATCGTTGTAATCATCATAACAGAAGGAGCATAATGTAATATCTTGGCATATGCGAATATAGTTTTGCTATTCTTATCTGCTATTTTGTTCCATTGTTTGTATGCATTATTTTCTTTAACCAGTATGGTAAACATTTGGCGCCATTGTCCAATGGACTTGGAAAGGCAGGCAAATGAAGAGTAGTGCCGAATCAGCTGAACAAGAATAAAAACAAGCTGAAGGAAAAGGACAAAATACACACAATACAAGGAAATCTAATTTTGGCACAGCAAGCCGAACGCAGAAGGAGGTTCCAGAAGATTGCTGACGGACACAGAAACATGAAGGAATTGTTGGAAGAAACTCGATAGCAGGTGGAGTTGGTGGAAGAAGCAAGGGAGGAGTTTTTGAATTTGTATTCGCCGAGGGAAGAGAATCCCGACGAAAGAGAATCGACTCGCACAACTCCGAGTGCCAAGGGGGCAAGAGCGTGGAGTGAACTCTTCATCTGCGATACACTTCCAGAAGGGACAGATTCGCTGAACAGAGTCCTTTCTTCACCAAACAGCACAGCTGTCGAGATACCAAGCGTCGGTGTTAGGATGGTAGGACCAAAGGAGAAGTTGCCTAAATTTGATGGTGATGGAGCAGCTGATCCCATCCGACATTGTAAAACCTGCAAAACGATTTGGAGGGCCAATGGCATAATGGATACAAACGAATGGATGAGGCAATTTCCGGAAACCCTATGGGGTGTGGCAATCGATTGGTTTACTAATACTGATCCACAAAAGTTAAACAATTGGGATAGCATTAAAAAAGAGTTCTTTGCAAAATTTCAACTCTTGTGCGATGATAATGAAATTGTAGTGGAGATATTCAATACTAAGCAGGGGAAGAATGAAACAATCTGAGTCTTCGCGAGGAAGTTGAAGGACTTGATCGATAAGATGGAGAATAAGCCGGCTGATGGGTTACAGAAAATATGGTTCATTGAAGGGCTTCACTCGAAGCTGCGAAAGAAGATGAAGATCGTGCCACCATCGACATACACTGAAGCGTACAATCGGTCAATGAACCTAGAAAGTGAGCAGAAGACCAAGAAGAAGAAGAAGAATAGTTCATCCGATTCAGATGACAATGCATCTTCAGGAGAAGATAGCAACGATGATGAAGGCAACAGCAAGAAGGTCTGCGCCCTCCAGAAGGACATGATTCGGATGATGGAGTTCAAGAACATGAACAAGGAGACTAAGGGCAATGATCTATGGTGCACGGAGTGCAAGAAAGAAGGCCATACGAAGGGATCCTGCCCAAAAGATCAATTTTGTGAAATTTGCCAGATTATGGGACATTCGATAAAAGAATGCCCTTTCAACCTAAAAACAAGAACACTGCAACAAGTGTTCCTGGCACAGGAAGTGTCCACGTCTGGAGGTAGCGGGAACAACAGTACGGAGGGTGCCACGTTAGGAGGATACAGAAATAATTGGTGTGGTCAAAACAACAACAATAGCGGCAACAACAATAATGGTGGAAGAAGTCGAATCCAGTATGATGCGAATGGCCAGCCGATAGTCCAATGCCGTGCATGCCTGTGGGGTCACTTCGCCCGATTGTGCACAATGGCGAACATATCGAAGTTGCTATGCCGATAGTGTGGACTTGGCAATCATGACGATGTTAAGTGCTTGAAGTCTGGAGTAAACTTGATTATCGTCGGGACGGACGAGGAAGAAGTTTTGGCAATCACTCGGAAGCAGGCGAAGCTATACCTTGATTCGACGAAGGAAAAGAAGAGACTAGAGGAAGCATGGGCAGAGATCTAGAGAGCAACGCAAGTAGAAATGGCACACCTGAAGGACACGCCTGGTACCTCCGTACGGAACTGTGCAGAACAGAACATCATACGACAAATATTGCAAGCTGAGGTACCCATCAGGATAAATGATCTGTTGCTCACTATGCCTCAACTCCATACGACACTCACAAATATAGTTCCGATTGCTAAGCAACCAACACAACAAGAAAAGGAGAAACAAGGGGGCGCAAGTGCGGAAGACCCGATGCTATTAGCTATTTCATCCGGACGCTATCTGACAGTTGACGAAATGGGCATTCTCGAGATTGTGCTAACGGACACGATTGTGGATGGAGGGTCAAATGTCAATGTGCTACCAGAGGATACCTAGAAAAAGTTGGGATAGCCAACATTGTGGCCACCTACCTTCTAGTTGCTAACAGTCGATCAACATGGAATCAAGCCATTGGGTGTCCTGACAGTGCAACCAGTGACGATTGGAACACAACCGTTCCTGTTGGACTTTGTCATGATCCCACTGAAGTGGAAAGGATATGATGCTATTCTAGGTCGAGGGTGGCTGATACAAGCCAAGGCGAAGCACGATTGGAAGAAAAATACTTTATCACTTGAAAGTAAAGGCCGAAAGTACGTCATTGATCTACACACTCAAATGGTCGGCGAAGAAGCTCTATCGTCAGATTTCGAAGGAGAAGAGGATGAAAGGAAGTAGAGTATGGAACCAGATTAGGAGGGAGTCCTACGATTGGAAGGAGATGACGATTTGGATTCAGCAAATGGTTTTTACCATTGGCAGATAGAGGACTATAAACTGTTTCAGAGTTGCAACGTATTGACGATAGAGGAAGGACACAGTGCTGATGAATTTCCAAGGGAATTCACCGAGATGAAGGAAGGAGATGCGCCACTGGATGTGACACCTACACATAAGTTCACTAAAGGGGAACCCATCAAATATAATGAAGCCACGCTGTAGACCATGAAATTAGGAGATGAAGCCGAACCACGAAACATACTGGTGGGAGATAACTGGGACCCAGTACTGAAGGCAACAACATTCAGGATATTTTTGGAGTATAACGATGTGTTTGCATGGACATTCAAGGACCTGAAAGGAGTACCCCCAGAACTATGTGTGCATTGCATCTTGTTGATCGAAGGCGCAGTACTTGTACGGAAGTAGCCCTACAGGATGAACAAGAACTATGCGGCACAGGTTACGGAGAAAATCAACTAGATGCTGGAGGCCGGCATTATCTTTAAGGTGTAGACTAGCGAATGGGTGTCCCCGATAGTAATCTCACTAAAGAAGGATACCACTCAGATCTGGATATTGTTCGATTTCAGATGCCTGAATGCAGTCACCATCAAGGATCCATTCCCAATCCCATTCACAAACAGCATCCTGGAGGAGGTAGCGGGACATGAGATCTACTCAGTTATGGATGGTTTTTCCAGATACAATCAAATTTCAATCGCAGAGGAGGATAAGTTGAAGATGACCTTTGTCGTAGAAGATGGGGTGTACGCCTATAATCGGATGCCATTCGGTCTGTGCAATGCGCCTGCGACATTCCAGTGGATCATACTGCACATCTTTGATAAGATGTCTGTCGGAAACTTCAAGGCATTTCTGGATGACATTTGGCAGCATTGGGCGAATGTATGGAGAGATGCCAACACGCGCGCCTGGCCCTAAACTTGAAGAAGTGCAGGTTTATGGTTCCCCAAGGAAGTTTGCTCAGACACATAGTCTGTAAGGAGGGGTTGAAGATAGATCCGGATAAGGTGAGTGATATTGGAGATGCAGCCGTCTACTAATGTAACGGAGGTAAAATCTTTCCTTGGACATATAGGCTATTACAGACACTTCATCAAAATTTTTGCCAAGGTAGCATATTCGCTGGATAGGTTAACGTGCAAAGGAGAATCATTCTGATGGGAAAAGGATCAAGATGAAGCATTTGAAGGGCTCAAAGTACGGTTGGCTACGGAACCCATCCTGGCATATCTGGATTGGAGCAAAGAATTTCATGTACATGTTGATGCGTCCAACTTTGCAATTGGAGCAACCCTGGCACAAACAGGTACCCACAGGCTGGATCACCTGATCTACTTTGCCAGTCGACTACTATCAAAAGCCGTACAAAATTACAGTACGACCGAACGGGAAGCTTTGGGGATGGTCTACGTAGTACAAAAATTTCGTCATTACTTGCTGGCGACACCATTCATCTTCTATGTCGACCATCAGGCTCTACTATATATGATCAACAAACCTGTCATTCAAGGAAGGATCAGTCGCTGGTTAATACTGTTGTAGCAGTTTACCTTCAAGATCATCGTACGGCCGAGGAAGAAACATGTAAGCGCAGATCATTTGTCACGTATCAGAATAGGAGAGCCGACAGACGGTGTGAATGATGACTTCCCTGATGCACAGTTGTTTCAGATTGCTGTACTACCGAAGTGGTACACGAGCATAGGCGAGTACCTATCGACGGGACAGTTTCCAAGTAGCATGCCACTGAATGAAAGACGGAAGTTGGTGATATGGAGCCGAATGTTTCAGCTGATTAATAGGCTGTTGTATAAAATGGGACCCGATCAGATCCTAAGGTGATGCGTCCTGGAGGAAGAGATCCCACAGGTACTGAAGGAAGCACATGAAGAATCGACAGGACACATGGGGCTAGACACAATTGCACGGAAGATACTCCTGGTAGGACTATGGTGGCCGACGGTATACAATGACGCCAAGGAGTGGGTCATTTCTTGCGATACATGTCAGTGTGCCGGGAAACCTTTGAAGAGAGACTTCATGCCTCTGAATCCCTCTCATGCTCAGGAACTCTTTGAATGATGGGGATTGGACTTCATCGGACCTCTGAAGGTGAGTAGAACCAGAAGCTGTCGATACATCGCCATAGCGACGGAGTACTTGACCAAATGGGTGGAGGCACGCGCACTGTCAGATAACTTGGCGGTAAGCACATCAAAGTTTATTTATGAGAAAATTATTACTAGGTACGGGATTCCATTGCAGCTAACAAGTGATCGAGGAGGACATTTTGTAAACCATGTTATCCACCTGCTCACCATGGAGTTTAAAGTTTATCATTCATTATCAAGTCCGTACTACCCAAGAGCAAACGGACAGGCCGAGGCTACTAATAAAATCCTGGTATCGATTATATACAAATCCTACGCGGTTGAGGGTGAGGGCTGGGAGGAAAAATTACCCTCAGCCCATTGGGCTTACCACATGACGTATAAAGTTACAATGGGGCACACGCCGTTTCAACTGATGTTTGGATAGGAGGCCGTAGTACCAGCGGAATTCATGATACCAAGCCTGCGGATAGCACTGGAAAACAAGTTGGGCGATATGGAAAGCTTGAAGGAGCGGTTGTGCAAATTAAATAGGCTGGAAGAGAAGCAATTATTAGCGCAGTGGGTGACTGAGGTAATGCAGAATAGGCGGAAGGCATGGCACAATAAACACCTGAAACTGAACAAGTTTCAACCTGGACAGTGGGTATTGAAGTATGACGGCCGCAATGAGATCAAGTCGGGCAAGTTCAAAGTTAAGTGGGTCGGGCTGTATCAAATCCGCGAGGTAGGTGACAATGGAGCGGTCAAGTTGTGGACATTGGATGGACAGGAAGTTCCGGATACTGTGAACAGGTGCAAGTTAAAGATTTATTGTGCGCTCAGTAAGCCGTCGCTACCCACATAAAGGAGCAGTTGAATTTTCTGCTTCAAAAATTTGAAAGAAAAAGAAAAAGAAAAAGAAAGAATTCACCGTACAGTGTTTACCGTATGGCATTGCAAGTGAACATAAAGTGCACCGTATGATGTTCTTCATGGTCACCGTACGGTAATCTTTAAAAAAGGTCACCGTACTGTACGGCATTATATTACCTTCACAGACCAAGGGTGTTAGGAACATTAGCAAACAAGAATGTATGTACGGTGATCAAATTTGGAGGCACACATGAGCACCATACGGCATAAATTTGGCTGCACACTTTCTTCACCATACGCCTCCATCTTAATTCATGAAGTAATCACTGTACGACATTTTGGTGACGTTGAATATAGTTTCCATTAGACCATCGTATAGACTCCCAAGTGTCAATATAAGAAGGATATGTACGGCTTTGGAGATAGGGCATTCTTTGGGAGGCGTTCTTTGCACATTTGTTGGGAAGCATTCATTGTACAGCTCTTTAGGCGTAGGTGTTGAACAAGTGTATGGGTTAAAACCCTTTACAGGCAAATATACAATCGTTGTAGGGGGGCTGCCCCACAAGTTTTTGTACAGATTGTGCATAGGAGGGCTGCCCCACAAGCTTTGAGGCTGAGTATTAGTTAGAAGATTGCTCTTTGAGGTGGAATTTTGTGCAAATGCAAGAATGTGGAGTGGTAAAATCATTCCAAGCGCCTAGACTGGAGATGTATAAGAGACCTAAGTAGCTTCAAATTGCTGGTGTACGGCATTCAAGAGGAGGGTTTAGTATGACATACAGAGGAGAGAAGCCGTACAACATACAAGAGCACAGGCAAAGGGCTAGTATCCGTACACACATCTAGAAGGGGTTTTTGTCGCCGTACGGACGAATAACTGCCCTAACAACTTTATTTTCAACAAATTTGTAAAGCCATAATATGCAATCAGCTGGTAAGAGGGCTTGGAGGAAGCAACTAGAACAAGATTTAGCCATGAACCAAGATGTGTAGGCAGGACCCTCTCAAGCACGGCCATGGGGAAAGGACAAAGGCAAGCACAGGGCAAAAGTGCAGAATCATCCGAATGTGCAGACAATGCCACGAACTATAGTTTTCGAAGGGCTGAATGGATGGGACTGTCAAAAATGGTGGGATAAACATTCGGATACTCACCTGGTTAAAGCAAGCATCAGAAAGGCACAGGTGGAGTGGGCTATCCGGATGCCACTTTTTTGTATTCAAGACTTCGAGGGCATCTTGCGTGGATTCTCGGAAGTGCTCCATTCCATATCTAGGGTATGACATTGTGGTATCTTTTTGGCCAGCTGATTTTACGAGAGTATTTGGTATACCAGGAGTGGCGCAAGGTGGAGCCAAGATTGATGGTAAACCCAAAAAGATGAACAAGGAGATGAAGTTGTAGCTAATACGGATGGTGTGTAACGACGAGGTACAACAGTAGATGGATACCCTTATGGACACTTCGAAGGGAAGAGGGCTGCGGAAGTCCGATATTCGAGGGGGCCATTGGAAGTGCCTGATGGATGTGGTAAAAAATAGGCTTACAGGATCCAGTATGGCATTCGACATTTCCTTCCCATTGGTCAGTATGATGAATGGGATCATGAACAAGAAGGTGTATGACTGGGCTTCACTGTTAGCTACGCATGTGGATGAGTTCATGACCCTACAGCACAAAACATTCTATATGTCGCACTACGCCATTAGACTCTTTCTAGAAGCTATGGCCAGGACGATACCCCATGAGCAATTGGAAGTTAAGCCAAGTTCAGTGGTACCTGGTGAGCCTTCGGTAATGCAATGGAAGCATTTGGATTCACCTACAGGTCAGAAGAGCGTCGGCCAGAAGAGGGCACGATAGGAGATGGAGGAATCGGGTAACACAGATAGTGGCTGTCAGGACACATCTTGCAAGGAGGATGACGACTCTGAGGGTATAGAGGTGGAGTAGGATGAGGAGGAAGATGATGTGGATGGCACAGTAATTTCAGCAGTTCCACTTCACTTTCTGCGACAGTTGACGGCTGCACCAGTGACTACTACTTCAGTTCCGGCATGTCCAACACCGCACATACATACCATGGCAGACGTTCACATCCTAGGCTTCAGACAGTTTTAGCATCCAGTAGTGATGAACTTGGTCACTCTACATCCTGTATCAACGGACAGTAGTAGCGCCTGCACAACCTTCAGGGAGCCAGCGGACAGCATCACCAGCGGCCATAGTTATGGGTACGCAGCCTTAGCCAACAGTTCAGGAACTGGCTCCCATATCTAT
This sequence comes from Cupressus sempervirens, assembly GCA_028749045.1. Classification (NCBI taxonomy): domain Eukaryota; kingdom Viridiplantae; phylum Streptophyta; class Pinopsida; order Cupressales; family Cupressaceae; genus Cupressus; species Cupressus sempervirens. Next base: position 873,014,469 of record CM053786.1, read on the forward strand.
AGTAGAGAGTGTGCCTCAGCCACTTCCTGTGGCGAAACTAGTAGCAGAGGGAGGAGTCAGTCAGGGAAACATGCAGGAGCAGGTTCGTCTGGAGGTGATTGGGATGAATGTAGTAGTTACCATAGTGGACACTTTGTTGGATGAGGATTAGGAGGCTGATTTTAGTATTCCGGAAGCGGAACCCTAGGTGCCAGCAGTGGACCGGATGAGTATAGTGAGTTGAGCGAGTGAGTACTTGAGGCAACGGCTGCTTGCCCCTGTTGCTAGAGGTCCTTCCATTTAGTCTCCTATGAGAGAGCACATGCAGTTGAAAGCCATTTGGTCGAGCAGCGAGTTAGTTGAGGTACCGGCATCACCAGGAGTGGAGGATCAGAGTCCGGCAGCAGTAGAGAAAGTAGATGAAGGGGTATAGGCGATGGGCCCTCTACCCATAGTGGAGGAGAAGGATAAGGATGTTCATTCTAGCCTTGCTGTTATCACAGAGCAGAGCAAGTTCTTGGCAGAGTTGGTGCTTACAGAAAGAAGACGGGCAGAGGCTAGGCTGGAAGCTCAGGAGACGACTGAGAAGGCTCGGGAGGATATAGCCGGCCAACTTGCTGCCCAACAGAGTGCATGGGAAGAAGAGCGGACAGCACTGTTAGCACAGCTCGAGGAAAGTGCACAAGGGAAGTAGAAGGTGGAACAATAGCTAGCAGCAACGGAGCAGTGGTTGGTAGAAGCTCTTCAACAGAAGGACTCAGTGAAGAAGGTTCATGATAAAAAAGAAGCTGAGTGTCAGGAGGTTGCATTGATGCTGAAGGAAGTAGTGGAAGAGAACTCTCAGATCAGAGTGGATTTGAAGGTCCGGACAGATCAGGTGTACCAACTTCGACGCAGCCGGTCTTCGCAGTCGGAGACACAACCTTTGGGTTCATGATTTCTAAGTCCATGATGTTTTGCTTATGAATAATGTAGTTAGTTGTTGGGTTTTTTGTTGTGTAGTCATCGAAAGACGACTTTTCTTTTTGGGGGGGATGATGTCAAGAAATAGTGTATCGGGTGCATCCTGTTAGTGTGTCACGGTGCATCCTGTTAGTGTATTAGGAGCATTTTGTCAGTGTATCGGGATGTGTGTATCAAGAATGTTCTGTCGGTATCAAGAAGGTTCTACTGTTGTAGCCGACATGTTGTATGTGGTCGACGGATACCTTCGAGAAGGTTCCTCGGATAGTATTTATATCCCCTTCGAGATCGTTGTAATCATCATAACGGAAGAAGCATAATGTAATATCTTGGCATATGCGAATATAGTTCTGCTATTCTTATATGCTATTTTGTTTCATTGTCTGTATGCATTATTTTTTTTAACTAGTACGGTAAACAACACTAGCACTGTTCACTCCCATACCGGCAGTCTGCGCTCCCACACCGACGGTCTCAACAGTTGTGAACCTTGGTGAAGAAGGATCTTCTGAAGTTGTCCCTTCCGAAAGTGTATCCTGGACGAAGAGTTCACTCCACGCTCTTGCTCCCTCGGCACTCCGTGCCATGCAAGTCGATTCCCTTCCGTCTGGATTCTCTTCCCTTGGCGAAGATAGGTTCAAAAATTCCTCCCTTGCTTCTTCCACCAATTCCACCCGCTGTTGAGTCTCCTCCAACAATTCTTGAGTGCTTCGGTGCTCGTTGGCAATCTTCTGAAACTTCCTGCATTCTGCTTGTTGTGCCAAAATTAAATTTTCTTGCGCAGTACGTATTCCATCTTTTCCCTTTATCTTATTTCAATCTTTGTTAAGCTGATTTGGCATTAAGCTTCATTCCTCCCTCCTTCCAGGTTCATAGGGAAATGGCGCCTAATGTTTACCACATGGATTAATTGATTAATGCACACAGACAATGAACAAGAACAACAACAACAGTACTCCGTTTATTATTTGCATATGCCAAGAGATTACATACAACTGATGATAAGATAAGATAAGATAAGATGATTTACAATGATCCCAGACGGGGTCTAAATACTACCCTCCGAACCTTTCCGAAGGGGTCTGTCGGCTACATAACAATACTAATCTATTCGTCGGCTACAAATATTTACTGATGACATGAACCCGTTGGCTACAAAATCTTTAACGACAACATGAACCCATCAGCTACAAAATCTTTACCAACGACAAAACCCTGTTGACTACACAATATTTATAGACAACACATCTATCCCCCCAAAAAAAGAAGTCGTCTTCCAGACGACCCCTGATCACGAAAACAACAAAAAAGAACTTTGACTTCAAGAAGAAGGATGGGAGGACATCCCTGTGCTCGGAGCTCCCTGTAGCCATTGCAAATCCTGTTCAACTGTCTTTAGTTTTGTCCAAACACCTTGTAGTACCCTTAAAGCATCCATCTTCTTGGCTTCCACTATGGCAATCTTGATCTCCAATTCAACTTTCTCTATTTTCTAGGCTTCTTGCATTGCAACTTTTTCGGCTTCCCATTGATGTTGAAGATTCTGCCTTTCCAAGCCTTAGCCAGGATTTTTTTCTGTTGAAGTTCCAAGAAGGTTCCCTAAAAGACAAATTCCATAGCTGTAAGGGCCTCCATGAGAGGTGGTGATTGTTCCTATCCACTGGAAATGATAGAATTGCTTGTCTACGTAGTGGCCATGTACTCCTCTGAATATCCACCCCGCTCTAATAATCCCCAGTTTGTATGGCAGCCAATCTGCATAAATGTGGCCAATGCTTCCGCTGCTGTAATGACAGCGTCCAGATTCTGAGACCCAGCCTGCTGCATGAGTTCCCTAGTAGAATTCTCCATGGCATGCAACTTGGTGAGAAACAACTTTGCCTTGGCTGCAAAAGAGGCAGTGTCTGTAGGTTCCCTACACTAGATTTATATCTCTACCTATTCCTCAGCAACTCCCGGTAGAGGAGAAGACACCATGCCTTCTTTCTCAAGCAACCTGTCAACCTCCTCCAAGACAGTATCCGCCATGGCCACGACCGTCATACTTTCCTGAGTGTGGATTTCCCTTTGCTGTTTATCCATTGCTGCTATTAGCTATACCACGAGAGCAATTGGATGTACTACTTCTGGCCTTAAAGGTGTTTGCAACCTAACTTTATGCGCACACTTTGTCTGGCATCTCAAATCTATTACTTTAGTACGAGAGTGTTGTTCTAGTAAAATTAGTTGCGCCACCCTAGGAAGTGATAATCTGGAATCCCCCCATGTCAAAATTTGCTGCTTGTCACCTACTCCTTCAACTCTCTTGATTTTGTTCAGAAATCTCTCTTGTAGCAGTTTTTTTTGAATCACTAGTCATGCTATTGTGGTTATGGTAAATCTCCGGAGATTTTGATATTCCAGTTGGAAGTGGCCCCTCTGTGGTTGGTAAGAAAGTAGCTTCCCATGGAGTCACCTATAGGTGACTTAGGCAGATTTCTACCTCCTGGGAGTCGGAGAAAGATGAATTCGTATCGCTGGCTTTCTCTTCTGTACTCTCTTCGTCATCCTCATCCCTTTCAAGCGTCTTAGCCACTACTACCTGTTTCAGTTTCTTTCTTTTTGGTTCGCCACCATTGTGAGATCCTACACTCATGGTGTCCATATGGAACTAGTATGTCATAGCAAGCTTGTAGGGTTCCACCCTATTGGCTGGTATAAATGTCCCTCGATGCTCGCTATTCACCTGAGTTCGTACTCCTAAAAATAAAGCCACAACATGATGTGGCATGTAAAAGGCCTTATGTTTCAACTCCATGGATTCCCGAAGTTTGTTAGAAAGAAATTGAGCCCAGTTATATTCCTGCCCTTTATACAATCCATCCACCATGAGCAACATCCAGAGGGTAATGTCTGAAGTATGGCTGCTGGCTGTGAGTTTACTTTTCACCAAATCTATAATACATTTCCATTCATCATTTACAATGAAAACCTTCTTGAGAGCCTTACTATTCTTCAAAATTCCTTCCCATTCCAAACTTGAAAGATCTTTTCAGCACATTAATTTCAACCACTTCTTCTTGTCCTCTACTGTAATAAGTGTTTTTCTCTAGTTCCTTCCCTCTATTGACAATTCCAAAAACCCTACTTATTTCCTCTGCTGAATAAGAGACTGTTTGCACTATAGATTTATGGCATGATCTATTATATCCTGTGATTAAATTTTGTAGTATAGGTTCAAACTCCTTTAATTCCAAAATTGGCATGAAAATTATTTTTTCTGCCTCGGCTATGCACAATGCCTTTTTCAGAGGATGATTCTCTTTTGCTTTCTCCCACTAGGTCTTGCACTCGCTTCCCATCACACTTTCCAATGTGATATTCTCCGCAATGATTTTCTGTGCTATTTTACCTTTCCCCTTTGCCATCTTCCTTAACTCTTTCTTTGCTTTCAGTGCCACAGGCTTTTTTTTGGAGTCAATAATGTTCCCTCTGCTCGAGTTTCTTATGCTTAATTTCAGTATTGTGTGGTGATGCATCAATTCCAAAATTTCTTTAACTGTTTGTATATGCCACCTGTACCAACCGTTCCTATCATGTGACTGCTTGTAACAAACTTCTTCCTCATGGCATTTTAGTACTACCTAGGTGTGTCTCTGAACTACCACCATACGACCTTGAGTTGCTTCTTGCCTTAGAGATGGTGAGTACGGCTGCCTTTCTCCTTCTTACCTCCTTCCGTACGGATGCCTCCTTCGTTCATACTCCCTTATTGTCTTTCCGTACTGTTATTGCCCCTTGTATAACTGCTGCTCTTCGTACGGATATGGCTCCTTGTACAGTTGTGGCTTCTTGTACAACTATTACTTGTATGGATACTACTCTCCTTTGTACGACTCCTCTCCTGTGTACGGATCCTCTTTCTCGTATGGCTAGTATGGCTTGTATGGCTATTCCTTGTAAGTATTGTAGTACGACCTCCATATAAAGGCTTCCAAGTACGACTGCTATATGTAGACTGGCAATAATGGTGATGTTTTGTCAATCAATCCTTTTATATGAGTTAGGGTAAAGGTTTTCTATTAGGCCACTTTTTGCTTTTCTTACTTGTTCATTTCCTCCCTCCGTACTAATAACATAGTCGGTTACCTGTTTATTCCTTTCTTCATATGCTTTTTTTGCTTTTCTTATTTGCTCATTTCCTCCCTCCATACTTATAACATAGTCGGTTACCTATTTATTCCTTTCTTCATATGCTTTTAACTTAGACCCGTTTACTAGGTCTCCCATAGATTTATTATCTAGAGTAGATAACCTTATTGCCCCGTTCTCTTTACACTTCATGCACCCCTCCAGGTAGGTTTTTCAGACTCAGATTCTTGTATTTGCAACATATCACATTCTACGTGGAAAACTTCATAGTCTCCCATTTGCCAGTGGAATAATCTATTAAGGGAACTTGTATCATCATCTGAGCATTCTCCTAGTATGAGTACTCCTTCCTCATCTGGTTCCATCCCTTCATAGTCTTCTCCTCGAAGTCTGATAACAAGTCTTGACTTACTGACTGGTTCCTAAGATTTATGATGTACTTTCTTCCTTCAGACTCAATAGATAGAGTGTTCCATTTCCAGTTGTGGGTAGCTTTTGCTGCGACCGACCATTCTCTACCTAATAAAGCATCGTACCCTTTCTTCTCTAAAGTGGTAACAACAAAATCCAAAAAAAAATGTTGTGTACCAATTATGACTGTTTGTCCCATCAAGGTTCCTATACTTTTGATTCCATGTTGTTTGGCTCCCACTAGTTGAAATGTCGGTGGCCAAATTGTAGGTTTCCCTATGTCCTTCCATGCTTCTTCTGTTAAAACATTTACGCTGAAACCTCCACCAACAATGGTATTTGAAACTTGCACCCTAATATCTCCATCTCTACTACCACTGGTGTTCTACCCATTACTATAGTGAATTGGGTATTGTCTTTTGTTCGTACTTCTCCTCTTTCTTTGAGGTTGTCCCTTTCAGGTTTGCTTCTTGAGTTAATGCTACCTGCAATTGGGGTAATGTTTCTAATAAACTAGAGATTTTTATTGAGATAGTGGTTTCCGATACTTGCCTCACAATATTTGGTACACCCGTATTGGAAGTACATTTTTTTGGCCTTGTCTCTCCTTCCTCTCCAATGCTATCTTGAATGTCTTTCTTTGCTTCCTAAAATCTTTCCATCTCTGTAGTAGCATCTAGGTAGGTTAATTTCTAGCTTGCATCCTGGTGATTGGAAGAATCTCGCCTTTTGTAATATCTAACATATTTACCCCCTTCTGTCTTGGGCAATTCACATCCTCATTATTGCTTGGCCCACACCATTTATAGAGTATCCCTCCATTTTGTCCTCCTTCGCCTTGGCAATCTCATGCAAAATGTCCCCATTCATTGCATCTCCTACATTAGATCATAGGCCTCCCCTTGGAATCATGCTGGATTGGACACTGGGGCGTGTTGTTAGTGCTGTTGTTGTTTTTATTATTATTACTTCCTCTCTGTTATTTTTGTATCCCCTGGTGAGGCTTTCATAGTTGCATTCTTCGAAGGAGTGGAGGGTGGTGTAGAATGCTCCCCTTGGATAAGGAATACTTGAGCACTCTGTGTTTTAAATTGTAGGGACAATCTTTAATTGTGTGCCTAAGTACCTGACAAATCTCACAAAATGCTTTCTTTGGGCATGCTCCTGTTGTATGGCCTTCTTTTTCACAGTGAGTGCACTAGAGTTCCCTCCCTTCCTTCCTCCATGCCACTGCATCAATCACCTCAAGTCTTTTCTCAGGGCTTGGATGGTTTTTGATTCTTCTTCGCTTTCTTCGAAAGTTTCACTCACGCTTCCATGCCTTCTTGCCTTGGAAGTTTTGTTCTCGCTTTCTATTTCCATCACACGAGTACACGCATCCCCAAAGGTTGCTGGTGGAACTATTTTCATCTTTTTCCTAAGGATGGTGTTAATCCTTCAATGAACCATTTTTTTTAGTCCATCTGCAGGCTTCTTGTCAAGTTTCCCTATTAGCACTTTTAGCCTTCTACTATAGGTTTTAACGGATTCACTCTTTGCTTGTCTTGTGTTATAAATCTCAATTACTATTTCATCATCGTCTCTCAGGAGTATGAATTCTTCCTCAAAGGCTGAACGGATATTACTCCATTTGTTTTTCTTTGCTGCCTCTAGATCGGTATACCAGTCAATGGCTATACCCCTTAGTGTAGCAGGGAAAGCTTTTAGCCACTCAGCTGGGTCATTTTATCCGTTGGCTTGCCATATTTGTTATGCATGTTTTACAGTAGCGGGCGGGGTCCTCCGAGCCATCCCCTGTGAACCTTGGCAATTTTTGTTTGTCTATTGCCATTATGTGGGTCTTTTTCCCTCCTAGTGGAACACTTCTTCCCAATGGAACACTTCCTCCTGATGGAACACTTCTTTCCAATAGAATGCTTCCTCCCGATGGAACTCTTCCAATGGAACACCTCCTCCCGATTGGTTGTTCACTCTCAAGGAAGAACTACTGAAAGTATCATCTTCTTCTTGACTTTGCTCTTGTCGGAGATTTATCCCTGTAGGTGTCTTTGGATTTCAGGATCCCAACTTCCTTGCTGGTATCTCCGAGATGATCAAATTTTCTATCCCTTTGATTGTATGCTCGATCAACCCTTCTTGGATTGTCGTGGACTCCCCTTGTCCTCCCTTCAAGTTACGACGTCTCTCCTCTGCTGCTGGAGACGTAATGTCCTCAAGGCAACTTCTTCCTTGGTTTCTTCTCCTTGTACCCTCTTGGAATTAGGGGCATGAATCAATTTTATTGTCTTTTCTCTTTTACTCGTAACAAATTGCGTGCTAACAGGCGAGGAATCTCTCCTAGGAGATCATACATCGCTAGTGGCATTGAAAGTTTGTCACGTATCGTACCTTCAGGGACATTCTCTCACGGACTTCCCTTCGTACGTACTGATTGACCACAACTTCCCAGGCTGTCACCAGATCACGTGTCAATTGATCTTCCCTGTTTATTTCCTCCTCTTCCTGTCACTATTTTTTACTTGGATGAGCATTACAAAGGCCCTTCCCATTACTCCATAGTTGCTGACCTCCAAGTTCGGACTTAGGTAACGATGCCAAAAATGTAGTGGAAATATCACTCAAGTTTACAAAGATTGCTAATCATACAAAATAACACAATTAAGATACATATAAAGTAAAACATAGAATGTACCATTAATACCACAATACCAGTAGGCGGGGAAATGGTTTCTTTTATTAATACCAAAATCAACATGCGTACATTGACAATATTCCAAGTACTTATAGAAGGGTCGGTTGGTTGGAAACCAACTGACGCATTCCCTTACCTCCTAACTACCCAGCCCGACTAGCTTTAACAAGTACTAAACATAATAGTTACTTTATTCCAACTACAGTTATATTTGCATGTAATTGTTATTTCAGTCCGTGGTTAATCCTAACAGTTTCCTCCTATGGGGGGACATCATTTGGATCTTCATGACGTGTCTAATTCTTGGAGGGCATTGGTATTAAAACCTCCATTTATCACTTGTCTTATCACTTATATCCATTTGCATATCTGTTTTTAGGAGAGGGGTGGTGGAGTAAATAAGTCTTCACTTATTTACTTGCTTAAGTTTACTAATTAATGTTTTATTATTAGGTAGTTTTAAATTTCTGTTTAGGTAGTTACATCGGGCATTAATTGGTCAATCTTTTGGTGCAACGACAACTCTGTCCTTTCTAACAGCATCTACCTATTGTTAGTCCTTCCATTATAAGCAAGTTTATTTTACATTGTAAATAATCTCATAGACAATCCATTTTCATTTCGATGAATGGTTCTCTCTGTGAGAACTTGTGGTTGTGATCTTGGCTTAGAGCATTAGTTTATAGGTTGTCGGAGTTTTCCTTCATATTCTGAAATCTTTATATGCAAAATTATATCATGAGAATGTAACTGAGAATGAATACAATGTAATAATTCAGTTTGATATATTAATTGCATTGTATATTACATAGTTTATTTCAATGCTGTTCTTGTTTTTAAAGTCATTCAAAGTTCAATGGTGAAGCCACCACTCTAAGATATATTGCACTAAAGTTTTTCGTACCTCATGTTGGGGGCCATACATCTCTTGGGAAGGAGAAGAAACATTAAGAGACTGACTACTTTCAGGTTGGCAAATTTTATAAATGGATATTGAGATTCTCATATAATTCAATAGGTTTTGCATAAAAAAAATTGTTTGAAATATGTAAAGAGTGGGAAGTCAATATAATGAGGAATTTTTAGATACACCATTGACCAACGGTACCTTGCACTTTACCTCTGGCAGCCCACACTACTTTGCGATCACTTCGCAACTTTTTTCCCTTTGAGTCAGGCTTCAGGTCATCTTATCACCTTCTTTTCTGACCCATGTCGTCATCCTAGGACACGAAGAGACCACTTAGCACTCCTATGTCTAGTCACACTAGATCTGTGAGACACTGCAACAGGTACACTCAGCAACAACACTTTGTTTCCTTTGGTGCTGGACTTTTCCTTGCCTAGGAAGGACCTCTAGTCTTTCCTATTCGGTAGTTTGGTTCTCCTGTTGTTAGTGGCTGCCTTGTTTGTATGCTTTCAGAGCACCTTAGACCCCCTTTGTGGTCTCATGTTGGATATTAATAAATTTATCTTATCTTATTTGTATGTTAATTCCCTATTTAATGTGTTTCTTGTTCTCTATATCATTTCTTCTTTCATCTAGGGCTTTATCCTAGTATTTATCAAAAACCAATTTGGAGTTTGATCTATCTATCTTCTAGGGCATTAATCTTGCTTGTGTATAGCCAACTCAACAAGCTAATAGCAACCAAAGATAGATTGCTAATACAAAATATATAATAACCTTCAAATGCTCCAAAAATATTGACTAAAAGCATTACTTAATAAAAATGAAAGATATTGATAATTAGATAGGATAGAACTAATTGTACTAAACAAAGAAATTTAAAAATTGAACATTAAAAGACAGTACAATATGTCTCAATGTGATATCCACACTCTAGGTTATGATGCTGTTAAAGAGAGTCCACATATTAAGAGTTTAAAATCAAACTTTTGCATTACCTTAAGAGATGCATTTAGATCACCAGCATAGGATCGACTTTAACCACGCATAATATTTTCAAGCCAATATTCATTTTCCTGTAATAAACAAATTAACCATCAAAAAATGTAAGTATAATTTTAATAGTCCAAGTGAAACTAGAATCTGTTATAGTGACAACATTTCTTTTATAATTTTACCTGTAAAGCCTTTTGATGTATGCTTTCCTCACTTTTAAGCATTGTTGACACATCCTCATCCGAAGGCCCTTCTTCTTGTAGATGTAATATCTCATCCAACGAATGATCAACCTACATGCAAAATGAGGAGAATAACAAACTATATACTTAGCTGGTAGGGAAAAATACTTAGTAGAAGGACATGACAACATTGTGAGTTATCTTAAGTTAGCACATAAGTGCAAATCTATAGAAACAAAAACAAAATTACCTAAAGTAGCAATTAGTACACCAAGACCCTTATTTAAACAAATTAATTACTTTTAGAGAATGGACAACCATAGATGTAACAATTCATCTACTTCTAATTTATGTTTTGATGCAATTAAATACTGCTATTGTATTAGGAGAATTTATCAAATATTGCTATTGTATAAAAAAATGTAATTGGGGGGAGGGTGGTGGATGTTGGGATAGGGGACACCTGGATGATTTTTTGAGATGGGAAAAAAGGGCCTCAATTTGGGGATGACAACAAAGGGTGGTGTTGAGATAATGGGTTTTGCACACATTACATAATATTGTTTATATTGTATTGTTTTATTTTATTATGTAATGTTGCACCTAGGAGCATGTAGATGGACGTGCAAAATGTAGAGATTCCCATGAGATATACTTGACAAGTTGTATTGTAATATTATGATAATATTTGATGTGATTATTTAATATTGGAAGAAAAAAAATTAAATGTGGGTCAATGGGGGTTTGGTAGCACATAGTTCTAGCACATTGTTTATATAATACCACTTGGCGGTTTCATGGGAGCTTGCTACTATATAAGAACCACAAGGGTAGTTGTAGAGAAAAGGAAAAAGAAGGCAAAAAAGAAAGTTGAGCAAGACAAGGCGAGACATGTTAGCCAAAGGGAGCATTTGTGAGGTTGGAAGCATGACATGAGATGTGTGGATTCATGCTTGTTCACATGGATTGTTTGGTTGTGGCTATGGCTTTGAAGGCTTCCATGTTTGTATTGCCATGATATTTTTGCTGAATAATACATGGTGATAGATGCTGTTAGAGGCTAAGTTTTTACCTCAATGGGGAGGGTTTCCCAGAATATATTTTGTGTCACATTTTTGTGGATATGTTGTCTATTCTCTTGCACGTTGATTTTAATTTCTTATTTGTTTTAGATCTACTATGGATTACGTGGAAACAATAATATTTTTGGTTGCATGCTTCCTTACAAGTGGTATCATAGCTATGGTTTTATTATTGTAACCCTAGATTGAATCCATGAGAATGCATGAAAGAATAAAATAAAGGGCAAGATTATGGGTTTTTTGGATTGTTTGTTGTAGATTTGAGGATTTTGGATTTGCTGTTATAATGGGTTATTGACAAATTTTTGGGCATGTGAAATTATTGGTCTAAATGGTTTTTTGGATGTTTCATTTATATGAGGGTTTTAGGGAGGAGCTTACTGTAGTGATCTAGAAAAAAATAGACCTCATCATTGGATCGGGGTCAGCTTTTTCATAAATTTTGATATATAATAGTTTGACCATATTAATAGAAAATGCAAAAGGTTTTTAGTTTCAGAGCGTAACAGTCGTCAAATTTAATCTTTTCAAAATTTTTGTCACGAAAAAGAGAGCTAAAAATCACTTTGAAAGTGGTAAAAAGGCTGTCTTGGAAAAACGACCATAACTTTCACTCATGATATTAGATTTTGGACTTCTTATAGTCATTAGAAAGTTAATTCAGAGCACTACAACTTGGTACATATTTGATTATGTGATTTTGAAATTTTGTCGGGTTTTAAGAGCCCAAAATTTAGATGTTGTTTGTTTTGAGCACAAATTTGGGCATACGGAGTCGGATTTTGGACTCCTAATAGTCGATGGAAAGGTCTTGGAGATGTCTACACATTGGTTTGTATTTGGTGCAGGTTTGACATGATTTATTTGGTGGTATATTGATTTTAGTGGTTTACGATATATTGATGGACTTCGAATACTCAATGGAAAGCTCTTGGAAATCTCTACACATTGGTTTGGATTTGGTGCAAGTTTGGCATGATTTATTTGGTGATATATTGATTTGAGCATTTTATGATATAAATTGATTATGATGACATTAAAAGTTTATGACATTGTATGTTTTGGAGTTTGATGTCATTGTATACTCATCATATATTTTTTAGATTGGTCTCATGCTGATATGGTTATTGGTGTTTGGTTTGGATATGTATGATGACTTGTTAGGTCTACAAATTGTGCAGTGTTGTAACCGGTCTATACTTATAGGTTGCATTTATGGCTTGGATACGAGTTTTCTTTTCCCATTGATATTTTATTATTGCTGTATATTCATATTTGTGGCTTGGGATTTGGGTTGTCTATGCCATTACTCACATGATTTGTTAATTTTTCTTCATGTAGAAGGGATGAGATGTTGTTACCAGGTACAATCATGGTAGAGGATTGTGGTTGACTATTTTATGTTGGCCATTACTTTGAGAGTTAGATGCTCAATTCATGGATGTGATCATGGTGCCATGGATTTTGACATGACATGATTGGATATAGAGGTACATCCTTGATGTTTATTGGTTTGGATTCCTTATTTTGTTATGGTAGTATATCTTCTTTGGTTAAGGATCATGGTTATCTGGTTTTTGTTAAGGATCTCATGATGTGCATTTTTGAGTTCTTTGATGGTTTGATCCCTTGGTTGATTCTCATGATTAGAGGATGATTTTTCATCATAATGTCATGGATAACTTGAGTAAACAGTTTAGTGGGAGCTTGTGAAAGTGATGAGGTGACAGTGTGGAATTAGTTCATGGTTTGGTTTGTATCTTCTTGGGTTGGAGATCTTGGTTTTATTTGGTACAAACACTTTGGTTGTGTGTGTGTAGACCTGGAGGATCTTCATGTAGGAGATGGATGTTATTATGCCATGGGTGACTCGATACCACGATGAGTAGGAATTGTTGGCATTGATATATTTATTGAGTGTTTGTAGATGTTGAAGGATGTCTTAGATCCTGTTGATGTAGAAGCATCTTTGATATGTGCATGGTGCACTTGCTATCTTCATGGTGTATGGAGATGATTCTTCATGGTGTGTGGAGATGGTTGCATCTTTGAGGACTCATGGGGCTCTTGGTGAAGATGTAGTTTATGTTTTCATTTGACACGTTATCCTTGGTTTTAGGATGGTTTCAATATTATGTCATGGTATACTCTTGATACACATTTAGAATTTTAACATGTTATGGTATGTACATATGGAGCATGTTATCTCTTTGGTTGAGATGGTTTAGATCATGTTGTCATGTTTATGTTCCTGAGGCAATGTTAAAACTTTGACATTGATCTTGGTTTGGTTTCTTGGTATTGAGTACATTGATCATTTGCTGGATACTTCTTGATATTGATATGTTGCATTTGGAGTTGGCATGGATTGATTTGTTACAGGTGCTTATGGATACTTAGAGACGGTTGTGATGCTGATTTCTCTTGGATTAGAGATGTATTTGTTGGGATAGTTGATAGTTTTAGAAGGAAGTTTGAGGGGCATTGACTTGAAATGGACTTGAGAGGAGATTGTTCTCAGATTAGTCTTGGTTAGAGACTTGGATCTCTTGAGGAGCATTCTCATTCCCCACTCTTGGCCTACTTGGCGGTTTACTTCTTGAGAGGTATAGCCCATTGTTTCTCTCAGGTGCATTATATTTATGTTTGTCTTTCAAGTATTAATTATATCATAAAGATGATCACAACGAGTAGCATCATACATGATATGAACCATGATCAATATCAAAATGAGTACAAAATCATGTGAAAATGAAAAAGTCCTCATCATTGGAACTACTGAACTCCTAACGCTCAAGTTCTGCCAAAGGAACACCAACCAACCCCATTTGTTTTTGTTGCAAGCTTGTCCTCATCAATTTGAGATGGATCCTCTATTCCATTGTGTTGTTGGACTCTCTTTGTACACACTTGTCTTGCAATCTACAATACACAAGACACTGTGTACAACAACTAGCTTCTCTTCTCTCATAGAGGTAATTATGTTCCTCTTAACAAAGTGGATGAAGCACCCAAGTACCCAAGCACCCTTGATGTCCCCAAGCACCCAAATAGTGTAGCTGCAGTGCAACAATGCTTGGGTGGCGACATGGGCACTTTGGTACTTCAAGTGCCTGTCCCGAAGACATCTTCACACTAGCTACTCCAAGGTTTTGGTTCGAGCATGCATCCATGAATTTTACTGGTATAAAATAAAATTTGCGCAATATGGTATTATGGTGCCTTTTTAGAAGTAATGACACCACCATGAATTGTTACAAAATCATTTAACTTAATTAATCTCGAAAAGGAAAAATAGGTGCTTGCTTAAAATTTATAAAATTATGAAAAATGAAATGAAATGAAGGTTTTGTTCCCTTAGATCCTCACTCATAATCTAAAAAACCTTAAAAATTGTTTTTGTATGCACTAATCCAATTTTGAGTAATGGAATTCTCTTTATACTTTTGGTTTATTGTGTCAAATTGTTAGTAAGGATCAACAATGAAGAAATGAGATTAAGTACGAATGGTGTAGTATCCACCCTTGGTCTGCAACTTCTAACTTTCTCTTTTTTTTGCTAAAGGTTATATAATATTTTGCTTTATTGTGATCATTTTTTTTTTTTTGTGGGGGGGGGGGGGGCGGGCAGGGTTATGATGAAATTATGCTATTCATTGAATTTAACAAAAAGAACTTAATTGTTGGAACAAACACTAATTAATCTAAGACTGATAGGAATCAAAGCTAGGGTTTATTTATGTGAATTTTGTTCCACAACTACAAAATATAGAATCAAACAATTCTAATTCTCTTGAATTAGAAGCTCATATGCTAAACAAGGTAGATGAATTGTGTGAACAAATGAGACAACTCAAGATTTCTTTTTATTTTTGTGGACTTCACATGGTTTTATGATGTGATGTGTTGGTTATCACAGAGGGGCTTACACTATTCATTCAAAGGATATCAACTTAAGAGCTGCAAGGAAAGAAAATCTAATCTAACTCTAATAATGTAGGATAATTTTGATGATAAGGTGAAGCCTCTAACCAATACTTGTTTCATTGTATGTGATGGGACTCTAAATTTTGGCAAATTCTAGAGCTCCAAGCACCATGGCAAAGGGGAAATCTTTAATCTTACCCACTACCAGTATGCTTCAAACCAATAAAAGTTATGATGAGAATGGTGAGAGACACTATAATTATTGAAATTGATGACTGGATTGTCACACTGTGATTTGTTTCTCATGGAATATATGACAGTGAACTAGTATGCCATACTGGCCCAATCACTTGTGTTGAATATTTGAGAGCTGACAAAGCGTGAGAAATGTTGGATGAGTTATCTGCTGAAGCTTTTGAACAAAAGGTTAATGAATACATACTTGTGATACCATGTATATGTATAAGTCTGCTGCCTTGTGAATTTCTGGAAGCAATATCTTCAATGATATAGAAACATGAATGCTGCTTGGATTTGGAAAGCACAAAAACAGAACAGAAGTATGGCATGGACCAGTCATTAGATATCCCAGGATATAGCGCACAAGATGTAGACATTTGGTGACCCTGTGATCAATGTTTTTGGCAGAATAGAAGTACAAATTGTATCTATATGAAACCCAATCATCAAGTTCCAAATCACATGATACCTCATACGAGGAGGCAACAGCCAATGGCCTTGGAGCATATGTTTCAAGTACTAAGACAATGATTAGGTACACATTAATATTTGGGGAAGCCTGATGAAAAGCAAAATAACTGGCAACGATGATAAACCAATGCCATGTAAGCATGAAGCCATTGATGCATGAAGTAATAAAAGAAAAATATTAATCAGATCCAATGATAAAGAGTTTCCAAACAGTAACTTCAAAGTATTAATGGAAAGCATCGACAGTGGCACAATGCATACTAAACAAAGGAATACTTAAACATATACTCAAAAGATACAGGTATTGAATGGACTGCAGCAATAATATGAGCCTTGGATAAGACAAAAATTTGAAAAGACAAATTTAGTTTGTCCTATTTAAACATAAAAGGAAAGTCCCATGAGTGATAAAGATACTACCTTGTATCGGAAATAAAAATTACATGAGACAAATTAGAATAAGGACAAAATATCAGGTAAAGACAAATTGTGTCTACTCTGATTTAATATCAGTAAAAGACAGCTATCGATAATTTATAAAGTGATTATAAACAGAAATAAAGAAGAGGCTAAACATGCCACATCATGCAAAGAAACAAATTTATATGTGATTTGTTTGAAGACAACGATAAGTAAGAGAAGACAAATTCAGTCCATATTTGACAGCATAGCATATATTGCAGACAGCAGAGACAAATGACTTTTGTCTTACCTGATTTGAGGGGAAATAAAAATATAAAAGGGTTGAATGTGGTTAAGAATCGAACATGTCTAAAGAAAGGTTTTTCCAATACAGAGGAGTCAATATACGGCTACACAAACAGAATAAAATAATTCAATGAAACAGTGTTGCCATCAATCATTAAAAGATTGACTCATCTTACACGAGCGGCAATTGAAAATATTTTAAAATAAAAATATTATTTTGAAAGGCCCGATAATCACTTAGCCCTCAGATGATGTCAGAAAGCTTTGAAAGACAGGTTTTGGCTAAAAGTCATGTCATTTCATTTGAATAGGAGGAATATAAATAGAAGATGTATTTGTAAGCAAGAACATATCTGAACATACATCCATTCAGCTAAGGAGAAGAAACATTTTATATTTTATTTATTGTATGGAGGAATAAGGGGCTCATAATGATTTTGTAATAAAAATGCCATTATTTTATTTTTAAATAAAATAAAATGTCTTTTGTTTATTCTTAAATGGCGTGGAGATTTAAACTACGGGCGAATCGTCTTTCATAATTATATTTTAGAATTTTGTATATGATTTTGATATCAGATAAGTGGACATGGTCAATTAGCATTTTAGATTTGATCATCATAGGTGTTGTGAAATATTAAATTGTTTCCATACCTATGTCCAATTTGTCTCCTTCTCAACGGAGTATAAAAATTCAATCTAGACTAATTTAAGATTGCATTATAATTGGTCTGTCGCATTTGGATTATTAAAATTGTTGGTAGTATAAGTGCATTGAACATTATGAAGTTGTATGTGAAAGTTCACCAAAGTTGACTCTATCGCCCGGATGAGCAAAGGCACTGATCTTTTTATTGAAGTCAAAAAATCTACGTATTCCTTCTACAAGCATCAATTCCATTATTTACAAAATTTATACAAAACATTCAACTATTATCCAACATCCAGTTTCATTTTGATCGAGTTCGAGGACTTTGCCAGCCGAAGAACTCCAGAAGTTTAAATTTGCTATAGAAAAACCTTGAACCAGACAGTCAGTGTTAAGGTAAAGGTTTACCCGCCTGGGTGTAGCGGAGCCCAAAATGCAGGGGAATCTAAGCAATTTCCGTTCGTTGGCCAAAATTTGATTGAGAGATCCTACCAGAGAAGTGGCAGGCTCTTGGATTTCTAATCTGTAGTTTTGGGAACCAACAGTATGACCTAGTCATAGAAGAGCACTATCTTCTATGGATGTAGGAAAGAGATTCACATTATCAATGCTGATCCAAATACCCTATTTATGTCAACGCTGCTGTAAAATTAATTAAGAGTACACTTAATCTAGGAAAGGACAAATTTATAGAAACAAAAGAACAATGCTATGACAATTATAACACTTCCTATGAAAAAGAAACAAGTTTACCTGATGCTATTCAAACAGGCATAGGTCAAATAAATGGTCTTTCTATCGCACTTGGAGTTATGGATTTTCCATTCATGGGAGGCAGTATGGATTGGTAGTGGGTGAGAAAGTAACCCGTTTAATACCAGTATGCTACTGAGCTTCTTCTACCATTAATTCTTGTATGTGCTTTTGGTGGAGCGCACATGCAAGAAGGAAGTTTTAGCTTAATGCAAATGAATAAGATAGCTGTTGTGTTGCATACACATCAAAAGGAAAAAAAAACCATATATTTCAATTCTTACATCTCCGAAAACTGGTGGAGCTGCTAGCTTTGGTATGTTGGCTAATCTCATGATTGTAGAGCCAAATGCATACATTGCATTTGCAGGTAAAAGAGTTATTGAATGATGATGAAGATCAAATATCTGATTCTTTATTTGATTTTGGAATGTTTGATAGCATGGTTCCATGAGCTCTTTATATTGGCTTGAATAGTTAAAAACTTCCTTAGGAGAAGAAAGCAAATATTTGTTATGTCTAACTTTCAATTCGGGCTCCAAGATACTTGGAGGGAGCATCTATTTTTAGTAAGTAATCTAATCAATTATGTTTATCATATTTTTCTTCCTTAGGAGAAGAAAGCAAATATCTATTAAGTCTATCTTCCAATTCGGGCTCCAAGATACTTGGAGGGAGAATCTATTTTTAGTAAGTCATATAATCAATTATGTTTATCACCTTTTTCTTCATTCCTATGTAGTCAAATTTTTTGTTTTGCTCTAATGTCCCCGTCCTAGTCGTAGAGTTTTGTAATAAATAATTTTCATAAATTTCAAAATAAATATTTTATAAAAATAAATACTGATCATTAAAATAAATAACTATCAATTAATAAAAATATAATCATTATATATATTATTATAATTAAAAAAGTTAATTATTATTAATTAGTCATCATAAAATAACATGTTTATTCGCCATAAGATGCAACCTTTTGGTGTCTAGGATATTTAATGATGATTAATAGCTTTCCTTTCACCATTGAACATTTGATTATATATATACTTACTAGTCATCATTAAGGGAAGGAGTTATATGACTAATTATAAAGAAAAAAAATCATCTTTATTAAAGGAAATGAATTATTTGCAATGTTGGTAATCATTGTTTAACAAAAATCAATGTTGTAATGTACTAATGAGAAATATTGAAGTAAAAGATAACTCATATGTATATTTTAAATATATTCATTACAAATTGATAAACTGATATCTATCCAAAATCCTATTACTAGTGACTTATAAAAAGGAAGTTCTAATGTTAAAGTAGGGGCTTGTATAAATCCAAGCAATCTTTGTCCCAAAATAGGATGGGGATCAATGGCCTCAAGTGCCATGTGGACATTGTCCCAAGAAAGTTGGTATCTAGGCAACTTGGTTAACACCTACTCCTTTTGTCTTGAGCTAGAGTAGTAATAAGGGTGTACATAAGCGTTAAAGATAACTTAAATCTAAAGAGATGAATGACTGATCCTACCAGGGCATTGCAATTCAAACCCTAATTGAGAAATGTAAGATACATTATAATCTAGTCCCAACAGGGGACATTACATTGGCTCTTGGAAGCAACTGGGCTTTCTCATTGGTGGCTTCTTCTACAAGTTCTCTCTTCTCATTGGTTCACTTGTTATTGTGCCTTATTTGGTTGTTATGCATTTGAATTTTCTCATTGGTCCTTGGAAAGCAATGTAATTTTCCCATTGGTCCTTGGAAAGCAATGTAATTTTCCCATTGGCCCACATGGTGGTGCCTAGTTGTAATTAGGTGGGCATTTAATATTTGTAGATATGGTCATAGAAACCTTAATTAGGGTGTATGTGGATTAAACTTGGTCATTCATTGTAATTGAGCTCCCTATATAAAAGCTTACTTACATCATTTGTAAAGGTTATAAAAGGCCCATAACTCTCTACATTTTGTAAGAAGGTTTTGATGAATTATTGTTCTAATTCTGACAAAATGAATGTAGAATTGTCAATGATTTGGTGAAATTCTTGTGTTTACTTTGTGGGTGTGCATGATTCTAGCTTCCCAAAGGCAATTTCCTTTTTAGTTCAGTTAGATTTAGTTCATGAAAAGTCATTTGATTTGATGTATTGAAATTCCAAGTTTATATCATTTGCAGCTTGTTAATGCATGATGCATGGTTAGCCTAGACTCTAATGTAAGAATTAGTTCAATTCTTGAGTTTCTCTATTTTAATTGCATGATTTATGGGTTTGGTA
The DNA here is from genome assembly GCA_028749045.1 of Cupressus sempervirens. Lineage (NCBI taxonomy): Eukaryota > Viridiplantae > Streptophyta > Pinopsida > Cupressales > Cupressaceae > Cupressus > Cupressus sempervirens. The sequence goes on from CM053786.1 coordinate 873,034,829, forward strand.
GATGTTCAACATTCTGAAAATCATGTGTTACTATTGAAGTTGTACCAACTATGCCTAATTAAGTAGATATGGCAAAGCAAAATTAGGTTTTGCAAATTCTAGCAATCAAGGAAGATATTTGTTCTTTAGTTTAGAAGACATCTAAAACCTTTCCCTTTTACAATTTTCTTTTGAAGAAGTTAGTATAAAATTGAAGTGTTAACAAGGCTTTGAGAAAGAAAAGACCAATCTAAAGTCCTCTCAGTATTTGACTGTAAGAAAATCTGCAATCCTATAATTAGGAAAGCCAATAGAAGAAATCATTCATAGTGAGATAATTACATTTTTTGTCCAAGAACGTTTACTTAAGACATTTTGTAAACACAAACAACTTCACATCATCAACTGAGCCTATCCAAGTGATGTGAATACCTGTCATAGATAACCTTGGGGTCATCTCACTTGGTCACGTATGAATGGCACTTCAAAGTAGATTTGGACACTATCAATAAGGTTATTGTAAGAATTTGGTATAGCTTTGATACCATGTAAGAATTTGCCTAAGGCAAGAATGAAATGCCAAGATCTAGAAGCTCAAGAGATAGCACAAGAGACACAAGATATGATCAAATAAGAATGGATTAATCAGATAACTGGATGAATACGTTACAGAAGTGCCTTTTATGTAAAGGCAACTAATATGTCTATGAGTCATACAAAGAGATAAGCATACCAAGGACATGGCCACCAAGAGTGGATTATCCTCCATTGTGCATGAATGTACATGCATCAACGAGAGGATAAGAATGTAAAGGTGTATCTCATAAAGAGATGTAGTAGACAACATGTGCTCAATCGGAGTGCAAATTACTGTGTTGTTTACATGACAACTCATATGAATATGCAAACTTCTAGGTGTCTATATGACAACTAATATGAACATGCATTATCCTAAGTAAAATTAAGTAAAGTGTAAATAGTAAATACTTATTTACACCCACTGTAATGGGCACCCCTGAATGTCCCAAAAAACTAAACCAAACTACTGAAAGGAATTATGTCAAATAGTTTGCATTCAACCTCTTATTTCTCCGTTTAATGTTTTAAACCCCTTATAACTCCAGAAATCAAACGTTTATTTGTTTGTTGTGTTTTGTGCATGGAATTGGTATCATACAAAATAAACAAGAAAGAAACTACAATAATATGCAAAGTGGAAATGAACTGCTGCCAATAAAATGTTATTTTCAGAATTCATAAAACCAAATACATGGCAGATTTATCAACTCACTAATTACTTCAGCATTATTGACATAATACTCCAGCCCATGCTTTCGAACTTGCTGCTACAGTGCCGCATGAATAGTGCTGCTACAGTACTTTGTCCTTCAATCAGTCCACTACCTTCGTAATATCATTCCCTCAAAGCGGCATAAGCGTCGGACAAGTAGTGAAGAAGATATGAGCAAAATACCAAATCTGTCTGTAGCTGAAAATGCAACTAAATTGCTTGATAATGAAGCCGATAACAAAGAATTCCAAAGGCCAAACCCCAAGGGAATGACGTCTAGAATGTTACAAGAGAGGATAAACGTCCTCAAATGCCAAGAATGGAGCTGCAACTCACACACCAATTTCTTCTCATCTTCAACCTGTCTAATGAAGCCACAAATGCTTCCTTTTATTCTATTTCCAAGGGTCCGCTCAACTCGTATGGGCAATGTGAGATAAAAGATGTGTAATATATAAAACATATATTAAAATACCCCTTATGTCTCCCTTGGGTACACATCCCCATAAAATAAATATTAAAGTAACACTTTAATATTTTACAATTAAATTAGACGTTACTTTAATAAAACTTCAGGCATTAAAATGTATTAGCAATCGGACTCCGAATAATGCGAGTGATAGCTCATCGGAAAGCTCTCACCGAGGAGTATCAAATCCAATCACCAAAATTGACCTGCACTGTGTCTTGCCGACTTACTAAAAATAGTAAGTATGCCTGAAACTGAGTAAATCAACTTCGTTTTGGCCCAAATTGGAAATGACTAGGCCAAAACACTCTAGGATCCCATTAAACCCTTCGTTAGCCCTCGGGACCATGTAGAACAAGGCTAACACACACACACTTGGTCAACTGCTAAAATGGGGACATTACAGTCCGCCCCCTTTGAAATTGCTTGTCCTCAAGCAATCTCAGTCCAGCCTGCTCAATAATCTGTTCACTCTCCCATGTAGAATCTTCCTCCGGAAGGTCTTTCCATCTGACCAAATACTCCTTCACTATCCTGTTTCTAAGCTTCCTCTCTCTGGTGTCCAGAATAGCCTCGGGTACTAACACAAGCTTCCCCTCCTCATCCAAAGGGGTTAAATCTGCAGAAGGCACTACACTCTGACCAATGGCTTTCTTAAGCCTAAACACATGAAACACATTGTGCACTCGATTGCCCTCTGGAAGCTCAAGCTCATAGGCAACTTTGCTCACTTTGCGAATCACCCTGTAAGGACCATAAAATCTAGGTTTCAACTTTTCAGCTCCACTCTTCTTGAGCGATGACTGTCTATATGGTTGTAGCCTCAAGTAAACCATATCCCCTACCTCGAAGCTACGCTCTATTCGGTGCTGATCAACATACAATTTTTGTTGATTCTGGGCCTATTGTATATTCTCTGAGCACTTTCAGGATGTCCTGACTATCCTGCAATAAGTTTTTGGCTTTGGGTACTCTACTGTCCCCCAAAACTAAATCCATGAAGCTAGGTGCTTCATAACCATAGAGTGCCATGAAAGGAGTCATCTTGATGGACATATGATAAGTGGTGTTATAACAATACTCTCCCATATGCAACCATTTGATCCAAGCCTTTTGTTGTGCAGTTACATAGTTCCTCAAATATCCTTCCACCCATTTATTCACAATCTCTGTTTGCCCATCTGTTTGCGGATGATAACTAGTGCTAGGTGTAAGATTTGTACCACACAACCTAAACAACTCTTGCCAAAAAACACTCATAAACTTACTATCTCGGTCGCTGACAATGAATCTGGGCAGCCCATGTAACCTGAATATCTCTCTAAAGAAAAGATCTGCCACCTGTGCTGCTGTGTAAGTGGACAGAATAGCAAAGAAGTGAGCAAACTTCGTCAAGCGTTCCACCACCACATAGACGCAATCCCTTCTCTGCACTCGTGGTAAACCAGTGATGAAGTCCATTGAAATACTTTCCCATTTCCTATCAGGAATGGGCAAGGGCTGTAATAAACCTGCAGGAAATGTGTGCTCTCCCTTATCCTGTTGACAAACCACACACTCCTTGACATACCTCTGAACGTCATCCTTGAGCCCTTTCCATGAGAACCGCTCTCGGATCTGCCTATAGGTCTTGAAGACCCTCGGATGTCCAGCTGTGGGTGCATCATGAAATGCCTTCAGTATCGCCTCTCTCAAATGTGATGACGGAATCAAATAAACCCTATCCTGAACTCTGATCAATCCATCTATCACCTCATAGGGATCATCCTGTATGGTACCTGAAATCAATCCAAAAGCCCAAGCATCTCCGACATACTCTGCTATAATTTGATCTCTCCAATCTCCTGAAATCTCTGCCAGAGCACATAAGTGAGAGGTCTCCGAGATAAGGCATCAGCCACCACATTTTTCTTACCTTTGACAAACTCTATGTCAAAGTCATAAGCCTGCAATTTAGTCACCCATTTTTGTTGTCGGTCATTAAGATCACGCTGGCTCATGAAGTATTTAATACTGTTGTGATCAGTCTTGATCACAAAACGTCCACCTACCAAATATGATCGAAATTTGGCCAATGCATGCATTATGGCCAACATCTCCCGATCATAGACAGAATAACTCTTCTCAACTCCCTGGAGCTTCCTACTCTCGAATGCAATGGGATGCTTCTCCTGCATCAATACTGCTCCAATCCCATCACTTGATGCATCACAATGAAGCTCAAAAGGCTTCGTGAAATCCGGTAGAGCTAGAACTGGACATGAAGACATTACCTACTTGAAATGCTCAAAACACCTCTGTGTTGCCCTTGTCCACACGAAGGCTCCCTTCCTGGTAAGATCTGTCAAGGGTGTAGCAATCTGTGAGAATCCCTTAACAAACCTCCTATAAAAACCACATAAACCAAAGAATCCCTTAAGTTGTGTAAGGTTTGTGGGAGTAGGCCACTCTACAATAGCTCTAATCTTTTCGGGATCAACCCGAACGCCATCTGAACTAATGATATGCCCAAGGTAAAGGAGCTCAGTCATGCCAAACTCACATTTAGATTCCTTGGCATACAATGACTCTCTCCAGAATAGATAACACCTCCTCCAGATGATGTAAGTGCTCCTCCCAGGTCTTACTGAAGACCAAGATGTCATCAAAGAAGATCAAGACAAATCTCCTCGGCTGCTTCCTGAATACCTGGTTCATACAACTCTGAAATGTAGCGGGTGCATTGGTTAGACCAAATGGCATAACCATGAACTCAAAGTGGCCATAGTGACATCGGAAGGCTTTTTTCTCAATGTCCTTTGCTCTCATCTTGATCTGATGGTATTCGGATCGCAAATCAATTTTGGTGAAGAAGCATGCCCCATGCAACTCATCAATCAGCTCATCAATCCTAGGAATGGGATACCTGTTTTTAATTGTTTTCTTATTCAGTGCCCTGTAATCGATGCACATGCGCATTGTCCCATCCTTCTTTTTTACCAATACTACTGCTGAAGCAAAGGGGCTCTTACTGGGCCTGATATGCTCCATCTCCAACAAATCCTTAATCGCCTTCTCTATCTCATCCTTGTGTTTCTTAGGATGACGATAGGGAGTAATCATAACTGGTTTGGCTCCCTCCTCGAGCTCAATAACATGTTCCATCCCTTTGTCAGGAGGAACCCCATGAGGAATATCGCTAAATACTTTAGCGTGTCTATCAAGTATCTTCTGGATATCTGGTGGATGACTCTTTTCTTGTGGCTCTGGTGAAGTTGGCATAATGTAGCACTCTGCCGCCCACTCTATGTCATCATGACGAAAAAGTTTCTGCATTCTCCTCAAGGACACTACTCTGCAACCTTCATCTGAAAGTCCTCTAAGTACCACAGTTTTGCCCTCATGCTGGAATCTCATCTCCAATTTCGCTAGGTTGAGTGTGAACTCAACTAGTGAAGCCATCCATGTCATGCCGAGGATGACATCATAATCTCCCATGTCCACAACATAGAACTCATCCTCCAACTCGTAGCCATCTCCAAACCTGATGCGAAGATTAGATATCTTCTGAGTGCATAATAATTTATTAGCGTTAGCCACCATGACTCTAAACCCATCATGCTCCTCTGTCTATAACCCTCTCCTGGCTACCAACTGTGCATCTATGAAGTTATGTGTAGCCCCAGTGTCAATAAGAGATATCACTTTCTGCCCCTGGATAGTACCCCTGACCTTAAATGTGATTGCCTTTTGGGTCCCTGTCAAGCATGCCAACGATCTATCATCCTTAGGAATGCTGCTCTCCTCTATAGTGTTACCCTCATCTGAATCGGAGTGCTAATCCTCCCCCTCTGACTCTGACTCTTCTGCTGAAAAATACTCCATTTGATTTGCCTTAGCGTTGAGAGAACATTTATGAGATAAGTCCCAAGGCTCTCTACAATGGAAGCATAGCTTCTTCTTTCGAAGTTCATTCAAGGTTTCATTGTCTAGTCCTTTTGATCCTTCTTTGGGTTTGCTATACTCTTTCTGAAACGGTTTTTTGTCTTTGTCCTTGCGGTAGGAAGAATCTGTTGAATGGTTTTTTCCTTTGTATACGAAGGGGCTAAATCTCGTGCCTTTTTAGTTGCTTCAGCTAAGGTGAGTGGATCATGTCCCTTCACCCAACCTCGTAATGGATCAGCAAGACCATCACAAAATAACACCACCAATCTCCTAAGAGAGATATTAGTAACAAGTATAGACAAGCGCTGAAACTCGGCAATGTAAGCATCCACAGAACCTGACTGTTTTAACTGTGCTAGCTCCTTGAAATGTAACTCGGGATCCCTAGTGTCAAATCTCTCAATCAATGTTTCGGTGAATTCCTCATAGGATGTAAACTGATTATGCCCCAAAGTCACCATGCCATGATGCCACCATTCATGTGCAACGCCATCCAAGTGTATAGCTGCATACTTGATAGCCTCCTCCTCAGGCATAGGATTTAGCTGCAAGTATGTATCTACCTTCTGCACCCAAGCTCGTGCAGTCATCTTCCCTGAAGCATCATAATAAGGTAAAGAAAGTTTTCCAACTTTCTTTCTCAGCTCAAAGTTTTGATTCCTCCCTCCTGCTCTAGGCATGTGTCTCATCCTCAAGTCCATATAATCTCTGAGGGAAATATCCGCCTGAAACTCCGGTCCACTAGCATCCAGTCCCTCCTGAACTGATCCTGTAACTCGGTAATCTGCGGTTCGTTTACTGATTGAACCGGGTCTCTGGGTGGGAAAGTGGGTAGAAGAGGTCTCGAGCTCGCAGTCCGCGCTGGGCGTGCAACATGTCTAAAGTTATCAGCCTCATTCCCATTGTTGCCGTGTCCATTATTACCATTAATGTTATTCTCAGGACCATTGTTGTTGCCTTGGCCTCCATGGTTATTGTTTCCCTCATTGTTATTGTTTCTGTTGTTGGCATCACCTGGATTAATATTGACACCCATCTGTCTAGCCATGAGTTGCAACATCATGTCCATTCGCCTATTGTGCTCATGCTGCATACGCTGCCCTTGCTCTAATGTATCCAGTAATTGTCTGAGCATTACCTCCTCCTGATCTGGACCGACATTCCTGCCTCTGCCGAATCTTGTATTCCTGTCATCTCGATCACCCATATTGTTGTCCTGATCAAAGAATAATTCCTCTATGTCTGTATGGCTGGATTCAATGTCCACCTGCACGGATGTACTAGACTGTTTGCTTTGCAAGTCTGAAATCCTATTTTGTCTTGCTTTGGTATCACGGAAATTATAAGACCCCTGTCGCATGCTCAAACATAAATGCTTAGCCTGTGTTTTATTTATTTATTTCTGATTTTAGTGTTTTAACATTTCGTCAAACACTTTTCCCTTTATTCGGCTGTTCCAAATTCCCTATAAGACCTCCACAGGATGGTAGGACTTATAGCTCTGATACCACTGTAATGGGCACCCCTGAATGTCCCAAAAAATAAACCAAATTGCTGAAAGGAATTATGTCAAACAATTTGCATTCAACCTCTTATTTCTTTGTTTAATGTTTTAAACCCCTTATAACTCCAGAAATCAAACGTTTATTTTTTTGTTGTGTTTTGTGCATGGAATTGGTATCATACAACATAAACAAGAAAGAAACTACAATAAGATGCAAAGTGGAAATGAACTGCTGCCAATAAAATGTTATTTTCAGAATTCATAAAACCAAATACATGGCAGATTTATCAACTCACTAATTACTTCAGCATTATTGACATAATACTCCAGTCCATGCTTTCAAACTTGCTGCTACAATGCCGCATGAATAGTGCTGCTACAGTACTTTGTCGTTCAATCAGTCCACTACCTTCGTAATATCATTCTCTCAAAGCGGCATAAGCGTCGGACAAGTAGTGAAAAAGATATGAGCAAAATATCAAATCTGCCTGTTGTTTACCGTACAGGTAAAGAAATCAACGCATACAGACAATGAAACAAAATAGCAGAATTATATTCGCATATGCCAGACATTACATACTGAGCATATCACAAGATGCCTTACAATGATCCCAGACGGGATATAAATACTATCGCCGAACCTTCCCGAAGGAGTCCGCCGGCCACAAATATTCTATCCGTTACAAACTATTTACTGACTACGTCGGCTACAGAATACAGGAACACCGTCGGACATCACCCCGTCGGCTACAGAAACACCGCCGGGACCATCTAGTTGGCTGACACCATCCCTCCCAAAAAAAAAAGTCGTCTCCGAAGGACAATTACAAAATATCTGAAACAAATTAACAAACAAAATACATTAACAGAGTGACGACAACAAAAAAAAAATCTACTTCTGTCACATCACTTCCACATTCATCCCATTACATCTGTAGCCTCTGCTAACACAATACTATCTCCTCAAGCTGACCTTGATAGCCACCCGTGCTGCTTTCTTTGCTTTCAATTCCTCGGTACCCTGAGCCAAGTGTCGTTGCACTGCCTCCAATTGGATGATTAGCTCCTCCCGAGCTCTCTACGCATCCACCAAGATAGCCTCCCGACCAACACCTACTCCTAGTGCCTTTGGTACACAGAAATTCCATGCTTGCAACAACTTCAACTCTTCTCAACTGGTCAGATTCCCACGACTGATATCCGCAACGACTGGGGGTCCAGGGGGTAATGACCTTGGCGAGGTCGCGCCCCTCGCCGCCAAGACCAAATTAGCACTTCGAAACCCACACAAAACTGCACGGAACACACCATTTCTGCCATTTTCTGCCGACTCTACACTCTTTCTGGCAACCACTGATGCGTCCCCTTCCCTTTGGCACCATCTGCAACTCATTTTGAACAATTTGAATTTGTCGTTTTTTTTTTTTTTTTTTATTGCTTCCTCTACAATCCACCATAAATCCCTCTGCACACAAAAATTCTTCTCCTTCCCTACACAGATTCCATCTTGGCTCCTACAATTTTACTATGCTGTCGCTAAACTCAAAAGCGTCCAAACTAAATATGCCATATTTTTCCCACTCCTCACAAAACCCTGAGCTTCTCCTTCTGGCAGAGCAAGCACTCTTCTTTATGTCTTTGCTTCCCCGCGGAGAAATCTGGCTGGAGGAGGGAATGGAGTCTGGCGGAAATGTTTTTTACCCGCGACCTTTCTGGCAGAGGAACTTAGAAGTTTTATGCCCACAGATAGGCTGCCCGTGGGGCTTTTATCAACCCGCGGACATTCCCTTTCACGCCCGCAGGGCCTTTGTCTTCGCCCGCGGACAGGCTATTGCCCGCGAGACTTTTTCACCCGCGAACAGACTCTGCCTGCGGGGCTTTTTCCACCCACGGACAAACTCTGCCCATGGGGTCCTCTTTCCACCCGCGGACAGACTCTGCCCGTGGGAGTTTTTTCACCCGTGGACAGACTCTGTCCACGGGGTCTTTTTTTCTTTTTTTTTGACAAAAATAAAATAAAATTAAAAGACAACACCTCAATTTTGCCTCCAGGCGTCGCCATTCTGCAACGACGACGACGAGGGAATCATCTGATCATTCTGTGACGGTGACGGCATCTTCTTGGCATAGTAGGTTTCGTTGACTGCGTGAGGTACCTCTTGCCCGTCCAATGTTCCCAACTTTACCACTCGATTGTCCCCAACCTCCCAAATCTGATATAGTCCAAGCCATTTCGCCTTAAACTTTTCCATTTTGATTTCATTCCGACCGTCGTACGCCTTATGTTTGTTCTGTGCCACCTTCGTCACCCACTGTGCCTGCGCTCGTCGCACAACTGAATTATTTCCTTGCTGTCGGTGCCCTTCCACTAAGTTTATGCTGCGGTGTAACCTTTTCTTTCCGTGCGGTCCATTCACCATGTACCGAACAGTGGAATCTTTCATTTTTCTGTGTTCAGACTGTATGTTCTTCCCCTCAGCTTCAGCCATGGCAGCTTTTCCTTCTTCCGCTTCCTTGCATTCCTTCGGACATTCGTTTTCCTCCTTTTTCTCACCTTCGTCGACCCTTAGCATATTACAACTTGGAAAGAGTTCGTAGTCTTCTATCTGCCAGTGGTAAAGGCCATTCACCGAGTCCAGGTCGTCGTCATTCGATCCTCCGTCAAGTCTCAATACTCCTTCTTCATCCGGTTCCATTATCCTCTTTCCTTCGTCATCACTCTCGTCTTCACTGTCAGAATCTGACGATGCTGCCTCCTCGCCAACCATTTGCGTGTGCAGGTCAATTATGAATCTTTTGCCTCCGCGCTCCATTGATAGGGTATTTCGTTTCCAATCATGTTTTACTTTTGCTTGCACCAACCAATCCCGTCCCAAAATAGCATCATATCCTTTTCTTTTCAATGGAATGACTACAAAATCCAATAAAAATGGTTTTGTACCAATCATTACCGGTTGTGCCCTCAAGGTTCCTAACGGTTTGATCCCGTGCTGGTCCGCCGTGAGCAACTGGAATGTAGGTGGCCACAGCGTCGGCTTCCCCAACTTCTTCCAGGTATCCTCCAGTAAGACATTCACACCGGACCCTCCGTCAACAATTGTCTCTGTCAAAACATTTCCCAAAATCCCCATCTCGATGACCGCCAGATGCCGTCCGGAGGTGAGTGCCAGCAGCATTGGGTTTGTTGTCATCACTTACCTACTGTCCCTTCCTGTGTCCTCTGTTGCTTTCAAAAACGGTGTATGATTTAGAATGGCCGTCCGTAACTGGGGCATTGTGAGAAGCTCACTTATCTTTACCGATATCTCCGTTTGTAAGATCTGCCGTACAATGTTTTGTTCTGCAAAGGTCTTTGCCAAGGTGCCGGTGATGTCCTTCAACTGAGATGTCCCCGCCGATGATGCCTTTCCAATTTCCGCTTGCATTTCCCCCAATTTTATTTTTTCCTCCGCTTGCCTCTGTGTAATTGCCAGAACCTCCTCTACATCCGTGCCAACAGTGATCAAGTTTACTCCAGCCTTTGGACACTAGGAATCTTCGTGATCGCCGAGTCCGCACCATCTGCATAATAATTTTGGTGTGTTTGCCGCTGTACAATCCCGCGCAAAATGACCCCACAAATTACATGCTCGGCATTGAACGATTGGCCATCCGTTTGCATCATACTGAGTTCGACTTCGGCTCCCATTATTATTGTTATTGTTGGCATTGTTGTTATTTTTCCCTCTGCTATTATTCCTATACCCTCCAGATGTGGCACCATCAATGTTTGCATTTCCGTTACTGCCCGATGGCGAAGCCTGCTGCGTAAGAAGCACCTGCGAAGATCCTCTTGTCTTCATGTTAAAGGGACACTCCTTTGTCGAATGGTCCATGATCTGACAGATGTCACAAAATTGGTTCTTTGGACACGATCCTTTAGTATGACCATCGGTCTTACACTCTGTGCACCACAGTTCACTACCTTTTGACTCCTTTTGCATGTTTTTAAACTCCTCCATCATGCGGACCATATCCTTTTGTAGGGCACGAACCTTCTTGCTGCTGCCTTCGTCGTCGCTACTATCATCTCCGGCAGGCTCGTCGTCTTCAGAATCAGAAGAGCTAGTTTTCTTCTTTTTTTTCTTCTGCTCACTTTAAAGGTCCAGTGCTCTGTTATACGCATCCACATATGACGACGGTGGCACAATTTTCATTTTCCTTCGCAATTTCGAGCATAGGCCGTCCACGAACCATCTTTTCTGCAATCCATTCGCCGGCTTGCTTTCCATTTTGTTTATTAAGTCTTTTAATCTCTTGGTGTAGACGCGGACAGTTTCGTGCTTCCCCTGTTTGGTATTGAAAATCTCTGCTACGATTTCATTATCATCCCGCAAGAGTTTAAATTCCGCCAGGAACTCCTTTTTAATGTTATCCCAACTATTTAGCTTTTGTGGATCTGTATTCGAAAACCAATCAATCGCCACACCCCGTAGGGTTGCCGAAAATTGCCTCATCCAGTCGTCTTCATCAGTTATCCCATTTTCCTTCCAGATCGTTTCACATGTTTTGCAATGTCGAATGGGATCGGCCGTACCATCACCATTGAACTTCAGCAGTTTCTCTTTTGGTCCCGCCATCACAATTGGTTTCTGTAAACAAGCGTTGCTCGGTCCTGCAACACTGGCGCTCTTCACTCCCACACCGGCGGTCTGCACTCCCACACCGATAGTCTGTACTCCCACATCGGCGGACTGGTATCCCACACCGGCGGTCTGCACTCCCACACCGGCGGACTGCTCTCCCACACCGGCGGACTGCTCTCCCACACGACGGACTGCTCTCCCACACCGGCGGACTGCACTCCCACACTGGCAGATTGCTCTCCCACACCGGAGGTGTCGAAAGGTGCGAACCTTGGTGAAGAAGAAGGATCTTTTGAAGTTGTTTCCTGCGGAAGTCTATCCCGAACGAAGAGGTCACTCCATGCTCGTGCTCCCTCGGCACTGCGAGCCGTGCAAGTTGATGCTCTTCCGTTTGAATTTTCTTCCCTCGGCGAACACAATTTCAAAAACTCATCTTGTGCTTCTTCCACCAATTCCACCCGCTGCCGAGTCTCCTCCAACAATTCCTTCGCACTCCTGTTTCCGTCGGCAAGCTTCTAGAATCTCCTTCGGCGGTCTGCCTGCTGTGCCAGAATTAAATGTTCTTGTGCAGTAAGGATTCCATCTTTTCCCTTCGTCTTATTCCAATCCTTGTTAAGCTGATTTGGCATTAATCTTCATTCTTCCCACCTTCCAGATTCATAAGGCAACGGCGCCAAATGTTTACTGTACAGGTAAAGAAATCAACACATACAAACAATGAAACAAAATAGCAGAATTATATTCGCATATGCCAGACATTATATACAGAGCATATCATATCACAAAATGCCTTACAATGATCCTAGACGGGATATAAATACTACCGCCGAACCTTCCCGAAGGAGTCCGTTGGCCACAAATATTCTATTCGTTACAAACTATTTACCGACGACGTCGGTTACAGAATACAAGAACACCGCCGGACATCACCCCGTCGGCTACAAAAACACCGCCGGGACCATCTAGTCAGTTGACACCTGTAGCTAGAAATGCAACTAAATTGCCTGATAATGAAGCCGATAACAAAGAATTCCAAAGGCCAAACTCCAAGGGAATGACGTCTAGAATGTTACAAGAGAGGATAAACGTCCTCAAATGCCAAGAATGGAGCTACAACTCACACACCAATTTCTTCTCATCTTCAACCTGTCTAATGAAGCCACAAATGCTTCCTTTTATTCTATTTCCAAGGGTCCGCTCAACTCGTATGGGCAATGTGGGATAAAAGATGTGTAATATATAAAACATATATTAAAATACCCCTTATGTCTCCCTTGGGTACACATCCCCATAAAATAAATATTAAAGTAACACTTTAATATTTTACATTTAAATTAGACATTACTTTAATAAAACTTCAGGCATTAAAATGTATTCGCAATCGGACTCCGAATAATGCGAGTGATAGCTCATCGGAAAGCTCTCACCGAGTATCAAATCCAATCACCAAAATTGACCTGCATTGTGTCCTGTCGACTTACTAAAAATAGTATGCTTGAAACTGAGTAAATCAACTTCGTTTTGGCCCAAACTGGAAATGACTAGGCCAAAACACTCCAGGATCCCATTAAACCCTTCGTTAGCCCTCGAGACCATGTTGTAATGTCCCCATTTTAGCAGTTGACCAAGTGTGTGCGCGTTAGCCTTGTTCTACATGGTCCCGAGGGCTAACGAAGGGTTTAATGGGATCCTGGAGTGTTTTGGCCTAGTCATTTCCAATTTGGACCAAAACGAAGTTGATTTACTCAGTTTCAGGCATATTTACTATTTTTAGTAAGTCAGCAGGACACGGTGTAGGTCAATTTTGGTGATTGGATTCGATACTCCTCGGTGAGAGCTTTCCGATGAGCTATCACTTGCATTATTCGGAGTCCGATTGCTAATACATTTTAATGCCTGAAGTTTTATTAAAGTAACGTCTAATTTAATTGTAAAATATTAAAGTGTTACTTTAATATTTATTTTATGGTGATGTGTACCCAAGGGAGACATAAGGGGTATTTTAATATATGTTTTATATATTACACATCTTTTATCCCACATTGCCCATATGAGTTGAGCGGACCCTTGGAAATAGAATAAAAGGAAGCATTTGTGGCTTCATTAGACAGGTTGAATATGAGAAGAAATTGGTGTGTGAGTTGCAACTCCGTTCTTGGCATTTGAGGACGTCTATCCTCTCTTGTAACATTCTAGACGTCATTCCCTTGGGGTTTGACTTTTCGAATTCTTTGTTATTGGCTTCATTATCAGGCAGTTTAGTTGCATTTCCGGCTACAGGCAGATTTGGTATTTTGCTCATATCTTCTTCACTAGTCCGACGCTTATGCCGCTTTGAGAGAATGGTATTATGAAAGTAGTGGACTGATTGAAGGACAAAGTATTGTAGCAGCAAGTTCGAAAGCATGGGCTGGCGTATTATGTCAATACTGCTGAAGTAATTAGTGAGTTGATAAATCTGCCATGTAAATAACATTTTATTAGCAGTAGTTCATTTCCACTTTGCATATCATTGTAGTTTCTTTCTTGCTTATGTTGTATGATACCAATTCCATGCATGAAACACAACAAACAAATAAACGTTTGATTTCCGGAGTTATAAGGGGTATAAAACATTAAACGGAGAAATAAGAAGTTGAATGCAAACTGTTTGACATAATTCTTTATAGCAATTTGGTTTAGTTTTTGGGACATCCAGGGGTGCCCATTACAGTGGTATCAGAGCTATAAGTCCTGCCATCCTGTGGAGGTCTTATAGAGAATTTGGAACAGCCGGATAGAGGGAAAAAGTGTTTGACGAAATGTCAAAACATTAAAATCAGAAATAAATAAAAAACACAGGCTAAGCATTTCTGTTTGAGCATGCGACAGGGGTCTTATAATTTCCGCGATACCAGAGCAAGACAAAATAGGATTTCAAACTCGCAAAGCAAACAGTCTAGTACATCCGTGCAGGTGGATATTGAATCCAACCATACAGACACAGAGGAGATATTCTTTGATCAAGACAATAATATGGGTGATCGAGATGACAAGAATACAGGATTAGGCGGAGGCGGAAATGCTGGTCCAGATCAGGGGGAGGTACTGTTCAGACAGTTACTGGATACATTATAGCAGGGGCAGCACAGAGGTGTTTTGAGCATTTCAAGCAGGTAATGTCTTCATGTCCAGTTCTAGCTCTACTGGATTTCACGAAGCCTTTTGAGCTTCATTATGATGCATCAGGTGATGGGATTGGAGCAGTATTGATGCAGGAGAAGCATCCCATTGCATTCGAGAGTAGGAAGCTCCAAGGAGTTGAGAAAAGTTATTCGATCTATGACCGGGAGATGTTGGCCATAATGCATGCATTGACCAAATTTCGATCATATTTGGTAGGTGGACATTTTGTGATCAAGACTGATCACAACAGTATTAAATACTTCATGAGCCAGCGTGATCTTAATGACCGGCAACAAAAATGGGTGACTAAATTGCAGGCTTATGACTTTGACATAGAGTTTGTCAAAGGTAAGAAAAATGTGGTGGCTGATGCCTTATCTCGAAGACCTCACTTATGTGCTCTGGCAGAGATTTTAGGAGATCGGAGAGATCGGATTATAGCAGAGTATGTCGGAGATGCTTGGGCTTCTGGGTTGATTTCAGGTACCATACAGGATGATCGCTATGAGGTGATAGATGGATTGATCAGAGTTCAGGACAGGGTTTATTTGATTCCGTCATCACATTTGAGAGAGGCGATACTGAAGGCATTTCATGATGCACCCACAGCTGGACATCCGGGGGTCTTCAAGACCTACAGACAGATTCGAGAGCGGTTTTCATGGAAAGGGCTCAAGGATGATGTTCAGAGGTATGTCAGGGAGTGTGTGGTTTGTCAACAGAATAAGGGAGAGTACCCATTTCCTGCAGGTTTATTACAGCCCTTGCCCATTCCTGATAGGAAATGGGAAAGTATTTCGATGGACTTCATCACTGGTTTACCACGAGTGCAGGAAAGGGATTGCATCTATGTGGTGGTGGACCGCTTGACAAAGTTTGCTCACTTCTTTGCTATTCCATCCACTTACACAGCAACACAGGTGGCAGATCTTTTCTTTAGAGAGATATTCAAGTTACATGGGCTGCCCAGATTCATTGTCAGCGACTGGGATAGTAAGTTTATGAGGGTTTTTTGGCAAGAGTTGTTTAGGTTGTGAGGTACAGATCTTACACTTAGCACTAGTTATCATCCGCAAACAGATGGGGAAACAGAGATTGTGAATAAATGGGCGGAAGGATATTTGAGGAACTATGTAACTACACAACAAAAGGCTTGAATCAGATGGTTGCATATGGGAGAGTATTGTTATAACACCACTTATCATATGTCCATCAAGATGACTCCTTTCATGGCACTCTATGGTTATGAAGCACCTAGCTTCATGGATTTAGTTTTGGGGGACAGTAGAGTGCCCAAAGCCAAAAACTTATTGCAGGATAGTCAGGACATCCTAAAAGTGCTCAAAGAGAATATACAACAGGCCTAGAATCAACAGAAATTGTATGCTGATCAGCACCGAATAGAGCGTAGCTACGAGGTACGGGATATGGTTTACTTGAGGCTGCAACCATATAGACAGTCATTGCTCAAGAAGAGCGGAGCTGAAAAGTTGAAACCTAGATTTTATGGTCCCTACAGGGTGATTCGCAAAGTGGGCAAAGTCGCCTATGAGCTTGAGCTTCCAGAGGGCAATTGAGTGCACAATGTGTTTCATGTGTGTAGGCTTAAGAAAGCCATTGGTCAGAGTGTAGTGCCTTCTGCAGATTTACCCCCTTTGGATGAGGAGGGGAAGCTTGTGTTAGTACCCGAGGCTATTCTGGACACCAGAGAGAGGAAACTTAGAAACAGGATAGTGAAGGAGTATTTGGTCAGATGGAAAGACCTGCCGGAGGAAGATTCTACATGGGAGAGTGAGCAGGTTATTCAGCAAGCTGGACTGAGATTGCTTGAGGACAAGCAATTTCAAAGGGGGCGGATTGTAATGTCCCCATTTTAGCAGTTGACCAAGTGTGTGTGTGTTAGCCTTGTTCTACATGGTCCCGAGGGCTAACGAAGGGTTTAATGGGATCCTAGAGTGTTTTGGCCTAGTCATTTCCAATTTGGGCCAAAACGAAGTTGATTTACTCAGTTTCAGGCATACTATTTTTAGTAAGTCGGCTGGACACGGTGCAGGTCAATTTTGGTGATTGGATTCGATACTCCTCGGTGAGAGCTTTCCGATGAGCTATCACTCGCATTATTCGGAGTCCGATTGCTAATACATTTTAATGTCTGAAGTTTTATTAAAGTAACGTCTAATTTAATTGTAAAATATTGAAGTGTTACTTTAATATTTATTTTATGGTGATGTGTACCCAAGGGAGACATAAGGGGTATTTTAATATATGTTTTATATATTACACATCTTTTATCCCACATTGCCTATATGAGTTGAGCGGACCCTTGGAAATAGAATAAAAGGAAGCATTTGTGGCTTCATTAGACAGGTTGAATATGAGAAGAAATTGGTGTGTGAGTTGCAGCTCTGTTCTTGGCATTTGAGGACGTCTATCCTCTCTTGTAACATTCTAGACGTCATTCCCTTGGGGTTTGGCCTTTGGAATTCTTTGTTATTGGCTTCATTATCAGGCAGTTTAGTTGCATTTCCGGCTAAAGGCAGATTTGGTATTTTGCTCATATCTTCTTCACTACTTGTCCGACGCTTATGCCGCTTTGAGGGAATGGTATTATGAAGGTAGTGGACTGATTGAAGGACAAAGTATTGTAGCAGCAAGTTCTAAAGCATGGGCTGGAGTATTATGTCAATACTGCTGAAGTAATTAGTGAGTTGATAAATCTGCCATGTATTTGGTTTTATGAATTCTGAAAATAACATTTTATTAGCAGTAGTTCATTCCCACTTTGCATATCATTGTAGTTTCTTTCTTGCTTATGTTATATGATACCAATTCCATGCATGAAACACAACAAACAAATAAACGTTTGATTTCAGGAGTTATAAGGGGTTTAAAACATTAAACGGAGAAATAAGAAGTTGAATGCAAACTGTTTGACATAATTTCTTTCAGCAATTTGGTTTAGTTTTTGGGACATGCAGGGGTGCCCATTACACATGTAGAACAAGGCTAACGCACACACACTTGGTCAACTGCTAAAATGGGGACATTACACCCACTGTTATCCTAAATTCATTAGGTGAATTACTATTGACATGGTACATTTTACAATAGAGGAGACAATACATTGGGATACATTCAACATGGATTCACTTAATCTTTTACATTTGAGTATCCCAAAATAAGTGGTTGGTAAAGCATTGAAGAAAATCCAAATATTTTTATGAACAAAGACAACAAAATAGAGAGAGAATCCACTATAAGTTTCAAAAAAGTAAGGTAATGTAGGAGAATCCTTGGTTCTAGCAATTTTACATCAACCAAAAACATTTGCTTCCAATTTGTTCCTACTTAGTTCAATTTTTGTGTTTCTCTTGGCATCATTCTGTGATGGTTCATTTTCTCTTGTGGACCTATTTGGCTAGTTCTTGTTCCCTTGTTCAATCTTCCTTTCAATTTGTGATTCGATCTGATTCCTTGTGATGGAGTTCTCTATGGTTCTTGGTTAGACCTATTTGTTCTTTATATTTTTTGGCTAGTTGGAGATTCCTGATCTTGTGAACCATTTCTGTCATGTCCCCAATTTCTGCCCTTCCTTAGTGACAACATTTCTAGCAAGGTTGATCTATTATCTGGTTCCCATAGGCCAACAGAGCGTAGAGGGAATCAACCCAGGCGCTTTGAGAGTCATGCATGAGCTTCCCAAGTAGTTTGGAGCAGTAGACAACAGTTTCCTACAATTTAGGAGGGATTCCTAATTTGTAGGGATTGACTAGGAGTGGTCTAGGAGGCATTTGGAGACTTTGGCGAACGTTTTGGAGACTTTGAGTGCATCTCCTATTTTTTAGGAGGAACTCCCAGTACAGTGACAGTTCTCTTAGAGGTGCACATAGTAGGGGAGAGTCATTGGGACTCAATTTTGGTTGATTGGGGCAATCTTCTACTTTTTAGGAGCATCCCTAGATTTTAGGGATGGATTGCCAGTTGATCCATCTTGTTCGGCATCAGTCACAGACAAGTGACAAGGTCAGATTCATGTTTGATTGGTCATTTTGGTCCTTTTGGGACCATTTGGAAAATATTTTAATATATTTAAATATTTCCTAAGTTGGTGATTAAATAAATTAAAATAAGGTTAATAATATAACCATTTTGGAGTAATAAAAGGATTTTGGCTTCAGTTGATCAGGTACACCTATGTGTTATAGCTCGTTGGAAAGGTCTCGAATTATTATACATGATTTTTACTATCTGTAGACTTTTTGGTACCTTCAGCTGTGGAATTTTAATAAAGTAATGTTTTTCCTATAGCATGGACGACTTTAATTGGGAAAATGTTATTTTATTATATTTTATTTAAAGAGCAAAGTGTAAATTCCCTTTAGGATTCAATTTACAATTGGAAGGGGATATAAGGAGATGGAAACCTAATTTCTTATTATCTTTTGCATATTGAAAAACTTGTTTTTGTGAATTGGCTCTGAGAGAGCAATTCTTCATCTGGGACGCAAACCCCAGGTTCTCGATTGGCTGGGACGTAGCCCTCAACAATTATTGGCATTGGATTCTTTAGACAGTGTGCGTTGCTATCAGGGATAGAGTACACCATTCTTTATTGTGGATTCACGTTGCAGATTTATGGTTTGAGCATTACAGATTGATTCTTTCAGCTGGGACATGATTCCTTGCAGTCTTACGACTGCCATTTGCAACAGTTTGGCATCATTGTTGGATGTAAGCTCCTTGGAACTGCATTGGATTTATTATTTGGCTTTATAAATAAGAAATCTGCCTGGTACGATTTATAGCCATTCTGATTTGGTTCTATGTTCTTATTTATTTTCAGTCTCCTCTCATGTTTATTGTTCATTATTCATTACTATTGTGGAAACTATCAAAAAACACAAAACAAAAACAAAACCTTGTGCAACTTCTGTCTATTCTCAAAGACCATCAAAGAAATCACAAGAAAATATAGTTTATTAATTTAAAAACTACAGCAGATCAGCAAGGACATCTATCAGGGATCTTTCAATTTCCCTAGATTGAGAATCTGAATGGCTCATCTCACATTCCTATGCTCTTGGTCAAACTCCCTACAGGTTCATGCTTCATTCTGAATCCTAGTGGAGTTCTTCACGATTTAGGCTTGACCTTTATTTTTATATCACATTTTCACACTTTGGAGATTGTAATATTTCTTGGCTGGCCTAATACCTTGTGAACATCCTATATATTGATGTCATTAATCATTAACGTCATTAATCATAAATTTGGGGGAGGAGGATTACTATAACTATTTTGAGGTTAAAATGGAAAAAGATAATTTTAGGATTTTTATCTATAATTAGGTTGGTATGCCTATTCTATAAGCTTGCATGTTGTTGGTCAAGTGTTTTTGAATTCATGATTCTATAATATTGCAAATATTCAGTCTTGCAATCTCTCAATTCATTGTTGTTTCTATTGTGTGGCTCTAGCTACACAACTTGGAGGACCCTCTTGTTGTGGTTGCATCAGAGTGTGTTTTGCTCATGAGATAACAATTTTTTTCGTTCCTAGGGATTCCGAAGTCTTGTAATTGATTTGTTGTGTAGTGGAAGAGTGAAGATCTGATCTACAACTGCAAAGGACTTGCATAAGGATGGTCTAAAGAGAAATGCTAGAGGTGGTGGAGAAAGAGATGCAAATCCGGTTGTGATGGACATGCTAGGACAAATTGTAGAACAATTAGAAGTTGTCGAATTATCCCAAAGAAGAGGTCAACATGTTGAAGATGTAAGTGATGAAGAATTTGAAGAAATCACGAAAGAAGAGCAACCAAAGCTCAATCAAGGAGATGACAAACTCCTAAAATCCCTAACTAGGGTAAACATTAGACCACATTTTAACCCATAGGACTCTAATGCGAGTTAAATTTGAATAGATTGCTTGACTAGATTATAGAGATGGAGAAGTACTTTGACTTTGGAGGAACAAGAGAGAACAAGAAGCTGAAGCATTCTTGACAAAGTTGAGAGGTCATGCTTCATTGCAGTGGTCACATTTTTAGACTGATAGACAAAGAAGAGGTAAAGAGAAAGTCAAATATTACTATAGGATGGTGAATAAGTTGAAGGTGAGGCTCACATCAGATCTAGATATATCAAGGATGATGTTGAACAAGTTGCTTGACATCTCAATGGTTTAAGGATGACTATACAAGATGAGATCTACAAAGTGTAGAAGAGGTTCATCAATATGCCTTGAAGGCTGAGGAAAAGTTGAAAAACAAAGCAAAGGCAAAAGAGAAGGAAAATAGGAAAATTTACACCGAATAGATTATAGGATCCTTCACCAAAATGGTGGATAAAGAAAGAGGGTAGAGAATAGTGGAAGAACTCTTTTTGTTGAGGAAGAACCTACCAAATCTCTTAACCAATGTGAAGATGGAGATGTATCGAGAGCCATTGCAAAGGAAGAATGCTTCAATCAAAATCTTGATTGAGGAGTTCTTCATAATTTAGGCCCAACCTATATTTTTCATATCAGATTTTCTCACTTTGAAGATTGTGATCTTTCTTGGCCGATTTGATGCCTTGCAAACATGTTATATATTGATGTAATTGACCCTTAATTGGGTGGGTGGCTAGGTGGGAGACGGGGGTGGGCAAGAAGCAGTAGAATAACTTAGTTCAAAAAGAAAGATAGCTAGGATTTTGTTTAGACTGGTATGCCTATTTTGTAAGCTTGCATGGTTTTGGCCAATTCTATACGAGTTCACGAATCTATGATATTGCAACATCTGATCTTGCATTCTCTCAATTCATTGTTGTTGCCATTGTGTTTCGTGCTGTTGTTTCTCGTTGAGGACGCTTGTATCATGGCTGCAAGAGGAAGTGGATGACTAGAAGATAATTGATTTAGAAATTTGATAGTAGATTCATACACTATCCTGCCACACAAGTGAAAAAAGATAGGATGAAGAAAATGAACATTCTAGTGCAGAGATGCTAAAGTAGTAATGGAGGAAGGTAGTTAAGAAGATACTCGTGAAGATCCTATCATGGGTGTAGAAGAACATGCAATGCTGAATATGGATGAATCACAAGAAAAATTACATTTTGAAGGACCACGATTTAGGTTTGAGAAGTGTTGGTAAATAGATTTGTCACAGTAGAAATATACGATTTGGCCCAATGGAGTGTGTGGCAAATTGATGTCTCCAACAGTTGGATAGGCCCTTTATATCTGGCCTTCCTCTGTGTTTAGAGGGGCAGTCCCTCATAAGATAAAATTTGTGATTTTTCAATAAAGATGAATTGAGCTTAGAAAATAAAAAGGAAACCATTGAGAACACATGCACCAAACGACTTCAATGTTTCCATAAAAACAATGTAAACTGTTAATGAAAGTGATCAAGAACTACACTTGAGAACTATCACTAACACAATGCTAATTCAATGATTCATGAATACTCACACCATACCATGAAAATACTCATAGATGAATCAACGCTTCAACAATTTCAGATTTGTTAGAAAGAGAACGCCAAATGTACTTCCTTTATTTCTTTGCACGAAGAAAGTAAGAAATAACTGATTACAAAAACAACAATTGTACAGACTTTCCAAAAATTGCTTTGTTATCAAAGCATAAGTGTTCCTTGTCTCCAAGTCCAAAAAGTCCCTTATTACATTAAGATTCGTGAATTTATAGCAGTTCTAGCTTAACTAACTTTTCGGGTTCGTAACCGCTCAAAAAGTTAGAGTTTGGAATTTGGAACGCATTTGAAAACCAACTCCCACTCTAACTCATGATGCCTAAACACAACTAAGAATAGTTAAGACATTGACTAAAACAAGGTTAAAATTAAAGTTGACTTCTTCGATCACAAGGAGTGGCCTACGCCACTTTACAAAGAAGTGATTTGAGGTTCATATTATCAAAGTGAGAACAAGACTTTGACGTCGTTGACGAAATCTCTATACCTCTTTCTTGATCCTTGAGCCATTTTCTTAGAAGGATTTTAAAGCCTCTTCACTGTATCCATTTTTAACCAATGTCATTCCATCAAGACTGTAAAAATGTTTACAGCACTAAAGCATAGTCTCCAGACTCTAAAAACTATGACACTTTTCAACTGCTTCAAATGTCACAAAATGTACAACTTTCCAATACCTTGTGTGCTTCTCTTGCAGATGAAATTGGGTTTTTCATGGCTAACTGCATTTAATGAAAGTGATTTCATCGCACCTTTGGCATTTCCTTGTTCTAATCATCTTTCATGTCCATGAGATGGCCAAAACATTAAGGCATTCCGTCAAACAAATCAGTGGCAGCTTCTATTACTATTCTGGACGCTAAGGCTTTACATTGGATGACTCATCAAATAACTTATCAATGAGTGCCAATTCAAAACTCCACCGTGCTCACTTTGTCAAACATGTAATCACAAATTTAGGTAAGCCCATTCACTATAGATTCATGGCATGAATACAAAATTTCGTTCAATTATTACCATGTTCAATCCGTCCACCTCATGTGCCTTCCCTCTGACTTCACGATTTTCAGACTGTCCAATCCACTAAAAGAGAAGCCTTTATTTATATATATATATATATATATATATTCCTCATCGCGAAGCATCAAATTGTGCATATGAGATTAAACTTTACACTTGCCTACTGCATTCACAAGAGGTTCTTAAAACTTTATCAATACTATTCAAGCCTGTAGCTGCCATTGTGTTTGTAGATGTCCAACTATTCAGCCTCCATTTCATTGAATATTGGAATGAGGTTCTTCATAACCTCAACTTTCACAACTACACCAATCTCATCCTAACAAGTTTGTGTGAAGAGGGCAGGAAGATTCACAATATCTGGAGAAAGCAAGTTTTGGACTTCCATTAATATAATGGAGAGGCTCACACTCTTTTCAACTTTTCATTTCAAAGCACATCAATTATTGATGTAAATATAGCAGAAACGGGCCTATACTCTACTCACTCATATGATATTGTTCTACCCCATTTGCATACCAAAGGATCTAGTCACACCAAGACGGAACATGATACTTTGCCCCTGCCTTGTTTTGTGATCCGAAGCCAAGTGTACACACACAAAATAGAAGCTACTTTGGTGAAGCCTTAAGCTAATTGATATCGATCTCTTATTGCGTAGGTAGTCTCATGTTTTGTCTTATATCAATTATAGAAAAGACACTCCAGCATCAATGTGATGGGTGGCTCTTTAACACATTCTATCAAATAATTGACAAGCTGAACATACGTCTTTTGCCAATTCTAGTGATGGAACAAATGGTATGTCTGGCTTGCTTCAATGTCTTGTACAAGCTCGCGGCATGAAGGTTATGTCAAACAGTTGACATTTTTTATTATTGCCACCTTCAAATACTTGGAGTGCTGAAACTATCTTGCAAGAATGAATTACCAATTTTAATTCCAAATAATGTCTTTGCAGGCTGAAGAGTGATCATTGTCTGACTGAGCTTTGATAATCTTCAATGTGAATAGCATGGGCTGTAGATGAGTTTGTTAATCTCCATCAAGGCTGCAGGTCTCATGAATCTGGCCTTCAATCAAAACAACATACATGTCTTGTCTAAGTCCTCCCTATGTTTCTTGCATCTGTCATTACTTCAAACAACTTACATACCTTCCATTAGTTGTCACGGGTGAAGAAATGTCAATTAATTCTCATATGATTCCATGTTCCCACATTTTCTAGTGTATGCGCTAGCTTGGAGATTTCTGTCAAACGTTCATGTGCCTTGGTTCGTGGTCAAACCGAGGATGTAGAGTTTGGATTAAACAGCTCCTGTGCCTGATCATGCTTGTGGCTTTTGTTGACTCAAGAATATTTGATTAAATAGTTCTTATGCCTTGTCTTGCGTGCCCCCTCACCATATTATTTGTATATTGCCGATACACCAAGCAATTCACGAGTTGCGCCTGTGCTTTTATTAGCTTCCATGTGCGATGATTATTATACCTCACTCATTTCTCAATATGATAATTGCCTGTCATCACCTTAGTGTTTACAGCCTGCTCCCATTCTCATCTTTAGCACTTTGTCAAACAATAAATGTGCATATTTCATCTCCTCACAAGAGAGTGTGAGTGCTAGAGATTGAGTTTGATGCCGAATCCTTTGAGATGGCCAAATGATGCCTGTATAATTGTGAGGATGATCTTTCTTATAGATAAAACCAGTCTTCAAGATTATATCGGTGAATTTGATTTCCAATCGGTGATTGCTTTAAAGTTGAAGTTTGGGTTGGGAGGTCCGGCTAGGATTAGGTTAAAAAGTTGGAGCACGTGGAGAGAGAGTACTTTAGTACATGGAGAGAGAAGATTGTGAATGAGAGAGGGTAAACTCAAACTCAAACCCTGAACTTCTCTCTAGAAGTTGGAGTACATAGAGAGAGGTAGTACTGGGAGAGAGAAAATATTGAAGAGAGAATGAAACTCAAACTCAAACCCCGAACTTCTCTCTAGAAGTTTTAGTATGGGGAGAGAAAATATTGAAATAGTGGAAAATTAATTTCTCTCTCCATCTTTCCACAATTAATTTAATTAACTCTCTCATAAAAATTATCTAGGCAACAACTGGCTCTATCCGAGGACAAGGACTGTGCAAGACGCTTAATGAACCTAGAGTTGAGAAAGAGCAGTGCTTTATCACAAGGGCTATAGAGTCACCCCAAAAGGAGATAAATTCAGGAGAAAGGGACTAAGCACAATGAAATTGGGAACACAACCAAACAAAAGGGAGGGAAAGGCACAAAAAAAACTACTAACTGGCATATGTACAAGGTAAGGAACCCCTACCTCTGATAGCTTTATCTCTAGATGAATCATGCAAACCCATTGACTGGTTGGGAAAAGTATATTCCATGGCGATTTAACAGGCGACAACTCCCAAGTTCCAGCAAACTCAATTGTAGGCTTGCTCCTTTGATTCCAAATTTTGGACTCCTAACAAGCTCCATTGCTTTGGACAAGGGAATGTATCCAAATAACCATGTCTCATCAAAAGCCCCAGACTTTGGATTCAATTCTCTTTCATGATGTACGTCATGAATGACTCCTTTTTGAAAGAACTGTAGAATTAGATTTTTGAGTTTCTGAATGTATCTTTGGTCCTCTCCTCTACTTGGAAAGCCCTTTACTTGAATTTGTAGTGATTGGTCATCATGAAGTCTTGAACTCATTTCTGACACCAGACACTCTTTCTTTCCTATGAGCATGATTATGGTAAAATCTTCTATAAAATTATTCCAACCTAGATGCATATCCATGTTAGCTTGAATCTTCCCACGATCCATTTCTTTTTCTTCATCTTCCAAAAGATCATCTTGAATTTCTAGGCACTTCTGAGTTACATTGATACCATCTTCAACATTAAAGGCTATAACTTCAATTTTCATTCCATTAATATCAAAATTCTCTATTAGAAGGATCTTCTGATGGTTAAGGCTAGGAGATACCAAACTTCGTATGGGATTGCCTTGAAACAATTTGTGATGTGAAGCGACCTGTGGAGCTACAGTCATTGAAACTTTTCTTTGAATACCAACTGGAGAATCATCAATAGAAATGCCTCCCTCTAAGAATAAAGGATTAAAGAAAACATTTTCTTCATAGAGGAAATTACCATCCAAGGATTTTGAGCACAAGCTTGGAGTAAATACATCATAAGAGCTTCCTTCATCAAATTCCTCCATAAGGTTCCCTGCTAAATCATTACTTCTTTTATCATGGTTATTCTTCTCATAAAAGATCTTTGCTATAGGATTTTCTATTTGATGAGAAGTCTCAAAAAGAGGATTTCTTTGACCTTTGAATGATCCATAGGATTTTAATTGCACTTCCATTTGATCAGAGGAACCTGTTGCCATATTCATACAACTTTGATTTTCAATATGTTCAATGACATCTATGTCCTTATGAATCATTGATCTTTCTCCAAGGCATCTTTCATGAATTGCGAAAGGTTGACATTCTTGCCGCATGCATGATAAGGAAGGAAAGCTAGATGATTCGTCTTCTTCTCCTTGAAGCTGATTTTTAGCTTTTTCATCAACTGGTCTTTTAATCACAAATTCATCAATCTCATAAAATGTAAATGTTTCCATTTCCACAGACGAGGTAGGTATTTGTAGAGGTTCATTGGTGTTTTTGTCTCTATCAATAGTAGTGATTTCAGATTGTGCCAGAACATCTAAAGTATTGATGTCGTCAATAGATTCATCACCTTGAATTATTATGAAAGGATGACCAGGAAGATCTTCTACACATAGGAAGACATCATCTTAAGCATTGAGGCACCAAGTAGGAATAAAAGCGGTATGAAATTCACTTTGATCCACACTTCCCTCTTCTTCAATCATATGTTGCGTAGTTTCTTGAGATTTTGATATTTCTTGCTCTTTCTCACTATGATCAAGATGATTGAATACTTTCTCCTTGGTTTTGAAATTTTCATAGTGGTCCCTTGATACATTACTAGACCCTTCTTCTTCTATAGGCACCATTTCTTGACCATCTCCTTGTTTACACATTGAATCTTCATCTTCTTTCATGCATGAAGATTTAGATGAGTCCTTCCTAACATTTGGATTAGGAGATGTTCTATTATCAAGAAAATAATTCTTGCATAAGTCTTCTTTCTCAAGTTCTCGCAGCGTTCGAAGTAAAGAAGGATGTACTTTGTCAGGATCTAGGCGTGCATTTCCGTAGAAGCTTTTTAAAAACTCAGCTTGATTAGGATCAATGGAAGCATGATTTTGATGAGCAATAGGGGCAAGCATGGGGATACTCTTCCGACCACCATTATCCATTCTTGATTCACATGAACCATTTTTCTGGTTAAACTGTTTCTTATAATTCCATGTAGAACTTATTTATAAAGATGATTTTGTCTTGTGAGAGAAAAACTGATAATCTTTACCATCTTCTTCTTCTATCTTTTGCAAAGTTTGGAACAAAGATGGATGAATCTTCTCTGGATCTAGTTTTCGTCCACCATAGAAATTCTTCAAGAAGTTAGCCTGCTTAGGATCAATAAAAATCTGATTTTGATGAGATACAAGTACATGAGAGACATTTTTAGTAGTCCTGATTGCTGATTTAGATGAAGCACACTTTTCAGCAAGGCCTTCATTATCTTTATATGCTGAATCTTTTTCCAAGAAGGATTCTTGATCATGAAAAAGAAAACCATAATCTTGTCCATCTTTTATTTCGATCTTTGGAAAAACCTGAAGTAAGTGGAGATGAACCATTTTAGGATCTAGCCTCCTGCCGCCATAGAAATTCTTCAAGAATTCAACTTGCAGAGGCTCATCAAGAGCCTGTTTCTTGGGATATGAAAAGTATTCATCATCACTGTCACTATCACTATCACTCTCAACTTTTCCCTTGTACCAAACCATGATTTTCAATTACCACCTTCAAATAGAGTTGCTGATAATCAATCTTTAAAATAGAGTCGCCACCCTTCATTCTAGGGAAGGTACCTTTTATCAACCATGTTACTGATTATTGTTCACTCGGTCTTGGATGTGACCAAGACTTTGCCTGTTTCTTCTTGGAATAGCAACTATTCTTTCGACAACCACAACATTTTGACCAATAGAAGCTCTTTGCAAGATTTCACCTAATTCTTCTTCTTCTAGAACCCGGTTCACTTGATAGTATTGTTGAACAGATTGTCTACACCTCCAGGCTAGAGTGTTCAAATCTGAAATAATATCTTCTTGTGTGTCCTGAAAGCCAAGATTTAGTTCTAGAATGAAAAAAACATTCTCATGCGGCAATACCATCTTACTTCATTATAGGCGACTAATTAGTCTTTCTCATTCAAATCCCTAGCAGAGTTGCCAAAAATCTGTTGGTAAACAGATTTGTCACTGTAGAAATATAAGATTTCGCCCAATGGAGTGTGTGGCAAACCGATGTCTCCAACAATTGGATAGGCCCTTTATATCTGGCCTTCCTCTACGTTTAGAGGGGCAACTCCCTCATAAGATAAAATTTGTGATTTTTCAATAAAGATGAATTGAGCTTAGAAAATAAAAAGGAAACCATTGAGAACACATGCACCACACAACTTCAATGTTTCCATAAAAACAATGTAAACTATTAATGAAAGTGATCAAGAACTATGCTTGAGAACTATCACTAACACAATGCTAATTCAACGATTCATGTATACTCACACCATACCATGAAAATACTCATAGATGAATCAACACTTCAACAATTTCAGATTCATTACAAAGAGAACACCAAATGTACTTCCTTTATTTCTTTGCACCAAGAAAGTAAGAAATAACTGATTACAAAAACAACAAATGTACACACTTTCCAAAAATTACTTTGTTATTAGAGCATAAGTGTTCCTTGTCTCCAAGTCCAAAAAGTCCCTTATTACATTAAGATTTGTGAATTTATAGCCGTTCTAGCTTAACTAACTTTTCAGGTTCGTAACCGCTCAAAAAGTTAGAGTTTGGAATTTGGAACGCATTTGAAAACCAACTCCCACTCTAACTCATGACGCCTAACCACAACTAAGAATAGTTAAGACATTGACTAAAACAAGGTTAAAATTAAAGTTGACTTCTTCGATCATAAGGAGTGACCTACGCCACTTTACAAAGAAGCGATTTGAGGTTCATATTATCAAAGTGAGAACAAGACTTTGACGTCGTTGATGAAATCTCTATACCTCTTTCTTGATCCTTGAGCCATTTTCTTAGAAGGATTTTAAAGCCTCTTCACCATATCCATTTTTGACCAATTTCAAAACTATTGCATTCGATAGTGTCCATGTCATTCCATCAAGACTGTAAAAATGTTTACAACACTAAAGCATAGTCTCCAGACTCTAAAAACTATGACACTTTTCAACTGCTTCAAATGTTGTCACAAAATGTACAACTTTCCAATATCTTGTGTGCTTCTCTTGTAGATGAAATTGGGTTTTTCATGGCTAATTGCATTTAATGAAAGTGATTTCATCACACCTTTGGCATTTCCTTGTTCTAATCATCTTTCATGTCCATGAGATGGCCAAAACATTAAGGCATTCCGTCAAACAAATCAGTGGCAACTTCTATTACTATTCTGGCAGCTAAGGCTTTACATTGGATGACTCATCAAATAACTTATCAGTGAGTGCCAATTTGAAACTCCACCGTGCTCACTTTGTCAAACATGTAACCACAAATTTAGGTAAGCCCATTCACTATAGCTTCATGGCATGAATACAAAATTTCATTGAATTATTACCATGTTCAATCCGTCCACCTCATGTGCCTTCCCTCTGACTTCACGATTTTCAGACTGTCCAATCCACTAAAAGAGAAGCCTTTATTTATTTATATATATATATTCCTCATCGTGAAGCATCAAATTGTGCATATGAGATTAAACTTTACACCTGCCTGCTGCATTCACAAGAGGTTCTTAAAACTTTATCAATACTATTCAAGCTTGTAGCTGCCATTGTGTTTGTAGATGTCCAACTATTCAGCCTCCATTTCATTGAATATTGGAATGAGGTTCTTCATAACCTCAACTTTCACAACTACACTAATCTCATCCTAACAAGTTTGTGTGAAGAGGGCAGGAAGATTCACAATATCTGGAGAAAGCAAGTTTTGGACTTCCATTAATATAATGGAGAGGCTCACACTCTTTTCAACTTTTCATTTCAAAGCACATCAATTATTGATGTAAATATTGTAGAAACCGGCCTATAGTCTGCTCACTCATATGATATTGTTCTACCCCATTTGCATACCAAAGGATCCAGTCACACCAAGCCGGAACACGATGCTTTGCCCCTGCCTTGTTTTGTGATCCGAAGCCAAGTGTACACACACAAAATATAAGCTTCTTTGGTGAAGCCTTAAGCTAATTGATATCGATCTCTTATTGCGTAGGTAGTCTCATGTTTTGTCTTATATCAATTATAGAAAAGACACTTCAACATTGATGTGATGGGTGGCTCTTTAACACATTCTGTCAAATAATTGACAAGCTGAACATACATCTTTTGCCAATTCTAGTGATGGAACAAATGGTATGTTTGGCTTCTTCAATGTCTTGCACAAGCTCGTGGGATGAAGGTTATGTCAAACAATTGACATTTGTTATTATTGCTGCCTTCAAATACTTGGAGTGCTGAAACTATCTTGCAAGAATGAATTACCAATTTTAATTCCAGATAATGTCTTTGTAGGCTGAAGAGTGGTTGTCATTTGACTATGCTTTGATAATCTTCAATGTGAATAGCATGGGCTGCAGATGAGTTTGTTAATCTCCATCAAGGCCGCAGGTCTCATGAATCTAGCCTTCAATCAAAACAACATGCATGTCTTGTCTAAGTTCTCCCTGTGTTTCTTGCATCTATCATTACTTCAAACAACTTACATAACTTCCATTAGCTGTCGCGGGTGAAGAAATGTCAATTAATTCTCATATGATTCCATGTTCCCACATTTTCCAGTGTATGCGCTAGCTTGGAGATTTCTGTCAAACGTTCATGTTCCTTGGTTTGTGGTCAAACTGAGGATGTAGAGCTTGGATTAAACAGCTCCTATGCCTGATCATGCCTATGGCTTTTATTGCCTCAAGAATATTTGATTAAATAGTTCATATGCCTTGTCTTGCGTGCCCCCTCACCATATTATTTGTATATTGCCGATACACCAAGCAATTCACGAGTTGCGCCTGTGCTTTTATTAGCTTCCATTTGCGATGATTATTATACCTCACTCATTTCTCAATATGATAATCGCCTGTCATCACCTTAGTGTTTACAGCCTGCTCCCATTCTCATCTTTAGCACTTTGTCAAACAATAAATGTGCATATTTCATCTCCTCACAAGAGAGTGTGAGTGCTACCATGAGATTGAGTTTGATGCCAAATCCTTTGAGATGGCCAAATGATGCCTGTATAATTGTGAGGATTATCTTTCTTACAGATAAAACCAGTCTTCAAGATTATATCTGTGAATTTGATTTCCAGCCGGTGATTGCTTTAAAGTTGAAGTTTGGGTTGGGAGGTCCGGTTAGGATTAGGTTAAAAAGTTGGAGCACGTGGAGAGAGAGTACTTTAGTACATGGAGAGAGAAGATTGTGAATGAGAGGGAAAACTCAAACTCAAACCCCAAACTTCTCTCTAGAAGTTGGAGTACGTAGAGAGAGGTAGTACGGGGAGAGAGAAAATATTGAGGAGAGAATGAAACTCAAACTCAAATCCCAAACTTCTCTCTAGAAGTTTTAGTACGAGGAGAGAGAAAATATTGAAATAGTGAAAAATTAATTTCTCTCTCTCCATCTTTCCACAATTAATTTAATTAACTCTCTCATAAAAATTATCTAGGCAACAAGAAGTTGAAAATTAAATGCTTTCATGCAAACACACATACATGGTTACAGAATATGTGCAATAAGGTTTCATTCAACTTTTACATTTGAGAATCCCAGCCCATTAGTTTAAGCATTCAATAAAATTAATAAATTTTTATTTGTAGAGGAAAATTGAACATGGGAAACAGCATTCCAAAATGTATTATGAAGAGATAAGGCTAAGTGAGAGGTAGGTGTTAATGTGGAACATACTTGAGCTCAATTGAAGTAGAAATTTGGAGACGGTGATTCATATTCTAATGTTGCCACAAAAGTGAAAGTCAGACAGGATGAAGACAATAAAGAACATCCAAGTTGCAAGAATTTTGAAGGAGTGTTGGAGGAAGAATGCAAAACAAATGTAGGTTATGATCCCAACATAGGCATAGAGGAAGATGTAATGATAAATAATAATGGATTTTTTTTAGGAGGAAGGAGAAATTCCGAGATGTTTTGCACAGGAAGAACAAGATGCAATTGAAGAAGAAAAAGATGCTATCATTTAAAGCAATTATACTAAGTCCAAATAGAAAGTTGACAAGAAAAACCAGGGCAAGATGAGTTGTGAAACAAACATTTGAATATGGATATAGAGAGAGGGGAATCAAAGATACAATACAAGATGAGAAAGAAAAATTAGTTCCATTCAAAATAATGCAAGTCAATATAGTGGACCAAAACACAGCCCCAAACATCACCAATATTTTGAAGTAAATACTCTCATACAAATATAGTATATGGTTGGAGCAGACCTGCTAATTTAATTTGTCAAGTACAATTATATTAGCAAAGACACTAATTTAATGCCTACATATCTATCCAAGCTAGGTAATATGTACCATCCATGGTGCTACAGGGTAGCTGTAATTGCAATTATCACTGAAGACTGTTGCAATAACCACCTGATGTGGCTGAAGATGCAGCTTATCATGGAGAGTGATTTGTATTTACCAAGTTTCTAAGTTTACAGGCATCCATCTCATCTTTCATCACTTTGTCTATGAATTGCTTGGCTATACGTGTAGCATTTACCTCCTCTATGCTCAAGGATCTTATGATTCATTCCTATGCAAAGTTATCTTAATCTAGATACACCATGGTCTCCTTGAGAGAAAAATGATTCAAAACATTTAGAAACTCAATACTACATACTAAAGCAAAGAGAACACTCAAATGACTTGCACTAGGATCTCCAATCTGTTTAGCATGAAGCAATGAGATATACTAGGATCTCCAATCTGTTTAGAATGAAGCAATGAGATATAATTTTCAAAATAATAATGAACAAAAAAATGACTAATTATTGAGATACAGGAAGGCAGGAGAGAATGGAGAAGGGTCAAGAGAAAATAGCATTTAAAATTATGACAACTCACCAGTTTCTGAGAGCTATCTGGAGCACATAATAATTTAATTGAAATATCACCATGAAGATCATCCGCCCTTGAAGGTTTGGCACATCCTAGGAAGGCTGAAACACTGACAGAGTATATCTGAATAAAAAAGATTACATGAGCCAGTCATTCAGGAAATACAGAAGACATATCTCTGTAAATCTAACTGAAAGGAAAATTCGCAAACTGTATACCTCTAGATGGTTGGAATGTAGAATCCGAATGATTCTCATTTCTAGTAAACTGCGGATAAAACCAACAAATTGAGTGTCTTCCATCTTTAAAAAATTGTACATGAAAAAAGGGAATAGATATGAATCAGTCCTTATATCAAAATGAATCACACATAAATATGGGATCTATTTTGCCTTTTATATTGAATTTCAAGTAGCATTTGAAATACCAACTGGATTCATGACATACCACGTTTGGTGCCTTAAGTTCAATGGGAAAGGTAATCTGAACAGAACATTGTGCATCTAACTTCTGGCTGTATACAACTTCCCTTGAATATACAAAATTTGTCATTCCAGCTTTAGATTATATAAGAAGTATTTCTTAATAAGTGGTAAAAACTGAAACAAAATACTGAAAATATAAACAAACTACTCAAGGTTAATGCAATGAAGTGCTGAGCATGCACAAAACCACCAATCTAGAGGAGTGACTAAGCACATAATTCAGTCCCACAAATGCAAGTAGGGAATGTTGCAAGCCTAATATGAATTTAACCATAAAATAATGGTATCTATTGCAATGATCAATAGAAGACAATAGAATTTCAGACTAAACATGTTATCCAATTGTACAATATTTACAAAAGGAATACTGCAAGAATGACCCAGATTTAATTAGATAATAAGGAGATTTTTATGAGAAATAGAAGAAACTGAAATTACAATATGTGCTATTACATTATGAAGAATCAATAATGACACTCTCTATAGATGGGAGAAACAAAATTCAGGTGGTATTTCTTGAGTGTACATATAGATTTTGAAAATAGACAAAAAGAAATGCACCTCACTCTTTTTTTAGGGAACATAAAAGGCAAGGCATTCAGCTCTTCACGATTAAAATGCATAACTGGCTTCAATGGCTTTGGTATGTCACCCTGTTGAAGATAAGTTTAGAAAAATGCTTTGCACCTTTTAAACATCATTGGAATATAAGTGTTCAAGAACTAAAGAAAAGAAAATTCAAATAGGAATGAAACAATTATAAACATAAACATCTATACACCAGATATTGCAGTATCAGTGGAAGGGCTAGCTCTGGCTTAATATTTCCTACAATAACAACGGTAAATGTAGAAGGGTCCTTGAAGCAACTATCAAAGTATTGACAAGATCTTTTTGGGTCCATCTTCTGGATATCCTTGACTTTGATAGGCTGCACATAAAATGGAACATCTTTTACATTTTTTGAGGTAAAGGTTTTCAATTGCTAGCAAACAAGAAAAGAACAACGAGGTGCATATTAAATGAATTTTTTCTTTAATATCATTCAACAAAACATCACCTTAAAGAAGTATGATTTCCCATAATTAACCTGGTTGATGCAATCTGAAAATGCTGTAAAAGGAACTCTTTCCCGTTCTCCTATTTTCTCTTTAATTATTTGCATAGCTACATTGATTTCATCATCTCCTGGAATAATGCTTTTTGAAAATAACCTATTGACAAGCTGAATACATTGCCAACAATTTGAGAAAAAATATTATTTTGTTTAATATTAATATTAATTCAATCTTAGGCAAGAGCCTACAACAAAACGGCAAATTGTGAGCCTCTTATCTGGGATGTCTTGGGTTCAAGTCTATTCAAGCTTAATAAATAATAATAATTAATCACAACACAAAATAATAATTAATCTTGGCTTCGGCCTCTTAACCAGCAAAAAAAAATCAACTCAATCTTGTGAGAATCTGGAAGAAAACAAATTGACTACTAGAGAAAGAAAAAAGAACTTGAAGATCTCACCAAGCAATAAATTTGAGTTAATAATCTCAAACAGAAAACAGAATTGAATAATGTAGGAAAATCATTATGTTGACATCCAACGAGAAGAATATTTTTTTATAGTTATCTATAAGAAAAAGAAAACATTTACAAATATCTAAATTTTTGAGTTTACTCAAAACCTTGGGAACAAAAAAAAAATCTTGCTGAGATTATTCAATATATCAATTCCAATGAGTTGCTAAACCTATAAGGCCAAAAGAGTTTAATTCAAAAAGAGTCCCCTTCAAGTAAAACAACAAACGATGATGTGCACAAATTTAATGAATCGAAAGGCCAATACAACACATTTTTAACTTGAAACAAACCTCCAGAGCAGTCTTCAGATCAGAAGGTGAACAATTCCCTGAGAATGTTCTCATATATGCCAGAACTTCTGTACCAACTTCTGCTTTCTTACCAGCAAGCATTTCCATGAGAAATTCTGGCTTATATCCAAACACACCAATTTGTCCAGCAAGTGCTGAGCCCATGGAGCATGATAGATAGTCACGTTCAGGCAATTCAGACAATCCACCATATGCAAACCCACTGAAAAGCACCTAGAAACAAAAATATTATCCCAGAAAATGGATGGTCAGAAACACAAAATGAAAACATGTAGAAATATAAAGCTCATAATGGGAAATTGCCCAAGAGAGGGTGAAGAGCTACATGAGGGGAAATGAATTGAGATTCATTATGCTTCTGATAAAAAGGAAATTTTGATCATAGTAGAAAATAGTGTTGATGCAGCTTTTAGGCACAGCAACAGCAACAGACCCACAACTTGCTGGATAGGCTAAAGTCCTTTTATAATTTTTAGCAACAACAGTCTTGTATTTCAAGAAGGAAATTTGTCAGGCAATATTTTGATTGACTTAAAGGACCTTTCAATCATTAAATCTGCATTATCCCCTTTCCATACGGTTTTCAAATTTCCTTTTTAACAAGAAAATATTTATTTCTGAGACACCAGACCAAAAATGGTAACAAATAGCTGGAAACTTCTTTCAAACCTTCAATGGCTGGTATACAACTTCAAGTGCATCAAATATAGAAAATCCAGCTTGTAGATGTCAGATGTCAAATCACCACAAATTTATTGCAGCCTGACTTATGAAATTCTATGATATGTAATGAAAGGACTATGAAATTCTATGATATGTGATTGTGCTCAGATTTGAGTAGCTTCTACTCCAATGTATCAAGTTCAAATGCTAATATGGCTGGAAAGAACAAATTAAATCCTCAAATGCAAATAATCAGCAATTATGAAACCCTAGTGTGCCAAGTATACTTAGATCTGAATCAAAATCATCTTGTAACCATCTGAAAACTGATTTTATTTGATTTGCAACTGCCTGAACAATTTCACTGACTGTTGTGAATTAGAAAAATTGTTTTTGAGCAATAGGAAATTATTTATAGAATCACAAGAGACCTTAGTTGCTGATCCAAGTCTGTCTCATTTTCTTGAGTAAAATGGTTGTAGTGTCATGGATCATATAACTAAGCAATTACTCGCAGGACTCACAATTGCAAGTTAAAATTGGCAACATTTTATTTGCAGAAAATAATGGCCATTAGTTATTGCGAAAACTCATCACAAATATACATGAAAGAATTATGTAAACTCGAAAAAAAACTCACATTAGAGTTTGAATTACCCAAATAAAACTAATAAAGTGTAACATGATTTCATCATTTGAAATTCTGTGTTTTTGGATGTTATGAACTTGACTATTGAGGCTTTGACCATTTTAAAATGTCATGACTAAGATGCTTTTACAAATGGATAAAGTGCACGATTTAAGTATTTTTTCATTTTCTAGTTTTCCAAGCCTATCAATCAAGAGTTTCCAAGTTGTTACATCCCGATTTTTAACCTAACTTGAAATATAACGGTTGAGGTTCACATGAAGTCAGTTGACAATTTAATTTGTTATATCTGGCGAAATGGTAAGATAGTTAGTCATTATGATTTCAAGTGAAGATGACATGTTAGTTGATCGTTAATCACGAATTCATGGAATTAAGAAGATGGTTAACCCTTGTGATTATTTAAATATTTTATTATGATAATATAATTTAACGGTGGAGAATTTCCTTGTAGGGAGCATGTCAGTGGGTTGGAAGCATTGCCAGAAAATAATTAGGCAGGAGTGTTGATGCGAGTTTTGTATCACTTACATAACATATTAGGATTTGAAAATTTGATACAGGATATCAAACATACAACTCCTCTCTTGAAAAGTTAATGCTCATGCGACATAACTCCAATGTTCCTTACACCGTTGGATACTCGCTCAGTTTTATCGATGTGATTTGCTGGTAATCACATAGGCGGCCTTACGCTATTCATTCAAGGATGACTTGGACTTTGGTGGAATGAAAGTGATGGTGACTCAGTTTGTGAAATGTGCGGAGGCAGATAATGTTGATGGTCACGATGATGGAGGGTGTGTCTGCCGATGATGATGTTGATGGGAAAGCGATGGTTGTGGAAGGTAAATGGATGAGTTCTATCACTTGATCTACTCTAACTTGCTTCTCTAAGCTTCGACTACCCAGCTACTTACTATTCTACTCCTACTCCTATGAATGGAAGGTTAGCAAATGGACGGGGATTGAACCTAATGAGAGCTGACCAGCGGCCTCACTTCCACAAGTGTAATGATTGAAAAGAATAATAGACTAGTTTACCACACAAAGCTTCCCAACCAGCCGCTAGGATGCTAGTGGCCTAGTATTGATCCCTATCAAACATTTACCAATGCTACCATACAACTATCCATCTACTTTAACTTCACTTAAACAACTTCAAATGCAACCAACTTAAAACAACTTGAAAGAAAATCTAACTAAGTGGAAGTAGAAAACATGCAATAACACCCAATGTTCTTGATCAACATGCCAATCGTAACAATGAAAAAGAGAGCATTTTGGTATTATCTTCGCAACAATTTTTCCAACCACTTTACAAATGAGAGCAAATGGCCTTTTATAGGGGCTAGAAATACAACGGACGGTGGAGATTAAAACAAGATCAACGATCTAGATTAGATCCTCAAAACCCTAATTAGGGTTTCCACCCCATCGGCCAATGAGAAGCTGCCACCTCATCAATGGACCAATGAAAAAAGTGGCAACCAATGAGAAGGCACCAAAATGGTGGCCAATTAGAAATAAACACTTGTCCTATTCTAGAAGAAAGGGGAAATTTGCCACTTGGGCTTACATCAAATGATCTTCTAATATAAATCTTCCCTCTTCTTTCATTTTCTTAGCTAAGGAAATGAACTTAGCTAGCCTTTCGTTAACTTCGTCCATAAGAGGACAAGGTGTGTGTGCTTCGCCTTGAGTTCTGCTGTCTTTGCCACGCTGTTCACTGCTTGTAGTATTTTTTTCATGATCCTTCTCATATTCTTTTGCAAATCTAATAAAAGCGCTGAGAGAGGGAAGGGTGCCCAAATGCTTTTTCTTGATAGCAACCTTTCCTAACTCATCCAACCTCGATCCAAAATTTGTCTCATTGACATCCTCTTCTCTGATATCTTCAAAATCAAGTGGTCACAGTGGAAGTGTCGATGCCTAGGCCGTGATGTGCAATTTTCTTTTGTATATCCTTTTATTGTACCACCATTGGTATTGGTTATTCGCCTCATTTTCGAGAAGAAGGGAGTTTTGGGCATCATATCCTCTTTGTCTTTCTTAGTGTTCGCCCACTTGGGATTCTTACTTGCACTATCATCCTCCATGCTCGTCGCCCTATTACGGGATGGTAGAGTGGTGGACCAAAAGGCAAGAAGAACCAAACGGAGCAATCCTTAGCCTAGAACGAAAGATGGATATCTCAGCTTAAGCACTCCTCGCAACTCTAAATGATTTGAAATTACCTCTACCTATAGCCAAGGGGGATTGTCCTTCCTTTAGTTTGTCCCTCATCCGTATCATGTCCACTGTACAGATATTAGTGTCGGTTATTCACTTCATTTTCGAGAAGAAGGAAGTATTGGGCGTCATATCCTCTTTGTCTTTCTTAGTGTTCGCCTGCTTGGGATTCTTACTTGCACTATCATCCTCCATGCTGGTCGCCCTATTACGGGATGGTAGAGTGGTGGACCAAAAGGCAAGAAGAACCAAGTGGAGCAATCCTTAGCCTAGAACAAAAGATGGATATCTCAGCTTAAGCACTCCTCGCAACTCTAAATGATTTGAAATTCACCTTAACCGATAAACTTACAGCGACTTTTCGGAACCTAGGATATGACTTTCAAGAAGTTCAAATCCCTTTGCAAATCAAGAATTTACCATGCAATTCACCTCCAAATAAAATTACCCAACCTAGGGCAAAAATTGCAGCCTCTTGAAAAAAATCAGAATTTTATCCTCCACAAATTTTGGCTCCCACAAAATTCGGCCCCCACAAATTTCGCCTTCCACAAAAGTCGGCTCCCACAAATTTTGCTCAAGTTTGGAAAAAAATCTGCTCCACAAAATTTGCCCACATGGAGAGGAAGAAATGATTTGTGAAAATGAAATGGGGAGGAGACTCCCTTTATAGCCAATTTTCTTTCTCCATAAAGCTGGCCTACATGGTCTAGGAGAAATCAAAAAACAAAAATTAAATTCAAGTTAAGGCCCACAATTAAATACTTAGCTTAAAAAAATTAATTTTGCCAAAAAGAAAATTGCACTTTTAAATTTACCAATTAGCTCCAATTGCAAAACGAAATTAAATGGTGCCTTGAGGGTGTTAAATATTTCCATTTAATGAGGATTTAGTAATTAATACGTCATTAAAATT
Organism: Cupressus sempervirens; assembly: GCA_028749045.1. NCBI lineage: Eukaryota > Viridiplantae > Streptophyta > Pinopsida > Cupressales > Cupressaceae > Cupressus > Cupressus sempervirens. The sequence goes on from CM053786.1 coordinate 873,075,413, forward strand.
GTATTTTGGCTAACCAAAAGTCATTTTTCAATAATAAATTACTAAATTCATTAAAAACTTAAAAGTTTTCAAGGCAAATTAATCCAATTAAAGTCAATTTTTTGCAATTTTCTACCAAATCGATTTTGCCAAGCTAAAAATTAAAAAATTAAAATTTAAAATTGCATTTAGAACCAAAAATTGATTTTTTGCAATTTTCCACATTTCAACAAAATTAAAAAATTTTCACCAAAAAAAAATTTGAGATTTTCCAAAAACTTAAGTCTAAAAAAATTTCTCTTTTGAAAATTATCCAAATTTACAGAGTCAAAACCAAATTTTCAAAAGAAAACGTCTAAGTACAAAATTCACAACTTTATCCTGCCAAGTTGAAATTAAATTAGAGAATTATTCGGCCTAGGGACAAAATTGATAGCTCTGGAAAATCAAGTTAAGAAAACCGGGTGAAAATAAGCTAAGCCTCCCCATATCTGTCCTGAAGGTGCCAAGGCGTGAAATTTTTTAAAACTCAAAATTGTTGGACAATCCAAAAATTTGCCAAGGCGATTAGAAAAAAGGGGGTCCCCAAAAATTTTGGGGCGATGGTGTGAAAACCTCACAACAAGGAGCATCACCATCACTGAGTAGATGGGTAGAGGACCTAGCGACTTGGAACAGAATATATTTGCGGGACCCGCATGAGTTATTTAATAAATAATTTAATGAATATAATTGAGTTGAAATATAAAACGTATCTTAAAGGATTTTAATTTATCTTTCGTCATATTATTTTTTATATGTGCATATAATATAAAATTGATTTGGCATCATTATAATTTAATAATTTAAATAAGTGAAGATAATAATGTTCAAAATATAATAATGTTTGAATTATAATATTCAAGCTATAATTTTTCAACTTTATTGTCCAACCTTTTATTTATATTTCCTTCTTATTCTTTCCCTCTTATTTTCCTTCTTTTTTAAAAATTTGATTTGAATGGCATTCGAAAAGTTTTCTTGTAACTGTTGGAAACCGATGAACCAAGTTATTCTTTTATATTAAAGTCTCATGATTGTATAGGCTATCCATCTTTTCCCTCTCTGATTTTCAGTGGCTATCGGCTCTCTTTGTTGAAGGAGGAATTGAGTATGCTTTTCAGATTTTATTCTCTACCCTCTGCAACCCATACTGTCTCCATGTTTTCATAATCGTGGCTCTAAGCAAGGAACGAAGTCTTTCTTCCTGCCGCAAGGGTTCTAGAGCAGACAGAGTGTCACGTAAGGCTTTATTGAATTTGTTTTTAATTCTCTTCCACTTACTATGTCTGTGTGAATCCCTGATTACCATAAGAATCGAATAGTGGAACCATTGAACCATGTCTTGATTCCTATCATACTGCTATGCCGGCTGTGAGCCTTGATTATCATATGAAACCAATCGAACCTTGAAGGAATTTATATTTTATTTTCCATACCAGTTGTGTATCTGTTTGTATAATATTCATATATTGAAACCAATATAAATACAGACTGAATCGTGGTGGACGGTAATAGATTTCTAGTTTTTGGAAACTGTCTTTATATCATAGATGTTTCTTTATTCATAAGTGTATTAATCATGTATATAAGATATGGAAATGCAATGATAACTTTGAACAACTAATTCAGCTCAGAATGTAGTACATTCATTCATACCATGCAAAAATGAAAATATTATCATGAATCTAGCACCAAGGAAATTCTTTGGCAATGATGCCAATTTAGGTGAAGAGGTGTTAAGCAATATAGTGGATATAAACTCGTGAGTGCCTTGGAATCACTGACATGGTAGCCTGAAATGTTGAGGAGGTGTAAAGAGTCTGCACAAACAATTCACGTGATACTTGCTAAGTCCAATCTAATACTTGTTTAATCTTTCTTTACTCTCATTTCTCATTGTTGTACCAAAAGTTAGTGCTCTGCTTTATACATTTACCTTAATGATAGTTCATGACAGTACAATGCTAATTTTATCATGAGTGCATCAGTTCTTGTTAATGTCATGCTATGTAGACGATTTCCAACTCTAGGTAAAGTATTGTAAATCTTGATTTGTTTTTCACTAAGTATAATATCTATTTTAGTTAGTACATAATGATAGGTCAGAGAATGAATCAAATATGTTCCAACTCTTTTCTTTTCTGATTGGATATCCATCCTTAACCGGTTAGGCATAATAGTTGAGAACTATATATACTATAGTTGTTGGCTTCTTGAAGTACATAAGAGATCAATCTTCAAGTATCCTTGAGAATGCATCATCTATGAATTCAAATAGTAGTGTTTGAAAACCTAATTGTTTAAGTGAATCATCATCAATGCACATGCTATCACAATTTTCTGAACAAATTCATAATACTTTTAACACCGAGGAATTCACCGGCAGTGAAGCCATGAAATGGTGAAGAGGTGGAATTAATCTGCAAGAACGTGGAAGAGAAATCAGTTACGATTAAATTAATTAATTAAACATTCAATTTTGAAATCTTTAAGGATCATAATTATGAAATCACAAAGTGTAAAATGCTGGATGTATATAATCTTCTTGAATAATTGACAGAGTTGTCTCCTTTTAGAATTCCGAATACTTGGGATTCACCTAGCTGTGTAGCCAAGGAGATGGGCGATGAGGTGAGAGAAAGGAATCATCAATAATATAAATCAGTATTAGATATGACATAACAACGTTTATCATTTTAATGAATTTATTAATAATTCATGCATATTCCTATTGTTGTGATCTCCTCCCTCCAAGTCGTATGGTGAGTTAAATACCAAGATGCCTAGTAGATGGCAAGATGACCCTTGTCTATTCCGGGTAGGGAGGGCCTTTCTTGTTAGAGATCGTGAGGGGATAAGATTTGGTCCAAGGTTGGGTGGTTAAGCCCCTGACAATGTTTCACCTCTCCCAAAGATGTTAGTCATGAGTCATACAAAGATAAGCTATGCAGTCAATTGTTTAACGGAAATAGGTATTATCACTTTTATTTATGAGGAGGTAAGATTAAATTCATATATTTCATTGTTGTTATTTTACACCTAGATATAAGAGATAGATTCATGGATTGCTTTTCATTTATATGAATATCGAATATAAGTATATTTCTAATATTGAGATACTGTCATAGTTAAGTAATCGAAAGGAAAGGAATTTGAAGCCCTAATTGATTGAGTGATAGCGGGAACCCTAACTGATATAACAATATCAGAAGCCCTAATTGAATTTGTGGTAGTAGAAACCCTATTTGAATCAGTGATATCAGAAGCCCTAATTGAATCTGTGGTAGCAGAAGCCCTATTTGAATTAGTGGTATTAGAAGCCCTAATTGAATGCATGGTAGCGAAAGCCCTATTTGATTCAGTGGTAGTCGAAGCCCTAATTGAATCCGTGGGAAAGCCCTATTTGAATCAGTGGTATCAGAAGCCCTAAATGAACCGATGGTAAACGATGCCCTAATTGTTACAATGGTATGCGATGCCCTAATTTGAAATATAGTGGGTACTTAATTATTGTCATCATCATGTGATTTTGAGATAGCGGTTTTAAGATGATAGTCATGTGAAATTGTTATAGTGTATTTGTGGACTAACCTAGGTGGTTGCAGAAGCATCCCTAGTTTGATTTCGATCTTAGTTTTCTGAGGTATGTGGTTTTCAATTTCTGTAGTAATTTCATTTGATGGTATTTCAAGTTTATAGTTAAGAAATTTTGTCTAATTGATTTTAACAGTAAATCTTATTCACATGAACATGAATGATAAAACTGTCTTCCTATGAAATGAAGTAATAACTATATTCTTTGAGTATGATAGATGTTAATTTAGACCCAAGAAACCAGATGTTACACAAGTTCCCGATTTTATCTCCACTTATAGTTATAAAAGCATCATTGCAAAACACTCTAAAGTTCTAGAAATAGGAAGTACTTGGTATCACATAAAAAAAAATGATAGAATTGGGAAAATGAGATGTAGTGTGATGGTTTGTGTGGTCATGAAAGCCTTAATTTGCACTAACTGGTAGGCACTTTGACCCCTCGACCTTGTTTTGCATCTCAACAAAGAGCAATACCCCGTGACAACGTTGGGAATCCACACCAAAAACCCGTGAAGGGCTCCTCCTAGATCCCCACAAGGGGATCTACACCACAATCTTGATAAAGGCTCCCTGTAGACCCTTGTGAGGGGACTGCCCCTCAACTCCCAAACCACCATCTTATTGCCATCTCCAAATATAGGCCCTTGGTCCCCCCATTCTCAAGACTGTGTCAACTAGTTTCATCAATCCTCACCTTCATTCAGATGGATCATGGATTTGAAAAGAAATGCATAAATGATTAAAGTTATTTTTGTTAGTTGTCTTTCACTAGGCTTGATTTTCATTTATCAATTTCTTAAAAATATAGCAACTACAAGTAGGATACTTGGCCAGTAAAGACTTATATTTCAGCGATATGGATTGAACTCTAATTTTGATTTATATAAAAAGGAAATCAATAATTTGTATTTTTAAGATTTTCTAATGTTCAATAAATTTTCAAGATTTTTGTGAATCTTGAGTTTAAAGTTTTTGGGTCATCCGAGTTCTTATCTAGTCCAAGCTTTTGACTATAGGAAAAGCAACTTCCATGCACCAAAAGAACCCTACAAATAGCAATATTGGTGGTCAAATATGATTGAACTAATATTGTAACACTAGCAATGATCCTCCAGTAGGATCACCTAATTCCCAAAAATGCCTTGAAAATCCCAATAAGGATGGGTCAAGCCCTAAATAGGATTCATCAGCCTTAAATAACAGAAATTATGATAGTTGCCAGAAAATAAACCTTTCCATCACTTTCCATAATGATGGTGCATGCCTAAAAAAGAAACAATGATGAGAAAATTCAACAAATCAAACTCCTATGGCTAGTGCAGCAACTTCAGAAACAAATCATGACACATATCATGCAAAATATGTCCAACCAAACCCTCAAACAATGATAAATGACTATGGCCAACTCATCCAAGGGTGGAAAACAAGATCCAACATAGCTTGACGATGAAATAAATACAAATTATCCTGAATATTAGCAATGAAACCTCCAAAATCATGACAATAAGATTTGGTTGCAAGTATTAATCATTCCAAATCTGAAGCTGATCAAAATCAGCTCACATGCAACTCCTTGATGGAACTGCTCTGAAGTGAATGAGAGATTTTGTACAGAAGGCTTTAAATTCTTGAAACATCTCTTTGCAAATATGATGGTAATTTGTGATGCTTAAATCAATCCTAGCAATCTCATACAAGGCTCCAAAATTAGTCACTGAGTCTAATTTCCATAGCAATTTAAAAATACTTTTAATTTTGATTTTACTTAATGTAATGTCCCATTGTTAGTCAATGTCAACTAACCAAGATTAGTCTATCACCACATGCTCATAGACTAATAGGATGAATAGAAGACCCATAAGTAAGTTGGTTCCCTCTTGCTTCAAATATCATAATCGCATGGATTGGAGGGTATCAAAGCATTATTTTATTATATTATAAAAACGGTGGTTAAGCTAAATTAATATTTAACTCAAATAATGGGCATCAAAAGTGAACTATATATTCAAGTCACCTAATATCTTACAGAGAATATGGTCACCCTAGGAGGGAGAAAGTGGACTTGCAAATAATTAACAAATGACTTATCTTGGGTACTGTTTTAAGGAGAGAGAAAAAGGTAATAATGAGACATTACAAGTTTAAATAGAACCTGTGTTACACAAGGGTGCGTCCCCAAGTTTCAGTCCTCTATGAAGCATCCCAAAAAAGCGTTTGCTGCAACCCACCCTCCCCATCCTCATCCATGTCCCCATCCCTGAAATGTTGTGGAACAAGCTAAAAACTAACACAAGTGAATGTTTTTGGCAATAAAGTAGAAGCAAATCCAAGTGGGCTTTGACATAAACTAATGGTTCCAAGTTGACACTAAGTTGAATCTATGTTTCATGCATGCATCAAAGTGTTGGAGTTGCAGGATTATTTTGTCTCAAACCATAATTGTATTACATGAAGGGGGAATGTTGGTGTAAATTCATTATTGTATTATGTTGCTTGTTTGACATACCTGTTATTCGACAACTATCCCTAATAACTATTATTTGATAGCTGTCCACAATGGACTGCAAATAACATTGTATAATGTCTCCTTGATGCTATTGAATACATATATCAAATACTTATCTATTTTATCATCTCTAACAAAAGGTTGTGACTCTTTTGAAAGGCATAGAGGATGAAGGGTTGTGACTCTCTTGAAAGGTTGCAATAATGAAAGGTTAACTCTCCCATCATGAACATATAATAGGAGGGAAAGTCTTTTGTTAAAGATATAGTAGAAGGGATCATCATAAGGAAGATAATCATAGTCAGTTTTGTTATGAAACATAAGACAGTTCTGATCTGTATAGAGGGAGTAGAAATTAAGGAATGATTAGCGAAAGAAGAAGAGGAAAGTAATTTCCAAAGGAGCATAAATGATGGAAGGTTGTGACCCTTTCAAAGGGTGGTAATTGTGAAAAGGAATGACTACTGAAGAGGGCACACATGGTGAAGAAATTTTATTTCTCTCATGCAAGATATAAAGGGGGAAGAAGGATCAATATGGAATGGAATTGGAAACTTATCTTTTTTATTTAATCCATAAGGATCAATATTTAATAGGAGAAATTTGGGTTGCAATTCTCAGTCACATCTTTTCTAGATTGAACTTTTTCCTCACAACTACTTAGCAATGATTAGATCTCATTGCTAGATATCTAGTCACTGCCTTCATAATCCCTCAGATCTCTATTGCTACCTGTTAGAAATATAAACAATTAATATCCACCTCTTGCCATAGCTATTAGAAGCTAGAGTTGTCGCTGCACCAAAATATCGACGTGTCAATGCCCTATACAACTACGGGACTTATAGAATACAAGAAGCGACTAAGCCATGTCACAAATCTCGAAGGGGAACACAAAGAGATTTGAACTTGTAACCAAGCTCTGATACCACTTGTTACAAGCTAGAGTTGTCGTTGCACCAAAGACCAACCTGTCAATGCTCGATACAACCACTAGACTTCTAGAACACAGAAGGTGATTAAGTCATGTCACAAATCTCGAAGGGGAACATTAGCGGGTTAGTCCAACAAAAACATCATACCCTGATTCTAATATATATTTCCACATGACCCAAAATCACTTGTCCTTTTAAAGTGGAATATCTTTCATAGACATAAGTGCTAACCAAGTTGTGTGAAGCAAAAAACGACTCCACTAGATGAGATGTCTAAAATGAAAATATATTCTTAGGTCAAAAGATTGCAAGTAAACTTGCAACAAAGAATATAACCATTTCCACATAACCCATAATATATCTGAAATAAATAAGCAATTGAAATCGACATGCAAGAGAATAAACAACATACCCACAAAAAAATTGTGACACAAGATATACCCTAGGAAACCCTCATTGAGGGAAAAAACCCAGCTTCCAAAAGCATCCATCACCATGTATTATTCACCATTGCAATACAACCATGGAAGTCTTCAAAGCCATAGCCACTACTAAGCAATCCATGTGAATAAGCATGAATCCACACATCCCATGCCATGCTTCCAACCTTCACAAATGCTCCCTTGGCTAACCTGTCAAGCCTTGTCCCACTCGACTCTTTCCTTTTTTGCCTTTTGTCTTGTCTCTACACTACCCTTGTGGCTCCTTATATAGTAGCAAGTCCCACAAAACCACCGAGTGGTATTACATAAACCATGTGCTACCTAACCTATTGACCCTACATTTAATATTGAAAATTTATTTTCTTTTCCCCAATATTAAATAATTTCATCAAATATTATCACAATGTTACAATACAACTCATCAAGTATATCCCATGGGAATCTTTCCATGTTGCACATCCATCTAGGTGCTCCTAGGTGCAATATTACATAATAAAATAAAATAATACAATATAAAAATATTATGCAATGTGTACAACACCCATAATCTCAACAAAGATATGTATTATAATCATGCATTATTCCATCCTATTATGAATTTGGTTATTGTCGACTCTTCATGCAATCCAATGCAAATACAAAGCTTTAGATACAAAATTCTAAATGTTTTGATAAAGATGCAATAATCTTCTCTAATATGCAAAATCAAGTATATCATCACAAAATCCTTTGCTAAATATACTGGAGGTCAACAAGATTAAGCAACTCATGATGTAGTTGCAAGTGAATTTCTCAAACAAAAAATAACTTTTGATCCAAATAGAGTGAAGCACAACTTTCCCCTCAGTAGACGAAATGGAAAATTCACTTGATCAATTTGCAAATCTGGCTACTTCAAATCTAATGCATATTGTCAGTGCCAAACAAATCCTCAAAACATAATCCTTTGGGCGTGTGAAAACTACATAAAGATTCAAATATCTACAATTAAACTTGCATCACATCCAAAGAACTATGTATTCCATAAAAAATTATAGACAATGAATATGCAAGTGGGATGAGACTTGTCATCCCTATGTCTTGAAAGCCACTGCGAAAGATGAAGTTGAGATTCCTTTGAAAGAAATTGCTACACATCAAATAAGCTTTCATTAAGCTCCACATAGGATATTTATGCCTTTCAACAGTTACCAATGGTGCCTCTCATATGTTCCACACCAAGAAAAACATCCATTAGCATCTTATCTTTAACATATGCTACCTTGAGAATAGAAGATTTTTTTGTCACAATTAAGTCTCCAAAATCTTTTCCTAGTCTAATGGCACGATAGATGACCTTTCACATTATTATCACTAGGTGCATAATTGATTATGCTTTGATATCATCTTTCTTTTTTTATTGTATGTATGATAGTTGACAAGAAAGGAAGTTTTCATTCTTCTTATATAGCTATCAATGGAGCCCCTTCACCACGGGTCACCACTCTTCAAATGAGGCCCTAGTAATTATATTATAATATATAATTTTTTTGATAGGTGATTATTTATTATTAATATTATTAAAATCAAATAATATTGTGTTAAGTTCGAGTGGACTTGAACACAAGACCTCCCAAATAAGAGGCTCACAACTTACCCTTATTATATTATTATAATAGTTATCTTATAAAATTAATTATATATCAATTTATATAATTAATATATAATTATATTATCTCAATAAATATAATTGGTATATTATCAAACAATAATAATTATTATAATATAATCAATTTAATAATAATATAACAATACACTTGGGGAGGAAATCCGCAAGGGTTATGTTGATGAAATGGATACCAAAATATATAGCATTATCCCATTTATCAAGTGGATGGGAAAGGTGGACAAAGATGAATATAAATTGAACATTTTGTATCAATGAGAAGAGATCAAGGCTGAAATTAGACGCCATAAATATGAGTTGAATGTTGCAATGACGGCGTTGCAGGAGGTGTCACAGTGACCAAGATCCTAGGTAGCCATGTAGGATGAGCTTGAGTAGGGTGATAGCATTACAATTTTCAATGCCAAGGGTTTGGTCTTGTTTTGCAATGTTTTGAATCAGGGTTTTTTGTTTATAATGTTTAGACTGTTTAGAAGTTGATGGCAATCATTTTTGTTACATTGGGGCTACTATTTTATGTATAGATATAATTGTAATGGTGATAGTTGAAAACATCTATTGCAGTAAGTTGATACTCTTTAGGGGTGATAGGTGTTATGAACTAAGGGGAAGGTCTTAGTTGGAAACATGGTTTTGTCATGTAAATGTGCAAAGCTTATATGGTTTGTTATGCAACAATGAAGATATCATGTAGACTTCTAATACATTAATAAAAATATATAATATTATCGATCAAAAAATAATAATATAACAGTATAATAATTATCTTATCAATTTCATTATTATATCACAATAGGAATATAGTTATAGCTATCTCTTTTCTTTTGGAGGAGGGGTGTGCTCTTAGTTGGAAAGAGATCATCTATGAATCTAACTCACAGATTAAGATTGTTGAATGAGGCAAGTGGAGGGAACAAATTGGCAATTAGCCTTGGTGATTAATCAGATTTTGAGATTGAGTAGATTTTTTGTCCCTTGAAAATGGGACTAGGTGTCAACATGATAAGTCAAACTAAGGAATAATGCCACCATATATCGACTTCGATATGATAATGGAGAGAAAAGCAAAACATAAACACATAGTCAAACAACATATCATTATCAACTATAAGTCGACAACATATCGACTAGGACCCTAGGTCAAACAATATATCGACTTCAAGTCTCTCAAACTAACCATCAACATATATAATCTCTAGTCGAGGTCCATTGAACCAGTCCACTAAATCAAAGTGTCAAAGAAATCCTACAAAATAGGAGTTGTACAAGGTGAGTCATAACATCCTTCCCTAGTAGGAAGATTTTCATATACATCAAAAAGATCACACCTTGCACAAGGAAATATATACATAGAAATGAAGCACATAATGTCGGCAAAAAAAGAAGTAAAAGAAGGATTTATGTACATCCTTTGCATTCTCCAAAAAATGCTAATCATCAAGAAGGGTAGATTCCTCGAGCCCTATAGACTGATCCACTATCCTCGGACCTTGAACCATCTAACTGTGGCCTTTTTCAGAGTATTGTTAGTGTTGTTTATTCTAATCATTTAGACCATGCATTGCCATTTTACAGAGAAAATGTGCCATCTTTAGCCTCAATGGTCCATTTGTTTTGCAAGTCAGCTCTTTTTTGTATCATTTTTAGGGTTGACATCGACTATTGCTACTTCATGTGCTCCTCGTGATTTTTGACCATCATATTAGTTCTCCTTTTTTGTTGCCGGTGGCTCACTTTTTTGGCTCAAGGTTGCTGCTCATTAATGGTCACCTAGAGTTTTTGCTCATTTGCTAGGGTTTTGACCCTTCATTTAAACACAAATAATTATTTGATTGCCAATTTCTTGTAGGTTTGTTGAGATCTCAGCTAGGTCGTCCTTAAAAAAATTGGGTACTTCAATTTTTAGACCTTAAATTTTGTCATAATCCTTGCCTAATCTGATAAGAAAATGTAAACTTGTGCTGATGGAATTTTAGTTGTTAAATTCCGATATCACTAAAAAGAAATTTGACTCTAGAACATACAACAATAGGACTAAAGAAGTGCATACAAAGTGAAAACTTAGAAAATAACAACACTTGAATTTTATACTATTCTCCAATTGCAGTAGACTTGTACAATGATTTACCTATCTTGAATCATGGGGAATAATTACTGAACGAACTCATACAAGCCTATTTATGTTTAGAATACTAATGCATGGTTTACAATCACAAACAAAGCAATAAATAGAACCTGTGTAACTGCAGCTGGCTAGGAGTCTGTATTGCTTGTTTTGGTGTGCTCTTTAATGGCCTCAGTTCTGGAAATGGAGACCGTAGGCCCTGGTTATCACTGGGAGGAAAGGTTCCATAGCTGAAAATTCCTTCTACATTGCCCAACTTATTCTATGTGATGTCTCTTCCACTCGTTTACTATATCTATGATGTAGATGCCATCAGCTCACACACTACCACTACTCGTCCACTTGTTAACAAGTCATGATAGCACTCTCCAGTCTCACGATGTCACTATGGTTAGTCAAACCTTTAGACGACTACCTCATTGCATACCATAATATCATGGGTGACTGCTACTGTTGACTGGTCTATTTAGAACTTAATCCAATGTGGATGTTTTAGGAGCTACCGGCTGGTTGCCTACTCCCTTGTTTGATACTCCTACACTTTATCTCCAATCACCACTGTTACTACCGATTAATCCCACTACTGTTAACTCCACTGTGATTTGCTTACTGTTGAGCTGCTCATGTCCATCCTATATTGGCACTGATTTATGGCTAATCTCCCAATATTTTCCAGAATGCACAAATGCTAAAGTTTGTTGTTAACTTACTTCTTGAAGACGGATGTGACGTCTATTAATGCTCTCCACTTCTGAAACAAACTCCAATGAGAGGCTGGGTTTTCGTCCACCTTCTCAACTTATCCCAAGGGGTTTTGTCCTCGAGAATAATCCAGTCACATTTAAGAAACTTCTTGTACTTTATCAATATAATATATCATGCCCAAATCCCAATGTAGCTCCATGCTTTTATAACCTCAAAATGAGGGAAGACACAAACGACCGGGTAATGTGGGATAAAATGCCAATTTCTTCTTTTAGTCACTTAAGTTACTTTATAGCTTTTATAATAACATTAGAATATTTAAGTAAATCACTTAAGTCACTTGAACTTTAATATCTCTTGCAATACTTGTTTGATTGCCATGTTGTCTGAAATAGGAATCTCTCCTCATAATTCCCCATGTGACCAAATACAATTTCTAAAAATAGAAAGGGTCCATCTCTATTACTATTGACTTACTATACATAGTATGGCAAATGGAGTCCAAATGATATTGAATGAAGGCCAAATCCATAAATCGCTAAATGTTGGAGATGAATCAATCCTCAGAAGACCCTCTAATCATCCTCATTAGCCTATGAGGATCCAATATTAGGCTAATCCCCGAAATTTTGATGTTCGCAACAAATGGGGACATTATAGTCTTCCCTTCCCGAGATTGCTTGCCCTCAAGCAATCCAACAATCATAGTGAACTCCAACCTTAACTAGATCCCAAATGAAGTAGTACGTGACACCCCTGTTAACATGGAACCAACTGCATACCACCAACATCATTAGGACCAACAATATATCTGTAGTATAGCACTCAAAACTTGTGTTAATGATGTAGGAGTTAGAATATCACTAGCAGAATCCCCCACAAGAAATATCTTCATCCTGGTTCTTATCCATATAATATAAACTAGACTAGAATCCTGATCAACAATCCCTTGAAGAGATGTAGCTATAGGAGAACCATAAGCACTCATGCTAACTGTATCAACCATAGGTGTAGCCAAGTCAAAATCTATGGACACAAGAACATTACCAACCGCCACAATGCAAAATTGAATCTTTACAGATGGTGAAAATTGAGACCAACTCCACTCAAGTGAGTGATCAACATCAACCTCGAACAACGGATTTTCATAAGACAATGTTGCATCAATGTCAAACGTAGGATTATCCATTAAGTGGACATCAACACTTTGTTGATCGATAGTATAACATGACTCTATCACTGCATCGCTCACCTCATCAACAATAACAAGTGTACTATCATCAGAGCACTGTAATGTCCCCTTTCAGGACATCTATTTATTTTGCTTTTTATTCGTATGATTCTTATAATAACTCTAACTCCCCCCTCTTTTCATTATTTGATATCCTATATATATGTGTATCTCCAAGAGTCATGCCCTTTCATTATTAATATTAATTATATCAATAAGATAATTATATTATATATTATTATATTAAATATGATTATATATTATATTAATTATATAAATCATATTCCTTGTAATTAATAATACTATTTTTAATAAGTAATTAAGATGTAATTGTCAATAGTTGATTTATGTGTATATATATTAATTATTTATATTTAATAATATAGTATTTTAATATCTAATATATATTAAGTATATATATTGTATACATGTATAGTTATATGATAATATTTATGATAATTTATATTTTCAATTTATATACATTATTAATCATTTTAATAATATATAATACTTATTTATTATTAAATTATATATCAAAATGGTGATATCACAATCCTCCCCTCTCGAATTTGCTTGTCCTCAAGCAATTGATTTGATCCTCATTAATTCAGTCTAGATTCATTCTCTTTCCTGCATATGTGTTAGACACTTTGCAAAGTAAACATGTTAGTATATAATAGCATGTACAAGAACATATAAATGAAGACACAAAGTAGACACATTAATGCATGAAGACACGATGCAAACACGAGGTAGACACACGAATGCATGAAGACACAATTAATGCATGAAGACACGATGTAGACACATAGTATACATGTTATATTCCTGTTTGCAATTTGAAATAAGAAAAAGGTAGGAAACATTTTACCACTTTGATCATGAATGTCGTGCTCCTTTCCCCTGTCTCAAAATCAAAAGTTCTTGAAGATGCATATTTTAAATAACTTTTCTATAGCTAGTACTATAGTAGGGTGTATCATTCCATAGTGGATGGTAGATTTACTACTGCTCGCGGTTGGACATACTCAACTTGGGGCTCCCTCAAATTTTTAATCCATATTGGGATTCTCTCGCCCCAACATGAGCGATTTACTCCTCCCCCTGTGCACACCCCCTACCCACTAGGAACATGCTTAATTTTGACGTGGATGGTAGATTTACTGCTTCTTGAGGTTGGACACATTGAGCTTGGGGCTCCTTTAGATCTTTATCCATATTAAGATTTTCTTTTGCCCCAACGCGACTAATTTACTCCTCCCCCTGTGCACACTCCCCACCCACTATGTACATGTTTAGTTTCATTATGGATTGAAGGTTTATTGCTGCTCAAGTTTGGACATACTCAGCTTGGGGCTCCTTCAGTTCTTAAAATCCATATTGGGATTCCTATGCCCCAACGCGACCAATTTACTCCTCGCCCTCTGCACACTCCCTATCCATCATGAATTTAAACACAAGTATTTTGAATAATGTCTCCTTTTGAGATCCAAAAGGGATTTCTATCCACTTTTCTTAGAGTTTTATCTTTCACTTTAAGTAGAGAATTAGTTTAGATATGTTTCACAAACATTACGCCCACATATATATAATTATATATAATCATGATGTACAATACATCAAAATTATTATTCCAATAATTTATAATTTTGATTGATAAATTATCATACAATTCTAAAATATAAGTGTAATACAAAATTAGTGAAATTGAAGTACTTATTTCAAATAAATAACTAACAAGTAACATCTCATAATTCTTAAAATATAAGAAAATCCATTATATACACTTACCTCATTAAATCATTAACATACCTTCGTTCTAATTTCTCCTTAGTGGCATTATATAAATACGCACATTATTTGGGGTCTGGGTTTTGTAACAGTCAAAGACCATTTGCACTGCTGACTTGGTGGAGTCATTACATTAAAAATCCCCATTCTCCTTCAATATCCATGTATCTCTACGTTGTTTCCACTTTATACCTTGGTCGGTACGTGGTATGACCATCTTTATTAATGCACATGTCTGAAAATGGGATCAAATGCCATGTACTTCCCTTTTGGTGATTATATATTCTTTATACATTCCCTTCATACTTTATATCTTTTACATGCCTGAATGGTTTACCCATTTTCTTCTAACATGCTATTAGGTGCGTATGACTTGTTCTCTTGAGCTTCAGCACATCGGTACTTGGGTGACATGGCTTGAATAACACCTATTATCACTTTGTTTGTATTATCTATCTATCCTTCGATATTCTTGTTATTTGTCATTATTTTTCCCTTATCCCTTTGCTTGTGGGTTTTTATTGGTTGTTGCTCCCATCTTTGTCCAATTGATGGTGCCTAATTGTAATGTCCCATAATATATATTTTATAAGATATATTTTTGAGTGGTGTGCTGTTAATCTGAAGTATATGTGGGAAAAGACCATAACATAATATTCATAAAACCTATAATCATATGTTAAGAGATTCTAGCATCATGGGTCTCCCATCAAAGCCCTCAAAGCTTTGCCTTTGGTGCTTATGCTAGGGCCCTCGTTGATCCATGCTTGGAGCACTGATCACATTTTGGAGATTCGATATTCAATTTCCCTGCCATTCATTGGAATGTACCTTTTTCTGATTATATGGACACTACGTGAAGTTATTGAAATCCTTCTCCAAATTCCTACTTTATACAATATAAGGGAAATGCAGACATAGGAGTCACTTTAATGGTGAATGCAACAACAGTGAAATGTGAATAATGATCATGAACTATATATGACTGGTATTTCCAAGTGCTACAATATGGGGTATGAGTGTGATAATAAATAGAATGTATGACTGATAGTTCCAAATGTAATGAAAATGCAATAACAATGTTATCAGATAAATGCAGTCATAATGAATTATATCAGAATGTACATATGACTGGTAATTGCAAATGCAATGATGAATCCTCTTAATATGGGGGATGGACAGATCTAAGCAATGCTGCAGTCCCAGAATGCAGTTTATGTAAGATGGTCATTTCTGTTTTTACATTATATTATATGCACTGTATCCTGTATAGCTGTCTCTGATCTTCAAATATATTATATGCTGCAAGTTACAGGATAACAAGTAATCTCGGCAGAGATCTGCCATCTGTGATATTTAGAATTGTACTTGCAATTGTCTCTGTCACACTAGCCATCTCAGATATATCTCTATTGATATATGCTCTTATATGGATGCCGTCTCTGATATACAATTATGATACTTGCACCAGCTTTTGCAATCACAACCTTTCTATGCTTTATACACAAGTGACTCCTTAAAGGGAAATATAAGTGATAATATCAAATCTTCTTCTCTGGTACACCCGATTGCGAGCCTTCCATTGATATTTGAGACTCAGAGTCAAAAACCATTATCGATTTTTCTTCATCAAATATATTGTTTGCATTATCATTTATAGGATGGCAGAATTGTTGCTCTGATACCAATTGTAATGTCCGCTTTCAGGACATCTATTTATTTTTCTTTTTATTCATATGATTCTTATAATATCTCTAACTCCTTCCCCTTTTCATTATTTGATATCCTATATGTGTGTGTGTGTGTGTGTGTATCTCCAAGAGTCATGCCCTTTCATTATTAATATTAATAAGATAATTATATTATATAATATTATATTAAATATGATTATATATTATATTAATTATATAAATCACATTCCTTCTAATTAATAATACTATTTTTAATAAGTAATTAAGATGTAATTGTCAATAGTTGATTTATGTGTATATATATTAATTATTTATATTTAATAATATAGTATTTTAATATCTAATATATATTAAGTATATATATATTGTATAAATGTATAGTTATATGATAATATTTATGATAATTTATATTTTCAATTTATATACATATAATACTTATTTATTATTAAATTATATATCAAAATGGGGATATCACAAGCACACAAATATAACCGCTTGCATATTGCTAAACTCCTCATTGGATGGCTCAACTGACACAGAAGTGGCTGCTGATATGAAAGCATCCTCGCATGCTCCTACTCCCACTATCGCTGCATCGCCATCAAATACATGATCCTAGGAACTCATGCCAACAACTGCATCATATGACAACTTGACATAAATCCTTGCCACATTCCACCTCAATTATGCCCAACTCATGCAGTGTCTCATAAGAAATGTCCCGCAAATCTGAAGTAGCAAATGTATCATCACCTTTTGCTCTTAGAAAAAGTGATATCATTCTCTACTCAAATATTGGCTTTGAAATTAGTTGGGTCATCCGTTTGTGATTTTGATTCATCTCATTCACTAGCACATCTAATTGTTTCACAATACCTTGTATCTCAAAATCACCCTCCATCAGTAGAGAAGTACGCCCTCTACCGCTGTAATGAATACCAAACCTTCTGTCACCATCCATAACGCTCAAAACCAAGTCCTCTACCTGTGGGTCAAAAGTAAAGTGATGAGCACTCCTTAGTGTAATGCCGATAAAAATTCCCAATTTTTGTCGAGGGCTCATCGTCATCAAACTTGAAATCAAAAGATGGCTCCAATCTCTGCCTCTGAACTATTGGTTGGGCAAGATCCTGGACAACCCTCTCAGTAAGCCCAAACACAAAATCCCTATTGGGAAGCATTGTAGCCAAGGTCTCTACAATCTTCTCACTAATTGTCGAATAGCACGAGAGCCCTGAATGATAGCACCCTCAGAACTGTATGTCATCTCCCACGAATCCGAGCTCTCAAGCAAATACTCCATGAATGACTCAATACAATAGAAATTATATGTGGAAGCATCAATCTACTCCCCCGCAATACCTAGCTGATCTCTTTGAAAATGTGACAATGCCAACTGTCCAATGCTATCAGCTGTATGAAAAGAAGAAATAGATTTACTTCCAGTAGAAGGAAGCAAGTCACCATGAGCTCATCTCCATTGATGCTCTTGCCTCATCTGTACATACTACACTCATATCCTCGATGAATGAGTTTGCCACATCATCACGTCCCTCATCCTCAACGGTAGAAGAAAACTCACCACCAACCACAATATGTAACTGAACAGGGTCTGGGATTGGTGTTGACTGTACCTGTTCTAACTCCATGGTAACCTAATCTAACTATGACTCTCACTCCTGAAGAGCTAACTGAGTATATTGAAGAGAGTTCACTGTCACCTCAAGCTCCCAAGTGAGCTCAACCACCTCCTCCTCTTTCCCTAACAACGTCTCATAACAGGTGCTACCCCACTCCAAAAGGTAATCTCTGTCATCAACTAACTAAGAGTAACTATGTTTCAAGATCCTAACAGCCTCTACAAGCGCATGAACCTCTGCTAGGGAGAGACTACTATCATTATGCTCATTTGACACAGGGGCACCCTAACCAGATGTAGCTAGCATATGTCGAATAACATCATAATGATCAAGAGATGAAGAAATGTCACTATCTCTCACCTTCAGCTGATAAGTCACATGATGCCTTTGTAACCCCTGACTCCTATGCAAGCTCTATGTCTCACTAACTGCATTGTCATAGGAAACTAAATCAGAACTATCCACCACAAGATCACTCATACATGTGCTATCATCCTTGCACAACTCTGCATCCGAGATACAACTGCTATGTACCTCAAACAACTCCTCTAAAGAAATAGAAGCCCTCGTAATCTCAATCTCCCCACATCTCAGCTTCCACCTCACTAGTAAGATCTTATAAACATCAATCTTGGGACTCATCCAAAACCTCATTATAGTCATCACCCAATATCTGACAAGGGGTATCATACCCAGTGCAACTCATAGCATCATCCAACAAATCACCAGAGGTGCCCATACTGTCTGGATCCCCATCACCTGATAGAGCCTCAATTGCCGTCACTTGACTCTGCACACATGACTCTATGCCAAGCTATGAATCAATAATGCTAGAGCATGAACCCACATCTACTGACTCCGCTATAACACCCAAATCACCGACATCACAGTTGGGTGACTCCATACATGCATTGATCCCACCTGAGGAAGCAATTGCCTCCTATACTGGAGCAACACTATGACAACTCCCATACAAATCTCCAATAATAATTCCCTCCTCAAGAGAGCCTAAAGTATCAGTAGTAACAACTGCATCAACTGTCTCTGCACTAATTGCAACAACTTAGGGGCCTCAACGTGTTGAAGCTTAGTGCCGCTATCCACCAAGGGTATTGACACATCTACTGATCTCTGTGAAATGGGTCCATCATCAATACTGCAGATAGAACTAGCAAGTCTTGTACTAAATAAAGGTACATCTCATTATGGACACTTATCGAGGAAAACTCAAGCATCCTTCACCACAATCTTGATGTCGGCCTTCTAAAGGTAGAAACCATATACCTCACTATCCTCTTAATTGTCTTTGAATCTGACAAGCTCCCCGCCAACCTTTGTTGATGAAGTTTAGTTTTTCCATTCTCTCCTGCAAAGCATTTATTTTTGTGCTAAATTCCTCATTACTCCAATGGCTTCTAGAACTACTGGTCCTCCTATGAAAAAACTAAAAAAAATTGAGTGCTGGTCACTCCAAATGCAATAGCAAATCTAAAAATAAAATTACTTTCCTACTCCACAAGATAGCAATACTTATAGCTCTGACAATAGCATCACTTTATTTCTCACATAGAAATACTCTTCCAAACCTTCAATAAATAGAGTACAATTTTCAAAACATTTATTAGAAAATTTAAACCATTTAGATTAAACCTTTTGTAAAATGTTTCTGAAGAAATCTCTGATTAAAATTTCTGATAAACAATTTCCGATAACCACACAGGCTGGCAGAATACACGATTCTATAACCACTGTAATAATCCTTGCCTAATCTAATCGGAAAATGTAAACTTGTGTTGATGGAATTTTGTCAAATAGTTGGAGTGTAACCCAGTTGTTAAATTCTAGTATCACTGAAAAGAAATCCGACTCTAGAACATACAACAATTGGACTAAAGAAGTGCATACAAAGTTAAAACTCCAAAAATAACAACAATTGAATTCTATACTATTCTCCAATTACAGCAGACACGTACAATGATTTACCTATCTTGAATCACAGGGGAATAATTACTGAATGAACTCATACAAGCGTATTTATGTTTAGAATACTAACGCACGGTTTACAATCACAAACAAAGCAATAAATGGAACCTATGTAACCGCAGCTGGCTAGGAGTTTCTATTGCTTGTTTTGGCATGCTCTTCAATGGCCTTAGCTCTGGAAATGGGGATTGCAAGCCTCGATTATCACTAGGAGGAAAGGTGTCATGGTTGAGAATTCCTTCTACGTTGCCTAGCTTATTCTATGCAAGGTCTCTTCCACCCGTCTGCTATATTTGTGATGTAGATGCCATTGGCTCACACACTACCACTGCCCATCCACTTGTTAAAAAGTCACGATAGCACTCTCTAGTCTCACAATGTCACTATGGTTAGTTAGAACTTTAGACGACTACCTCATTGCACACCATAATATCATGGGTGACTACTACTGTTGACCGGTCTATTTAGAACTTGACCCAAAGTGGATGCTTTAGGAGCTACCGGCTGGTTGTCTACTCCCCTGTTCGATACTCCTGCACTTTATTTCCAATCACCACTGTTACTACCGATCAATCCCACTACTTTTAACTCCACTGTAATCTCCTTACAGTTGAGCTACTCACGTCCATTGTATACTGGAAATTGATTTATCGCTAATCTCCCAATATTTTCTAGAATGCACAAATGCCAAAGTTTGTTGTTAACTTACTTCTTGAAGATGAATGTGACGTCTATTAATGCTCTCCACTTCTAAAAAAAACTCCAATGAGAGGCTGGGTTTTCGTCCACCTTCTCAACTTATCCCAAGGGGTTTCATCAAAATGATATCAAACGAAGGCCAAATCCATAAATTGCTAAATGTTGAAGATGAATCAATCCTCAGAAGACCCTCTAACCATCCTCATTAGCCTACGAGGATCCAATATTAGGCTAATCCCTGAAATTTTGATGTTGGCAACAAATGGGGACATTACAAATTTTGGACTAGTCAAAATTTTATGTCGATTTCATATTTTCTCGGAGTTTGTAAAGATCTCTTCTAGGCCTCTTTCAAATTTTTCTAGGTCAGCCAAAATACTCACAAAATTCGTGTCAATCATGTACATCATCATTTTTTAAAGTCTCTACTAGAATTTGCCTCTATTTTTTGCATTGAGATTCATGTTTTTGAGTCTATTTTATCGCCTCTTCTTTCTTTCTCATTTTTTGTGCATTGGGAAACATGCAAGATGGCATCATTGACCGACTTAATGTTTCAAAGATTCAATGGCAAGAATTATAGCACATGTTGACAATATTTGAAGATCATCGTCTTGAGATAATTTTTTTGGGCATAGAGACCTGTCTTACCATAGTCCTAGTAGATTAGGACAAGTTTGATTATTGGAATAGAGAAGTTTTCATAAATATGACCATTTTCTCAAGTACTGTCGCAGTTAGTTGGCTTCTACATAGCAAAAGAAAGGAGGGTCTCAATCTAAATACAATGTTATTGAGTATGCAAAATAGAAAGAGTCTACCTTTTATACCTTCATGGCTAAAAGACTTGTAGATCATGTGAAATGTTTTGATTTCTAGTGCTTCTTGGCATTTCACTCACAAATTTTCCTCTCTTTACTGATTCAGTTATATTTGGATGAGGAAAAGAGTACATTGTTGGTGGCAACAACAACATACAAATATAGTTTGGTGGGAGGAATGTCATTTTCCTCAATGTATACTTTTGACATATAACTTAACCTGCTCTCAGTGAGTCAGATCATGCAACATTCTCCTCAACTTGATGTGTTATTTAGTACATACAAGTATTCAATTTTTTATCATGTAACATGTGCTATTGTAGTAGTTGGCATTGAGAATCATGGTTTATATAAACTTGTGGATACCAATGACTCTCTTAAGCATGCTTTCATAAAACAAATCATCTTCTATAAGCGATCTCTAGCATCAACGATATGGCCACCCGAACATTCACTATCTTGGTCATCTTGTTCAAGATGATTTAGTACTTGGTCTACCTGAAAATCAAACTCAAAATCAGTGAGTTTGTGAAGCTTGTCACACTAGAAAGAAGAAATGATGGTGTTCAAGGATTGTGACTCATGGTGACCCTCTAAGGTACTATAGTTGGTCCATGTTGATGTATGTGGTCCTATGAATACTCCTTTTGTTATTGGGTGCAAGTATTTCTTACTTGTTGATGATTTCAATAAGATAATGTGGGTGTACTTTCTTAAACAAAAAACATATGCATTTGCTACATTTCAGAAATTGAAGGCATTAGTAGATAAAGAGTTTTTCTCTATTTCATCTCTTAAGTCTAATAATGGTGGGAGATTTGTTCTATTGCTTTCTACACTTCTGTGATATACATGGCATAAAAGATCAATTAACCACACCATGCTCTCCTCAACAAAGCGTCATTGTAGAGCATCACAACTATGCCAATACAAAAATGACCAAGTCTATGATGGAAGACAAATGTTCCTAAGAAATATTGGGAAAAAGTAGTGCTTATTGTGGTCTATCTCCTCAAAAGATCCCCCACAAATACAGTTAAAAGACTTTGGCTCTTTAGCATATGTTTGGACTCCAAATGCTTGATGCTTGTTATCTCCAAAATCTGCACCTTGAAAATTTGCCTTAAGTCCTAAAACTCTCAGCAATTTTGGAGAAACATGGGATCAGCCAAAAGTTGTGGGTAACTTATAATTTGGCTGAACCTCCGGATTCTAGGCCGGTTCCTGTATGATATATCTTATACCTTACTTGTATTAATGGAGAAATGAAAAATTTAGACGGAAAAGGGTAAAAAGATAACCTTAAACACGGAAAACTTAAAGAAATAAGGTGATACAGCAAGATTGATAACACAAAGCACTGCTATACCTGAGACACAATGAAAGTTTTTGACAAGACAATCACAAGAAACCTTATTTGAAGATCCGCTAATTCATATCAATAATTTAAGAGAAGGTTTATGAACTTGAAAATATACGAAAGGAATTTGATCACAATCGAATACATCAATAATGGAAACACAACTCAAAACCTATGAACAACTATTTAGATAAAGAAGATACAAGATAGGACATCATTCAGAAAGGTGTATTATTAAAACACAATTTGAATAATATCAATCACCTTAACACATACAACTAAATCTGTCAACTCCAAAACTGGTTCCAATGAAAACTTTATTTCAATCAAAGGCCCCAAAAACAGTACATCTGCATAATGGATCAGAATAATGGAGAAAAAGGCACTAAGAATGAAATCACATAAGCGTCCTCTCCCAAAATCCGAACCCCTTCCTCAAAAATAAGAGGAGTATATATAAACAATACACTGTCTCCAAACAGGAAAAGCTGGGTCGTAATAATGAGTTAACTCATTAATAAAACCACTAAAAACTCCAAAAACATGCTCAAAATATCCCAAACTAAGGTTCCACCATCCATGCATGAGAAAAATCTTAAAAAAAAAAAACCCCCCAAACAGCCAAAAATCACTCCATAATGCACTCTGAAGTCTTCAGTCTAAACTGCACCTCTAAATATATCAATTGCAGCTGCCCCCTTGAATTTTGGCATTTAAAAATACCAACTTCCCTTAACTCTTTATTATTTTTTAATTGCATGAATGTTTATTATTTTAATAATTGATTTATAAGATATCAATCATAAAAATAATAATTACAATCCCTTTTAAATATTTATGCAATTAAAAAATAAAAATAAAAGACTTGACTAAGAGTCAATCCCTCTTTACTTGCATTACTGTTCAAATTGCATTTTAAAATTCATTATCTTTATTTAGTCGATTATATCAACTAAAGAATAATAAGGTTTACAACACTATACATGCAAATTTTTTTTTTAATATAAAGCTAACACATAACGCAAAAATGCGTTTTAACATGTGTATGCCAAAATAAAAATCTCCCACTTCCATTAGCATGCAATCGGACCTGAAATTCTATCAAATGTAATTGAGGAAATGTTAAGAGGCAAAAAAGGGTTTCAATTTTGGCATTTCGAATGCATCTGCCTTTGATATTTTTTGGAGTTGAAACACGTCAATAGGGTTATTACAAACCCTAGCCATCATGGAACTTCATCTGCATATTTCTCTTGTTCGGAGGCCATTTTTGGCGCATCATACCACCGTTAGACGCCCTTTATTGGTGTATTTGCTTTTCTTTGGTCTCTGTTGTGGCGCATCTGGGCATACAAATGCAGATTTTTGAGAGGCCGACTATTGCTTGTTCGAAGTCTAAGCATGGGAGTCATTTCAATGGCATTTTTTCTTGGTTACGCCTCTCCTCTTGCTGTAGCTTAAAATTTCCTTTACTTCCTTTGCTGTGAGCATGGCTGAAGATACACATTTGGTATGAAAAATAAAGGAGCTTTGTTGTAGTTGCGGTTTTCTTTGGCATTTAAAAGTTGAACCCGCATTTCTTCTCTTGTGGGTTTTCCTCTTTCTAGCCGACTGTTCATTGTCAAAGCTTGAAACTGAAAATGTTATTTTCCTTTTGTGGGTTTTTCCTCTTTTACTTGCTGGGCTCTATTGGACGCCGTGAGACCTATTTCGCATGCTTGGAAATAAGGCAAAAATGGAACTCAGTTGCTTACTGCTGTAAGTTGTCTTCTTGCTTCATTTCCTTATGAAATTTGCATATATCATGGGCATGAAAAATAAGTAACATGTCTGCTGGTTAATTTTTTACATCTATAAAATCTGGGTGCCTCTTACTGTTGTATTTAGCAACTGATTGACTATATTTTTAGATGCCTGGAGGATAATTTTGCTTGTTTGGTTTTGGAAAGCCATAAAATCTGTGCATCATCATCATCTCAGACTTTGTGATTTTTTTCAGCTACTAGGAACTCATTACCTTATTTTTCATTGTGCTGGAAGTTATTATGTGTGTCCTATCTGATGTTTATGTCTGCTACATATTCCTGAGTGCACATTAATTCCCCAGATCTGTAGTCTATAACGAGATCTTCTGCTGTTGATGTATCATTTTAAACATTTTCCCTCCCCCTATGTTTCCTTTGCCATGTAGACTATTATGTATATGGATACTGTTTTTTTCCTCCTCAAATCTGTGCTATATCTGGTTTATGATGGATCTACCACTGTATGTTAACCCTTCTCAGAAATTTGCAAGAACTGATATAAACAATTATTTTGTTGAAAGTAGCCATATTTCTAGACTTGTCTGTTGCTCCTTGACAGTAACTGTCATGCGTCGTATTTTCTTTATAAAGGTTTCTCTGCTGAAAGTAATATTTACGATATACTGTTTGCATTTACTCCATGCTAGGCTGCTGTATGAACTGATATATTACAAAAATTATGGGAGTTTCTTTCAGCTGTCAAATCAGATCTTTCTTTATCAGCTCTTACTTTCATTGCTGAAAGTTGTATATGACTGTCATACTTTCTAATGTATCATGCATGATTTTCTTTTTGTCTCTTTGCTGTATACCTATTTCTACTCTACAAAAGATTTTAGTGAGATCTTTGAGTATTGCTTGCATCAATAGCACGTTTCTGTAACATCTTTTCCTTTTCCTTTGAAGATCTCCTGCTGTAGCTTTCAATCTCGCTGTATGAATGAAACAAAAGGTTTCAAAACTTTAAAAAGTTCGTCCTTTTAATGTTTCATTTGCTGTCATTTCTGTGCATATCACTTCCGTCTGCTACCTTTTTTTTTTTGTTTTCATCAGTTCTCAATAAGTCAGAGGTTTCAAAACAAAGATGAATTGTCCCTTTAATACTTATTATTTTTCTGCTATCGATCTCTCTATCTGCTGACGTGTACCTGTATTTCACTGGGATGAATAGCGTGTAGGATAGTGAACGTGAGATTAAGTGAGTCATCAGCATTGCTTAGATTGGATCTTAACCCATTTCTCCTTTGCGAATGCAGGAATTGGAAGCACAGAACGGGCAAGATCTGGAACAGCGAGAAGATGGATGTAGTTGGATGGCGCATCACTAGTCATTACAGGCAATGACTGGTGCCCATGAACTTTTCTCCTTTTACTCTTTTATGCAGTTATTGATTTCAGTAGAGTATAGGTGCATGTTAGCACGTAGGGACTACTCTCACAGTCAGATGTGTGGGAGAAATTTACTTTCAGCTTTTCCTTTAATTTTTTGTCATGATTTGCTCCACCATGCAAACATTGTATATTATTTCAAAATGAATAAAATACCTTTCTTTGATGCAATTTCTAAAAATTACTTGAAAGTAATAAGCATGTATTTTCCTTCATTTGAACATGTGTGGAAAATGAACAACAATGCTTCAAGTTGGATTTTAAGAGTTAGAAGCTCATGTTTAAAAGATATAGTGACAACCATAAGGCTTACTGGGTAATGTACCCGATTTTTCAAGATTCAGTTACATCTGGAGGTGAGGATATGGAGGGAAGATTTTCAACTACTCAAGTGGCCAATTGTGTGTTGTATGGTGGACGATGTTTACCATATGGGGTAAATGGTTTATTAATGCATACAGACAATAGACAAGAACATGTAATACAACAGTACTCCTTTTATTATTTGCATATATGCCGAAGAGATTACATAGTGCTTTCAATGATGATTACAACCATCATCCAAAGTCCATTCCGGACGGTGTACATATACCATTCCAAAGGGGTGACTCAACCGTCGCGCCCATTTGGATATAATCAATTCTACTCATCGACTACATAATAATTACCGACTACATGCTAATCTACCAGTCGGCTATTTTATAACCTTATCGACATCATCCCCCCCAAAAAGAAAAGTCGTCTCTAGACGACAATTACAAAATATCCACTCGTGCCGCTTTCTTTGCTTCCAACTCCTGGGTACACTGATCCAAGTGTTGTTGTACTGCCTTCAACTAGATGATCAGCTCCTCCTAAGCTCTTTATGCATCCACCAAGACAGCCTCATGTCCAACACCTACTCCGAGTGTCTCAAAGCATATCACCCCTCTCGAAAGGCTTGCTCTGTTGTTCCCTCCACCTCTGGTACATAGACACTCCATGTCTGCAGCAGCTCCAAGTCTCATCAACTGGTCACACTTCCCATGACTGAAAACAGCACTGGTTGGGGGTCTAGGGGGCAACGCCCCCAGCAAGGTCGAGGGGCAGCGCCCCAGGCACACTCCTTGTCGTGATACAGGGCGGGGTTGAGGGGTAGTGCCCTCGCCGCCAAGACCAAATTAGCACTCTCAAACCCACACAAAAGTCCATGGAACACACCATTTTTGTGATTTTCTTCCAATCTCACACTGCTTCTGTTGCTCATGTTTTACTATCTGTTTATGTCCTTCCCTTCCTTTGAGCATCATGCCTTATTTATTCTGAACATTTTTTATTTGTAGTCATTTTTTTTTTTCCTTCTTCCTTTATTTCTTTCTGTTGTACGGCTACATCTTTCTCTTTTTCTCTTTGATCACTTAGAAAATCTTTGCAAAACCCAACCCAAAATCAAACTCTGCCTCATGCTCGTACGATGGCAATGTAGATGCGGTATGGCAAAATAGATCATAAACTTCTCCTTTCTTCTATATCGTAAAGTTGTTTGAAGTAGTACTAAATTGTATAAATTCCTCTCTATTTTGCACCATACCACGTGTATTAATGCTCGTACAATGTCTTATGTGTCCATATGGTAGCAGTATATATCATCCCTTGTGTTTTGCGTGACCATATGGTTGAAATCTCCAGCTATTTGACGCCCATACGGTATAAATTCTCTACGCTCTTCTTAAAATTTCATATGCCATCTTATTACTCCTGGGTTTCCAAATGCTTCGTACAATTTGCCTGAATGGTGACTGTGTCCTGTCGTACGATGCTTGGAAGAGACCGTATGAAGAGTACTTAAAGAGCTACACGATTTCCACAAAAAGGTATGTTAAATTACCGTACGAGTGACTCAACCATCACGCCCATTCGGATATAATTAATTCTACTCATCGGCTACATAATAATTACCAACTACATGCTAATCTACCCGTTGGCTATTTTATAACTTTACTGACAATAGATGATGTGCAAGATTGACTGTACATAGTGGAGGAGGGAGAGAATGTTCCATCGCCAATGGTAATAGGTCATATCACAAGTGTAAGTTCGTCCGATGTTCACTAGATGGTCATATGGTAGCCAAGACTAGTCATGGGGTATGTGCCAAGTGAATAGAATACTTGTATGGTGGTTTGTACGGTGGGAGAACAAGTGTTAGGGCCTGTACGGTGATATTGACATGTTGTGCAGTAAGGGTAGAGATGGCGGAAGGGGCGTACGATGTCGAGAAGAGGAGATGTTGGGTTTGGAGTTGTCACACACGAGTTCGCCAATATTTGACTAAGTGCACAGTTATTCTACATTTGCAATCAAAATGATTCTACCAATAATAACAATTTATTAGACACAAAGGATGTTTGCAAGAGATTTGCCAGAACTGAACAAGAATATCTATAGATGATGATCAAACTTGCTAGATCCGAGTGAACTAATACAAAATCGGAATAGTGTGATGGTTGAATTCCATCGAAACTAGAATAGCCAAATAAGGAAGATCTTTCACTTCCAAAATGGCGAACAATACATAAAATCCAATAGGAATTCGCAGTACAATAATAATCCAAACCGCATGCCAACTACTACCTACATGTGCTTAAATACCCTTTGGAGGAACTCCCAAGGGTTTACAAAGATAGCTGAACAATTAAAATTAAAATGGGTGCGAGATATACTAAATCAATCGGCCCATAAACAATGTTTTGATTATTTACTCATTTTATGACAGGAAAACCGACTAATTGATATAGATATTTATCATCTTATCTTCAGTCAAGACATTTTCTTTGATGAAGAACAAGGACCCTTCCCCTTTCCTCATTTGAGCTTAATTTTGAGGATCAACCTTTGAAGACCCCTGATTTGAGCGTTTGTCTTCTATTAGGTCCATCTGATGGGAGGATGATGAAAAATCTGAATCTTATGATGCACTACTTGACTTTCCTATTAATGATGCTAATCTTTTGCCTTTGGAAATCCTATTCCACCTCTTGCTCCAATTATTCCTCCTGATGTTGGCACATCTATGGTCCAGCCTAGATGTTAGACTTAAATGATCAATGATCTTCATTCAAATGAGATCATTGAGGGTAGATCTAACTTTCTCTCATGACCAACCTTCATAGCATTTATGAACCTCAATCATTTAAGAGGCAAAATGGGTTCCAGAGTGGGAATAGGTTAGGATGAAGCATACCAAAGTCTTATAAAGAATAACACCCAGGTTATCTTGATCTTCTTCCAAGGAAGAAACCCATTAGCTGCAAAAGTGTCTATAAGGTCAAGTATCATGCACATGGTACCTTAGATAGATACAAGGCTAGAGTAATTGCTCATGAGTTCAAACAGTGGGATGATATTAATTATAGGAGATTTTTTCTCCTACTACCAAGTACAATTCATCTTCTTCTTTCCATTGCAACTCAATTTGAATGTTAAATCCATTAGATGGATGTTAGGAGTGCCTTCCTCAACATTGGGGGACAAGAAGAAGTCTACATGACATAGCCTCCTAGTTTCAAGGTTTTAAGCAAAGAACACAAAGTTTTATAGTCAAGAAAGCACTATATGGACTCAAATAGGCCCCTCAAACATGGTACATCAAGATTGATCAAGCTCATGGTTTTCAGCATTTCCGTTCTAACATCAATCTAAATATCAAACACTCTAGTGATGATATTCTCATCCTTATTGTGTATATGGATGACTTGATCATTACTAGTAGATCAACACATTTGATTGTAGAAATCAAAAAAGATCTCTACAAGGATTTTGATATGATATATTTGGGGCTTCTATTTACTGCTAGGGTGGTTGTAGAACTAAAAGATCGACCTATTATTGCCTAATACAACTACTAGACATGTAGAAGATATAGGGGGCTGGCCAACAATCTCCCCCAACATTACTCATTGCAACTTGCAAGGGTTCGAACATCTGACCAAGCTCTGATACCACATGTTAGAGTTGTGGTTGTCATTGCACCAAAAACTTGCCTGACAATTTTCCTATGAAGGATTCTAAACCTGCTTCTACACCTATGGAGAAAGGACTAAAGTTGTCAACCAAATCTGATTCTCTTCTTGTTGATGAAACCACTTATAGAAAACTAGTGGTCAATCTCATCTATCTCGCTGCTCCTAGACCTAATGTCAGTTTTACAATGAGCTAGATTTCATGCTCGATGAAAGCTCCCGAGGCAACTAATTGGATAGTAGCATGTGATGTGCTATGTGAAGGCCAACTCTAATAATGGGCTTCTTTACATTAGAAGTCATGATTTAAGGCTCAATGGCTTCACAAATTCAGATTGGGAAGGTTAAGTTAATGATAAGACATCATATTTTAGATATGTGTTTAGTTTGGGATCTGGTGGTCACCTAGGTTAGTAACAAGCAGCAAGAAATCTCACTCTCCTCCACTAAAGTAGAGTATCCGGATGCCATTAAGGCAATTTGTGAGGAATTTCGGCTTCATCGAATGCTTAGAAATATGCATTTATCAAGTAGGTTGACTCCCTTGCTCTCCAATTCAAGGAGTGCTCAAACTTGCCAAGAACTTGATCTTCCATGAAAGAACCAAACATGTAGATGTTCATTGCCATTACATTTGGCAATTGGTCAAAGACAAGATAGTTCACTTGAAAACAAACTGCAAACATTCTCACTAAGCCTCTTGGTCCAAATAAGTTTGTTAAATTCAAGGGGTTAGTATTTGTTACATCCCAATTTTGGCTCCATTAGTTTCATGTGAATTTAGTTGACAGGTAAAATTAGTTACGATCATGTGAAATGGTAAGATGGTTAATCGTTATAATTTCATATGAAGTTGGCATGCTAGTTAAGTGTTATGATAATAGTTTAATGTTATCTTGGAAAGTTGGTTATTCATCATGAATTCATGGGAAGTGAGATGGCAGTTACCCGTTATGATAGTTTATGATTAATAACTTGTTATGGTAATAATTATTATATTGAGGAATATGATACAATTGTGGAGAAATTCCTTGCAGGACCGCGTCAAGGGGTGGAAGCATTGTCAGAAAAGAATTAGGCATAGGGGCACCACCATCACTGGGAAAATAGGTACGAGCCTTGAACCACCATGGCTAAGGGTAAACGACTAGGCAAGCAAGAGTGTACGTTGGACAATACCATGAGCTACTTGGTCAATTTTATAACAAGAGAAATATTAAACATTTAATATCATGATAGGAACTATTACCTCCCTTATTTTGAGAACTCGGAAGTGATCGACATTTTAAATTTCACATATATAAGTATATATATGATGTCACCGTGATACTCTATCGATATCTATGAATTATACTTTATATATATGTGAGTGTGTGTGTGTGTGCATGCATATATAGAGAAGATATAATATTATATGTACTCTCTAAATTGCACATGTATATAGATATGTGTATACATAGGTATGACTAGATATAGCACAATAGCATGATGACTTAATATA
The DNA here is from genome assembly GCA_028749045.1 of Cupressus sempervirens. Classification (NCBI taxonomy): domain Eukaryota; kingdom Viridiplantae; phylum Streptophyta; class Pinopsida; order Cupressales; family Cupressaceae; genus Cupressus; species Cupressus sempervirens. Next base: position 873,107,323 of record CM053786.1, read on the forward strand.
TTTAATTATATATATATGTGTGTATGTGTGTGTGTTTTTTTTTTGTTTTTAAACCATTGAAATATAATCTTTATAACTCCTCTCGATGAGTGGTGGCCATCTTCAAGTTGGCATTCATCTTTTAAATATATGAATTTTTGAAACCTTCTTGAAACTAATGTTCCTTGAAACCAAGCTTTGTGAAACTATAAATTTCCAGACTGCAAGTTGCCGAGCATATAGCAAATCATATTATTATCGTGCAACACCTCAAAACAAGAAGTTCAGTGTTTTCCTTTCTAAGCTTATTCCCTATTCTTCTTCACCTTCTTTATCGGCACTTTCGATTGAGCAGCAATGACGTGGGTGAAGCATAGCCAAGATCAATCTCTGAAAGAGTTGATGAATATTATTTTACAGGTCATGGATCGACCACAAATATTTCCTCTTCTATGCTTCTTCTGATTTCAAATAATTATCTATTGCTACCGGTACTAAGTTATGATGTTATCAATCAAATGAGGGTTCTTTAATACAATCTACAATTACCATGGTCTGCAACCATAGGTCATCATAGTAGAGGAACCCAAAATGCATAAGCTCTGATTCTTTTATTTTTATTTTTGATCTTGCATGATAACTACATAGGAGCAGATCATAGTTCCCATAACATGTTCTTTACTATATTTTGCATTAAGTAATCTCATGAGAATCTGAATCCTATATTATGATACTTTGACTTACTCATTGGTATTTTTTGTATATCAGATGTGGCAAGAATCAGAAAGCTATTCAAGGAAACCATATGTTAAAGATCTCATAATTAATAGTGATCTTTGGGATGCACCCAAGGCAAGTGAAGCCGTGTGAATGGGTGAAGAGGAGAGGAATCCTGCAAGGAAGAACAAACTATGATCAAATTCTCAATTGCATGAACATCTTAAGAAGAAATTGTTAAAAATTCAAGTCAGCTCACGATTGCCCAAGTATACTTAGTTGTCAAGTCAAGTGGTGGGATTAAGTACCAGGATGCTTAATGGTTGTTCAAGGTGTTCCATGTCTATTTTCGGATAGGGAGGGTCTTTCTTAGATGAAATTGTATGGGGATAATCAAGGGTCTATGGTTGGGAGGTTAAGCCCCTAACAATGTTTCCCCTCTCCACTAGATGCTAGGAGATGCACAAGACAAAGATAAGTTATGGATTTAACATTGTTAAGAATATGTATTTTACTTTTATGATATTTGAAATTACCTTTTGGGATATGATAGATTGATTTATAACGTTGAATCGACTATTCCCTTCAATGAAATCAACTTTTCTCATCGATATAATTGGTAACCGGTTAGATCAATTTAACTTCCAATTGAACATGATATATATCTGTATGCATGTGTCATGTCCCCACTCTAGCTCAGTCTAGCAAAGACATGTGAGTCAGCTTATTATGGGGTCGTGTAGGCTGATAGGGTTGGATAGAGACCCAGTATGGTTATTCAGTGTTGGGGGCTGGTGTTCTGACGGTTATTGATCAGTTGGGAGACGTTCCTTGTTTTTAGGTGACAGTTCCTATATTTATGGGGTTCATTCCTACTTTTGAGGAAGTATGATCATGCACAGGGTTGGGTTTCCATGAGTTTGCTCTTTGGGTTCAGTTTCAGAGGGATAGAGCTTGTTTCCTAAAATTTAGGAGCATCCCTAGATTTTAGGGATGAGACTGCCAGTGGATCCTTGATTTCCGACTTCAGTCACAGAAAGGTGGCAGGATGATTTTATGGTTTGTGATGTCAGTTGGGCATTTTGTAGCTATTTGCGTTATATTTTTAATATTTCCTAAGTTAGCGTTTAATAATTAAATAAGGCTAAGTTAATAGCCATTTTGGAGTAATAAGGGGAATTTTGACCTCATTTGGATGTGTACCCCTTGGTGTGATAGCTCGTTGGAAAGGTCTTGAACTTTTCTAAATCTTTCTCTTTGGTCTCAGGGCGATTCAGTGAACGGATTTACGTCTATGGAGAAAAAGGGTCATTTTTAGTAACATTGCCACTTTAAAATAAGACTTAAATCACTTTTGTAACCCAACGCCTTTTGGAGTCACTTTAGGGTTCGATTTTCTTTGGAAGGGGTTATAAGGAGATGGAGGTGTCATTCCTGATTCATATTATGCATTTTAAACTTGTTTATAAATTTGCTCTGCTTGGGCGATTTTATTCTGGGACGCAAACCCCAGGGTATTTACTGGCTGGGACGTAACCCTCAGCAGTATTTGGTCTTGGAATTTTCAGTGGTATCCGTTGTTATCAGGGAAGGAGGACGCCATTTCAGCTTGGGTCTACAGTATTGTTTAGCTGGGCACGATTATTGGTACATGGGAAAGTGAGCCTTGCAGTAGTAGCTGCCATTTGCAGCACTTTGAAATATAGAGAGTCGGATAATCAGCAGCAGACGTTTGCATGTTCACAGTCCTTTTCCATCAGCTAGTTTGGCGTCATTGTTAGGAAAAATGTACTGGATCCTTTATTTGGCTCTATAATTCAGAGATCTGCCTGGTACGATTTGTATCAATTTTGATTTTGCTGCATATTGTTATTTATTTTCAGACTCTTTTCATATCATTTGCTCCTTCTCATTTCTATGTTGAATAATCATCAAAAATGCAAAAACAAACAAACTCTTCTGCATTTCCGTCTAGTTCTACAAGAAAACTTTAATAAACAGGAAAAAGAAAATTAAAAAGAAAAAAATAATAAAGCTACAGCAGATTAGCGGCAGAGATCCATCAGGGATCTTTCAGTGGTATCAGAGCTTACATCTTGCCAACCTGTAGGGTTTGTGAGAAATTGTTACGACAGTTTTTGGCATCTGGGTATTGGATAAAAAGTTTTGATGATTCATTTCAGCATCTGGGTACTGGCTAAAAAGTTTTGATAATTCATTTTGGCTTCTGGGTATTGGAATAAAAGTTTCGATAATTCATTTCAACATCTGGGTATTGGTTAAAAAGTTTTGATAATTCATATTGGCATCTGGGTAGTCACTAGTTGGTGGATTGAATACAAATCTATGCATCCTGGTGGAGAAATACACAGGTTCTACGAGCGCAGAAGAAACCAGTGGCAAGCAGAGGCCACCAGAGACACACAGATACCAACTATGGGTGAGGCACAGGGTACTACTGGCGACGGCATGCCTACAGAGGCAGAAGAAAGAGAGATGGTGCGGACCCTATTCACTACTCAGCCCAGGATTGCTCAGGCTTTAGACAGATTACAGGATACCTTGGAGCGTTTGGAGATGGGTGGACACAGAGGCAGGCAAGGTAGATCAGTTTCAGTAGCTGGTAGTCAGTGCAGCCATCAGTCCCATTCTTCAGTTGGGAGCTCCCTTCATTCCAGTAGGAGGCATCACCATCATACACCTACTACAAATAGACCATTGCTTCCTCAATTCATACCAGGTGAATGGCCAGCACAGGTGGAACCACCAGAAGTGGGGTTTCAGGAGTCAGTTTTGGCGGCCATAGCTGAGTGGAGAGCTCTACCTCTTGAGGTTAGGGACGTCTTCCCTCTTCCCCAGTATTGTGCACAGCGTAGAGATACAAACAGGTTCAGGGGAGATCATGGTAATAGACTACCACAGCAGCAACAGAATTATGACCTCAACAAAGCTACTGGGAAGATTACGTTGGCCCCATATAATGGCTCAGGAGACACTAGCGCACGAGCTTGGGTCCACAAGCTAGACATATATCTTTCATTAAGGCCCATGCCTGAGCATGAGGCTATTCAGTTTGCTGTGTTGCATTTAGAGGGGATTGCCTATGATTGGTGGCACCATGGATTGGTCACCCAGGATCATGCCTTAGTTCACTCCTATGCTGAGTTCACCGAGCGACTCATTGCACGGTTTGACCGTAAGGATACAGAACTTTATTACAGAGAGTTGGCTCACCTTAAACAAACTGGTCATGCAGAAGCCTATATTAATGAGTTCCAGCATATTGCAGTTATGGTACCTGATTTGCCCCAGAAACGTAGTGTGATGTTGTTCATTGAGGGTTTGCAGGATAGGCTAAAGGGGTTGGTATGTGCTTTCCAACCAGCTACTCTTAAAGAGGCTATTGATGTGACATTGAGACTAGATACTGTTCCCACTTCTTATCAGGCAGATAAGAAACCATTTAGAGATTCATGGCCTGCACAGAAGGCCAATACATCACAGAACAAAGGAGGGACCTCATCTAAAACTCCTTGGATGAATCAGGAGACGAGGAATGAATTGAGGAGGAAAAAGTTGTGTTTTTCCTGCAAAGAACCATGGGAACGAGGACACCGTTGTATGGGTAAAGGAAAGGTTCATTTGATTGAGGTGACTTTTGAGTTAGGGGATGAGGAGGTTCCTAATACTGATATTGAGGATATTACAGAGGATGTTGAGCAGTTTCAGACATAGTTGGAGTTAGACACCCCTGAGCCTGTGGCATCAGCTAAAGTAGCTATGGCTACCCTCTCCAGTTATCTTAAGTTTCATGCCTTTCGGTTGAAAGGTACACTTAAGGGTAAGTAGATCACCAGTTTGGTAGACACAGGTGCTACACATAACTTTATTGATCAAAAATTAGTTGAGAGGCGTGGCTTACAGTACGAGGAGTTTGGTGGTTTTGGAGTGAAGGTGGCTAATGGTGCTATCTTGGGTTGTACCAAGCGGATTCCAAAACTTAGTATTCAGATGGGAGATTATACTTTGACTGATGACTTCTATGTGCTTCCCATAGAAGATTATGATGTGGTTTTGGGCATGCAGTGGTTACAACGTATTGGGCGTTACATTATTGATCACCACTGTATGCAATTAGAGTTTCTTTCTAGTGGGCAGAAGGTGATTTTGAGGGCAGCGTCAGATGGTGGACCTAGAGAGGTGACTTCTCGCAGGATGGAGACCATCCTTAGGCATAATGATGTGCTTTGGCCTACACACTGTTTGATTAAATCCAAAACACCCATATCTCAGGATGACCGTGTATTTCATGTGGACATTCAGTCAATGATGGGTCATCATGGTAGAGTGTTTGGTGATATACCTCCTGGAGTACCACCAGATAGAGGGTTTGAGCATGGTATAGAGTTGGAGGATGGAGCGAAGCCAGTGATTACTACCCCATACCGTCATCCTAGAGCCTATAAGGATGAAATTGAGAAGACTATTCATGAGCTATTATGCATGGGTTTCATTTGGCCTAGTTCCAGCCCCTTTGCTTCTTCTATAGTGCTGGTTAAGAAGAAGGATGGGACTCTACGGATGTGTGTAGACTATAGAGCTTTGAACAACAAGACAATAAAAAACAGATATCCCATTCCGCGCATTGATGAGTTGTTAGATGAGTTACATGGGGCTGTCTACTTTTCTAAGATTGATCTTCGTTTAGGCTATCATCAGATACGGGTACGGGTAGAGGATGTACACAAGACTGCTTTCCATTGTCACTACAGGCACTATGAGTTTCTGGTAATGCCTTTTGGCCTTACCAATGCACCAGCTACTTTCCAGTCCTGTATGAATCATATCTTCAACAAGCAGTTGAGGAAATCGGTTCTAGTGTTTTTTGACGAAATATTGATTTACAGCAGTACTTGGGAGGACCACCTCAGACATCTCGAGTAGGTACTTAGCATAATGGAGAGTCAGTCTCTATTTGCTAAGCTCTGCAAATGTGAGTTTGGATTGAGGGAGGTGTTATATTTGGGTCATGTGATCAGTGTTGAGGGGGTGAAGGTGCATGAAGAGAAGATTCAAACGATTCAGAATTGGCCTGTTCCTGGGAACATTACTGAGTTACGAGGATTCCTTGGATTGTGTGCTTATTATAGAAGATTTGTTAAGGGTTTCTCGCAGTTGACAGCACCTTTGACAGATCTCACTAAGAAAGGGGCTTTCAGATGGACAGAACAAGCACAGGGGGTCTTTGATAGACTCAAGGAGGTTATGAGTACTTGCCCCGTTTTGGCACTACCTGATTTCTCGCAGCCATTTGTCCTAGAGTGTGATGCTTCGGGTTTGGGTATAGGAGCAATGTTGATGCAGAATAGACACCCCATTGCCTATGAGAGTAGGAAACTGCAAAACAATGAAAAGTTGTACTCTACCTATGATAAGGAAATGTTGGCTATTATGCATGCGTTAGCTAAGTTCAGACAGTATCTTGTTGGCAGCAAATTTGTGGTGAGAACAGACCATAACAGTCTGAAGTATTTCCTAAATCAAACAGAGCTCAATGATCGACAACAAAAATGGGTTAGCAAAATTCAGGCTTATGACTTTGACATTGAATTCATAAAGGGGAAGAATAATACTGTGGCTGATGCACTCTCTAGGAAACCTTCATTGGCTGCCCTATGTTCATTGAGCGAGATTTCAGCGGATTGGAAGTCTCAACTTTTAGTTGAGTACTCCAAGGATCAGTATGCTTGTGAGATCTTGGAAGGGTTGATAGTGGATGACAAATACAGTATGGTAGATGATATTATCTACTACAAAGGCAGGATACTCAGGCGAGTGGGAGAGGTTGCATATGAGGTTGAGTTACCACCTGGCAGCAAAGTTCATAATGTATTTCATGTATCTTGCCTGAAAAAGGCCCTTGGACAGCACATTACGGTTTCACCCGAGTTACCTCCTATGGATGAGGAAGGTAAATTGATTTTGGTCACTGATGAGATTCTTGAGGTGAGGGAACAGCGGTTGAGAAGCCGGGTGACTCGAGAGTATTTGGTTCGATGGAGAGATCTTCCCATAGAGGATGCCACCTGGGAGGGTGAGAGCATTTTACAGCATCCAGCATTACAGTTGCTTGTGGGCAAGCATCTCCGAGAGGGGAGGATTGTCATGTCCCCACTCTAGCTCAGTCTAGCAAAGACATGTGAGTCAGCTTATTATGGGGTCTTGTAGGCTGACAGGGTCGGATAGAGACCTAGTATGGTTATTCAGTGTTGGGGGCTTGGTGTTCTGACGGTTATTGATCAGTTGGGAGACATTCCTTGTTTTTAGGTGATAGTTCCTATATTTATGGGGTTCATTCCTACTTTTGAGGAGGTATGATCATGCATAGGGTTGGGTTTCCATGAGTTTTCTCTTTGGGTTCAGTTTTAGAGGGATAGAGCTTGTTTCCTAAAATTTAGGAGCATCCCTAGATTTTAGGGATGAGACTGCCAGTGGATCCTTGATTTCTGACTTCAGTCACTGACAGGTGGCAAGATGATTTTATGGTTTGTGATGTCAGTTAGGCATTTTGTAGCTATTTGGGTTATATTTTTAATATTTCCTAAGTTAGCGTTTAATAATTAAATAAGGCTAAGTTAATAGCCATTTTGGAGTAATAAGGGGAATTTTGACCTCATTTGGATGCGTACCCCTTGGTGTGATAGCTCGTTGGAAAGGACTTGAACTTTTCTAAATCTTCCTCTTTGGTCTCAAGGCGATTCAGTGAACGGATTTATGTCTATGGAGAAAAAGGGTCATTTTTAGTAACATTGCAATAAGACTTAAATCACTTTTATAACCCAACGCCTTTTGGAGTCACTTTAGGGTTCGATTTGCTTTGGAAGGGGTTATAAGGAGATGGAGGTGCCATTCCTCATTCATATTATGCATTTTAAACTTGTTTATAAATTTGCTTTGCTTGGGCGATTTTATTCTGGGACGCAAACCCTAGGGTATTTACTGGCTGGGACGTAACCCTCAGCAGTATTTGGTCTTGGAATTTTCAGTGGTATCCGTTGTTATCAGGGAAGGAGGACGCCATTTCAGCTTGGGTCTACAGTATTGTTTAGCTGGGCACGATTATTGGTACATGGGAAAGTGAGCCTTGCAGCAGTAGCCGCCATTTGCAACACTTTGAAATATAGAGAGTCGGATAATCAGCAGTAGATGTTTGCATGTTCACAGTCCTTTTCCATCAGCCAGTTTGGCATCATTGTTAGGGAAAATGTACCGGATCCTTTATTTGGCTCTATAATTCAGAGATCTGCCTGGTACAATTTGTATCAATTCTGATTTTGCTGCATATTGTTATTTATTTTCAGACTCTTTTCATATCATTTGCTCCTTCTCATTTCTATGTTGAATAATCATCAAAAATGCAAAAACAAACTCTTCTGCATTTCCGTCTAGTTCTGCAAAAAAACTTTAATAAACAGGAAAAAGAAAATTAAAAAGAAAAAAATAATAAAGCTACAGCAGATTAGCGGCAGAGATCCATCAGGGATCTTTCAGCATGAGATAGGCTTATCTGATGGTTGTTATTTATGTCTTTCATTTATGTGAATAATGAATATGAGCGTATCTTCTAACTACATATTACTGCCATAGTTAGCAATAGAAAGAAAAGGGATCATACAGTGATATTTGATGCCCTAAATGGTATTTGTCAATATGATATAGTGGTATAACTATTTGTGTCCTAAGTGGAATATGTGGATTAACCTGGGTTTTGCAAATGTTTCCCTAGGTAGATTCCGGTTTCAAAATTTAGGGTATGTAAAACTCAAACTCAAACTCAAATTCTTTATTTAGATTTATTGATGACGCTATCATTTGTTAGTTATGAAATTTATGTTTAACTACTTGTAACCATTAATCTCATTCACATGAACATAACTGTTATAACTGCCTTCCCATGAATATGGAGTACTGACTATATTTCTATGATATGCTAGTTGTTAGTTAAGCCTTAGAAAAAGGGGATGTTACATATCATATCAGATCTCTTGGTTGAACACTAAACCTTGGGCCCAACATTGTTTTTAGAGGAACTAATAATGTAATGTTGAAAGAGATTTATTTTGCATAACTAAATAATTTACAATATAAGCTAGAAAAAAAAAAGCATTGGGGATCATCCAAAATATCTGAGAAAGGTTGAGATGATGGTGTGGTCCGTACGAAATGTACATAATACATATGGATAAATTGCAAAATCATAAAGATGAATCAGAACTAAGGAAAATAATATGATTGGCAAGTCGAGCAATGGTGATCAGGTTGTTCATTTGCCTTTCTAAATCCTTGACCAAGGTAGATTAGAGGCATGCATGCCTAAATGGATCACAAAGAGGTTGGTGGTTCCAGCTAACAGAGAGAAGGTTGGTGGAGGTATATCCTCAACCTTGTTTCCTACTGAGTGGACACACTGGGATGCTCGGGTGACAGGACAAGAATGGTACATGTGCCTTTTTCCAAGGGGGGGGGGGCATTCTCAGTAGAGAATGAGAAGATTACACTAGGTCCAAATGCCAAAGCTTGCACAATACAAACTAGTTTCTATAACCCTTGATGCGATGTTATCTAAACCTTGATGGTGACTAGATATTTCTTTTTAGTTGCATGTTTTCAATATTATACTTTATGCAATTACATTCCTGTTCATATGATTTGGACTTGAACTGAACGAAAAATAAAATTGTGAACCATGATTTTAAGAATTCTTTAACTTGAAAATGATAATCTTTTCTAATGTTGATTAAATGACAAGAAGGCCATTTTGTACTCCTATATAGAGTAAGCACACTTGCATAATTGAAACTATCAATGCTTATTTATAGAGGCAACTTTTGTTTGACTTTGAGTTTTTCCTTGAAACATTACGGTGACAAGATGGGCATGAAAGCTTAGGTCACACGAATGGGAAAGAGAAATTGCAAATATTTACAGGCAATTGGCAACACGCCGGAATGATCTACTCGATAAGAACCCTATTTAAATTTGTTTCTGATGCGTATGATCAATTTATGACCCAAGGATCGGTTGAGCTAAGAAATTTCAGCATGAAAGGTGGAGTTCCATGGAAATGTAAGTGTTTTGTGGATAGATCAGACTCAAGGTCTAAGCCACAAACGAAATATGGCGAACAAAACATACAAGCATCAGGGCCACACTTCCGTCTCCGAAATTGTGGGTGGGCATGTAGTCCTAGTGCTAGGAGATTGGGATACAGATTAGTGCTACCATGTCTATCATATCTTCTATGATTTGATTGGATGTATGATGATCTTTCATAGTATCTCATGTTTTTACCTTTTGGCACATTGTTATACATGTGTAATGCGGAATTGATTTTATATGATAAAAAAGTATCAAGACCTACTGAGTTGTTTAACCACTTGAGAGGCTTATATGGTATTGGTGATGAAATACATTCCTATCATGAAATGATTATTTTTAATATTATTGTGACAATATGGGCATGAAGGCCTAGGCTACAATAATGGAAGCATGGATCCACTAACCATTTCAGGTGTTCTATGAACTTCCATGGATGAACTACTCATTTAATGAGAACAGTATACTAGATGGTATTTATGAGTGTTTTGGTTTTTGTGATCAAGTTTTGATTTAGAGCACGTTAGTTGAAAAATTGCAAATTTTCGAATGACTATTATACACTTGATTATTGAACCCTAAGAATTCTCTTGCACTAGTTATCAGTATGAGAGTTGAACTAAAAATATTGTGAGTGTTTATATGAGTATGACAGAAATATGAAATAGAGCATCCTAAAACATGATCAACTCAACTAATGTTGAAGCGGCCATAGGTACAATATAATAAACTTATGCAAGTATGTGTTTCACCTTTGATTTTATGATATCATGCAAACATTCTTCTAGAAGCATTGAGATAAAGGCATGATAGACCTTGATTTTTTATCATGACATAGATTTTGATTCAATTTTGAAATTAAATGATTTCATGATGCTATATATACATCTTGTATTTGGAATATTCTTTGTGTTTTAAAATTGTAGAGATCATTGAGCACGATGAAACATAAGGGGGAGGGTATGTTACATCCCAATTTTGGCTCCATTTGAAATGTTCGTATAGCCGTTAAGGTTTCATGTGAAGTTAGTTGACAAGTAAAATTAGTTACAATCATGTGAAATGGTAAGATGTTTAATCGTTATAATTTCATATGAAGTTGGCATGCTAGTTAACCATTATGATGATATTTTAATGTTATCTTGGAAAGTTGGTTATTTATCATGAATTCGTGGGAAGTGAAATGGTAGTTAGCCTTTATGATAATTTATGATTAATAACTTGTTACGGTAATTGTTATTATATTGTGCCAATAGTGGTGTGTTGTGATGGTTAAGTTGTTGAGTTGTTATCCTTGCCATCAAGGTTCAAATCTCATGGGGATGAGGTCCCCCATTTGTGGCCTCACTGGTTCATAGCTCCAGGTCAAAGCATTTACCCCTCTTTTAAGAAAAAAAAAATTGTTATTATATTGAGGGATATGATATAATTGTGGAGAAATTTCTTATAGGAGCATGTCAAGGGGTGGAACCATTGTCAGAAAAGAATTGGGCTCAGGGGAAACACCATCACTGAGAAAATAGGTACAAGTCTTGAACCACCATTGCTAAGGGTAAACGACTAGGCAAGAAAGAGTGTATGTTGGGCAATACCATGAGCTACATGGTCAATTTTTATAACAAAAGAAACATTAAACATTTAATATCATGATAAGAACTATTACCTCTCTTAGTTTGAGACCTCGGAAGTGATCAACATTTTGAAGTTCACATATATATATATATATATATATATATATATATATATATATATATATATATATATATATATATATATATATATATATCACCATGATACACTATCAATATCTATGAATCATACTTACACGCACGCACACACACACACACATGCACGTGGGTATATCTAGAAGATATAATAAATTATATGTACTCTCTAAATCGCACACGTATATAGATATATGTGTATATATAGGTACAACTACAGATATAGCACGATAGCATAATGACTTAATATATTTAATTTTATATATATATATATATATATATATATATATATATATATATATATATATATATATATATATATATATATATATATATATATGTTTCTTTTGGTTTTTAAACCATGGAAATATAATCTTTATAATTTCTCTTGAGGAGTGGTGACCATCTTCAAGTTGGCATTCATCTTTTAAATATTTGAATCTTCAAAACCTTCTTGAAACGGATGTTCCTTGAAACAAAGCTTTGTGAAACTATAAATTTCTGCGACTGTAGGTGGCCAAGCACATAGAAAATCATATTATTATGAGCGGCATCTCAGAACAAGAAGTTCAGTGTTTTCCTTCCTAAACTTATTCCCCATTCTTCTTCTCCTTCTCTAACGACACTTTGGATTGAGCAACAGGGACATGGGTGAAGCGTAGCCAAGATCTATCTCCACAAGAGCTGATCAATATTATTTTATAGGTCATGGATTGACCATAGATATTTCATCTTCGATGTTTCTTCTCATTTCAAATAATTATCTATTGCTATCGGTACCAAGTTTTGATGTTATCAATTGAATGATTGGTTCTTTAATATAACCTGTAATTACCATGGTCTACAACCACGGGTCATCATAGTAGTGGAACCCGAAAAGCATAAGCTCTGTTTCTTTTCTTTTATTTCTAATCTTACATGATAACTACATAGGAGCGGATCATAATCCCATAACATGTTCTTTTCTATATTATGAATAAAGTAATCTTGTGAGAATTTGAATCCTATATTATGATACATTCATTGGTATTTGTTGTATACTAGCTATGGTAAGAATTAGAAAGGTATTCAAGGAAACCATATGTTAAAGATATCATAATCAATAGCAGTCTCCTGGGATGCACCCAAGGCTAGTGAAGCTGAGTGAATGGGTGAAGAGGAGAGGAATCTTGCTAGGAAGAACAAACTATGATCAGATTCTCAATTGCATGAACATTTTAAGAAGAAATTGTTAAAAGTCCGAGTCAGCTCACGAGTGTCCAAGTATACTCAAGTCGAGTGGTGGGATTAAGTACTAGGATGCTCAGTGGATGGACAATTATTTCTGGGTAGCGAGAGCCTTTCTCAGATGAGATTGTGTGGGGATAATTAATGGTTAGTGGTTGGGAGGTTAAGTCCCTGAAAATGTTTCCCTTCTCCACTAGATGCCACGACATGCACAAGACAGAGAGATAGGTTATGTATTCAACATCTATTGGTAATATTTATTTTACTTTTATGATATTTGAAATTACAATTAAAAGATATGATAGATTGATTTATAATGTTGAATCAGCTATTCCCTTCAATGGAATCAATGTAGTTGGTGACGGGTTAGATCGGTTGAACTTCCAATTAAACATGATTATCTGTATGCATGAGATAGGCTTATTTGATGGTTGTTATTTCTATCTTCCATTTATGTGAATAATGAATATGAACGTATCTTCTAACTATATATTATTGCCATAGTTAGCAATAGAAAGAAAAGGGATGATAGAGTGGTATTTGAAGCCCTAAGTGGTATTTGTCATTACGATATAGTGGTATAGTTATTTGTGCCCTAAGTGGTATATGTGGATTAACCTGGGTTTTGCAGATGTTACCCTTGGCAGATTCCAATTTTGAAATTTAGGGTATGTAAAACTCAAATTCTTTATTTAAATTTATTGATGATGCTATCAATTGTTAGTTATGAAACTTCTATTTAACTTCTTGTAACCATTAATTTCATTCACATGAACATACCTATTATAACTGCCTTCCTATGAATATGAACTAGTAACTATATTTCTATGATATGCTAGTTGTTAGTTAAGACCTGAAAAAAGGGAATGTTACAATATTATGGATAGATTAACCATTAAGGGAAGGTATTAGAATATTATTATTTTATTACTTTAATGGTCATCTTTTGTATTTAATGTAATTTAGTTAGATAAATTCAATTACAATATACACTGGATTCTTCCTAACATAGATCTATCTTACTACGATACCCTTTTTATTGCTCAAGAGTAAAATATGATCTATTTTGTATATTTTTTGATTCCTTTTAATGATTTGTCTTGATCATTTGTAGGTACGAAAAAGTTTTTACCAATTACTTACTTTAATAATTAGGTCTAAGGTAATTATTGAACTAATTAAATAAAATTCTTTAATTTAAGCACAAGATGTGAGATAGAAATATAAAATTGTTTGATTAGATTTGAGATGAACAAAATAATTAAATGATATAATGAATTAGTGGTGCACTTGGTTAATTAGGTAACATATTAATTAAATGATTAGTTATGGGGATGTTAGTGTGGATGGTAACTTGGTTGATAAACCAGTTCCCTAAGGCAAGTTTCTATGGGACTTGTTGAATAGACTTGGACGAAAAAAATAGAAAAAAAAGTTAGACCTTACTGTTTGTAATCCTTCACACTTATTTGCGACATTGTTATTTTAAGTTCTCTTCAATCATGTTGTTATGCTTTAACCAAAGGTTATTGTAATGTCCCTACTTGAGCTCACCATGGTTGGTGGTATGCATTAGCATATTAGTGGTCCTCATAGGTAAGTTAGATGGATAGAGGGTTTAAGTTGGCAAAGCCAAAGGCCAATTTGAAAGATCCCTGATGGATCTCTTCCGCTGATCTGCTGTAGTTTTATATTTTTAAATTTGTTTTCCTTATTTATTAAAATTTTCCTGCAGAGCTAGACAGAAGTTGCAGAAGGGTTTGATTGTTTTATATTTTTGATGATTTTTCAATAAGTAATAACAGAAGGACAATAACATGAACCAATTCTGAGAATGTATTCCAAATACATTTAAAGAAAAGTTGCTTCAAGCAGATTTTTTTGAATATATGCCTAATATGTAACCGGATGAAAATTTACAATAATATCAGATGATTACAACCAAGAATAAAGCCAACCTGAAGGCGTGAAGGTGAAATATGAGCCCAAAAGGAAGCTACGGCCAGAATCTAGCTCTCAAATGCTGTACATGGAAAAGTAGATGGCTGCCAAGCGCGGCCATACATCTGCAAAGTGCCCACACGTGGGTAAAATACCCAAACCCTAGCTAAAACTTTGGCTCAGTACTGTGTTCCCCAGAAGAAACAATGCACAATCTCCAAGATGCTTCTTACTGCAAGAATCTAGACCATTGTTTTGGGGGTTACGTCCCAAATGCTGAACGCTCAATCAGAGCCCAAAACACAAATCCAAGATGTTAGACACATAATATATTTCTCGTTTTTAAAGTGGTCAAGTATCCAAAAAATGACCTTTTTCCCAATAGAAAGAAATCCGTTCACCGAAATGCTGAGTCGAAAGAGAAATATTTAGAAAAGTTCAAGACCTTTCCAACGAGCTATTACACCAAGGGATATTCACCCAAATGAGGCCAAAAAACCCCCTATTACTCCAAAATGGCTATAACTTAGCCTTATTTAAATTACTAAAATGCTAACTTAGGAGAATATTAAAATATTTCCCAAATAGCGAATTGATAGCCAAAACACCTCTACAAGGTGAAACTGAACTCGTCACCTCCTATGATTGATGCCGGATAATTTGAAATAATTGATAGTCTCATCCCTCAAAATTATGGATACTCCTAAAAAATAGGAACGTCTCTGAATCTCCCGAAACTGAAACCATAGAATGATCTCATAGAGACTCAAGACTATAACCCATCTCCACCTCCTAAAATGTAGGAAACTCTTACAATTAAGGAACTGCTCTCAACTGCCCTCCTACTGTCTAAACTCCAGCTTCGAACATTGTATACCTTGACTGAGGCTCTAAACACCACTGCCAGCCTACGAGACTCCCTGATAGACTAACTCTATCATCTCTGATGTCCACTCTAGAAAGGGAACATGACATAATTCCTACTCTAGAGGTCAGGGATGTTAAAGATTGCTCTTTATTTGAGTTAGATTAACATAGTTACTGGTGTCTATTTTGAGAAATTTAGGGTTACTATCAAACACCTAAATAGTTTGGTAGTAGTATGGAGTTGTGGTGACAATGACAAAGCCTTCATTTTGCTACTTACTATTTATAGTAATTTAATTATATAATGTTTCTATTTTTGGCAGTGTACTTGGCCTTAGTGTTAGTGGAGTTCTTTGGTTGTTTGGTTTGGTAAATCTATCGGCTCTAGATTAAGTTGTCAATTGTTAATAATGTATCCATTCATTAATTAAGTATATTTATTGTTTATTTGTGTCATAATGTTCGCCGATTTTTTGGCTTGAGGTTCAAAATTTGGCAAACCTAAAAAAATAATAAAATTTGTACAAGTCCATCCTAAATTCATATGGCTAGTCAACAACTGTTGTTTCTGAAACCATGCGTGCAAGTGAGTCTATGTATAGGTCACAGGTTGTGGGTTACAAATTCCTATGCAACCTCTTTGCTTTTAGCGTTTTCTTTCAGTGTCTCTTGAATGGCCAGCAAATGATGTCTACAACAAAATCTCCTGCACACTCTTGCAAACATCATCTGCAGAAAAATCTCCTACATACCCTACAAATGACATCCACAACAAACTACACTTCAATTCTTATTTGTCAGTGGTTTTGAGCATGATTATATTGATTTTTAATGTCTTGAGGTAATTTAATTTTAGGTTTAATTAATACTTTTAAATTTTTATTATTGTATATTTTGTTATTATTAATTTATTACTGTTATTAATTTTATATTATTTATCAAATATTGAAACTTGTATTACTTATTAATTATTAAAACCTGTAATAATAAATAGCATACACTTATATTTTTTTGAAAATCACATTAGGTGAATTTAATAGTTGTTGAACTCAAACTCAAACGTTGTGACTTAGTTGTTTATTATAAATAAGCTTTTATAAACTCATAAGTATAATTGGGGCCAAAGTTATTATTAAAGTGCATTATTGATATTATTTGACTGCACCTAAGACCAAAGCATTTAATTATAAATTAATAAATCAACTTTGCAGCTAAAAAGCAAATATATTAGAGTTTTTACTAAGGAAGCAACAATATCATCTCTGTGAAATTAATGAAAATTGAATACATCGATTTAAGCAGTAAATTATCATCAGATTGGAAACAATAATTGAAGGAAGGTCTCTATCAATAGTTCTAATTAGAGGAAGATTAAGGCAGGAAAAGCCACTTCTAGTTGCAAAGAATCGACAATACCGAATATTCAGCAACAATACCAGAAACACCTGCAGTTCTGATTTTTATTCACCATATACTCATATTAAGCAAGGTTAGTTCAAGAAAAAGAAATCTGCACATTGTAGCAACTGCTGTTTCAGCAAAATTCAATTTATGTATCCCACAAATGCAATCAATTATTCTCCTATTTTCTGTTGGATTCAAACCCTAGATTGCATTTCAGAAATAAATCCATAGTCTGCATTCCTATGGAATCTTCATTGTGAATCTTGGTGAGAGAAAACCCTAAGTTGCTGTAACATTGTTAAATCTTCCTCTGAAGGCAGCAAATCTCATCATATAAGACAACAATTTGTCTTGAGCACCTCAAGTTGAGAGATCAGATCATATCAATGTTGGCTTATTAGGACAGATTTCAGTCAAAATCTATGAGAATATTTTTGATTTTGAAAGATAGCAGTGGTAGATAAGGACCCAAAATAATCCATAGTACTCTATTGAAGACATTAAATACATAATCGAAATAAATATAAAAATAAATCCAACAATACCAATGTACTCCATTCGGCTTACATCAGACATCAATTAATAATGCAGGCAAATCAAGGGGTGAAGAAAGTTCCAAGAAAGATCTTAGCAAAAACATGGGGGTAGAAACCACAGAGGTAGGCGGTAGGGACTCCAAAGGGATAAGCCTCAGAAAGACATAGCAATAATACTTGAGGAAAAAGGAGGCTTCAGAAGTGAAACAAGTCAAATAAGAGGAAAAGGATTACAGAGGAGGGGATCACTTGGATAATGACATAGATATCCAAGAGGAAAAATTATGTTCATCAAGCCCTTCAAATGAGGAACCTCATAGCCAAGCTAGACTGGAGGAAGAGGTTAGGATCATTTCTGAGCATCTATGCAAGTTTGTAGTTAATGAACTAAAGAGTGAATGTGGATGAAAGTATTGATGAGGAAGTACTATGAGATAGAAGGAATTGTTGAGGTGATGATCCGATGGAGAAAGTGGAAGTGGAACGCTTGCTAGTAGATTTAGAAGACTGAGAACTAAATGATCAAGAACAAATGGGGATAGTCATGACTCAGCCAAGTAAGAATAGCCCCGAATGTGCAAAAAGAAATTAAAAGAGGGGAAGAAAATCTCAACAGGAGCTGAGAATGAAGGATGGATGTGCTCATGGTCAATTCAAATTAACTTATAGCTTTAATGCAAGATAGGGCAAGATCCTTCCAAGTTGACATGAATATCCTAACTTGAAATTTTAAGGGTCTAAATGCCCCTAACAAGCAGTGGGTCTTAAAATGTTGCATATCAAAAAATGAATAGCCTCCCACATGGGGGGTGAAGCGTGGATCAGTCAGAATTGAGATTCAGTCTAGTTGTCAGCCAGTAGCCAGCTGGACCAAGGGAAACAATCCCTTTATAACAGTAGGGCCATGTGCGTAGACTGAGGGATAGTTCTAAAAACAACTCCCTCCCAACTAGAATACATAATCATTTTATTACAAGAAACGAAGATAGATAGGAATGATCTAGAAGGTGTAAAAAAGAAGCTAGGATTTAGGGAGATATGGGGATCTCCAGCTAGGGGAGCCTTAGGAGGTTTAGCTTTCATATGGAATCCGAGGTTTTTGACTATAACATCGTTAGAAGATCATGTGAATTAAAGTTGTGGATTAGTAAGAAGCTCCTAAATGAAGTCGAGTTTCAGGATTTTTAATGTGTATGGTCCTATTCAAAATATGGAGAAAATTAGAGTCTAAAAAGAGATTGAAGAAAATTGATTGTTTATAAAGGAGAGATTTCAATCATAGGAGAGGATCTCAATGCTATAACTAAGGCATGAGAAAAATGGGGTAGAACTCATAAACTTCCTAAAACAGTAGTAGATTTTAAAGAATTGATTAACAAAAATGGACTAATAGATATTGCCACTTCCAAAGAAAGCTACACTTGGAATAACTGGAGAAAAGGGTTCAGTTTTATTGCAGAGATACTGGATATATTTCTTTTAAATGGGGATGTGATAGAACTACACTTTACTCTAGAATTAGAAGTGAAACCCATCTCAAGTTCGAATCACTACCCAGTTGAATTATGCATCATAAAGGATAGAAAGGCAGACAAAAAAATGGTGAAACAAGATTGTGTTATCTGAGTCTAAAATTTACCAAGTGGTTAACAAAGTATAAATTATTAAGCAAAGGCTTAAGGTATGAAATTCTTAACACTTTGGCAATATCTTTGAAAACGAGGAAGAATTAGAGAATCTAAACGAGGAGGTTATAAAGAAAGGGATGGACTCATCCTTATATGAAAGAGAGAAGTGCCTAATGAAGAATTATGAAGACATCTTAACCAAAGAGGAACTATTTTGGAGACAAAGATTAAGAGAAATATGGCTAGATGTAGAGGATAGAAACACAAAATTCTTTCACAATAGTACAAACCAACGTAGAATAGCTAATAGAATAAGACATCGTAACCAAAGAGGAACTATTTTGGAGACAAAAATTAAGAGAAATATGGCTAGATGCAAAGGATAGAAACACAAAATTCTTTCACAATAGTACGAACCAACGTAGAATAGGTAATAGAATCACTTCCATTCAAAATAAGGATGGGGAAAAAATGGAGGACCTAGATGACATTGCAAAAGAGGCAATAAAGTACTCAGAAGAAATGTTCAATAATAATGGTAACTGGAACCTAATGGCACAAGAAAGCATCATCAAGAACATCCTAAATCATATATCCAAAGAACAAAATAAAACACCGTTGGAAAAATTTACCTTTGAGGAAATAAGGCGGCCCTCAATCTCTAGGGTCGGATGGGTTTTTGACACATTTATTTCAAAAAATTTGGGACTTCCTAGAGATGGAGGTAAGGGAGGCTTTAGGAGGAGTACGAAATTCAGGGAAACTCCTAAGGGAGGTGAGTAACTTTATCGCTCTAATCCCAAAAAAGGAGAAATCAGAGACCTTTAATGATTATTGTCATATACTCTTTGAACTCTCTACAAAATATTTACTAAGACATGGCAATGAGAATCTAGAAAATTATCCAATTCCCAATGAGCGAGGAACAAATAGGGTTTATATAGGGAAGATCTATCTTCAATGGAGTAATTATTGAGCCATACATGCTGTTCAAAACAACAAAGTGCCTAAAAATGTTAATTAAGCTCAATATTAAAAAGGTGTATGATAGAGTGGATTGGGGCTTTTTGAGGAAATGACTTGAAGCCTTTGGGTACGCAAAACAATGGATGAATTTGATCTTTGAATGCATATCATCTCCTAAGTTATCAATATTGGTAAATGGATCACCCAAAGGCTTTTTTGGAGTTAGAAGGGGACTTAAACAGGGGATCTGGCATCCCCTTTTCTTTTCATTTTAATGGAAGAAGCATTAGGAATATCAATAACAATGCCAAATATTCAAAGCATATTAAAGGAATAAAGATCACTAGTGACTTGGATCCGACAACCCACCAATAGTTCATTGATGACACTATGCTTTATGGACAAAGTACCATAGAGGATGCAAAAGCATTTAAAACAATATTAAGTCAATTTACTAGTGCATCAGGTTAAGAGATTAACCCCGAGAAGTCAGAAATCTTCTTCTTTAATGCCCATTCTAAAGTGGAGTTACAGATTTGCCACATTTTGAATTTGAAAAGAAAAAGTTACCTTGTATATACTTGGGTCTCCCTTTAGACAAAGGATCTCGGTCGACAAAATTATGGGATCAAACAACATAGAAGACCAAAAGAAAAATGGATTCTTGGGAAGGAAAATGGCTCTCTTTTGCAGGTAGAGCAATGATGATACAATCTTCCCTATCAATACAACATATTTATCAATAATCTTGTATTGATCCCCCCCCAAAAAAAAGGGAAAAAATTCAAAAGCCTCCTTAGGACTTTCTTTTGGCAGAAAATAGCGGAAAAGAAAATATTCCTTGATAACTTGGGACAAGGTACATAGACCAAAAGACGAGGGAGGTGTAAGGATCAAAGACATCAAATTCCAAGGTAAAGCTTTAGTAGCTAAACTAGTAAGGAGAATGTACAACAATCCACACCTCAAGTGGGAAAAGATCTTAATAAAGAAATATCTGAGCAATATTTATCCAATCAGCACATTCAGGGAGTAATTACTGCCTAGAGGATCAAGAATTTGTAACTCCATGATGGATTGTAGATCCTCCATCCAGGATAGACTAACATGGAACCTGGGGAAGGGGGAAGAAGCTCTCTTCTGGGAAGACTCTTAGAGAGGATATGGTGCTTTGGAAAAGGATGGTGAACTAGCCCAGTTAAGGTTAAAACTTGAAGCTAGACGTGGAAAAAGAGTTATAGATTACGTGACATTTGAGAATGGAGGAAAATGTTGGAAATGGATGTTAGCTGACTTGATTGTCGTCGGTGTTTTGTATTCTTTAGCCGACATCGTCGGTAAAGATTTTGTAGCCGATGGGTAAATAGTGTGTAGCGGACATAATGTTTGTGGCCGATGGACTCCTTCGGGAAGTTTCTGTGGATAGTATTTATATCCCGTTTGGGATCATTGTAAATCATTCGTCATTCATCTTATGAAGCATAATGTAATGTTCTCGCATATGCGAATAATCTAAGGAGTTCTGCTGTTCGTGTTCATTGTCTGTGTGCATTTCTTAATTAACCTATGCGGTAAACATTTGGCGCCGTTGCCCTATGAACCTGAAAGGTGGGAGGAATGAAGATTAATGCCAAATCAGCTTAACAAGGATCGGAATAAGGCTAAGGGAAAAGATGGAATTTGTACTGCGCAAGAGAATTTAATTCTGGCACAGTAAGCCAAATGCCGACGGAGATTTCAGAAGATTGCTGATGGAAACCGGAGCACAGAAAGCTTGTTGGAGGAAACTCGGCAGTGGGTGGAATTGGTGGAAGAAGCACGGGAGGAGTTTTTGAATTTGTGTTCGCCGAGGGAAGAGAATCCAAACAGAAGAGCATCGACTCGCACGGCTCAGAGTGCCAACAGAGCAAGAGCGTGGAGTGAACTCTACGTCCGGGATATACTTTCGTAGGGGACAACTTCAGAACACACTTCTTCACCAAGGTTCGCAGCTGTTGAGTCTAACAATGTGGGAGAAAAGTTCGCCGGTGTGGGAGACCAATCCGCCGATGTGGGAGTGCAGACCACCAGTGTGGGAGTGGGAGTGAAGAGCGCCAGTGTTGCAGGACCGAGCAACGCCTGTTTACAGAAACCAATCGTGATGGCCGGACCAAAAGAGAAATTGTCGAAGTTTGATGGCAATGGTATAGCCAACCCCATTCGACATTGCAAGACATGCGAGATGATCTAGAGGGCAAATGGCATAATTGATGAAGACGACTGGATGAGACAATTTTCGGCAACCCTATGAGGTGTTGCAATTGATTGGTTTACTGATACAGATCCACAAAAGCTAAACAATTGGGATAACATTAAAAAGGAGTTTCTGGCAAAATTTAAACTGTTGCGGGATGATAATGAAATTGTAGCAGAGATCTTCAATACTAAGCAAGGGAAGCAAGAAACCGTCCATGTGTACACCAGGAAATTAAAAGATTTGATAAATAACATGGAAAGTAAGCCAGCAGACGGACTTCAGAAAAGATGGTTCGTGGAAGGCCTACGCTCGAAGTTATGAAAGAAAATGAAAATTGTGCCGCCGTCGTCATACACGGAAGCTTATAACAGAGCATTGGACCTCGAAAGTGAGCAGAAAACAAAGAAGAAGAACACTAGCTCATCTGATTCTGATGACGACGAGCTTGCCGGAGAAGATAGCAGCGACGATGAAGGCAGTAGTAAGAAGGTCCGCGCCCTACAGAAGGACATGATCCGCATGATGAAGGAGTTTAAAAACATGCAGAAGGAGCCAAAAGGCAGTGAGCTACAGTGCACGGAGTGTAAGACCGATGGTCATACTAAAGGATCCTGTCCAAAGAATCAATTCTGCGACATTTATCAAATCATGGGCCATTCGACAAAGGAGTGCCCCTTTAACATGAAGACAAGAGGATCTCCGCAAGTGCTTCTTACGCAGAAGGCGTCCTCGTCGGGCAATAACGGGAACACCAATAGTGCAGGTGCCACATCCAACGGATACAGGAATAATAGACGCAGACAGAACAACATTAACAATGCAAACAATAAGAGCAGAAGCTGAATCCAATATGATGCAAATGGATGGCCGATTGTTCAGTGCCGCGCATGTAACTTGTGGGGGCATTTTGCGCGAGAGTGTCCAACGGCGAATACACCTCAACTATTGTGCCGATGGTGCGGACCTGGCGATCACGACGACTCCAAGTGTCCAAAATCCAAAGTTAACTTGATCACTGTCGGGACGAATGAGGAAGAAGTTTTGGCAATTACGTGGAAACAAGCAAAAGAATACCCGGACCCCGCCGAAGAAAAGAGGAAATTTGCGAAAGCACGGGCGGAGGTTGAAAAAGTATCCCAAGCGGCAACACCTCAGGACACCACTGACACTTCAGCGAGGAATTCCGCGGAACAAAACATAGTACGGCGAATTTTGCAGACGGAGGTACTAGTAAAGATAAATGATTTGCTTCTCACCATGCCTGAACTCCGATCTGCTTTCTCAAATATTACGCCAGTTCCCAAGTCACCGGGAGAACCAAGTTGAGGGAAGGAAAAGGAGATTGCTGTAGGCAGAGAAGATCAGATGTTGCTGGCACTGACATCCAGACGGCACCCTACAGTCATCGAGATGGGGATCCTCGGACATGTTCTCACGGACACAATAGTTGACGAAGGGTCCGGCGTAAATGTATTGCCGGAAGAAACCTAGAGGAAGCTTGGACAATCGACATTGTGGCCTCCGAGATTTCAGCTGCTGACAGCCGGTCAACATGGCATTAAACCGTTAGATATTCTCATGGCACAGCCGGTAACAATTGGCACTCAGCCGTTCCTGTTGGATTTCGTGGTGATTCCATTGAAGAGAAAAGGATATGACGTCATCCTGGGCCACGGGTGGCTTATTGAAGCGAGAGCTCGACACGACTGGAAGAAGAACACTTTATCACTGGAAAGTAAAGGCCACCGATTTGTCATTGATCTGCATAACCCAATGGTAGGAGAAGAGGCCCTGTCATCAGATTTTGAGGAAGAGAAGGATGAAGGCAGACAACGGATGGAACCGGATCAGGAGGGAGTCCTGCGATTGGACGGGGGATCAATGGATGATGACTTGGATTCGGTCAACGGTCTCTACCACTGGCAAATGGAGGACTATGAATTATTTCACAGCTGCAATATTTTGGCGATTGAGGAAGGTCCGAGAGCGAACGAATATCCGAAGGAGTTTACTGAAGTAAAGGAGGGGGAGGCACCGTTGGATGTTACACCCGCCCATGCATTCAGTGAAGGAGAAACAATCAAGTATAATGAAGCTGCGCTGCAAACAATGAATTTGGGGGACGAGGCAGAGCTGAAGAACATACTAGTCGGAGATAACTGGGATACAGTAGTCAAAGCCACAACATTCAAAATATTTCTGGAGTACAAAGATGTGTTTGCATGGACATACAAGGATCTCAAGGGAGTACCGCCGGAATTGTGTGTACACCGCATTCCGCTGATGGAAGGAGCCGTACTTGTACAAAAGCGACACTACAGGATGAACAAGAACTATGCGGCACGGGTTACGGAGGAAATCAACCGAATGCTGGAAGTTGGCATTATATTCAAGGTGCAGACCAACGAATGGGTATCACCCATAGTCATTTCACTGAAGAAGGATACCACTCAGATCCGGATATTTGTTGATTTCAGATGCCTGAATGCAGTCACAATCAAGGATCCTTTCCCGATTCCATTCACAAACAGCATTCTAGAGGTCGCTAGACATGAAATTTACTCCTTTATGGACAGGTTCCCTGGATACAATCAAATCTCTATAGCGGAGGAGGACAAATTGAAGACAAGGTTTGTCATCGAAGATGGGGTCTATGCGTACAATCAGATGCCATTCGGGTTGTGTAACGCGCCGGCCACCTTCTAGCAAATTATACTGCATATCTTCGACAGGATGTCCGTGGGAAACTTCAAAGCATTCTTGGACAACTGGTCAGTGTTCAACGTGCAGGACAGACACTTGGCAGCACTAGGTGAATGCATGGAGAGATGTCGCAGGGCACGACTAGCGTTGAATCCCAAGAAGTGCAGATTCATGGTTCCGTAGGGAAGACTGCTCGGACACATTGTCTGTAAGGAAGGATTGAAGACTGACCCAAACAAAGTGAGAGTCGTTCGCGAAATGCAGCCATCCACTAATGTGACGGAGGTAAAGTCTTTTCTCGGGCATATAGGTTATTACAGGAGATTTATTAAAAATTTTGCCAAGGTGTACTACCCACTAGATAGGTTAACTTGCAAGAAAGAATCATTTAGATGTGACAAAGAGCAGAGCCGGCAGCACCAGATGTGTGCATGTTTCCTGCTGATGAGGAGATTAGTGATGCAGAATGGTCATTGGAGGGCTTTGCCAAGGAGAATTACGGGTCAAACGAGGATAGGTGCAGAGATTACCTCAGGGCCATGAAGTCTGCGTTGAAGAAGAGGCACGATGTGTTAATCTAGGCTATGACTCGATGGAGGGAGTGCCATTTGATCCGAGCGTATATTCGTGGGGTTTGTCCTCGACGATTTCAGACTTGTTTTGTGGATAGAGGTTGGCCAACGGTTGAGACACCTGAGATGTTGGCAGATTGGGTTACCGAGCCGGAGTTGGGACTGAGTGACACTCCGCTAATGAAGCTGGCACACAAGATCGTTGGACTGAATAAGGAGGTTTACTATGCTTGACGGCGCACGAAGGCGGATAGGGCAGCGGATAGTGTTGTAGCTCAGAGATTTTTAGCAGTTGAGAGAGAGGCAAGAGAGAAGTTAGCCACGGACTTGGCTGACTAGCAAGCAGCATAGGCAGCGGAGCGGGCAGCACTATTGAGGGATATGGCAGCAGTTGTGTAGGATAAGGACGCGGCTATCCGAGATGTGAAAGCGGTCGTACGGGATAAGGATGCGACTGAGCACGAGTTGCAGTTAGCCAGGAGACAGGCTATGGATGTTGCGCTTCTTCTAAAGGAGGCCGTCAAGGTTAATTCACAGATTCAGACAGATCTGTGCATCAAGACAGAGCAAGTGTATGAGTTGCGTAGCCAGCAGCACTCTTCTGGGACACCTCCTCCTCTCTAGTATTTCTTTTGTTGTCTGTGGGTTGTCTCCTAATTTTGTTAGTCATCAAGAGACGACTTTTCTTTTTTGGGGGGATGATGTCAGCCGACTTGATTGTCGTCGGTGTTTGGTATTCTATAGCCGACGTCGTCGGTAAAGATTTTGTAGTTGACGGGTAAATCGTGTGTAGTGGACATAATGTTTGTGACTGACGGACTCCTTCGGGAAGGTTCGGCAGATAGTATTTATATCCTGTCTGGGATCATTGTAAATCATTCATTATTCATCTTATGAAACATAATGTAATGTTCTGGCATATGCGAATAATCTAAGGAGTTCTGTTGTTCATGTTTATTGTCTGTGTGCATTTCTTAATTAACCTATGCGGTAAACAATGGAAGGATTTTAAGGACATTAACCTCCCACCTAAGGAAGCGAAAGATCTAAAAAGTGCTTTATCAAACACAAAAGTAAATGTAAAAACTCTATATATGCTCTAATACCACTGTAATAACCCTGTCTAGTTATAGCTAAATCAAGCATCAACTTCTTTCACATTTCAATGGTTCGACATTTTTTGTCAAACACTTGGCAAGTAGCCCAAATACCATTGAATATATGATGCCTTAAATTTTCAAACACAATATCAAGATGTATAGGAAACTAATCACAAATTCATTTAATTTTGGCCTTATAAGTTTTGTATTAATAAATACCAAACGCCAATAAACAATTCTAAAATGATTCACACCAACCTTTGAATTCATTCATCAACAAACCATATAGGAATATAATGAAAAGGGAATTTAATTGTTGGTTAATTATTGTTGTGAGGTCCTCACACCATCGCCCCAAAAATTTTGGGGACCCCCCTTTTTTTAATCGCCTTGGAAATTTTTTTTTGAGTTGTCCAAAAGAAAAACTTTCATTTGATTAAGTGATAGGACACCTTTAGGGCCAGAGGGGAGAGGGTTAGATTTATCTTCACCTAGTTTCAACTTGATTTTCCAGAACAACCAATTTCATCCTTAGGCCGAACAAAATTTCAAAGAGCAACACTTGGCAGGATAAAATTGTAAATTTTGTACTTAGACAATTTGTTTGAAAATTTGGATGTAATTGTATAAATTTGGATAATTTCCAAAAAATGAAATTTTGTTAGATTTGAGTTTTTGGAGAATCTTGAATTTCTTTGGTGAGAAAAAAAATTCGTTTGTGAAGGTGAAGTCAAATTGCAAAATCAATTTTAGACTCTACAAATGATTTTATTTTTGTCAAAATTTAAATTACTTGGCAAAATCGATTTGAATTGAATTGCAAAAATTGGCTATAATGGATTAAAATTGTCTTGAAATTTTTTATGCCTTTAATGAAATTTGTAATTTAATATTGAAAATAGCTTTTGGCTAGCCAAAATCTGATTTTAATGATATATTAATTGCTAAATCGTCATTAAATGGAAACATTTAGCATCTCAAGGCATTATTTACTTTCTTTTTACAATTTTGGTCTAATTAGCAATTTTTAAAAGTAAATTTAATCTTAACAAAGTTAATTTTGAGCTAAGCATTTAATTAGGGGCCATGTCTTGTGTTCTAATTAATTTGTTTTTGCTCCCAAGGTCCCAATTGGCCAGCTAGGGAAGATGAGCAAGTTGGGTATAAGAGGAAACTCTTTCGTCTGATTTCCTCATTCCTTCTCTTTGGTGCTTAGGCAATTTTTGACTTGGAGCAGATTTCTTCTCCTTTAGGTGATTTTGAAAGGGTAGATTGGCATTATTTTTTGGTGATTTTTCTTCATGGTAGAGATCTCCTATGCTTGGCGATTTTCTTTGTGGAGCAGATTTGCACTTTATATTGGTGATTTTTCATGATTAAAGGGCAAAATTCTCATGCATGGCGGCTTCTGTAGGGCAGATCTAAAACTTTCCATTGCATTGGCAATTTTTTTTGCAAAGTCTGATTTTGCTAAGGAGCTACAATTTCTGCCCTAATTTGGGCAGTTTTATTTGGAGGAGGGCATCAAAGTTTGCAAGGGATTTGAAATTCTCAAGTCTAGTCCTAAATTCCAAAAAGAAGACCCAGCTATTAATAAAGGCAATTTCAAATCATTTAGAGTTGAAAGGGGTCCTTAAGCAGATTTCTTTCTTTCGTTCTTGTCTAGACATTGTCTCTCTTGGTTCTTCTCGCATTCATCATCCACCACTTCACCATCCCATCATAGGTTGACAAGATGGTAGATGTTAATGCAAGCAAGAATCCTAAGGGAACAAACACTAAGAAAGAAAAAGAGGATATAATGCCCACAACAATGTTCTTCTCGAAAATGAGGCGAATAACCGATACCAATGTCAGTACAGTAAACATGATACAGGTAAGGGACAGACTAAAGGAAGGATAATCTCCCCTGGCAAAGAAGATATACAGAAGCAAAATTGTACACACAACAACTTTTCCTCCTACATTGCCCTATTCGGAATTGGTTATGGAATGCGCATCCAGGTTTGATATGATCAGTAAATCCATCATTTTTGATGAAGGGAAGAGGGTGTTGGCCAATATTGGCGGACAAGCAATCGGAGAAGCATTTAACATTCCCCAGTTCAAGAGCATGACAATGGTGATGATGGATCAGGCAACCAAATCATTTTAGG
Organism: Cupressus sempervirens; assembly: GCA_028749045.1. Taxonomy (NCBI): domain Eukaryota; kingdom Viridiplantae; phylum Streptophyta; class Pinopsida; order Cupressales; family Cupressaceae; genus Cupressus; species Cupressus sempervirens. The sequence continues at coordinate 873,136,235 of CM053786.1, forward strand.
ATAACCAAGAGACCTATTTCACACATCTAAAGCAAGATTGGCTACATGTCGGAAAGAAGGGCATAACTAAGTCATTAGAGCTTATAGTGGCGGACTTCAAATCAGAATATGGAGATCTTGTTGTGCTTCTCAACCGAATTATGGGCCTAACTCAAGGTACACAATTTGAAAACTGGACATACTTCTTTATTGATGAAATTGAAAAAGGAAAAAGAAGATTTGATTGGGCTAGGATCATAAGCAAGAATCTAGAGTTGCAACTCAGAACCGTACAAAACCAAAAGCAATTCTACATGGGATCCTATTTGTTTTACCTAATTGCTAGATTGTATAAGAGTCAGGGACCTAAAGCCTTAGGAGAAGTTGGCAGTGGGCCAGGGCAATATTTGGTGCATGAATGCTATCCACATCTTCATTTGCACAACAACAAGGATTACAAAATGTTTTGTGATGCCTTTGCCATGAAGATAGTAAGGGTACTACAAGGGACGCCTGTTAGGAGACTTTCATTGGAAGTAGAAGCAAGGATAAAGAAGTATGGGAGTGTAACAACAGGTTTTTCTACTAACTAATTTCATGATTAAACTAACTGATTTATACTTCATATTCACGACATGGAAATAAAAAACTGTTTGAAATCTGAAAATTAAATCTACATTGCTCTTCTATTTGAACAAGTTTAACAATATCAATTAATTGATATAATTAGCTGAATATAAATCTAAATTAATTATAGATAACTGAAAATGAAAATTACAATTAATATGCTCATAAACATCTGACTAGATTTTCAGATAATATCTATCCTTTCAATAAAATAAACCTACAACTTGAAATGAAAATTACTATACTTTCAGGCAAGAAAGAACATACTGCTTTTAGATGAGAATCTTTCTAATTGGTTGTCCAAGCTCTGACTTTGGTGAGAGGAGAAGCATTATCATAGGCTTAACCTCCCGACCACGGACCTTTTTACTTATCCCCACAAGTTCTAAGTTAATAGAACGGCCCTCCCTACCCTGAGGTCGGGCACGGGACGTTCATTGATCTAGCCATTGGAGTATTCAGGTGAGTTGAGGTCCCAACAGCTATTCGAAAGAATAACTGAAGCATCAGGACAACACGATCAATTTTTTGTGGAAAGTATACCTTTTTATTACCCTAGCCAAGGATTTCAAGATGTGGGTTTATAACCCGATCTCCACCACTCAAGCTTGACAACTAATTTCGAAAGTGGATTTTGCATGAGCTAAATGTATTAGATTTATTTGCATTGTAATGGTTACTAATTTTTATTCTTGTTTCCTTTTAACAGGTTCATCTACACCTCCTCACCATTAACAGGGCATCAGGCCGGTGTATCTTTGGTGCCTAAACCATTAATTATAACATGTACCTACTTACAAGATTCTGGCTCTATAGCCTATGGGTTTCCTTTGCATTTGGATTTGTACTTATCTTAGAATTGAACATTGTTCCATATTGTTATACATATAATTCAGAAGAAAAACGTTTCAGGGAAATCTATAGAGTTTTTAACATGTATGGAGTGGTGATGGAATAATCTTATATACAAAGGAATTCTAAGTTGTGGCAATCGATTATTCTTGAGAACTTTATATTAAACGAATACATCATTCACAGTCGGTTGTTTCTTTCACACTTTACAATTTAAGAACTGGATTTAAATACAAATATATAAAGTCTCCTTACATGACTCAATGCTTGCAGAATTTTGTAGACAAGATTACTAATATTTCATAAGGAAGACAACTAGAATCCATGGATAGAACTTAAGAAAAATCCGACTCAATCTTATCAAGTTTAAGATAGAAAGGAAATAAATAAATTAGAAAAGACAATATTTCCTTACATGACTTTCTGCCCTGCGAATGAGTTGCTATTACTGGGCTCAACACCTCCTTTAGACTCCACAAGAACAGTGGTTTATGAGTGTAGGGAAGTATTGCTCTGGTTGCAAGACGGTAAACTATGATTACTCAAACGTATGAATTATGATTGCAAAGATGTATGGGTTCTGACTATGGTTCCGTAGCAGAGTAAAGAATAGACGGCTATCTTTGTGTGTCCCAAATATGACAAGACAATCATATTTAAAGATATTGAAATGGCTTTATGGCTTCCTGCCGTTACAAGACTCATATACGTTTTGCATTCTATCGGTTGGAAAAAGAAATATGAAAAGAAACATTGGAACGAAGGTGAAAGATGAAAAGTTTTATTTATTAATATTATTTAATGTTACATTATCATCTTGGTTAAATTATAATTAAGTATTTGCAAGGTGGCATTATTGGATTATTAATCCTAATGTAATAGTGCCACTTTGTATATATTTATTTATGATTTTAATCAAGAGAGTAATATAATATTAAATGATATTATTATTTAATAAAATCAATAAAGGTAAGAATTTTGTTTTATTTTAATAATTATATTGTTTTTAATTTTTTAATTTTTAGCTCATGCGATTTCCACTTAGAAACTTATTGTCAAGCCCTAATAATCTTGCCATGACGACTTATAGATCAAACCTGTCATTCCTGATAACTGAATCATATGATAATCCCATTCTGGGTGACCTCGTTTCGTAATGCTTCCCCTCTCTCTCCGGTCTTCATCTTGTAAACAATTTTAAAACAACATCCTTGGCAAAATATCATTTCAAGATTCATAATTTGTTAAGAAAAATCATCAAGTGACCGTTAGGAAATCTCATTTTACAACGGCTAAAATTTAACTAATTCCATTTCTCATGAACACAACGACTAGATTTAACTGACTAGTTTCCTTTGATAATCAAATCGATGCAACAACTATAATTAACTAATTCATTTTCACATGAACACGATCAAATTGATGCAGCAGCTATAATTAACTAATTCAATTTCACATGAACATGAAAAATTAAATAACGACTGAAACTAACATAATATAACAACAGCTATAAACAGCTTAAAAATTTTAGGGCAAAATTTGGGATGTAACATACCCACCCCCTTAGGTTTTTCATTGTCCACGATGAAATAATATCAAATTGTTTTTAAGAATTAAAATAAAAGAGATGAAATATTCAGTTTCCAGTTTCTGTAAATAGATAGGGGTATTTCTGAAAAACATCATGATAATCTTCCCATGTAGCATTATCTTTTGAATACTGATCCCACTGGACCTTGCACTGTGTTACCTCTTGGTTCCATAAGCGCAGCTTATGTACCTCAAGTATTCTGAGCGATTTTACCTCTACCACCCCTGGCTCTCGCACCTGCAACAATTTCCAATCAATCATGTGCTCATGATGACTAACAAACTTCTTAAGGCAAGACACATGGAAGATGTTATGCATCTTGGCAAGGGCGGGAGGTAAAGCAATCCTGTAGGCCACTGGGTTAACAATCTCCAAAACTTCAAAAGGTCCTACGTATCTGAGGGCCAACTTAGCATTCTTGCCAAACTTAATAGTACTCTTCTGAGGCTTGACTCTCAATAACACTTTGTCCCCCACTGAGAATTCTCTGGGTAACCTTTTTGCATCAGCATAACTTTTCTGCCTATCGTTTGCTTCTTTCAATCTCTGGCGGATTTGAAATACTTGTTCTTCCATCTCTTGTAGCATTTTTGGCCCAACAATGACCCTATCCTCTAATCGATTCCAGCTTATTGGGGTTCTGCATTTATGACCATACAAGGCTTCAAAGGGAGCCATTTTGATTGAAGACTGGTATGAGTTATTATATGCAAATTCAACCAAAGTTAAGTATGTTTCTCATTGATACTGTCGATCCATGCAATAAACCCTTAGAAGGTCCTCTAGTACCTGATTCACTCGCTCTGTTTGACCATCTGTCTCAGGATGATAAGCTGAACTTATATTTAATTTAGTGCCCAAGGCTGAAAATAATGTTTGCCAAAATCTAGAAGTTATCCTTGTATCTCGATCTAAAATGATTTTCTCTGGAACCCCATGTAATCTAAATATTTCTTTTATGAATTTGTGGGCTATCTCAGGTGCTCCATCGATTAAATTTCCTGGAATAAAATGTGCAACCTTAGTCAATCTATCAACTATGACCAAAATAGTGTTATGTTGATTCCTGGTCATAGGCAACCCCTATACAAAGCCCATGGATATTACTTGCCATTTCCATTCAGGTACCTCATTTGGGTGCAACAATCCTGCTAGGTATCTATGTTGCGCCTTCACTCTCTGACATTTTAAATAACTTGCTACAAATTCAATTCAATTATCTATGTTAGCCGACTAGATAGTTTTAGCAGTATTCTGTATTCTGTAGCCGACGGTCCGGCGGGGTTTAGCCGATGGTTCGGTGGTGTTTTTGTATGCTGTAGCCGATGTCGTCAGTAAATAGTTTGTAGCGGATAGAATATTTGTGGCTGACGGACTCCTTCAGGAAGGTTCGGCGGTAGTATTTATAGCCCGTCTGGGATCATTGTAAATGATCATTCATCTACTATTGCGAATATTATTCTGCTATTTTGCTATTATTGTCTGTATGCATTGATTTCTTTACCTGTACGGTAAACATTTGGTGCCGTTGCCTTATGAATCTGGAAGGTGGGAGGAATGAAGATTAATGCCAAATCAACTTAACAAGGATCGGAATAAGGCGAAGGGAAAAGATGGAATCCGTATTGTGCAAGAGAATTTAATTTTGGCTTAGCAAGCCGAACGCCGACGAAGATTTCAGAAGATTGCCGACAGAAACCGAAGTGCGGAGGAATTGTTGGAGGAGACTCGGCAGCGAGTGGAATTGGTGGAAGAAGCACGGGAGGAGTTCTTGAATTTGTGTTTGCCGAGGGAAGAAAATTCAGACGGGAGAGCATCAACTCGCACGGCTCGCAGTGCCGACGGAGCACGAGCGTGGAGTGACCTCTTCGGCCAAGATAGACTTCCGCGAGAAATAATTTTGGAGGATCCTTCGTCTTCACCAAGGTTCGCAGTTGTCGACACCTCTAGTGTGGGAGTGCAGACCGCCGGTGTGGGAGTGCAGACCGCCGGTGTGGGAGTTCAGATTGCTGGTGCAAGAGTGCCGACCGCTGGTGTGGGAGTGTTGGCCAGTGTAGGAGTGCAGACCTCCAGAGTTATGGCGGGACCCAAAGAAAAGCTGCCGAAATTTGAAGGTGATGGTACAACCGACCCCCTCCGACATTGTAAGACATGTGAGACGATCTGGCAGGCAAATGGAATCACAGATGCCAACGAATGGGCCAGGCAATTTCCGGCAACCCTACGGGGTGTCGCGATTGATTGGTTTTCATATATGGATCCGCAGAAGCTAGGTACCTGGGATAAGATTAAAAAAGAGTTCTTGGCGGAGTTTAAACTCTTGCGGGATGATAATGAAATTGTAGCGGAGATTTTCAATACCAAACAGGGGAAGCACGAAACTATCCGCATCTATGCCAGGAGATTAAAAGACTTAATAAATAAAATGGAAAGCAAGCCGGCGGACGGATTGCAGAAAAGGTGGTTTGTGGACGGCCTATGCTCACAGTTGCGGAGGAAAATGAAAATTGTGCCCCCGTCATCATATGCCGATTCTTATAACAGAGCACTGGACCTTGAAAGTGCGCAGAAGACAAAGAAGAAGAAAACCAGCTCCTCTGACTCTGATGATGACGAATCTGCTGGAGATGATAGCAGCGACAACGAAGGTAGTAAGAAAAAGGTTCGTGCCTTACAGAAGGATATGGTTCGAATGATGAAGGAGTTTAAAAATATGCAGAAAGAGCCAAAAGGTAGTGAATTGTGGTGCACGGAATGTAAGACCGACGGTCATACTAAAGGATCGTGTCCGAAAAACCAATTCTGTGACATCTGTCAGATCATGGGACACTCGACAAAAGACTGCCCCTTTAACATGAAAACAAGAGGATCTCCGCAGGTGCTTCTCACACAGGAGGCCTCCCCGTCAGGTGGTAACGGAAACACGAATGTCGTCGACGCTACATCTGGAGGATACAAGAATAATCGGCGTGGACAAAATAACAACAATAACAATACCAATACGAGCAGAAGCCGGATTCAGTATGATGCAAACGAACGACCAATTATTCAGTACCGAGCATGTAACTTGTGGGGACATTTTGCGCGAGAATGTCCAACAGCAAATACACCTCAACTATTGTGCCGATGGTGCAGACCCGGCGATCACGACGACTCAAAATGTCCAAAATCCGGAGTGAACTTGATCACTATTGGAGCCGATGAGGAAGAAGTTCTGGCAATTACGCGACAACAAGCAAAAGAATACCCGGACCCCGCCGAGGAAAAGAAGAAATTTGCGGCAACACGAGTGGAGGTTGGAAAAGTATCTCAAGCAGTAACTCCTCCGGACACCACCGCCACTTCAGCAAGAAATTCCTCAGAACAAAACATAGTACGACAAATTTTGCAAACGGAGGTGCAAGTAAAGGTAAGTGATTTGCTTCTCACCATGCCCCAACTTCGTTCTACTCTTTCAAATATGGCAGGGGAATCAAGCCTCGAGAAGGAAAAATCACCGGGAGAACCGAGTCGACGTAAAGAAAAGGAAATTGTTACGGGAGGAGCAGATTAGATGTTGTTGGCGCTGACATTTGGACGGCACCCTGCAGTTGTCGAGATGGGGATACTTGGACATGTTCTCACAGACACCATAGTGGACGGAGGGCCCGACGTAAATGTATTGCCAGAAGAAACTTGGACAGCCGACATTGTGGCCTCCAAGGTTTCAGCTACTGACCGCCGATCAACATGGAATTAAACCACTGGGTATCCTCATGGCACAGCCGGTAACCATTGGCACCCAACCGTTCCTCATGGATTTCGTGGTGATTCCATTGCAAAGGAAAGGCTATGATGCCATCCTGGGCCGCGGGTGGCTTATCGAAGCAAGAGATTGACATGACTGGAAGAACACTTTATCCCTAGAAAGTAAAGGTCGCCGATTCGTCATTGATCTGCATACCCAAATGGTAAGGGAAGAGGCTTTGTCATCAGATTCTGAGGGAGAGGATGAAGGTAGACGACGGATGGAACCGGATCAGGAGGGCGTCCTCCGATTGGACGGAGGAACAACGGACGACGACTTGGATTCCGTCAACGGTCTCTACCACTGGCAAATGGGAGACTATGAATTATTTCACAGCTGTAATGTTCTCTCAATCGAGAACGAATATCCAAAGGAGTTTACTGAAGTAAAGGAGGGGGAGGCACCATTGGTTGCTACACCTGCCCATGCATTCAGTAAAGGACAGACAATCAAGTACAACGAAACTCCACTGCAAACAATGAATTTGGGGGACGAGGCAGAGCTGAAGAACATACTAGTCGGAGATAATTGGGATCCGGTACTCAAGGCTGCGGCATTCAAGATATTTATGGATTACAAGGATGTGTTTGCATGGACATACAAGGACCTCAAGGGAGTACCGCTAGAATTGTGTGTGCACCGCATCCCACTGGTGGATGGAGTTGTACCTGTACGAAAGTGACCCTACAGGATGAATAAGAACTATGCCGCACGGGTTACAGAGGAAATCAACCGGATGCTGGAAGCCGGCATTATCTTCAAAGTACAAACCAACGAATGGGTGTCACCAATAGTCATTTCATTGAAGAAGGATACTATTCAGATCCGGATATGCGTTGATTTTAGATGCCTGAATGCAGTAACGATCAAAGATCCTTTTCCGATTCCGTTCACAGATAGCATTCTGGAGGAGGTAGCAGGACATGAAATCTACTCTTTTATGGACGGGTTCTCCGGCTACAATCAGATTTCTATAGCGGAGGAAGATAAGTTGAAGACGACGTTTATTGTCGAAGATGGGGTCTACGTGTACAACCGGATGCCTTTTGGGTTGTGTAATGCACCGGCCACATTCCAGCAGATTATACTGCATATCTTCGACAAGATGTCTGTGGGAAATTTCAAGGCCTTCTTGGATGATTGGTCAATATTTAGCACGGAGGACGGACACCTGGTAGCACTTGGTGAATGTATGGAGAGATGTCGCAGGGCCCGGCTGGCATTGAATCCTAAAAAGTGCAGATTGATAGTTCCGCACGACCGATTGCTCAGACACATTATCTGTAAGGAAGGATTAAAAACGGATCCCGATAAGGTGAGAGTCATTCTTGAAATGCAACCATCTACTAATGTGACGGAGGTAAAATCTTTTCTCGGGCATATAGGTTATTATCGGATTATCTTCAAAGTACAGACCAGTGAATGGGTGTCACCAATAGTCATTTCATTGAAGAAGGATACTATTCAGATTCGGATATGCGTTGATTTTAGATGCCTGAATGCAGTAACGATCAAAGATCCTTTTCCTATTCCATTCACAGATAGCATTCTGGAGGAGGTAGCAGGATATGAAATCTACTCTTTTATGGACGGGTTCTCTGGCTACAATCAGATTTCTATAGCGGAGGAAGATAAGTTGAAGATGACGTTTATTGTCGAAGATGGGGTCTACGCGTACAATCGGATGCCTTTTGGGTTGTGTAATGCACCGGCCACATTCCAGCGGATTATACTCCATATCTTCGACAAGATGTCTGTGGGAAATTTCAAGGCCTTCTTGGATGATTGGTCAATATTTAGCACGGAGGACGGACACCTGGTAGCACTTGGTGAATGTATGGAGAGATGTCGCAAGGCCCGGCTGGCATTGAATCCTAAAAAGTGCAAATTTATGGTTCCGCACGGCCGATTGCTCAGACACATTGTCTATAAGGAAGGATTAAAAACGGATCCCGATAAGGTGAGAGTCATTCTTGAAATGCAACCATCTACTAATGTGACGGAGGTAAAATCTTTTCTCGGGCATATAGGTTATTATCGGAGATTTATTAAAAATTTTGCCAAGGTGTCCCAGCCGTTAGATAAGCTAACCTGCAAGGAAGAATCATTCAGATGGGAGAAAGAGCAGGATGAGGCATTTGAAGGGTTGAAGGTACGACTGGCTACGGCACCCATCCTGGCATATCCAGACTGGAATAAAGAATTTCATGTTCATGTGGATGCCTCCACTTATGCAATCGGCGCAAACCTAGCGCAAACTGGCAATCACGGATTGGATCATCCAATATACTTTGCCAGCCGATTGCTCTCCAAGGCCGAACAGAACTATAGCACGACTGAAAGAGAAGCCTTGGGAATGGTTTATGCTGTGCAAAAATTCCATCACTATTTTCTTGCTACACCGTTTGTATTTTATGTTGATCACCAAGCCCTGTTATACATGATTAACAAACCTGTCATCCAAGGGAGGATCAGCAGATGGCTACTACTGTTGCAGGAATTCACTTTCAAAATTATTGTCCGGCCGAGAAAGAAACACGTCAGCGCCGACCACCTATCGCGGATCAAAACAGGGGAACCAGCAGATGGTGTGAATGACGACTTCCCTGACGCACAGCTGTTTCAGATTGGGGTACTGTCGGAATGGTACAGGAGTATTGGCGAATACCTCTCAACAGGACAGTTTCCCACGGGGATGTTACCAAATGATAGGCGCAAGTTGATAATCAAGAGTCGTACATTTCAATTAATCTATGGGTTGCTCTACAAAATGGGGCTGGATCACATTCTTCGGCGGTGTGTGTTGGAAGAAGAGATACCGCAGGTATTAAAAGAAGCACATGAGGGTCCCGTGAGAGGACACATGGGGCCTGACACCACTGCACGGAAGATATTACTCGCAGGACTCTGGTGGCCGATGGTGTACAATGATGCACGGGAATGGGTCGTCGGATGTGACACTTGCCAACGGGCTGGGAAGCCGCTGAAGAGAGATTTCATGCCACTTCAACCCTCTCATGTGCAGGAACTTTTTGAGAGATGGGAGCTAGATTTCATCGGACCACTGAGGGTGAGCAAGACTCGAAGGTGTCGCTACATCATTGTTGCAACAGAGTACTTGACCAAGTGGGTAGAGGCCCGTGCGCTACCAAATAACTCGGTCGTCAGTACCGCGAAATTTATTTATGAACAGATCATCACAAGGTATGGAATCCCGTTACAATTAACAAGTGATAGGGGAGGTCATTTTGTTAATCATGTTATTCGACTGCTCACCACTCAGTTCAAAATTTATCATTCACTGTCAAGTCCGTACTATCCAAGAGCAAACGAGCAGGCAGAGGCCACCAATAAAATTCTGGTATCCATCATCTACAAAACCTGCGCAGTGGAAGGTGCCGATTGGGAAGAGAACTTACCTGCTGCCCTCTGGGCGTATCGCACGGCATACAAAGTAACTACCGGGCACACACCATTCCAGTTAATGTTTGGATAGGAAGCAGTGGTCCCAGCAGAATTCATGATTTCGAGTCTCCGAATCGCGTTGGAAAACAAACTCGATGATGATGGAAGTTTACAAGAGCGATTGAATAATTTGAATAAATTGGAGGAGAAACGGTTGTTGGCACAATGGGCAACGGAAGTGGCACAGAGCAGACGCAAACTCTGGCATGATAAGCATCTGAAACGCAGCAAATTCCAGCCGGGACAGTTAGTACTGAAGTATGACGGCCGTAATGAAATCAAGTCGGGCAAATTCAAAGTGCGATGGGGTGGACCATATAAGATTCGAGAAATTGGCGAGAATGGGGTAATCAAACTGGCGACCTTGGACGGACAGGAGATGACTCAGTCAGTTAACGGATCCAAGTTGAAACCATATCGTCGAAGGCAGTTCTCGTCGTCATTGAATCTGCCATCGTCATCAGTACAGCGTTCCTTGGCGGCGACATCATCCAAAGGTACCGCTGTTGATTGATGTATTCGATTTGACCAAAAAAAAATTTAAAAAATTGAGATATGAAAAAAAAAAAAAAAAAAAAAAAGACTGAAAGTCCCGGAGGCAACTACCTGTCCGTGGGCACTTAAAGTCCCACGGGCCCCGCGGACTGAAAGTCCCACGGACAGGAAGGCCCCGCGGACTGAAAGTCCCGCGGGCACCTGCCTGTCCGCGGGCACTTAAAGTCCCGCGGGTCCGCGGGCAAGAGACCCCCGCAGAATGTAAAGCCCCGCACGGTAAGCTTACTCCGGCGAGAAAGAAGAAAGGACTGCCAACTTAAGTGCCTTCGGCAGAAAAGAGAAGGAAGAGCCCCCGCGGGCAACTAACGGTCTGCAAGAAAAGAACATAAAGCCCCGCGGGCTCTAAAGCAATCACGTCTCCGTCAAACAGGCCGTGGGTAGAAAATAGATTAGCCGCGGGTTAAGAAACTTCAACCTCCTCCGTCAGTCAGAGTTTCTCCGCGGGTAGAAAGCGGTTGTCGGGCTGAATACGGGAAAGATTAAGTCGTCTAGATGTGTACAAGAACAAGAAATGCTTCTCATTCTCCGATTGGTGTGGGAGATGTCTAAGCAAGTCATATGGGTGATCATGGCGAAGAGTTAAATGCTCGACCGAACCGGTCAAAAAAAAAGGTGTTTGTGATGCTTTCATTGCAGGATATGCATTTCTGAAAATAATTTTACAAGTTTCAATCAGATGTACTTGGCAGTCGTGAATCTAACTGTGCGCAATCTTCAAAACCGGAGCGGAGGTTGGATAGGGAAAGAGGAGTTATTTTTTGTAACTGCCCTAGTATACATCACTTCTAAGTAGCAAACCCAAATTTAAATAGCCGGTGCATGGTGTGAAGCTCTTTCGCGGCTAGTTTTTTCCCTTCCACGGATGGTATTGCGCGGATGGTTTTTTATTCTCCCGCGGATGGTTATTTAGCTAGCACTTCATTGGTTCGGCTTGCATGCAGTAGGAGGAACCATATACTATATAAGGAGATATAAACCATTTTTTTGAATGGAGTCAACGGGCAAGCGAAAGCCGTGGAAGAGTCAGTTGGCAGCAAATATGGAGAAGAATTCAAGAGTTTTGGCATTAGGAATTCGAGTTGCAGGCCCCTCCGGTTCCAGTAGCAAGAAACTGAAGACCAAGGAAGAACTCACTTATCTCACTGTCCAGTTTGAGAGTCTTAGTGGAAGCGAATGCCGGAAGTGGTGGCAAGAGACCCCAGAGGCAGACCAGATTAAACAGATTTTGATGCGGGCACAGGTGCATTGGGCCATTCAGCTTCCCATCTTTTCCATTCGAATGTTCGAATCAGTATTGCGAACCATGATAGAGACATATAGTGCCCAGAGCAGAACAAGTACATTCTTGTACAAGAAGCAGCGGATGACGGTGTCCTTTAAACCGAGAGATTTCACCAGGGTCTTCGGCATCCCTGGCCCCGGCGGGAGGAAAGTGGAAATCAAGAATCATAAACTGTCACAGGAACGGAAGGAGCATTGGATAGCTCTAGTGTGCAGGGACCTTACACCCATGGAGAGGGAGACAGCAGTTTAGGGGACAAAGTGCAGAGGGTTTCGCAGAGACTTTATTCGGGAGGGTCATTGGCGTTGTGTCATGGACGTCATCAAGAGCAAGTTGACAGGTGCCACCCGAGCCTCAGATATCGCATTGCCGCAGATTGTGTTTATGAATGGTATCATGCAGGGAGTAGTATATGATTGGGCCTCAGTGCTTGCCGACAGGATGGAGGAGTTCATGACGCTTCAACAACGAACATTTTTTATGCCGCACCATGCCATCAGGTTGTTTCTAGAGGCTGCAGCTAGCCAGATTCCAATGGATGGTTTTGAGGCTCCTCCAAGGGGCAAGTTGGCAGACGCGGAGCCTCCCATATTCTACTGGCGACACTTAGATACAGGAGGGTCAGCAGCAGGTCACAAGAAAGTACTCCGCGAATTGGCCCCTTCCGGAGAGACAGATAGCGGACGAGAGAGCACTTCGATGAGTGACGGGGCTGAATCCGGGGAAGAAGAGGAGAGCACATCGGCTGAAGTTGACAGTGAGACAGCAGGTGGTGGGCCCACATTTTTTACCCCGCCTCAGCTGTCAACTTCAGCGCACTTGACTACCTCTTCGACAATCATTCTGGCCTTTGGTCAGCGCCATGCCTCGGTTCTTATGACTCCTCCAGCGGAGACAGATGTCCCACGGACAGTGATGGAGGTGGTTCCACAGACAATGACGGATGCCGTCCCATGGATAGTTGCCAAGTCATTGCCAACGGCTGTAGCGGAGGTGATTCCAGTTGCACCAGCAGATGTCACCGTCGCAGTCACACCGGGAGCACAGTCGCCACCGCCACAGTCTGAGCCGCAGGTTCGGTTGGAGGTCATTGATTGTGATGCAGTGATCACTGTTTCATCATCTTTTTTAGCAGAGGCCGAGTCAGCCCAGCCAGTACCGAAGATGAACATGGAGCTTGCGCAGGTCGACCAACCGGAGGTGATGGATAGAGCTAGTGAGTTTCTGAGGCAGCAATTCCGACTCACTCCGGCGAAGCGAGGTCCCTCCATTCAGTCTCCTAGGCATTAAGGAACATGGCCAGCGGTACCAGAGCCTCAGCTTCAGGGGGAGGGAATGCCACATGCCGGGGTTGCACCAACAGCAGAGATGGCGGCACCGGATGTGGGCATGGCTCCCGCTAATGAGGAAAACAGTGATGCGGAATGGTCATTGGAGGCCTTCGCCAAGGAGGACTATGGGTCAGATGAGGATAGGTGCCGGGATTACCTCAGAACTATGAAATCTGCATTGAAGAAGGGCCACGATGTGGCAATTCAGGCCCTGACTCGGCGGAGGGAGTGGCACTTGATCAGAGCATATATCCGTGGGATTTGTCCTTGGCGATTTCAGACTTGCTTTATAGACAGGGGCTGGCCGGCAAGGGAGACAGCTGAGATGTTGGCAGATTGGGCCACTGAGCCGGAGTTGGGACCCAGTGACACCCCTATGATGAAGCTGGCACATGAGATTGTGGGACTGTACAAAGATGTTTATTACGGTCGTCAGCATGCGGAGGCGAACAGGGTTGCAGCAGAGAGATCATTGGCAGCAGAGACTGAGGCTAGACAGAAGCTAGCCGTTGACTTGGCCGACCAACAAGCAGCATGGGCCACAGAGCGGGCAGCACTACTGGCAAATTTGGCAGCAGCGGTGCAGGAGAGGGACGTGGCTAAGCAAGGTACGGAGGCAACGGTTCGAGATAAGGATGCGGCTGAGCACGAGATGCAGTTAGCCAAGACGCAGGCCATGGACGCGGCACTTCTTCTAAAGGAGGCCGTCGAAGTCAATTCTATCTCCGCATCAGGACAGAGCAGGTGTATGAGTTACGTCGCCAGCAGCACACTTCTGGGACACCCCCTTCTCTCTAGTTTCTTCTGTGGTCTGTAAGTTGTCTCCTAATTTTGTTAGTCGTCAGGAGACGACTTTTTTTTGGGCGGGATGGTGTTAGCCGACTAGATAGTTTTGGCAGTATTCTATATTCTGTAGCCGACGGTCCGGCGGGGTCTAGCCGACGGTGTTTTTGTATGCTGTAGCCGACGTCGTCGGTAAATAGTTTGTAGCTGATAGAATATTTGTGGCCGACGGACTCCTTCGGGAAGGTTCGGCGATAGTATTTATAGCCTGTCTGGGATCATTGTAAATGATCATTCATCTACTATTGCGAATATTATTCTGCTATTCTGCTATTATTGTCTGTATGCGTTGATTTCTTTACTTGTACGGTAAACAATCTCTATTTTAATTCCCTTCCAAAAGTATAAGGGTTTTATGTTAGATAACATTTTCGTTACCCCCGGATGTCCTGAATATGGAGCTGAACGATACTCTCCTAAAATTAATCTCCGCAGCTTAGGATGATTAGGTACATAAATTCTGTGGTGATATCTCAACAATCCATCATCTTCTAAATTAAAATCTAAATATTTGGGGTCTTGCAGATCTCTAATAAGTGCCATGCTGATTTCTTCATAAAATTTGTCATGCTCTAAATGTTGTAAGATTTGATCTCTCAATTGAAATTTTACTTTAGTCATTGCTGAAATATGTCTTCTTCAGCTTAAAGCATCAGCCACCTTATTCTCTTTCCCCTTAATGTAGCTTATGTCAAACTCATAATCTGCCAAAAATTCCAACCATCTCCTCTGCCTTGCATTCAAATTTTGCTGAGTGAAAATATATTTTAAGCTTTGATGATCGAATCGAAGTTCAAAGGGTTTTCCAATTAGATAATGTCTCCACATTTCTAAAGCATGTACTATGGCTGCTAATTCCAAGTCATGAGGTGCATAATTTTGCTCGTAATTTTTCAACTTCCTAGACTCATATGCAAGAATTTATTCTTTTTGCATTAACACGCCCTCTAATCCTTCACTTGAAGCATCAGTGATTACTACAAATGGTTTCTATGGATCAGGTACCCTTAAAATAGGTGCAGTAGTCAATTTTTCTTTAAGAAACTCAAAAGCTGATTGACATTTTTCTGTCCAAACATATTTCTTCCCCTTTCACTGAAGTGATGTGATGGGATAAGCTATTTTCGAGAAGTTCTTGAGAAATTTCCTGTAAAATCCAGCTAACCCCATGAAACTCCTGACTTCAGATACATTTCTAGGTATGGGCCATTCCTTAATTGTTTTAATCTTAGATGGATCTACTGCTATGCCTTGTGCTGAAATTATATGCCCTAGATACTGTATTTCTTTCTGGTAAAAGGCACACTTTGATAATTTCCCGTATAACTTATGTTCTCTAAGTCTCTGTAATACTATTTCTAAATGTCTCTGATGTTCTTCATTTTTAGAGTATATAAGAATATCATCTATAAATACCAACACAAATTTGTCCAAACAATCGTGAAATATACTATTCATTAGGTTCATGAAGGCTACAGGGGCATTAGTTAACCCAAATGGTAGCACTGTGAACTCATAATGTCCATACCTAGTTCTGAAAGCGGTTTTGTGTATGTCTTCTTCCTTAATTCGCAGTTGATGGTAACCTGATCTTAAGTCAATTTTTGAAAACATAGTCGCACCCTTCATTTGATCGAAGAGATCATCTATCCTAGGTAACGGGTATTGATTTTTGATAGTGACTTTATTAAGCATTATGTAGTTACTGCATAGTCTCATGGTTCCATCCTTCTTTCTTACAAATAACACAGGGGCTCCCCATGGTGAGACGCTAGGTCGAATCATCTTCTTATCCAACACATCCTGCAATTGAATTTGCAATTCCATTAGCTCTGTAGTGGTCATCCTATAAGGGGCTCTGGATACAGGTTCTGCTCCTGGTATTAAGTCTATAGTAAAATCAAATTTCCGGGAAGGGGTAAACCAGGAAGTTCCTCAGGAAATACATCTTGATAGTTCTTCAAGTAGGGATATTTTTCTTTGAATGATTCTTTTAGTTTTTGCTTGATTTCTCCATCTTCATAGATATAATCATCCACATAAGTGGTTTCTCTTGTATCTTCAACCTTTATTGCGAATATTTCACAGCCTTTCCTTCTGTATCTCAAGTTGCATTGCTAAAATCTGTTGGGCTCTAATTTCATGTTTGATTCCTGAAATACTTGTGGTTGTACCTCTATCATCCACACAATTGACGGTTTTGGCAAGGCAATCTACCTTAGCCTTATGTTCACTAAGCTAGTTTATTCCAATGATAATGTCATAAGATCCCAATGGAGCTACATATAAATTCAATTCTATAGAGAAGTTTGGAAAATCAACCTAAGCTTCAAACAGGCATTGCTCTACCTTGGCCCTTGACTGGTTTGCATATTCGACCATCCATGGGTTTGCCATAAAACCAGTTCTTTTTGGAAATCTACTTAATAGTCTAGGTGATATAAAACATTCAGTTGCTCCAGTATCAATGAGTATAGTTATAGGGTTTCCATAAATCTTACCCAGTGTCTCGATGGGACCTAACTGTTGCTCCAATTGTCTGTTATCCAAGGTTACGTGAATTCTTTGCTAAAATACCTGCTGTTGTTGTGGCAAAGGTGTGCGTTGTGGCTAATTGAGATTAGGGCACTATCTCCTATAGTGGTTCCCTTTGCAAATATAACAACCCCCTGGTGGTCCTCTTCCTTCATTATTCCTGTCACTTTTGCCCACATGAAAATTTCCTTGAATGTTTTTGTTTCCGATGCTTTTGTTCTCAAATTTATTGTTCTTAAAATCCCTAAATTGTTTCCTTGGTGGTCCAGATTCAGCACCTTTGGAATTCCAATTGGTTTTTCTCTTACTATCCCGAATAGAATCATCCTTTTTAATCTTAGTTCCTTGTCGAACAACTTTCTCCAAGGCTTCTTCCATGGTTCACGGTGCAAGGACATCTACAGCTTCCCCTATCCTGTTATTTAGTCCCATAATAAACTTTCTTACCTTTAGGTTGGTATCTTGTTGATAGGGTGGTACGTATTTAAGTAGCCTGGTAAATTTCTCCCAATATCTATGAACTGACAAATCCCCTTGTTTCAAATTCTGAAATTCCATGAGTTTCTGGTCAAAGAAAGTTTGAGGCACCCATCGTGTTCTAAATATGTCTACAAATTTTTCCCATGTAATGTCAGTGGATCTAATATTCAGTTCCACCTAGGTTTCCCACCAAGTTGCTACTTCTCCAGTGAATTGATATATACCCCAAACTGCCTTTGAGGTTTTTGAAAAGTTTCAGATCTTGAAGTATTGTTCCATCTTTGTCAACCATGCCTTAGCTTCTTCTCCTGACTCAGTACCAGAGGACTTGGGGGGTTTAATTTTCTTAATATTTGCTACTAAGTCAGCCACGATTTCCTTTTTCTTTTGTTTATTATCTTTTTTTGGGAAGGGAGTTTTATTATGACTTGAGACTTCTGTCTCGGCTCTGGGTGTGTCTTGCATTTCCTCTCGATGTTGGCCCATTTGGGCTGCCATCTCACTCATTCTTCTCTCTATAGTTACCAGTTTTAGTTGTGTTTCTTGTAGAATTTGAAGTAGTAATTCGTTAGAAGATTGATGATTCTCACGAACTATCTCTCGATTTTTTGCATTCTCATTGTTACTCATGTTGTCTTTCAGGTCTTTCACCTGCTAGTTTACACAATTAAATTTATAGTTTTAGTTTTTTTTTCAATTGCTCAAAAGAAAATTTTCAGTTCTATTGTTCAAAATTTCTCATTATTTGCCAATGCCAAGATTTATTTTCATTACTCAACTAAGCAAATTTTGATTTACAAGATTATATCCATCGCTCAACAAAGTAATATTTCATTTCCATTGCTCAAAAAAGCAATCTTTATTTACAAGGCCAAGTTTATTGCTCAACAAAGCAAAATTTTCATTTTCCATTGCTCAACAAAGAAATCTTTATTTACAAACTAGATTCATTGCTCAATAAAGCAATCTTTATTTACAAAATTCCTCTATTGAGGTAGTTTTACATCCATAGAATATATATATATATATATATATATATATATATATATATATATATATATATATATATATATTTTAATTTTTGTTTTACAGCTTCTGGTTCTGCCTGGTACATGTCTCGTACCATCCAAGATCTATGAAAATGGAGGGGATTGTTCTGCTAAGCATTCCACTCCAAAATTAGTTTATTCCTGTATGCTGCCTTCTTGGCAGGGGTCCATTGAATTATTTCCTTCTTCATACGTTGAATGGCTTGACTCAGTGTTTCATCATCTTGAGGCTCGGAAGAGCAAGAATAATCGTACTTAGTCATATTCTTGATGAGGTAAGGAAAAAAGGATGACGTGTTTTCTTGCGAGGCGTTCTACGCACTAGCATCCTATATTTTTTTAAAAAAAATTTAGTAAATTTTAGGAAGGTGATGTGTCCTAGGTTTAGTGTTGAACCCAGCACTCCGATACCATATGTAACAACAGGTTTTTCTACTAACTAATTTCATCATTAAACTAACTGATTTATACTTCATATTCACATGACAAGGAAATAAAAAATTGTTTGAAATCTAAAAATTAAATCTACATTGCTCTTCTATTCGAACAAGTTTAACAATATCAATTAATTGATATAATTAGCTGAATATAAATCTAAATTAATTATAGATAACTGAAAATGAAAATTACAACTAATATGCTCATAAACATCTAACTAGATTTTCAGATAATATCTATCCTTTTAGTAAAATAAACCTACAACTTGAAATGAAAATTACTATACTTTCAGGCAAGAAAGAACATACTATTTTTAGATGAGAATCTTTCTAATTAGTTGTCCAAGCTCTGACTTTGGTGAGAGGAGAAGCATTATCATAGGCTTAACCTCCCAACCGCGGACCTTTTTACTTATTCCCACAAGTTCTAAGTTAGTAGAACGGCCCTCCCTACCCCAAGGTCGGGCACGAGACGTTCATTGATCCAGCCATCAGAGTATTTCAGAGTATTCAGGTGGGTTGAGGTTCCAACAGCTATTCGGAAGAATAACTGAAGCATCATGACAACAACAAAATCAATTTGTTGTGGCAAGTATGTCTTTTTATCACCCTGGCCAAGGATTTCAAGATGTGGATTTATAACCCGATCTCCACCACTCAAGCTTGACAACTAATTTTGAAAGTGGATTTTGCATGAGCTAAATGCATTAGATTTATTTGCATTGTAATGGTTACTGATTTTTATTCTTGTTTTCTTTTAATAGGTTCATCTACACCTCCTCACCATTAACAAGCCATCAAGCTGGTGCATCTTTGGTGCCTGAACCATTAATTATAACATGTTACAAGATTCTGGCTCTACAACCTATGGGTTTCCTTTGCATTTGGATTTGTACTTATCTCAGAATTGAACATTGTTCCATATTGTTATACATATAATTCAGAGGAACAATCTATAGAATTTTTAACATGTATGGAGTGGTGATGGAATAATCTTATATACAAAGGAATTCTAAGTTGTGGCAATCGATTATTCTTGAGAACTTTATATTAAACTAATACATCATTCAAAGTCGGTTGTTTCTTTGACACTTACAATTTAAGAACTGGATTTAGATACAGATATATAAAGTCTCCTTACGTGACTCAATGCTTGTAGAATTTTGTAGACAAGATTACTTATATTTCATAAGGAAGACAACTAGAATCCATGGATAGAACTTAAGAAAAATCCGACTCAATCTTATCAAGTTCAAGATAGAAAGGAAATAAATAAATTAGAAAAGACAATATTTCCTTACGTGACTTTCTGCCCTACGAATGAGTTGCTATTACTGGGCTCAACGCCTCCTTCAGACTCCACAAGAACAGTGGTTTATGAGTGTAGGGAAGTATTGCTCTGGTTGCAAGACGGTAAACTATGATTACTCAAATGTATGAATTCTGATTGCAAAGATATATGGGTTTTGAGACTATGGTTCCATAGCAGAGTAAAGAATAGACAGCTATCTCTGTGTCCCAAATACGACAAGGCAATCATATTTAAAGATATTGAAATGGCTTTACGGCTTCTTGCCATTACAAGACTCATATACATTTTGCATTCCATCGGTTGGAAAAAGAAATATGAAAAGAAAGAAACATTGGAATGAAGGTGAAAGATGAAAAGTTTTACTTATTAATATTATTTAATGTTACATTATCATCTTGGTTAAATTATAATTAAGTATTTGCAAGGTGGCATTATTGGATTATTAATCCTAATGTAATAGTGCCACTTTGTATATATTTATTTATGATTTTAATCAAGAGAGTAATATAATATTAAATGATATTATTATTTAAGAAAATCAATAAAGGTAAGAATTTGTTTTATTTTAATAATTATATTGTTTTTAATTTTTTAATTTTTAGCTCATGCGATTTCCACTTAGAAACTTATTGTCAAGCCCTAATAATCTTGCCATGGCGACTTATAGATCAAACCTGTCATTCCTGATAACTGAATCATATGATCATCCCATTCCGGATGACCTCGTTTCGTAATGCTTCCCCTCTCTCTCCGGTCTTCATCCTGTAAACAATTTTAAAACAACATTCTTGCCAAAATATCATTTCAAGATTCATAATTTGTTAAGCAAAATCATCAAGTGATCATTAGGAAATCTCATTATACAATGGCTAAAATTTAACTAATTCCATTTCATATGAACACAACGACTAGATTTAACTGACTAGTTTCCTTTGATAATCAAATCGATGCAACGGCTATAATTAACTAATTCATTTTCACATGAACACAATCAAATCGATGCAACAGCTATAATTAACTGATTCAATTTCACATGAACATGACAAATTAAATAATGACTAAAACTAACATAATATAACAATGGCTATAAACAGCTTAAAAATTTTAGGGCAAAATTTGGGATGTAACAGGGAGTTGGTTCATCCAATTTCCACAATTCACATACATTAGAGTAGCAAGAAGCACAGTTTGTCCCAAGAGACTTCCAAGATACCCACCCGACAAGATAGTTTTGATAGAATTGGCTAGGCAACTTGAGCACTATGATAAAATAATGAGAAACGAAGGTAAAATAGGGATTACCTTTTCATTTGGAATTGGCAATGATAGTTGCCCCAATCGTTCCACCTTTGCAATTGTAGAGAAGGAATTGGAATGGTATCATCTAGGATGGTATAGAGCAAGGCAAGGATTCGATCCTAAAGGTCTTATCAAGGCATCTCATGGAAATACATTTAAACATGTTCCCACTATAAAAGACTTTTGGGCCAATGCCAAAGATGACTTTCATGTGAGAAAGCTAGCTTTCTCAAGATTGTCGGTGTACATGATGAGAGAAATCAGATGGAGAGGCCTTGATATTCTCGATCAACTAGAAGATGATGGGGATGTGCTGAGAGAAGATTATAATACAGTAGAAGGAACATAATTGAATCCAATAGATTAGGACGATCATCAGGATCCTTCCTTGGAGGCAGTCACAAGGACAGTAGATTTGCATACTGAGTCATGGTATAATGGAAAGTTAAGGAAACTACAAAGTCAAAGGCTACACCTTCCTTATGAGAAGATGAAGCCAAAGGAGGCTGCAGCAGAATCAATTGGACATAAGGGTGAAGGAAGTAGCCGGCAACAAGAAACAGTTAAAGGCAAGAAAAGAGCTTTGGAGGTTGAGAAGAGCAAAGAACATTCGGAACCTCCAACAAAGAGACAACATGCAGTACCATCAAGAGAAAGCATAATTGAGGCTAGAAGCCAAGAGGTCAATTCAAGTGATAAAGGGGCCGCTGTAGAGATGAGCTCTGATTTAGAATCAAGTGGTTACTATGAGAGCACCAAGTACTCCCCTCTCTAAGAAAACCAACAAGGAGATGATATGGCAGTTACTAGTGGAGAAGAAGATGGGCCGATCGACATTGAGGGAATAAGTCAGGCACCCGAGGCCGTTAGTGATGCTTTGTTCGTCAAACCAAATCTAGATTTGAGGAGATGCGCAACACCACTATGGTTAAAGCAAATGCTTATGCCAAAAGGCGAGGTAGTAATTGCCCGAACAATGGAAGACATCCAAGGACTAATAGAAAAGGGTGATAACGAGAACCAGAAACAAATGGAAAAGACGGTGGCAAAGGTAATTAGGAGTGACATTGATGGTCACCGAAAGGTTCAGATTGCTATACCAATAGTCAACAAGGTAGTGGATGAGATTGTAGCCCAGGAATATGAGATAGTGGAACACAACTTGGGAAGAAACATAGATGACATGGAATGTGAAGAGATCTAGGAGGGTATAGCTTCAATCAGAGAAAGGTTGAGGAAGGAAAACGAAAGGATCATAAAGTTGGAGGCTAAGAACAAATATTGGAGAGATTGCCAGCCTATCCAACAGTTGCACCAGGCAGCCCTTCCTCAAGATAGCGGGAGCAACCTAGAAGAGATATCAGCTCAGCTACATGAAGTCAAGGGTTGGATCCATGATACAATCCAAGATGGGTGAAACTTCTTGCCTTCCTTCATCTTGACATTCTGGTTATTAGTGACTGTTAGAAACAAGTTTAGATTATTTGAAGAGGAGTAGAAGGATTTCCTTCCAGTTAAGGATTTGGCTATTCCCAGGCTACAAGTGTTCATTGGGCTTCCAAAGGCATATTTGGAAAGGGCCAAGTTGGTTGATGAAAGAGGATTGAGTACGGTTGAGTCTTTCTTTGTCGCCTTGACTATTAGATTGAGAACATTTGAGGAGATACAGAAGGCAGTTGCCCAGCACGGCCCAAGCGTCGACACTTCCATTTCAACCATGATGAGCGACATTGGAGTGACACTTGATTTTGAAGACATCAAAGAAGAGGACATCAATGAGACAAAACTTGAATCAAGATTGGATGAGTTAGGAAAGGTTGCTATCAAGAAGAAACATTTGAACACCCTTTCCTCCCTCAGTGCCTTTATCAGATTTGCAAAAGAGTATGGGAAGGATCATGAGAAGACACCACAGGCAGTAAGCGGCACGATGAAATTAGTTGAGCTCAAGATAAAACATACACCTTGTCCTCCCATGGAAGAAGTCAATGAAAGGCTAGCTAGGTTCATTGCCTTAGCTAAAAGAATGAAAGAAAAAGGGAGAGTTATATTAGAAGATCATTTAATGTAAGCCCAAGTGGCAATTTCTCTTTCTTCTAGAATAGGACAAGTGCTAATTCTGATTGGCCACCATTTTGGTGCCTTCTCATTGGTTGCCACTTTTTCACTTTTTTCATTGGTCCATTGACAAGGTGGCATCTTCTTATTGGCCGATGGGGTGGAAACCTTAATTACAGTTCCTAAAATTCAATCTAGATTGTCGATTTTGGCTCTTTATCTCTATCGTCAGTTGTACATTTTGGCCTCTATATGAGGCCATTTGCTCTTATTTGTAATGGTCGGAGAAAATTGTTGCAAAGATAATGTCTAAATTTGTTATTTCTTTCTCATTGTTGTGACTTGCATGGTGATTAAGAGCCTTTGGTATTATTGGATGGTTTCTACTTCCAAATAGTTAGAGTAAAATTTCTTTTCAAGTTGTTAAAGTTGGTTGCATTTCGAGTTCTTAAGTAAGAGTAAAGTAGATGGATAGTTGCATGGTAGCATTAGTAGATGTTTGATAGGGATCAATACTAGGCCACTAGCATCCTAGCGGCTTGTTGGGAAGCCTTGTGTAGTAAACTAGTTTATTTTCCTTTGAATCATTGCATCTATGGAGGTATAGCCGCTGGTTAACTTTCATTTGATTCGATTCCAATCCATTTGCTAACCTTCCATCCATAGGAGTATGAGTAGAATAGCAAGTAGTTTAGGAGTTAGAATTTTGAAAAAGAAAGTTAGAGGAGCATAAGTCATAAGAACCATTCACCCTCCATCAACACCCTCTAGCATTCACACTAAATCACCATCTCCATCATCCCACCAAAGTCCAAGTCATCCTCAACAATTTGCGTAAGGCCACCTACGTGATTACCAGCAAATCACATTGATAAACTGAGCGAGTATCCACAGGTGTAAGGAACATTGGAGTTATTCTCATGTCCCGTGAGCATTAACTTTTCAAGAGAGGAATTGTGTGTTTGATACTCTGTATCAGATATTCAATTACTAATATGTTATGTAGTGGTACAAAAACTCACATCAACAATTATAAATCAAAATTTGAAGCTAGCCTGTTTACTTTCAAACTATGTAATATTAACTAAATTTTACAAATTAAGAACCTAGTCTTTGTCGTAGAATGTAATTGCAAAGTCAAACTGAAAGCTGCCTGGTCGAATTTCAACCTAGCGTTCACAATCTACCCTTACAAATGCTGCCCAAAACAAACTCCAATCTGCAGACTAAACCCTTGTCCAACAACAGAGAAATTATAATATTCAATTGTATAAATGCTCCTCAGCCACAATTAATATAGAAAGAGGAGACAATAATAAAACTCAAAAGTCCACAATACCTTAGCTATGGATTCTTAGAATTAAATCTACAATACTTCAGCTGTAGATCCCAAACCCTAATACTTCAGCAAGGGCACAAACTTCAAACTCATAAATGTCACAAAGACAACAAGAGCAAAATAAGATAATCAAATAAATGGATACTTTACTCATCAAATGGGCTCATATTTATAATCTCCAAATAGCACAAAGTTTCCCAAATGAACTTCACTTAAGAAGCTTCCCACACACAACATTAAAATATAATAAAGTGCCATTATAATCTAATTTGTTAATTGATTTTGGCTCCGAAAATGACCTTTTCCACCATAATTTAAAATTCTGACACGTAAGGCCACTGTTTCTTGTTCCCATGATTTAAAATTTTTCGTCTCAATTCCAATGAGCTACGATACTAAGCTAATGAACCAACAACACTATCGAAAATAGCAACCTCAACATATTTATATGAATAATAATAATAATTCACCCGTCTTGCGAAAACAACTGAAGAGGCATCATAATCAAAATGTGACCACCAAAGTGATCTTGATGATAAAAGATGATGAATGAACCTAAAAGGGTGACTTACTATAAATAGACACTCCCTCCAAGATTCTTGGAGCTCAAACTAGAAGCCCAAAATAAACACTGAGAGCATCCTCCAACTCTTCTAACTCAACTAAGCTCATCAGAACCAACAGATTGATTTACTATAAATAGAAAGTCCCTCAAACAAAGCCAAAACACACCATAGGTTGCTAGAAAGCCTATAACCACACAACTGAGACCCTCAAATCTTATTATCAGCTCACGAGGGTCGCGATGGTGAACTGACCTAGCCAACTGCAGGAACCTATTAAAAATTGGGACATTACAGTCCTCCCTCCCTAAGATTGCTTGTTCCTAAGCAATCCCAAAGCATAATGAACATCACAAATCCCCTGGATCCCAAAGGTAGAACTGTGTACTATCCCTGTTGTGTATAAGAAACTCTTGTAACTTCAACACCCAGATAGCTGATATGAATGACGGAATCATCTGGAAATTGATTGTAGATGTTGATGGTGATGATAACCCATCAGAACTCAATCCAACTAAAATACCAACTTTGTCCACACCTGAGTCCCCATCAAACTGATACTCACACCCAACTACATTGTGAAGATGGTAACAACCATAGGTAATTGAAACACTACCACCAACTCTAACCTCTGCCAAACTGTCCTAGGTGTGTAGATACAAGAGGTTTAACTTGCAGCTGTCAATCCCATCAGCAAAAGATGGTGCTAGCCCATCCCATAATGGATGTTATGAAACTAGAGCCAACCCACACCGACATGAAACCAAGTCCTCTACTTGTGGGTCAAAAGAAAAGTGATGAGCACTCCTAACAATATAATGCCGATAAAGACTCCCAATCTCTGTGAAGGGCTCATCATCATCAAACTGGGAATCAGAAGATGGCTCCAATCTCTGACTCCGAACTATTGGTCAAGAAGGATCCTAGGCAATCCTCTCAATAAACCCAATCTTGAAATCCTAGTGGGGAAGCATAGTAGATAGATCTCTACAATCCTTCCCACCAACCTCTGAATGACACAAGGGCCTCGGATGAGAGTACCCTCGGACGATCTATATGAATCCTCCTACACATCCAAATTTTCCAAAAGATACTCCATGAAAGACTCTGTGCAATATAAATTAAATGTGGAAGCATCAACTTGCTCCCCTGCGACCTACAATTGATCCCTCTAAAAATGTGGCACTACCATCTATCTAATGGTACCAGCTATATGAAATGAAGAAATAGATCCACTTCCGGTATAAGGAAGCAAATCACCATGAAAGCTCGTCTCCCCTGATGCTCTCATCTCCTTTGTAACTACTGCACCCATATGTTGGACGAATGTGTTGGCCACATCATCATGTCATCCCTAACCGTGGAAGCAACCTCACCACCAACCACAATATGTAACTGAATAGGATCTGGGGCTGGTGTTAACTGTATCCGTTCTAACTCCATGGTAACCTCACCCAACTATGACTGTGACTCTTGAAGAGCCAACTGAGTATATTGAAGAGAGTCCATAGTCACCTCAAGCTCTTGGGTAAGCTCAGATACCTCCTCTTTCCCTAACATCTTCTAATAGGTGCTACCCTACTCCAAAAGGTAATCCCTATCAGCAACTAATGGAGTGTAACTATGCTTCAAGATCCTGATTGCCTCTTGAAGCGTATGAATCTCTACTAGGGAAAGACTACTATCACCGTGCTCATCTAACACAGGAGCACCCCAACCAAATGTAGCTAGCATCTAATGACTAGCATTATAATGCTCATGAGCTAAAGAAATGTCACTATCACTCACCTTCAGCTAACAAGTCACATAATGCCTCTATAACCCCTACCTCCTATGCAAGCTCTTTGCCTCACTAACTACACTGTGATAGGAAACCGAATCAGAACTACCCACCACTAGATCAGTCACTGCATGTGTGATATCGACCTTGCACAACTCCTCATCTGAAGAAATGGAAACCCTTGCAATATCAATCTCACATGTCTCAACTTCCACCTCAAACATAAGATCATGCAAACATCGATCCTGAGACTCATCAAAAACCTCCTTAGAGTCATCATCCAATATTTGATTAGGGATATCATATCCAATACAACTCATAGTATCATCAAATGTGTCCATACCATCTACATCCACATCTCCCAACTTTGTTGTAATACCTATATCACCAATATTATAGTTGGGTGACTCCATACATGCCTTGGTCCTACCTAAGGAAGCAACTACCTCTTGTACTAGAGCAACACTACAGTAGCTGACATATAAGTCACCAATAACAACTCCCTCCTCCAGTGAGTCTGAAAAGTCAATGCTGCTATCCATCAAGGGTATTGACACATCTACTGATCTCTGGGAATGAGTCCATCATCAACACTGTGGATGGGGCTAGCAGGTGTCGTACTAAATATAGGTACATTAGCATCATGGCAACCTGTAGAGGAAAACTGAAGCTTCCTTCCCTATAATCTCGATGTTAGCCTTCTAAAGGCAAAAACAATATACCTCGCTGCCCTCTCAACTGTCGTGGGATCCAACAAGCTCTCCGCCAACCTCTGTTGATGAAGCTTCAATTTCTCCAAACTCTCTTGCAAGGCATTCATTTTTACGCTAACTTCCTCATTACTCTATTTACTTCTAGAACTGCCAATCCTATGTCCATCTATAGCTAGAGAAAATAACGTGTTGGTCACTCTAGAAATCAGATCTGAAAATTTTTAGTCAACACCAGACAAAATAAAAACTGAGCCCAATTCCTGTAGGCTGGTAGGAAACCGCTCTAATACCACTGTAAAAACTCTATGTATGCTCTGATACCACTGTAATAACCCTGTCTGGTTATAGCTATATCAAGCATCAATTTCTTTCACATTTCAATGGTTTGACATTTTGTCAAACACTTGGCAAGCAGCCCAAATACCATTGAATATATGATGTCTTAAATTTTCAAACACAATATCAGGATGTACAGGAAACTGATCACAAATTTATTTAATTTTGGCCTTATAAGTTTTGCATAAATAAATACTAAATGCCAATAAACAATTCTGAAATGATTCACGCCAACCTCTAAATTCATTCACCAACAAACCATATAGCAATATAATAAAAAGGGAATTTAATTGTTGGCTGATTATAAATCAGAATTTGAAACCAGCCTGTTTACTTTCAAACTATGTAATATTAACCAAATTTTACAAATTAAGAACCTAGTCTTTGCCATATAATGTAATTGCAAAGTCAAATTGAAAGTTGCCTGGTCCAATTTCAACTTGGCATTCACAATCTACTCTTACAAATGCTGCCCACTAAACCCTCGTCCAACAATAGAGAAATTATAATATTCAGTTGTATAAATGCTCTTTAGCCACAATTAATACAAAAAGAGGAGACGATAATAAAACTCAAAAGTCCACAATACCTCAGCTATGGATTCTCATAATTAAATCTACAATATTTCAACTGTAGATCCCAAACCCTTATACTTCAGCAAGGGCACAAACTTCAAACTCAAAAATGTCTCAAAGACAACAAGAGAAAAATAAAATAATAAAATAATTGGATGCTTTACTCATCAAATGAGCTCATATTTATAATCTCCAAATGGCACAAAGTTTCCCAAATGAACTTCACTTAAGAAGATTTGCGCACACAACATTAAAATATAATAAATTGCCATTAAAATCTAATTTATTAATTGCTTTTGGCTCTGAAAATGACCTTTTCCACCATAATTTAAAATTTTGACAAGGCCACTGTTTCTTGTTCTCATTATTTAAAACTTTTTGTCTCGATTCCAACAAACTATAATACTGAGGTGACGAACCAAAAACATTATCAAAAATAGCAACCTTAGTGTATTTATATGAATAATAATAATAATTCACCCGTCTTGCAAAAACAACTGAAGAGGCATCAAAATCAAAATCTGACAACACCAAAGTGATCCTAATGATGAAAGATGATGAATGAACTTGACAAGGTAACTTACTATAAATAGACACTCCCTCCAAGATTCTTGGAGCTCAAACTGGAAGCTCGAAATAAACACTAAGAGCATCCTCCAACTCCTCTAACTCAGCTAAGCTCATTGGAACCAACAGATTGATTTACTATAAATAGTAAGTCCCTCAAACAAAGCCAAAACACACCATAGGCTGCTAGAAAGCCTATAACCACACAACTGAGACCCTCAAATCCCATTGTCAACTCAGAAGGGTTGCGATGATGAATTGACTTGGCCAACTATAGGAACCTATTAAAAAAGGGGACATTACAGTAACTTTCACTTTTGGCAAGGACAAATTGATGTGAGATGGAAGCAAAAGAGGGGAATACAACTCAAAGGAGGGGTATAAATTCCTCAAGTCTCTCCATATGAGCACAAAGGACTTCCTCCCTACAACGTTATGTTGGAATTAAGCTTGTTTGCCTACTGAAGGATTTTTCACCTAGTTAGTTTTAAATAGAAAGGTCCTTACCTCAAAAAGATTTAAGAAAATGGGATGCCAAAGCCCAAGTATATATCCTTTATGCAAAAATAAGGAAGAATCTATTGACCATCTTTTTTGCTTTGCCTTTATTCAATTCAATGCTGGAAATGACTCTATTCACAATTGGGATGGGTATCAACATTTCCAAGAACTATAATGGATGTGATATATGCTTGGCCCCTTCCTTAGAAAGGACAGTGTTTATAACTCTATATGGATTTCTACACCTTCCATAGTCCTATGGGAATTACTAAAGGAACACAACTAGAGAATCTTTCAGGATAAGAAAATAATTTAGAACAACTTCTAATTAAAATTAAGACTTTTCTCATTGAATTTGCCAACAGTTAGGTTTTGAATAAACAAAAGGAGGCTATAATGTCTCATTGAGATGGGAAAATGAGAGGCAAGTAGATAGGTCTAAAATTACCCCTTTTATAGGAGTAGGGGGAATCTTCAAAAACAAAATGATAGATGTGTCAATGGAAACCACCCAAGGAAGGATAGAGCTTCAAGAGGAAATCCAAGCAAAGAAGACATTTGTTGTAGTATCCATAACTTAGAAGGCAAGGAGATAACAAAGTTAGCAAGATATATTAGAATAGAAACTAAAAATAGGGTAGAATTAACAACTTTAGTTGAAGAACTAGATTGTGTAAAACTCTTGGTTGCAAGAATGTAGAGATTAGAGGAGATTCTACAATTATAATAAATGCTATAAGGAAAGGATCCCTCAATAATTGGAGACTGGACTCAATTTTATTTAGAGCCATCTCACTACGTCAGACCTTTGACAAGATTGCAATCAATCATATATACCAAGAGGGCAATCAAAGAGTGGATGAATTAGCTAATATAGGTATAGAAGTGTCGTCTGTAAATATTGTGTAGCCGACAAGGTGTTGTCGTCGGTAAAGATTTTGTA
Source organism: Cupressus sempervirens (assembly GCA_028749045.1). NCBI lineage: Eukaryota > Viridiplantae > Streptophyta > Pinopsida > Cupressales > Cupressaceae > Cupressus > Cupressus sempervirens. Next base: position 873,167,034 of record CM053786.1, read on the forward strand.
GCTGACGGGTTTTGGGTTCATGTCATTGGTAAAGATTTGTAGCTGACAAATAGATTAGTATTGTTATGTAGCCAATGGACCCCTTCGGGAAGGTTCGGCAGAAAGTATTTATACCCCGTCTGGGATCATTGTAAATCATCTTATGGGATCAGATGCTATGTATGTAATCTCTTGACATATGCGAATAATAAAAGGAGTTTTTCTGTTCTTGTTCATTGTTTGTGTGCATTAATCTAATTAATCTATGCAATAAACATTTGGCGCTATTGCCCTATGAATCTGGAAGGAGGGAGGGATGAAGCTTAATGCCAAATCAGCTTAACAAGGATCAAAATAAGAAAAAGGGAAAAGATGGAATATGTATTGCGTAAAAAAATTTAATTATGGCACAGCAAGCCGAACGCAAAAGGAAGTTCCAGAAGATTGCCGATGGACACAGAAGTGTGGAAGAATTGTTGGAGACTCGATAGCGGGTGGAGTTGGTGGAAGAAGCAAGGGAGGAGTTTTTGAATTTGTATTCACCGAGGGAAGAGAATCCAAACAGAAGGGAATCGACTCGCACGGTTCGAAGTGCCCAGAGAGCACAAGCATGGAGTGAACTCTTCGTCCGAGATACACTTCCCGAAGGGACAACTTCAGAAGATCCTTCTTCACCAAAGTTCGCAGCTATTGAGACCATCAGTGTGGGAGAGCAAACCGTCGGTGTGGGAGAACAGACCGCCGATGTGGGAGTGCAGACCGCCGGTGTGGGAGTGAACAGTGCCAGTGTTGTAGGACTAAACAACGCCCGTTCACAAAATCTAGTAGTGATGGTGGGACCAAAGGAAAAGCTGCCGAAGTTTGATGGTGATGGCACAGCCGATCCAATTTGACATTGTAAAACATGCGAAACGATTTGGAGGGCAAATGGCATAACAGATACAAACGAATGGGTCCAACAGTTTCCGGCAACCCTATGGAGTGTTGCAATTGATTGGTTTGCCGATGTAGATCCCTAGAAATTAACCACTTGGGATGACCTCAAGAAGGAGTTTACTGTGAAATTTCAATTACTCTGGGACAACAATGAAATCGTAGCCGAAATATACAACACAAAACAACGGAAAAATGAAATAGTCTGAGTCTACGCTAGAAAGTTGAAGGGCTTGATCAACAAAATGGAGAATAAGCCGACTGATGGATTACAGAAAAGATGGTTCATTGAAGGCCTACACCTAAAATTGTGAAAAAAAATGAAGATCCTGCTGCCATCATCATACACTGAAGCGTACAACCGAGCACTGAACCTGGAAAGTGAGCAGAAGAAGAAGAAGAGTAGCTCCTCTGAGTTAGACGATGACGCATCTTTCAAAGAAGACAGCAGCGATGATGAAAGCGGAAGCAAGAAGGTCTGAGCCCTCCAGAAGGACATGATCCGGATGATGAAGGAATTCAAGAACACGTAGAAAGAAACAAAGGGAAGCGAACTATAGTGCACAGAATGTAAGGCAGAAGGTCACACAAAAGGCTCCTATCCAAAGATCCAGTTTTGCAACATCTACCAGATCATGGGACATTCCACAAAAGAATGCCCCTTCAATATCAAAACTAGAGAACCTCAACAAGTGCTCTTGACATAGGCAGCTTCCACGTCGAGAGGGAACGAAAACACAAACATTGATGGTACCACTTCAGGTGGGTACAAAAATAATAGCAGAGGGCAAAACAACAACAATGCGAACGGACGGCCAATCGTTCAATGCCGAGCATGCAATTTGTGAGGCCACTTTGCTCGGGATTGTACAACGGCAAACACACTGAAATTATTATGCAGGTGGTGCAGACCCGACGATCACGAAGATGCCAAGTGCCCAAAGTTGGGAGTGAATTTGATCATTGTCAGGACAGACGAAGAGGAGGTGCTAGCAATCACACGAAAATAAGCGAAACTATATCCCGATCCAGCGGAAGAAAAGAAGAGGCTGGAGGAAGTACGAAAGGAAATTGAGAAAGCAACACAGGCGGAGACATCTTAGTTGAAGGTTACCACGGGCACCTCACCAAGGAATTGTGTGGAACAAAACATCATACATCAAATATTACAAACTGAGGTACCCATCAAAATAGGCAATCTGTTGCTCACAATGCCTCAAATCCGATCGGCACTCACAAATATTGCACCAACTGCCAAGTTACCAGGAGAAGCAGGAAGAGGGAAGGAAATTGCCACTGGTGGAGAAGACCCAATGTTGTTAGCCCTCACATCCGAACAACATTCGGCGGTCGTTGAGATGGGGATTCTCGGAAGTGTGCTGACGGACACAATTGTCGACAGAGGGTTTGGCATGAATGTCTTACTTGTGGATACCTGGAAGAGATTGGGACAGCCGACATTGTGGCCGCCTATATTCCAATTGCTAACAGTAGACCAACACGGCATTAAGCCTCTCGAAGTCCTGATGGCACAAACAGTGACGATTGGCACATAGTCATTCTTGCTTGACTTCGTCGTGATCCCGCTGAAGACAAAAGGATACGACGCCATTCTAGGCCGTAGATGGCTTATTCAGGCCAGAGTCAAACATGACTGGAAGAAAAACACTTTAGCACTTGAAAGCAAAGGGCGGAAATTCGTCATTGATCTGCACACCCAGATGGTGGGGGAAGAAGCTCTGTCATCAGATTCTGAAGAAGAGGATGAAGGGAGGCAACGTATGGAACCAGATCAGGAGGGAGTCCTGCGGTTGGAAGGAGGAGCAAAAGACGATGATTTGGATTCTGTCAACGATCTTTACCACTGGCAGATAGAGGACTACGAACTCTTTCCGAGCTGTAATATGTTAAGGGTGGACGAAGGTGAGAAAGAAGAGGAAAATGAATGTTCAAAGGAATATAGAGAAGTGGAAGAAGGAAAGGTGGTTACGGTTGAAGCTGAGGGGAAGAACATACAGTACGAACCCAGAAAAAAGAAAGATCCCACCATACAACTACGCAAAAAGAAAATGTTACAACGAACCACTGATATATTAGAAGGGTGCTGGCAGCAAGGAAAACACATCGTACGGTTTGCACAGGAAACAAAGAGAACAGGCTTAATAAAAACTTCAGCAATGCAAAGTGAAGGTCCTAAAATCAAGAATACAGTTATTAACAGCAAGGGATGGCAGCCGACGAAATTACAGGCACAATGGGCCACGAAGGTGACACAGAATAGACGCAAAGCGTGGCGTGATGAGCACCTAGAACTGAATAGGTTTCAGCGGGGGCAATTGGTGTTTAAGTATGACGAATGAAATAAACCAGGAAAGTTTAAGGTCGTGTGGGTCAGGCCATACCAGATCTGGGAGGTAGGTGACAATGGAGTAATAAAATTGTGGACCTTAGACGAGCAAGAAGTGCCTCAGGCAGTCAACAGGTTGAAGCTAAAGATGTAGTATGCCAAGAAGACTCTGTCGTCAGTCCAGAATGGCCAAGTCCGAACAACTCCCTCGTCATTGCAAAATGGCGAAGTCTAGAGGCAAAATTGAGGTGTATTTTTTCAAAAAAAAGAAAAAGAAAAAAAAGAAAAAAAACGAAAAAAAAAAGAAAAAGAAAAGAAAAGAAAAGAAAAAGTGGCCTTTATAATCCGTGGCTTATCTCCCCACAAACCCATCTGACAACTCCTTTTTCCGCGGACCCCATATTTTCCCCCACGCCTGACCTTGACTTGCGATTTGTTTTTAGCCCATGGCAAGCTCATCCCATGGGTCTCTTGAATTCCCCGCGGCACTTATTTGTTTTTAGCCCACAAGTTGCCTTTCTTACCCGTGCACTCTCCCACGACCATCCTATCTCCTCTTTCCCACGGATTGTTTTCCCCGCAGATGTTTCTACCCCGTGGCTATTTTTCTTGCGGATGGGTTTGTCTCACACGGATTTTTTTCCCTGCGGCTGTTTTTGTTTCCCATGGATGCTGCTTCTACCCTTTCGCGGATGACTTTTCTTATTCTGCAAATGTCCTTTCTTATCTCGCGGATGTGTCTCTTTCCTCCTCTCGCAAATGTGTATCCTCTTCCGTGGACGGTGCTATCTCGACGAAGGTATTCGACAAGGGTGTTTTATTCTTCCGTGGAATGAATTCCTGTGGCTGATGTTCCCGTGGAGGTTAGTAAATTGTTGCAATCAAGCGTTTTGCCAGGAGTGAAGGTAGAAGGAAGCAGTCAGAAGTGAAGGAGCAAAAAAAAAAAATGACAATAGATTGAACCAGTTCGAAATGAGTAACGCATGATGCTAAAGGGAAGATAAATACATAATCAGGTAGAAAACATAAGCGGTTGGCAGAAAGAGTGTTGGATCAAAAAAAAATCACAAAAATGGTGTTTCGTGTGGCTTCGGAAGTGCTATTTTGGTCTTGGTGCACCTGGGGCACTGCGCCACGACCCCATGGGGGCGCTGCCCCTCAACCCCGTTGGGTAGACCCCCAATTGCTACAGTTATCAGTCGTGGAAAGTGTGACTAGTTGATGAGACCTAGAGCTACTGCAGACATAGTGTGCCAAAGGTGGAAAGATCAACGGAGCAAGTCCTTCGAGAGGGGTGATGCACTGTGAGGCACTTGGAGTAGGTGTTGGGCATGAAGCTATCTTGGTGGATGCATGGAGAGCTCAGGAGGAGCTGATCATCCAGTTGAAGGTAGTACGGTAACACTTGGCTCAGTGTACCGAAGAGTTGGAAGCAGAGAAAGCGGCACAGGTAGCTATCTAGGTCAGCTTGACTAAGGAGACAGTATTGTATTGGCAGAGGCTACAGATGCATCGTGGGTTGGAGACCAATTTGGTGCACACACGAGATGAATGTGAAAGTGATGTGACAGAAACAGATCTATCTTGTTTTAGTTAGCCAGTTAATGTATTTTGTTTGTTAATTTGTCTCGGATATTTTGTAATTGTCGTCCGGAGATGACTTTTTCTTGTAGGGGGGATGATGTTGTCTGTAAATATTGTGTAGCCGACAGGGTGTTGTCGTCGGTAAAGATTTTGTTTACATTCATGTCGTCGGTAAAGATTTGTAGCCGACGGATAGATTAGTATTGTTATGTAGCCAACGGACCCCTTCGGGAAGGTTTGGCAGAAAGTATTTATACCCCGTCTAGGATCATTGTAAATCATCTTATCGGATTGGATGCTATGTATGTAATCTCTTGGCGTATGTGAATAATAAAAGGAGTTCTGTTGTTCTTGTTCATTGTCTATGTGCATTAATCTAATTAATCTATGCGGTAAACAAGAAGAAGGTCCGACATAAGAAGTCAAAATTTCAATTTAAGGACTCCATTTAAATTAGGGATGGTTTAGATTTCTTAGAATTTCAGCCATAGTCTACATCTCATTATCCTGGGGAAGATTTAGGGGTCTTTCTTTAGCTTTTACCCACTACCTAAATCTAACATCCCAAGACAATATGATTGGATAGACAGATTCATTATGGAAGATGATAATGGAGCCTGGAAAAATGTGTTTGAGGTGAATATAGAGGTTCATGAATCATCCAATTTGGACTCAATAGACAAGGAGCCTCTTTCACCCCCATTTTATGCTAATAGAGTAACATAGGTTTATTAATATTGCATTTTTATGTAGCTAAGCTGGTAAAACACCCTTCAACGTAACAAGTTGAGAATTACATTGCTTAAGATATGTTTTTTCAGCTGAGGAGTGACTACTTTGCTCTATTAGATGTATTTTTTGATGATTTAGATGTATATTTTATTTTTATTTAAGAAATAATTTTATCACTTTATATTTCATTTCTATGCCCTTTTATATTCATGTTTTGTGACTTTTCACCCATATCCTTAACATAAATGCAAAATATAGTGCTTAAATTATATGTAGATCTCGATCAAAGGTAGAAGAAGCAGCGAAGGATGAGGAATGACCTAGAAGGAAGGCAGAAAAATGTAACTTGGGACTAAAAGCTGATTATCTAGATGTATTTATGTACTTTATGATGTATCAAGGCTTAGGCCATTTATCTATTAAATAAAAGCAAATATATTAAATCATTAATGAAACTTTTTTAAAAAGCCACTTGGGTCTGTTAAAGCATGTAGCTTCAGTCTGACAATAACTGTGATCAAGATATATATACATATGTATATATATGTATACCACTATGATGCACATACTATTATAAATATACATATATATAATAGCAATATATAAAACTTTGCATAGTTGAAACTGATGAATATATATATATTGTCTAAGATCTCATTTTAGACATGATTGAAACTTATTTTGATTCCTTTGATTTAAGATCACTATCGATCTATATTATATTGAGTTGCAGTTCATAATGATTGGTAATACATGATTAAGACTTGTGTTAAGTCTATATAAATCGGGTATGATAAACTAACAGCAAACCGGTGTGATGGTGAATGCTCATGTCTCCATTCAGAGACATGCCCATTCACCCTCATAACCCTCCATGTGATATGTATATTTGATCTGCCCAACATAACAAGGCATCAAAATCAATTAATTCAAGCACATCAAAGGATCATGAGCATCTCAAGTTCAAGAACATCTTTGTTATCTCTGTTATTTCTGTAGTAACATATATTGATTCTGGAGCAAATTAAATTCATTGACATCATTATTCAAATCTGCAATCAAAGTTGTGAATTAGTCAGCCTCTTAATGAAATCTGGTAAGAAACTTTACAGGGTCGAATACTTATGAGAAATTATAAAAAGGGATTTGAGAAGAGGGAAAAGCATCATTGTAAATTGTTGAATTTGTTCGCATTTGGTGAAGACTCGAGAAACTTCCAAGAATTTGAGAATTGGCTTGGGAATTGAGAATTCTACAGGTATTTTCAGCACTTTGAATTGGTGCAATACCTAGTGAAGTTGGTCTCATTCAAAGGACTAGAATGGACTAATTGTTTGCAGGAATTGGTGTCCTAAAGACTCATATCATTCTATTTGTAACTGCAGAAGTCTAAGGGACTCAATTATTGTAGATCGTCACTAGCTAAGAGGCATGTGTTTGATATTAATGATACAAGCTGAGTTCTTTAGACGCCACAACATTCATAGGGAAGGTGGTGTTAGGGTTTATGGAGGCACATTTTGAGTAGAAGCTTCCTCTAATTGTGTTTGCAAACCTAGATGTCCAGAAGTGCATGAAGTTCAGAGGGTTCAGATTAAGATTTACATTCACAACTTTCTAGTGTTTAGAAGCTAGGTTCTTGTTTGCAATAAATAATTTCATGGATGCATGTATTGGATATTGTATTTTCATAACTAGAGTAATTATTTTCCAATTCATGCTTTTTATTTCATATATTGTCAAAAAAAAATTTAAAAAGCATAAGCTCTCAAAGAAACAAAAGGAACCATAAAAGTTAAAAAAACAATGTCCTTAATATTTAATTAGAGGGAGAACCATCAGGGTTCTGATAGTTATTATATATTAATTTATTTTTCTTCATCAATCTAGTCAGTCTACTTGGTACTGTGCACTTTTTTGATAAATCTTGAACAAATTCATTATTAAAAACATTTTTGTGGTGATGCAAGCTCCTCTCTACCATAGTTCTACTTAAAATGATATCTTTGACTCATGAATATCATATTAAATGAGTTTTTACACTTGAAAAGAAAATGCTCTTTTGTACCCATTTTCTCAATGTATACTTATGTATGTGATCAAAGTAGATTGTCATTTATTAGATGTCTTCAAAATTGATTTACTGAAGAATGCTATCTGCGATTGAGACTGTTGATTTAGAAACATAAACTTTCATAATTACATCATATAACTCCAATACCACCATCACTTGTTGTCACTATCCCTTTTTTGATAAAATCTTGAACAATTTCTTTATTAAAAACCTTTGGTAGTGATTTAAGCTCCTCTTTACAATAGGTCTACTTTAAATTTTCTCCAACTCGTGAATATCATATTCAATAAGTTTTTACACTTACAAAGAAAATACTCTTTTGTACTCATTTACTCAATGTATACTTGTGTATGTGATCAGAGTAGATTATCATTTATTAGTTAATGGTGTCTTTAAAATTGATTTTATGAAAGAATGCATAGAAAAAGTTTTAAATCCTTAAAAAGTCTACATATTCCATTTTATTCTTCAAAATGTGGAGTTTGTACAAAGTATAAATGAAAAATTAGCCTGCCCATCGTCTGTCACTGCTACTTTTACATTTTGCCCTTAGAATAGTAGGGCATTCCCCATGCCCATAGAATTTTAGGGCCAGAGATGGCCTCCCCAAAGGCCTCTCCCTCCCCTCCGGTGCCACCCTGCTAAATTCCGCTAAAGAAACAATAGGCGCCGACGACTCATCCACAATATAAGAAGGAAGGGGGGGGCGCCCGCCAATAAAGAGCCCTACTATTCTATAGGTTCTACCGCTTCTTCGCTGACCCTTCTGGCTTAATCCATAACCCCCCTCTATATAAAGAATTGGCCGAGCTTATCCGAATAAACAATACCCCCATTCTCCCCCACTATTGGTGCCGTTACCCACTATAGGGAATTCTGGAGTTTAGGATATGCTGCTCGCAAGAACTGGCTTTGGCTTTCTGGTGCAGCATGGTGAGAAGCTGCTGGTCCCGGGTCTGCTGCCTTTCCTGTTGCTTATTCTACCCTTACCAATCTCCCTACTATATTCGTAGCCCACCTCTGCTTGCTCAATTATAGGCTGCTGGACCGGATACTATATAGGATGCTGCTGGACCTTAGAAAAGTAGGGCCCCACCCCATAGAATTTTAGTCAATCCAAGAAAAATGTTAGGTTGTCAGATTTGTGCTGAGTCTAAGTAAGGTATCTAATAGATTGTCTAGTTTGCCCTCAGGCAGATGTTAGTGTGATTGGACATTGAGTTTCCAAGTGTACCAATAAGTTTCCAATGTCAATCTTCATCCTTTATCTATTGTGTAAAGTTGAAGTAAGTGATTTCCCAAGCCCCTAGGTCCCTTGATGGGCCATATTTATGAGTCAATTAAAATGGATATTTTATAAGTAAAGTGGAACAGTAAATACCCAAAATATCATCGACATAAAGATCAAAATATTAAAAAATGAAAGTAGACTTTATGCTTAAATTTGTTATGTAAGATTGGCAAAAGAAAACATTGTATATGTATGGCTTGGGTAATCCTCACCTGATCCTCAGAAAAATCAGTGCACTTGTAACATATTTTCATCCCATTGTTGAGGATCAATTGTGTAGCCCCAAATTTGGCAAAGTCAATTTTTGAAACAATGTCACTGCAGTTTAACAAAACAAAAGTCCTGTTAACAAACCAATTAGGAAAAACTATTTGAAAACTACGGACAGATGGAAGTGAGACTCTTTGAATGAGCAATAATAGTCTATAGATATGCTATAGGTAACTATATCCTAAATAAAATTAATCCAGAAAATGAAAAAGGAATGTGCTATGATTTCTATGATTGTTTATTTTATTTAACTAGAGAAGTTTATTACTCACGGAAAATGCAGATACATGTAAAAAAAACAGAAAATCAGGATTCAATAATAGTCTACAGATCAAAGATGGCTTTTTTATGTACTAAAATGATCACAAGAACGACATCCCCATTTCCAATTTCTCTTTTTAGACATACATGAATGCATCAACTGTTTCAAAATTCAATGGTAGATGACATACAAAAGGGACCTCCGTCTAAGTACATTACAATTTGCTTGATCATTTATGTTATTTAAAGATTGTACTTTTATGTACTCAGCACACACAACTACATTGAACAAAACCTAAAATCAAGGTGCAGAAATATTGTCCACAGATCAAAGCTGATCTTTGTATATATGACCATGATCACAAAAATCATCTCCCTGACGCCTATCTCTCTCTTCACATATACATTTATCTGTGTTCAAAACTGAATGGTAGATGACATAGGCTTCTGAAACCTCAAAGGTAAAAGTTATAAGTGGATCCTCTTGCCATTTCTATGCTTTTGAATCAAAGAATATAAAATACATTTGATTTTTAACATAAAATGGAGTAGAACTTACGCTTGCATTCTTGAAGTGCTTTGTTGCTACTAACAGAAATGGCTATTCAAATCAGACGCAGATCTGCAATACACCAGACCAATGTATTTAGAGAATACATATATCTATGTTGTATAAAAATCTTTAACTTAAAAGACTTCTTTAAATGCACTCATTTTGACAAGTTAATAGTTCACTGGATTTAGATTCATCCTTTTTGGTAGCTAGACTCTTGTATGCTTCTAGTTTGATTCAGGCCTTGGGCTTGTAGCCTCTTATCCTTTTCTTTATCAATCCAAGGTAGGTCACTTGTCCTTTGCAAATCATCGATCAGGAAAAAAAAAAGAACAATCTCTTTCACAATAGAGTATTCCATAACTAGACTAAATTTAGGATGGAAAACAATCATAAAAAAGCAGAGTACTTTCCACACTATGGAATAATTGTACTCTATAGGAGAACTGGTTTTAGAGGCCTAGGACAATGTGGATTTCAGAATGGCTATAAAATATCCCAACTGAACAATCCTTGAAGGTTTGCCTAAAGTATAATCAATCATTTCAGTTTCATTTGAAAGAAATCTCTTAAAGAAGCATAGCCACATGAGTCAGGCTTATGAATCAGTCAACAAGCCCAGGAGTAAGAACTTTACTGGGAATAGCTAAGCTATAAATTAGAAAACACCTGACTAATTGCCATCACGGATGATCTAACTCAAAAACTACAAAATTTCATAACACATAAACAGTTTCTTTTACTCATTTTCACAAAGGATCACAGCAAACTTGAGAGTACTCCCCACTTAAGAAGGGTCAATTTTCTATAGAAGAATTTCAGGAGTCCAGAGTGATTCTCAGTGAGTTCTGGTCCTTCTGGACTGTAACTACTTGTTGAAGGAGTCAAGTCAATCTCAAGAATATTTGACCATTTAGGAAGACCATAGTCCCTGGCCGAGAATAAATTCTTGATTTTAAACACTATGCTTTCCATTTCCAATTTCAACAGTAAGGTCCTTGATCCACAATTAAACGCTTTGCTTCAAAATACTTAGAAAATGTATTTTCAGTTGTCAAAAATATAAAAAATAAATAAGTTCTTTGGAACAATTAAAAGATGTGAGTAATTCATATTATTCTACAAATTATCCCAATTCAAACTTTTGCAAGCTTTACAAATTGTTGGGATTATATATAGTTTGAGCTAGATAGAGTAATATCAAGAAATAAGGTGCACTTAGTTTTCGTAGATTTCCAAGTGCAAAAAGCTACATTTTCTAAGTACAAAAACTAAAATTCTTGATCAGCTGTTTTCTGTGCAGGATTGAATTTCAAGTTAAGCTATTCTTCGTGTAGGTTAAATCAGTGAAGCATTCTCAATCACCTGTTTTCTGTGCAGGATTGAATTTCAACCTAAGTTATTCTTCATGTAGGTTAAATCAGTCAAGAATAAACACAGAGCTCCACCTTCTAAAATATTGGAAACATTAGAATTCAGTTTATTTCTTACAAGGATGGAACACAATCTTGGCAATCAATGAGAGCACATGACTGGATCTACTTGATAAGTTATCTCAATTGTACCAGAAGCTGAGCCATCGAGAAAGACCTGACAATCCATTGTAGAATTTGGCCCGCTGATTGAACATTATAAAGCATTGATATGTAGTAACTTTTACTCCAGATAACTAAATGAGTAAAAAAATTTAATTCTGAGTAGTTTCAACTTTCAACAGGGTCATTTGTGATCCTAGTTCTGGAATGTTTACAATCAATGTTCCTGAACTATCTGTACTTCATTCAAAAGCTTGAGATTGGAGTTTTTACGAGGTTACCAATAATGATGATGAAATAAATTTTTTGTGGTTGATAAGCCTTAAAACAAACTCAAGCAAACATTCCCCATTTCCAACATCAAATTTTAAAACACACACTAGTAAGGAAAATCAAGTGCTCTATGATTTCCTGTACAACCTTATTCAATTATCCAATTGGTAAACAAAAATCCACATGATTGTGCTTGTCCATCAGATAAGAGTTTTCTGTGAGTATGTCATGTCCCCTTTTCAAATAGTTAAAAATAATAAACCTTGCTAAGGCAAGCAGGCTCCAAAAGGGTGAAGTTTCGGCAAAAGGGGCTAATCTTTTGAAACCAATGGACTAATAAATAAAAATTATTATTAAATTATATTTTATTAACCCCTCTTGAACGTGAGTTAGGGTTATGCCCTCTTTTAAGGGGTTTGGAGGCATTTTGGGCTCATTCCAGAACTTGATTTTTGCTTATTTCTTTGTTGTTCTTCAGAGGCTGCCAAACCTGTGGAGAAGGAGACCCAAAAATGGGAGTTTGCAGGTTTCCAGGAAGGCTAAGGACGGAAGTTTGAAACCATTCCATGTGCATGCTCATGCAGAGTTTGCTTTTGTGCTGAACAGTGCAGATTTGTGAATTTTCGGGTGTAATTTTTGTAAGAGTTTGGTGTTTCCGGTTGAGTATTTCATATCAGTTTGGGTTTCTGCTGTATATCAGACTTTTAAATGTTAAAATAGAGCTGAACATATGTATTTGGATATGATTATACTTCTGTGATAGATTATTAAGTTTTTGTGGTGATTCCGGGCTATTTTGTGCTGTTTTCGGGAGCCCGATGAGCATTGTTTTTGTCCTCCGTTTGGGAGCTATTGTGTGCATGTTATACAGATCTAAAAATGTCATTTTATAGGCTGTTATGCTGCTCAAATTTCTGTAAAAATGTCCACTTTCAGATTTATCAATAATAGGTGAAGCTGTGAAGCTTTTGGCACTATTTTTGGCATACCCGATTTGGGGTTTATTGAGAAATTGGTGGATTTTTGAAATATTGGTTGTTTGATTTTAAAGATCTGATTTGAGGCTTGAAATATCATATAAAATCAGAGAAAGGGACATTTCAGTGGTATCAGAGCAATGATCTTGCCAGCCTGAGGGTTTGTAGAAGTTTGCATGTCAGTTTTGACAACTACCCGGATCTTGCATGTCATAATTTATGGTTGCATGTTGCTTCTAATCAGTTGCATGTCAAAATTTATGGTCGCATGCAACTAAGAGAAAGAGAAAAAAGATATTTGCAGCGAGAAAAGAATAAAGAAATTTTGATCAAAGCTCCAATTGAAAGTAAAAGTACAAAATCCAAGGAAGGGAAAAGTATGGCTGATCCAGATGAGATGGCAAAGAAATTCTTCCAAGACATCCAAAATACTCAGAAGCAAACAGTGGATAGTTTGGTAGAAACTAGAGAGGCTTTGCGAATATTGACAGAAAAACTACAAGGAGTTGCATCTATTAATGAGAAAGGGAGCACTTCAGAGGAGCCAAGAAATCTGAAATCCACACCATCTAAATCAACCAAAACTATTTTCTTGCCTGCAGATGAGCCACCAGTACCAAATCCAGCCATTAATCCCGTGGAAGAGGTTACAAGTAACTTGATTGCATTAAGAGCTACTTACAATGGCTTAGATAATGACTTTCGTAGTTCGGTTCCTTTTAGAGAATATGTGGATATGATGAACACTTTGATGCCCAAGAAAGAGAACAGGAGGGAGCATGACATAAGTGGAAGAGAGCTCAAAAATAAAATAAGCAAGTTTACAGCACCTACTTTTGATGGAACAAATAAAATTTCAACTAGAGCATGGCTACAAAAATTACAGACTTTCTTCACACTTAACTCCATGAAGGAGAGTGATGTTGTTCAATTTGCAAGTCTACACTTGGAAGATGTAGCCTATGATTGGTGGTATCATGGAATGACTACTCAAGGTCATGATCAGGTAACTACATTTGATGATTTCAGTCAAAGAGTGATAGATAGATTTGACCTCAAGGATGATGAAGAGTACTTTAAAGAATTGTCAAAGTTGAAGCAAACCAAATCAGTTAATGAGTATATAGAAGAGTTTCAAAAAGTAGCTGTTATGGTACCTGATATGAGTGAAAAGAGGATTGTTTATCTTTTTCTTGATGGTTTAGAAGATTCTGTTAAGGGTTTGGTTAAGGCTTTCTCACCCTCAACCTTACAAGAAGTTATCAAAAGAAGCTTGCAACTTGAAACTTGCGTGCCTATGAAATCAGTCACTAATCAAAAATCCCCAAATCTTTGGCAACATAAGGGAAATTTTCAGAAAAAGAATTTCCCAACACTACCACCAAAAGATGTGATAAATGTGGCAAAAAAGAAGGTAGATGAAGAGACTAGGAGTGAATTACAAAAGAAAAAGCTTTGTTTTACTTGTAGAGAACCATGGGTTCCAGCCTCCAGGACACAGATGTTTGGGAAAAGGTCAAGTGCACTATATTGAAGTTCCTTCAGAATCTGATTTAGATGAGCGTGAGGAATTTCATGATACTAAGGAGGAGGTAGAAGAAGAGAAAGAAAAAGAAATCAGCAAAGATGGCACTTTAGCAGCATTATCAGAAGTCCCAAGATACCATCCCTTTCGAATTCGAGGGGTACTAGCAGGGCAAAGGTTGATAGTTCTTCTTGATAGTGAGGCAACTCACAATTTTATTGATGAGGGATTTGTCATGAAAAGAGGGCTTAAAGCAGAAAATTTTGAGGGATTCAATGTTACTGTAGCTGATGATTCACTATGCCTTGCACATGGGTGGTGAAACAACTCAAGATGACCTTAGGAGATTATGAGTTATGTGATGACTTCTATGTGGTTGGTATTGGGGAGACAGATCTTGTATTGGGTGTTCAATGGTTGCACTCTATTGGAGGCTATTGCATGAACCATCAAACTATGGAGTTTAAATTTCATTCCAATGGGAAAGAAGTCATATTGAGAGGTTTATCGAATGGAGCACCTAGGGCGGTCTCTGCAAAGAGGATGGAGAGGACTTTTCGAAGAGGACAAGTAGCATGGGCAGCAGGAGTCATAATCCATCCAACAAGCTCTCCAAAGAATCAAGGTAATTTCCATTTTGAAATTCAAAATATTCTTGATAAGCATAATATAGTTTTCAATGACTTGCCTCTAGGATTACCACCAGATAGAGGTTTTGAGCATGTTATAGAGTTAGAACAGGGTGCCAAACCAGTTATAACAACCCCATACCGCCATCCAAGAGGTTATAAGGAAGAAATTGAAAAAACTATTAAAGAACTCCTGGACATGGGATTCATAAGGCCTAGCTCTAGTCCATTTGCATCATCTGTGGTACTTGTCAAGAAAAAGGATGGTACAATGAGAATGTGTATAGACTACAGGGCTCTAAACAAGAAGACCATAAAAAATAGGTATCACATACCACGCATAGATGAACTCATTGATGAGTTACATGGTGCTGTATACTTCTCAAAAATTGACTTAAGATCAAGGTACCATCAAATCCGAATGAGGAGTGAAGATGTGGAAAAGACTGCTTTCAGATGTTACTATGGGCACTTTGAATTTCTTGTTATGCCATTTGGCCTCACTAATGCACCTGCAACATTCCAATCTTGTATGAATAAGGTATTCAGCCAGCATCTTCGAAAATTTGTTTTGGTATTTTTTGATGATATCTTGATTTACAGTAAAACATGGGAAGAGCATCTAAAGCACATAGACACTGTTTTGGGAATCTTGGAGCAGCAATCCTTCTATGCTAAGCTATCTAAATGTGAGTTTGGTTTGAGAGAGATTTTATATTTGGCACATATTATAAGTTCTAAAGGAGTACAGGTCGATCAACAAAAAATCCAGGCAATTTTGGATTGGCCTCCACCCACTAATCTTACACAGTTGAGAGGTTTCTTCGGGTTGTGTAGCTACTATAGGAGATTTGCCAAAGGATTTTCTCAGTTTGCTGCCCCCTTGACTGATTTGACAAAGAAAGGAGCTTTTGTTTGGACAGAAGAGGCACAAAAAACATTTGATAAGCTTAAGGAGGTAATGAGTTCATGCCCTGTGCTTGCAATTCCAAATTTCTCTTTACCTTTTGTTGTTGAACGTGATGCTTCTGGAGAAGGTATAGGGGCTGTCCTAACTCAAAGGGGACATCCAATAGCATTTGAGAGTAGAAAATTAAATCAATCAGAGAAAGGTTACTCCATCTATGATAAGGAAATGTTGGCAATCATGCATCCACTTCATAAGTTTAGACAATATTTGGTATGTGGGAGATTCATTGTAAAGACAGACCATAATAGCCTCAGGTTCTTCTTGAACCAAAGGGATTTGAATGATCGTCAACAAAAATGGGTAAGCAAATTGCAAGCTTATGATTTTGATATTGAATACATGAAAGGAAAGAATAATGTGGTTGTTGATGCTCTCTCAAGAAAGCCCACTTTGTGTTCCTTATCATCTATCTCTGCTGATTGGAAAGTCTCCATAATTCTAGAGTATGCTAAAGATTCCTTTGCCACCAAGATTTTGGATAAGTTAGTGGATGATAACAGGTACAAGGTTGTTGATGAATTGATTTATTACAAGAACAGGATCTTCTTAGTGCTAGGATCAAAAACTAAGGAGAGGATATTGAGGGTCTTTCATGACACACCTTTAGCTGGTCATCAGGGATACTTCAAGACATACAGGCAAATTCGAGAGCGGTTTTCATAGAAGGGTATGAAGGAGGATGTCCTTAAACACATTAAGGAATGTATGGTATGCCAACAAAGCAAGAGTGAGCAAAATTTTCCTGCAGGGTTGTTGCAGCCACTTCCTATTCCTGAACAAAAATGGGAAAGTATTTTCATGGACTTCATCACTGGGTTGCCCAAGGTTCAAGATAAGGATTGCATATATGTGGTGGTAGATAGACTAACTAAGTATGCACATTTCTTTCCTATCACATTTAATTTCAAGGCATCACAAGTGGCCGAATTGTTCTTCAAGGAAATTTTTAGATTACATGGCTTGCCTAGAAACATTGTTAGTGACCGGGATAGTAGATTCCTCAGCTCTTTTTGGAAGGAGCTCTTTCATTTGGCAGGAACTGAACTCACTCCCAGTACTAGCTATCACCCTCAAACAGATGGACAAATAGAGATAGTTAATAAATGGATAGAGGGATATTTGAGAAACTATGTTTCAAATCAACAACATGCTTGGGTGAAATGGTTACACCTAGGGGAGTATTGTTACAATACATCTCATCACATGTCTATTGGTATGCCTCCTTTTCATGCTCTTTATGGTTATGATGCCCTTTCCTTTGTTGATCTAATACTTTCCGATAGTAGAGTACCTGCAGCAAGTGATTTCGTCAAGAAAAGCCAAGACATAATAAGGTCCCTCAAGGATAATCTACAACATGCACAGAACCAACAAAAGTTATATGCTGATAGGAAAAGGATTGAAAGATCTTTTGAGGTGGGAGATTTGGTATTTGTTAGGTTGCAACCATATAAGCAAAGCACCTTGAAGAGGAGTGGGGCAGAGAAACTCAAGCCAAGGTTTTATGGGCCTTATAAGATCATCAAGAAGGTAGGAGAGGTAGCTTATGAATTGGAGCTCCCACCAAACAGCAAAATACATAATATTTTCAATGTATCTTGCCTAAAGAAGGTTCTAGGCCAGCAAACCATAGTATATACAGAATTACCACCTCTTGATGATGAAGGGAAATTAGTTTTGATACCAGAAGAGATTTTGGATACAAGAGAGAAAAAATTGAGAAACAGGAGCGTCATAGAGCATTTGGTCAAATGGAAAGGATTACCACTAGAGGATGCAGCTTGGGAAGGAGCACATATTCTTGAGAATTCCAACCTTCATTGCTTGAGGACAAGCAATATTTGGGAGGGGAGGACTTGTCATGTCCCATTTTCAAATAATTAAAAATAATAAACTTTGCTAAGGCAGGCAGGCTCCAAAAGGGTGAAGTTTCGGCAAAAGGGGCTAATCTTTTGAAACCAATGGACTAATAAATAAAAATTATTATTAAATTATATTTTATTAACCCCTCTTGGACGTGAGTTAGGGTTATGCTCTCTTTTAAAGGGTTTGGAGGCATTTTGGGCTCATTCCAGAACTTGATTTTTGCTCATTTCTTTGTTGTTCTTCAGAGGCTGTGAAACCTGTGGAGAAGGAGACCCAAGAACGGGAGTTTGCAGGTTTCCAGGGAGGCTAAGGACGGGAGTTTGAAGCCATTCCATGTGCATGCTCATGCAGAGTTTGCCTTTGTGCTGAACAGTGCAGATTTGTGGGTTTTCGGGTGTAATTTTTGTAAGAGTTTGGTGTTTCCGGTTGAGTATTTCATATCAGTTTGGGTTGCTGCTGTATATCAGACTTTTAAATGTTAAAATAGAGCTGAACATATGTATTTGGATATGATTATACTTCTATGATAGATTATTAAGTTTTTGTGGTGATTCCGGGCTATTTTGTGCTATTTTCGGGAGCCCGACGAGCATTGTTTTTGCCCTCCGTTTGGAAGCTATTGTGTGCATGTTATACAGATCTGAAAATGTCATTTTATAGGCTGTTATGCTGCTCAAATTTCTTTAAAAATGTCCACTTTCAGATTTATTAATAATAGGTGAAGCTGTGAAGCTTTTGGCACTATTTCTGGCATACCCGATTTGGGGTTTATTGAGAAATTGGTAGATCTTTGAAATATTGGTTGTTTGATTTTAAAGATCTGATTTGAGGCTTGAAATATCATATAAAATCAGAGAAAGTGACATTTCAGAGTAACTATACAATGAGACCCAAAGTAATTTATTGCATATCCAATAAAGAATGGGAAATTTATTGTCTGGATAACAGTAACACTAATATCTGTAGAGTGAGAATTAATGTCTATAAGTTTCAGGAACTAACTGCGAGGGAATTCTGCGATACAGTAATTATGCATAATAATTTTTGCCAATTTCATTTAGGTTTTCATCATAAGAACTGTAGAGAGATGAAAAATATTGAAATCCTGAATGTTTTGAGCAGGTGTGACAGAAAAAAGCAAGGTGTCTCCTCCCTTATTTCTTTTAATTTTTGAATGCACTAAAAAGAGAAAGATAATGATAAGAAAGACATGAGCAAACTTAGTAATGAAGATCACTGAAAAATCGCAATTTTTTTAGAGCAAATAAATTTGATGATTTCCAAAACAAGGAACTAGCAGCAGCCAAACGTTGTGGCTAATATATTAACAGAAGGGAAAGGCACCAACCATGCATCTAAGACTCAAGGTTGTCTAAGGAGATGCAATGGTAGAACTTCTCAATAGAAAAATTCCATATCAGAAGGAACCCTCCTTAAAGTTGAGAAAGAAAGAAAGAAAGGAAATGTTTGTCGTACAGGTAAAGAAATCAACGCATACAGACAATAATAGCAGAATAATATTCGCATATGCTAAAACATACATTAAGCTTCATAATATTCGCAATAGCAGATGATTGATGATTTACAATGATCCCAAACGGGATATAAATACTACCGCCGAACCTTCCCGAAGGAGTCCGTCGGCCACAACATTACATCCGCTACAAACTATTTACCGATCGGCTACAAAATACAAAACACTGACGACAATCATTCCGTCGGCTACAAAAACACCGTCGGAACCATCCAGTCGGCTGACACCATCCCCCCAAAAAGAAAAGTCGTCTCCGGACGACAATTACAAAATATCTACGACAAATTAATAAACAAAATATATCATCAGAGTGACTACAACAAGAAAAATCTGCTTTTGTCACATCACTTCACTTCGTCCCGTGCCTATAGCCTCTGCTAACACAATACTGTCTCCGCAAGCTGACCTTGATAGCCACCTGTGCTGCTTTCTCTGTTTTCAATTCCACGGTACCTTGAGCCAAGTGTCACTGCACTGCCTCCAACTAGATGATTAGCTCCTCCCGAGTTCTCTATGCATCCACCAAGACAACCTCCTGGCCAACACCTACTCCCAGTGCCTCTGGTACACAGAAAGTCCATGCCTGCAGCAACTTCAACTCTTCCAAACTGGTCAGACTCCCACGACTGCTATCCGCAACGACTAGGGGTCCAGGAGGCAACGCCCTCGGTGGGGTCGAGGGGCAGCACCCCCACGGGGTCCTGGGGCAGTGCCCCGAGTGCGCTCCCTGACCAAATTAGCACTTTGCAACCCACACAGAAATGCACGGAACACACCATTTCTGTCATTTTCTGCCGACTCTACACTTTCTAGCAACCACTGATGCGTCCCCTTCCCTTTGGCACCATCTGTAACTCATTCTGAACAACTTGAATTTGTCGTCGTCTTTTTTTGTTTTTTTTTTTTTACTGCTTCCTCTACAATCCACCACAAATCCCTCTGCACACAGAAATTCTTCTCCTTCCCTACACAGATTCCATCTTGGCTCTTGCAATTTTACTGTGCTGCCGCGAAACTCAAAAGCGCCCAAACTAAATATGCCATATTTTTCCCACTCCTCACAAAACCCTGAGCTTCTCCTTCTAGCAGAACAAGCACTCTTCTTTATGTCTCTGTTTCCCTGCGGAGAAATCTGGCTGGAGGAGGGAATGGAGTCTGGCGGAAATGTTTTTTACCCGCGGCCTTTCTGGCGAAAGAACTTAGAAGTTATATGCCCGCGGATAGGCTGCCCGCGGGGCTTTTATTAACCCTCGAACAGACTGTCCGCGGGGCCATTCCCTTTCACGCCCGAGGATAGGCTATTGCCCACGGGGCCTTTGTCTTCGCCCACGAGACTTTTTCACCCACGGACAGACTCTGCCCGTGGGGTCCTCTTTCCACCCGCGGACAGACTCTGCCCGCGGGACTTTTTCCACCCGCAGACAGAGTCTGCCCGCGGGGCTTTTTCCACCCGCGAACAGACTCTGCCCGCGGGACTTTTTTCACTTGCGGACAGACTCTGCCCGCGGGGTCCTTTTTTCTTTTTTCAATTTTTTTTTTTTTCCAATTTTTTTTTTCAAATTTTTTTTTTTTTTTGTTTTAATTTTTTTAAAAAGACAGCACCTCAATTTTTCCTCCAGGCGTCGCCATTCTGCAACGACAACGACAAGGGAATCATCTGATCAGTCTGTGACGATGACGGCATCTTCCTGGCATGGTAGGATTTGTTGACTGCGTGAGGTACCTCTTGCCCGTCCAATGTTCCCAACTTTACCACTCGATTATCGCTGACCTCCTGGATTTGATATGGTCCAAGCCATCTGGCCTTAAACTTTTCCACTTTGATTTCATTCCAACCGTCATATGCCTTACGTCTGTTCTGTGCCACCTCCGTTGCCCACTGTGCCTGCAGTCGTCGCGCAACTGGATTATTTCCTTGCTATCAGTGCCTTCTACTAATTTTATGCTGCGGTGTAACCTTTTCTTTCCGCACGGTCCATTCACCATGTACCGGACAGTGGGATCTTTCATTTTTCTGTGTTCATACTGTATGTTCTTCCCCTCAGCTTCAACCATGGCAGCTTTTCCTTCTTCCGCTTCCTTGCATTCCTCCGGACATTCATTTTCCTGTGTTTTGTCACGTTCGTCGACCGTTAACATATTGCAACTTGGAAACAGTTCGTAGTCTTCTATCTGCCAGTGGAACAGCCCATTCACCGAGTCCAGGTCGTCGTCATTCAATCCTCCGTCAAGTCTCAATACTCCTTCGTCTGGTTCCATTCTCCTCTTTCCTTCGTCGTCACTTTCGCCGTCACTTTCTGAATTTGATGATGCTGCCTCCTCACTGACTATTTGTGTATGCAGGTCAATTGTGAATCTTTTGCCTCCGCGCTCCATTGATAGGGTATTTCGTTTTCAATCATGTTTTACTTTTGCTTGCACCAACCAATCCCGTCCCAGAATAGCATCATATCCTTTTCTTTTCGATGGAATGACCACAAAATCCAATAAAAATGGTTGCGTACCAATGGTTACCAATTGGGCCCTCAAGATTCCCAACGGTTTGATTCCGTGCTGGTCTGCCCTGAGCAACTGGAATGTAGGTGGCCACAGCGTCGGCTTTCCCAACTTCTTCCAGGTATCCTCCAGTAAGACATTCACGCCGGACCCTCCGTCAACAATTGTCTTTGTCAAAACATTTCTCAAAATCCCGATCTCAACGACCGCCAGATGTCGTTCAGAGGTGAGTGCGAGCAACATCGGGTTTGTTGTCATCACTTCCCTACTGTCCCTTCCTGTGTCCTCCGTTGCTTTCGAAAATGATGTATGATTCAAAATGGCCATCCGTAACTAGGGCATTGTGAGAAGGAGGTCACTTATCTTGACCGGTATCTCCGTTTGTAAGATCTGTCGTACAATGTTTTGTTCTGCGAAGTTCTTTGCCAAGGTGCCGGTGATATCCTTCAACTGAGATGTCCCTGCTGACGATGCCTTTCCAATTTCCGTCTGCATTTCCCCCAATTTTCTTTTTTCCTCCGCTTGCCTCCATGTAATTGCCAGAACCTCCTCTACATCTGTGCCGATAGTGGTCAAGTTTACTCCAGACTTTGGACACTTGGAATGTTCATGATTGCCGAGTCCGCACCATCTGCATAATAATTTCGGTGTGTTTGCCGTTGTACAATCCCGTGCAAAATGACTCCACAAATTACATGCTCAACATTGAACGATCGGCCATCCGTTTGCATCATACTGGGTTTGACTTCGGCTCCCATTATTATTGTTATTGTTTGCATTGTTATTTTGCCCTCTGTTATTATTCCTGTACCCTCCGGATGTGGCACCTGCGCTATTCGTATTTCCGCTACTGCCCGACGGGGAAGCCTCCTGTGTGAGAAACACCTGCGGAGATCCTCTTGTCTTCATGTTAAAGGGGCACTCTTTTGTCGAATGGCCCATGATCTGACAAATGTCACAGAATTGGTTTTTGGGACACGATCCTTTAGTATAGCCGTTGGTCTTACACTCCGTACACCACAGTTCACTTCCTTTTGGCTCCTACATATTTTTAAACTCCTTCATCATGCGAACCATATCCTTTTGTAGGGCCTGAACTTTCTTGCTGCTGCCTTCGTCGTCGCTGCTATCATCTCCGACAGGTTCGTCGTCATCAGAATCAAATGAGCTAGTTTTCTTCTTCTTTGTCTTCTGTTCACTTTCAAGATCCAGTGCTCTGTTATACGCGTCCACATATGACGATGGTGGCACAATTTTCATTTTCCTCTGCAATTTCGATCGTAGGCCGTCCACGAACTATCTTTTCTACAATCCATCCGCCGGCTTGCTTTCCATTTTGTTTATTAAGTCTTTTAATCTCCTGGCATAGACATGGACAGTTTCGTGCTTCCCCTGCTTGGTATTAAAAATTTTCACTACGATTTCATTATCATCCCGCAAGAGTTTAAATTCCGCCAAGAACTCCTTTTTAATATTATCCCAGCTATTTAGCTTTTGTGGATCCGTATCCAAAAACCAATCAATTGCCACACCTCGTAGGGTTGCCGGAAATTGTCTTATCCAGTCGTCTTCATCAGTTATGCCATTTGCCCTCCAGATCGTTTCACATGTTTTGCAATGTCGAATGGGATCGATCGTACCATCGCCACTGAACTTCGACAATTTCTCTTTGGGTCCCGCCATCACAACACTGGAGGTCTGCACTCCCGCCCCGGCAGTCTGCACTCCCACACCGGAGGTCTGAATTCCCACACCAGAGGTTTGCACTCCCACACCGACGGTCTGCACTCCCACACTGGCGGACTGCTCTCCCACAACGGAGGTGTCAATAACTAGGAACTTTGGTGAAGAAGAAGGATCTTCTGAAATTGTTTCCCGCAGAAGTCTATCCCGAACGAAGAGGTCACTCCACGCTCGTGCTCCCTCCGCACTGCGAGCCGTGCGAGTTGATGCTCTTCCATCTGAATTTTCTTCCCTCGGCGAACACAAATTCAAGAACTCCTCCCGTGCTTCTTCCACCAATTCCACCCGCTGTCGAGTCTTCTCCAACAATTCCTCCGCACTCCTGTTTCCGTCGGCAAACTTCTGGAACCTTCTTCGGCATTCGGCTTGCTATGCCAGAATTAAATTCTCTTGCGCAGTACGGGTTCTATCTTTTCTCTTGACCTTATTCCAATCCTTGTTAAGCTGATTTGGCATTAATCTTCATTCCTCCCACCTTCCAGGTTCATAAGGCAGCGGCGCCAAATGTTTGTCGTACAGGTAAAGAAATCAACACATATAGACAATAATAGCAAAATAATATTCGCATATGCCAGAACATACATTAGGCTTCATAATATTTGCAATAGCAGATGATTGATGATTTACAATTATCCCAGACGGGATATAAATACTACCGCCGAACCTTCCCGAAGGAGTCCGTCGGCCACAACATTACATCTGCTACAAACTATTTACCCGTCGGCTACGAAACACCAACGACAATCATTCCGTCGGCTACAAAAACACCGTCGGAACCATCCAGTCGGCTGACAGGAAATAATGGTAGAGGTCTTCTGTAATATTTTGCTACTTTGCTCCAATCATTTGCCCTTGCTCAAGATTACTAGTAAGCACAGGGTTCAGGCATGGTATAGAGTGGGTGTTTGAAATCAAGATATGGGAATAAATAAATAAGGGCACACCTAGATTTTATATCGTATACAATCACCAAGAGATGTAGGTATTACTAAATTGTTAAGAATCAAGATGTTATATGAATTGGTAATGGTTGGCTAATATGATTATATGCTATGATATCTTGTAGGTGCATGAAGAAGGGGGGAAGCATTGCCAAAAAGGGAATTGGCATGAAGGCACCACTCACCATTGAGTTAACTGGCGGGGTCCTAAAACACTATTGTAATGTTCCCGTCATAAAATAAATAAATAATCAAAGACTTGTTTATGGGCCAATTGATTTAGTATATCTCGGACCCATTTTCATTTTTAATTGTTTCCGTAAGTGTTGTTGTTGGCTATCTTTGTAAACCCTTGGGAGTTCTTCCGAAGGGTATTTAAGTATGACATGTAGGTGGTAGTTGTTATGTGATTTCGGATTATTATTTTGTATTGTAAATTCCTGTTGGGGTTCAGTGTTGTTGGCCATTTCAAAAGTGAAAGATCTTCCCTGCTTGGCTCTTTCGGTTTCGGTGGGATTCAACCCTCACCCTATTCCGTCTTTGTATTAATTGCTCAGATCTGGCAAATCCGCACACCATCTTTGTTTGCAATTATAAATATTGTTCAATGAAACTTCATCAATTCTATTGGCATCCATCTTGTTCTAACGAGTTGGGGTTTATGCATATTTAATATCATTGATTTACAACATTTTTCGTTTTTTCATTGGCATAAGAGTAATTGGCAAAATGACACCCTAAGCAGTTGTATGACATCCATCATACAGTCTTGCTACACAATAATCCAGTCTCACCATACGCTCAAGCAACACGTTCACCCAATGTCGCAGTCTTGACTACTGTACAGACATCCTTCTCAAGTCATATGACAAACTTATTCTCTCCTCACCATATGGGATAGCTCCACCCTATGACCAAGAAGTACACCCTTCACTGTACAATCAAGCAATCTCCCGACCCCACCATACGGTCAACCTAAACAACACTGTATGGACAACACATCTCATACTGTATAGACATCATTTGATTTTGTTTGGTGGTTTCTGAAGCTTACTTCTGGGTTTGGGTACTAAACAACGTTCAATTGGGAATGGAACACTACAACAGTGGCCAAGGAAAAGGATTAGGCAAGCTAGGGTATACCAAGTAACCACCATGAGCTAACCGGTCCATAAATATGTATTAATAAAGAAAAAATACTATGCATTAAATTAAAAAATGAGAACTAACGTATTCCTTTATAAACTGGATTGATCTCATAGCTTCCTATGATATCATGAATCTTTACATAATGTTATCCATAAGCCCATGAATCTTTAAATTATATGTATCATGAATCTTTACATTATGTTAGCCATAAATCTTTAAATTATAAGTATCATGAATCTTTACATAATGTTAGCCATAAGCCCATGCTGGGCAGAATGTACTTGGTTGTGAATATACAATGATTAGACAACCACCACAAAAGTTCATCTAGGATGACCAACAAGGTCGAGATGAAGGGTATGGATTGACAATCAATGAACAATGGGTTATCCTTGCATAATAAGAGAAAGAAATCAGTAATAAATGAATAATGAATACAAGTAACCTAACAAGATGATTCAGCTCATGGTGGTCTAAGGTTATGGTCCTTGTTGTCAAGTTAGTTGTAGAATGATACTCTAATACCTGAATGCTTAGTGGTAGGACAAGGGGGTCCCATGCCTAATGTCGATAGGGAGGGCCTTTCTCAATTGAGATTGTGTGGGGATAATACTTAAGGGTCCACAGTTGGGAGGTTTAAATGCCTAACAATACTTTTCCTCTCCAATAGACGCAAAGACCAACACA
The DNA here is from genome assembly GCA_028749045.1 of Cupressus sempervirens. Lineage (NCBI taxonomy): Eukaryota > Viridiplantae > Streptophyta > Pinopsida > Cupressales > Cupressaceae > Cupressus > Cupressus sempervirens. The sequence goes on from CM053786.1 coordinate 873,193,383, forward strand.
AGACAAAGATATGATCTGCACTCAAGTTATCTACTTTTAACGGGCATTTTATGTTATTCAAGTTTAGTTAAATATGAATTTATCATGCGATGGTAAGAAAAGATATCTCTTTCTATTAAGTAACAGTTAGTTACGATGGCAATTACATACATCATATTTGTTGGTTGAATGCTCCTTCAATTATTAATTAAGATATTTCAGTTAAAGTGATTTTAACCATAAATTTCTTTCACATGAACACGTAAAATAGTTGTTATAACTTCCTTCTCATGCTCATGAATGTGGAAAATTAATTGTGTTCAATGACATGATAGTTGTTCGTTAAGGTTGGAAAAATGAGATGTTACATTGTGCCACAATACCGTTTAGAAAAAGTTATGCCCTTTCTAGTACTCTTGGATTATATGGAATGAGGAATCACATTGCGCTCAACTGAAACATGGGAAGAACCATATGCTCTTCTTCCTTTTATGTTAAAGTATTTTCCTTATTGCTATTAATTCTTGTCTCATCTCCAATAACAATACCACACAGATATCTATCCATAAGTATAATCTCTACCTTTTAAATTCTATGAAACACTAGCTTTTTATCTGCTCTATATGCTTCACTGAGAAATTTAAATAAATAAGCTTTCTTTTGGATGTTACTTCTTTACTTTGGACTTAAAAAAATATTTTAATATCTTGGTTACTTTTTCTTTATTCTTAGACTCCAAGAGTTCCACAACTTAGAGAGGTCTCTAGTAAATTTCTTTACATGCAAACTTTGTTTCTAACACCTGATATAAGTCTGTAAAAGGTTACTAAAGTGCTCTATCTTTGATGCTGCCATATTGAGAATCATAATAAAACAGGAAAAAAGCACAGTAATGATACAATCATAAAAACATTGAAGTATAATGGAAGATGTCATTTTCCATAGAACTATATAATAGAAAATAGTTCATAAAACATAGTTTGTACGCTAGTTGAGGAAAGTTTCGAATGACCCCTCAACATGACCACTAGGTAGTCAATTTTAATCCACATTTAGAAATCTTAAAGAATGTTCCATTCTTACCATGGCCTATAATAAAGGCGAGGGATAACCTCCCCCAAGTATTACACAAAAGAAGAATGAAAGGGATAACCTCCCCCAACAATTACTTAAAAGAAGAAAGAAATATGGAGAATGAGAAAAAACAAATAATTCTCACTGGGTTTGGGAGGTGAGAATAAGGAAATTAACATCATAGACCTAGGTTAAGTTCCAATGGGTACGGCACCTTATGATTATGGAGACACCTAATTGCACTTGTCCCAGTGCACAAACCAAAGCCCATACCCATGTACAGAGATACCATGAGATGAGGTCAATGTCAACCATATTAAAGAACCAAGTCCACACCGAATTTTTATTAGCTCTATCCCAGACTTTTATTATCCAAGTGAAATGAATGGCTTCACAGGATCAAAGGAGTGAGCAAGGGCTTGTGGGTTTAAAGTAGTTTTCAATTTCAGTCTCTAAGAGTTGTAGAAGAGGACATGTATATTGTGAGACATTAAATCCTACAAGGATTTGGTATGATCTTGGAGCAGACCAAAGTCAATCCAATGCCACCAAGTAGTGAACCAGATTTGATGGAAGTTTCATTGTTGATGATTTTTTGGGATAAAAGTTAAGACATCAATAAAGTAGTAGCTATTGTTTGGCCCTATGAACTATCAAGACAATTTTTAGTAAGCTATCGGACACTATATTAGAGGAGCTCAAAAACGATAATTGCTTGAGATTTTCAATTTTTCTAAATGCTACCAGCTCTTATTGTCTTTACATATTATCATCTCAAAAGGGTTCTAGTTGACTGGAAAATGTGTGCCCAAAAAATTATGGTGAAGCCCTCTTCCACTAGCAATTCATCTAGTCCTCCTATAGATGATTTTAATTCTGATGTAAATATTGAGGCCTAGGGCTTAGACTTCGGGACAATTATATTGGAGACACTATGTAACCAATATTTCAATTAGATGCTAACTCAAAAGATCTCTCTAATGATTTATGAACATGATCTTGATCTATAGATCATTAGGAAAACAACTTGATGGTGAGGAATTGAAACGCTGGATGAAAACTACTTGGTTGACTCACTCTCTTAAGAATTTTATTTTGGCTAATGATTTCTTTCAAGTTTCATTTCAATCAAAAAAGATGAGGGTTCCTATGTCTTCTTGATTTCATGGAAGCGTGGGATTTTTCCTAAATTTGTGGATTGTTCCTAATTTGCATAAGATTTCCCAAATCCTCATGTGAGATTGGCAATATAGGTTGCTTACAGAAATGGAGAATCCATAATTCTTAGGCAGATAAATAGTTTGATGGGTTCATAAAAGAAGATTCTTCAATTAGAAGGGATTGATGAATTTTTATTTGCGTGTGTGAAAGTAGACTCTCCAAACCTCACATTCAATCGTTTCATATCATCTCCTATTTGGCTCGTGTTATCAAAGAACTAATAAGGGTCTTCTAGTAAGATGCTCTTGATGCAAGCACATGGGCCATAAAATCAATACTTGTCCCTCTTTGGTGTTATTGGTGAAATGATTGAGAAGTACGTGCATTTAGATGGCATCTTTGGAAAAAAGGTGATCAATTTGAGAGTCTCCCTTTGTATCATGGAGTGAGGGAAGATAGTCTGAAACCTTGAATGAGAGCTTCCTAAAAATTATCTTTTTGCATAGGTGATGAAGAGATTTGACTCTTCTTTCACGATTTCTAAGATGAGTTTGGCTTAGAGGATTTATTTATTAAAATATAGTTGAAATATGAAATATTGAGGCTTTGTTCTAGTGTGTCTCTTGGAACTACTTACACCATATCTATGATTGTCAAAGCAGAAAGTGTTGGCTTCTTCTAACAATTTCGGGAAGACTTGGAGGCTTTCTCCCTTTAAAACTAGGACATGTCCAAGCCACCTCTATAAGGTGGGACATAGCAGTTTGTTGGGTTGCTTTTGTTAGATCAAACAAATATTAAATGAGGTAAAAGGTCACATTGCTAATCCATCTATATTCCCTTCAATCATTTATTGAACCAATTGCATTCACTCTGCCTCGATAGGTGAATTCATTTTAAATTAAATTCATTGAACACAATGAAGATGATTGTGGCCAAACACTGACATGTGTATTTGGAATTTACAAAGCAGAAAGAAACAAAATCAACTGCTGCCACAATAGGCATTAGCTATGGAAGTAGATCATTACCTCTGAAATAAATCAATTTCTGCCATCTCTCATAAATCAATTTCACCCAAAATTTGGATATTTAAAAAAAATCATGTTTCTTTAAAGGTTTCTACGTTGCAGGCTTGAAGCCTAGTTTGAAGAAGTATGCTTGTGCTAGGGACAATTTTCTAGCTAGAAGTTCTCCGGTGATTATGCAATAGGGGTCCCTTTTGGTCTCTCTTGGCCAGATTAAGTTACGCAGATCATTTTTTTCTTTTTTCCACTTAAGCAAGGACCCAATAGAACCCTCACTTATATTTTAAAAAAATTAAAAAATTGTAGGACAAGAAGTATTGTTTTTCTTCATTTGGAAAAACCAGAGCCCATGGGACCACCCATGTTATAGAAGCAGAAAAACAAGTTCAGAGATTGCACAAATGGTTCTCTTGAACAAAATTTACCAATATGTACAATTGCGTTTAGAACAGCCTAATATGGAATATCTTAAAAGCTTTACATTACAGGTAACATTTTAAACATATATGCGTGGACTCCAAATGTGTTTTATTTCCACAAGAATTAAAAAGGATTAAAAATAGTTCTTTGAAACACATCTATCTAAACTGATTTTTATTTTTTCCTAATTCCTTAAAATTTGTGAGATCACCTGAGAAGGTTGACAAAATGCTATATCACCAACTGAAGCTCAAACCTCCAAGGCTCTGACAGGGCAGGCGAAAGTTCTGGCTGATTTTGATAGATTAGTAACTTCTTGTCCAGACAGCTTAGCCAAACGTGAGCTAATGAATTCAGACTTCGATTTCTTAGGTCAAAAAAATAAGTCATGAAATTAAAGAATTTTGTGCTGTAAATCCCCTTACGGGGTTATAGATGTAATGGAATTTTTTACGTAAAAAATTATCCTCTGCTTTTTACTGAAAAGGTTTTAAAAACTACACAGCCGAAATAGTCTATGGGACAGCTACTAATTAAATCATCTTAATGAGAAGTTTGCAGATATTTCTCCAAGCAATCAAATAACAACCAAAAAAGCTAATTGCACGCCAGAAAGAAACATGTTGACGTTAATTTACAAAGCGGACATGTTTTCCCAACAAGTCCGCAACAAAGAGGATCATTTCAATAGCATTTCACTTTAGTTATCTAGTTCATTTCAGTCCCAACAAACAGTCCTCACTAAACTTCAAAAACAAATTAGCACTGAATGTTTTGGGAAAAAATTGTGCACAAACTTTTTATAGTCAGAAATATACATCGTTCATTTAAGAGCATAACTTTCCAAACAAAACTTCGCAGGGTTACATCTGCGGGAAAGAAATCATATGAAAATAGGGAGACTACATTACTTAAACACCTGTGATCAACTAACGTATACAGAAAAAGAAATTGTGTTACGAAGTAAGTTAAAATGACAGCATGATGACAAGCATTTTTTTTCTAAGAGCACTATGAACAATAACTTCAATCAAACCTGCTGATAGTAATGAAGTGTAAATACAAATGTAGTAGAGAAAAACCTGAATAGTTTACTTCAGATGTGATTCTCCAGAGACCGTTATTGGTTTTTTCTTGCTTCTTGCTTTTAAAACATTCAAGAAAATGTGTGCCAACGTTTTGTTATAACGGCAAAATGCCATTCTTAGAAGGCGGTTTTTGGTAAATGGTAATTTTCGAGGGGTTCGGTAACCGTTTGTTGGCTTCTTCTTCTTTTTTTTCCTTCGCTCTCTTTTGAACCATTCAGCTTTATTATTTTTATTATTTATTTTAAATTTGAACAGATTTCAAAGATAGATAGATAAAATTTTAACATCTGCGAGGCTAAAAATAGCCTAGGATAGCAAGACAACTTAAGCAGACTTAAGTAGCTCCGTTTGTTTCTTTTGTAGGATGATAATGAGCCCACCCAATTGCTCAATGTACTCTTCATTGAATACGTTATGCCAAGAACTGTCACATATAGTATCCGCAAATCTATCTCTGCTCTCCTTGTAGACCTCACATTCTAAAATAAAGTGTTGTTCAGTTTCCACTTTCTCAGAATTGCAGAATCTACAAATTCTCTCTTCCCAAGCCTCCTTTGGCCTCTTCCAAGACTTGGTCTCACAACAAAGTTGGTGAGAGTTGGTTCTCAGCTTAGCGATAATAATTTTAGCCCGCCAAGAAATGTTAGCTCCTATGTACGCTTTTTGGATTTGATCACAGGTGGAGTTGAACTCATTTATATAATATATTTTCTTCCTCCCGATCTCACTTCCCCAATTTCTCTTGAAGAATTTCTCCATAACAAAGACCTTTATTTCTTTATTATTTGTGGGGCACATATTGAATTGAATATTCCATTTACTCATCCATTTGATGCAAAGTAAAACTAAAATGGATTTTTATCACGGGAACACTTGTGTATTTCATTTTCTCCAAAAAAAATTTATTTTTGGATGGTTTGATTTGGTAGATAGCCACTACCTCTTAAATTGGGGATGGTTTTTATGAAGAATTTGAAAGAAACAAGTGCCACATAGTGGCTAAGGTGGCTAAGTAATTGCCTTTTAGTTATTAATTAATTATAGATCTAATTTTATAAATAAAATAAAACACTTATTTTTATTATTATAGATATTTAGTATATTTAATTATTTTTAAAAATATGATATATATATATATATATATGTGTTTTTTTTTTTATCGTTAAAATGTAAAGCATTAATTTATTTAAAATTATAAAAGTATATCAAGATAAAAATGATACAAATAAATATATAATGCATGATATAAATTATATAATTTTATATAAATTTAGTATTTGAATATATCTATACTACATAAACCATTTTTTAAAAAAATAATAATAATATTTTACAACTATATATTTTTTATTAAATATATTTAAATAAAATTAAAATAATGCATGTTATAAATTATATATGTTTATATTAAATTTATTAATTGAAATATATATATATATATATATAGTTTTAAAATGTATTTTATATTAAAATATTAAATCTTACTTTATCAATAATTGAATTCTAAAACTTTAAATCATAATAACATCTTATTAATGTATTAATATATTATTGTACTTGTCGTAGGCTAATACTTTTAACAAACCTACACTCTGGGCCGACTTGGCCATTTACTTGTCTTGTTTAGAGTTGGCTAACTGGACATTTTAATGTTGTTCTTTATCTAAACGGCTCAATCACTTTGCTAAGGCATCTTGGTGCTAGTCGTTGCACCTTGGAGAATGCATTGGGTTGGGTGTTTTTAGTTAATGTTGTAACCACTTGGGCCATGTGAGTTGTTAAAATGCATCGGTCTCATAGTTGGGCCCTATTTTGTAATGGGTTTAGTATAGGATGGACCCCTTAGCCGTTATGCTTGCTTATATTGGAGTTTGCGGCCGGATAGGGCAGGACCTATCTTTGTAACGGCCAAATCTTGGAATTTCACCCGAGGCACTCTACTACTTAAGGAGGCCTTATGCATTGCTCAAATCGTTCGGATTCAATTTTGGATTCAAGGAGGAATCAAGGAGATTAAGGCAGTGAACTTTGGAGTCTTTGGAGCGAGGAGTGGCACCAAACAACTAAAGTGCAAGAGCTGGTCTTGGCACTTAATCATTTGGTCTTCTTGTTCTTGGAGGCATTTGCTATTGAGCTAGAAGCTCACTTTGTAATAATAGTTCTTGTCAAGCTCTTTTCGCACAACCATACTTGGGGGTGATTTGTGTTTTTAAACATAGCATCTTATCCAGTATTGCCTTGTAATCTAGTTTGCATCATTTCTATTGGATATTTGGGGAACTCGCCCCACCTTACATATTTGGTCCATGTTATCTTGCATTGGGCATCATTGCACATGTCATGGTTGTTTAATCTGCTTGCACACTTTTAACTTTGGGACGTCCAGATCTGTATATTGCATATATTCCACACTTGCGCATAAGGGGAGGCATAGTCTAGTATTCTATTTGAGCTCTTAAGTTCAGCTATTTTGCATAGAATAGCTAGTGTCGCACGGGTACTTCCCAAAGGTCCGTGATAGTTGGTATCAGAGTGAGTTTGATCTTGGAGAGATTGGATTGTTGAAGGCAGATTTGGTCAAGTGGAAGCATGGAAGATGTTGATAGTCAGGCCGAAATGGAATAGGTTCAGGCCCAAGATAACCGAAGTAGGAGACTTAAGCATAAGGATTGGCTTCAACTTCATGACCAAAGATTGGATGCATTGGAGGTATTCGACTTTGAGGAAAGGATGGATGAAAGACTGAACGCGAAGTTGTCTACTCTTGTTGAGCAAATCGACACTTTGAAAGAGAACATTTGTTTGTTGAAAGAAAGTCAGAAGATCTACCATTCACTTATTGAAGTTGGCAGATAGGCATCTAAGGCTTCTCAGATTGGAGAGTTTGATGGTGATTGTGATGAAACTATACTGGATAATTTCTTCTAGGATGTGGAAGAATATCTAGCAGGTACACCTAACTTAAGTCTTGAAGCTCAAGTCAAGGAGGTTACGACTCATTTGATTGGGAGTGCTAAGCTATGGTGGTGTACACAACAGGCCAATGAGCGTGCTGGAAAACCTGTGAAAGAGATTAAGGCATGGGTCGATCTAAAATAGGCTTTACATAATCAATTTCATCTAGGCAACTTAGATTGGATCATTTGAACTCACATGGAGAACTTGAAGCATACTAGCACAATCAGAGATTATGTCAAAGCATTTCAGATCTTGGATTTGGAGTGCACTAAGCTGAATGACTCTGAGCGATTGTTCTTATTTACCAAGGGATTACAACCTTGGGAAAAAGATGAAATTTGGCATCAAAAGGTTCAGACACTTGTTGAAGCGATCACAGTGGCTAATGGTCTACTCGACTACAAGGGAGATGTGGCCAAAGGCTTTGGAGCAGCACATGAGAACAATGGAAAGAAGTTCCACTGACATGACAAGAAGAATGAATCTACTCCAAACCATGATAATGATCACAAAGGCAAGAAGAAAACTAACAAGGAAAATGGGAAGGACAACACCAAGAAGAAGGAAACAGCCCTAGAAAGGAAAAAGAACTAGAACTTGGGTTGCTTCATTTGCAACAAGACTGATCACTAGGTGAAGGAATGTCCTAATAGGAGCAGGATCAACGCGATCTTAATTGAGGAAGCGAAGATGCCCAGGATGAGAACCTTACAACTTGTCAACTCGATGCATAATCCATCTAGTGTATCCCATACTGATAAACATGAGTTATGTTACCTAGAGGTCTTCTTTGGAGGGAAGAAAGTAATGGCCATGGTAGACTCAGGGGCTACGCACAATTACATATCAGTGAGGCAGGCAAGGACGTTAGGCCTCAAGATCAAAGAGACAATGACTCACTACAAGGTAGTCATAACACTAGAAAGGAAGGTAGAAGGTGAGATCCAAAAGGAGATCATTCGAGCAGGACCTTAGTAGGGGGTAGTTGACATGGTCGCCATTGACATGAGTGAGTTTGATCCAATCCTAGGATAGGAGTTCTTAAGGATAGTGTCAGCAGCAATGGTGCCACACTTGAGTTGTATCTTCGTGCTTGATCTAGCACGACCATGTTTGATACCTACGGTGAAGAATAGGATTTGTGAGCAAGTCCTAAGTGTGCTAAGTGCAAAACACATAGGCATGGTTGATCAGGAAGAGCTATACTTAGTTACATTGCTTAGAGGCTGGGATGAAGAGGAGTCACTTGAGACTTCCAATGAATCAGCGTTCCAAGATATTCTACTAGAGTATGCCAAGCTCATGCTTGATAAATTGTCATCTGCGTTGCCACCATGAAGACATGTGGATCATAAGATTGAGCTAGAGGAAAAAGCTAGGCCACCCACAAAAGCTCTATACCACCTCTTTGGACCCGAGATGATCGAGTTAAAGAAGCAATTGATAGAACTTGTTGAGGTTGGCTATCTTCGATCGTCTAGATCACCCTATGTGGCACCGGTCTTGTTTTAACACAAGAAGGCAGGAACGCTTTGGCTTTGCGTGGACTATTGAGCGTCGAACAAGCTAACAATCAAAAAAATATATCCACTCCCCCTCATTGTGAACAATTTTGACCGCTTAGTGGATGCAAGGGTGTTCAACAAGTTGGACTTGCGACAGGGTTACTACCAAATTAGGATTACGTCAGGCGACAAGCAGAAGACAGCTATAACAACTCGATATGGAAGCTACAATTTTATGGCGATGCCCTTTGATTTAACAAATGCCCCTGCCACATTCAACACTTTGATGAATGATGTGTTTTGACCACTCTTGGATCGATGTGTGGTAGTGTATTTGGATGATATCCTAGTATACAATAGGAAAATAGAGGAACACAAGGAACATCTAAGGGAGGTGTTCAAGTTATTGAAGATGCACGACATATATGTCAAAAAGGAAAAGTGCATATTCACATAGGATGAGGTGCCATTTCTTGGACACATTGTTGGACATGGACAAATTAGACTAGATCCAAAGAAGTTATCGGCTATTTGTGAATGGGAACCACTCCAAAATATCCGTGAAGTAAGGCAATTCCTTGGTCTAGCAAATTACTATAGGAAATTTGTTGAGGGCTATTCAAAGATTGTTGCTCCATTAACTAACTTGTTGAAGAAAGACAGACCTTGGAGATGGGGTGACAAGCAACAAGCTTCATTTGACTTGTTGAGAGCAAAGCTAACTAAGGAGCTGGTTCTAGCTTTACCATGGTATGGATAGCCATTTCAAGTTCCAACCGATGCATTAGATTTTTCTCTAGATGGAGTTCTAATTCAGGATGGACTTCCTGTTGCTTTCAAATCTAGGAAGCTCAATGATCGGGAGTGAAACTACCTAGTGCATGAGAAAGAAATGACCGTGGTTGTAGACTATCTAAGAACTTGGAGACATTATTTGTTGGGGGTATCGTTTTTGGTCAAAACAGACAATATCAGCTCAACATACTTCAAGACCCAGTCTAAACTCACCCCAAAATGGCAAGGTGGCAGAAATTCTTAGTGAAGTTCAATTTTGAAATGGTGTATAACCTGAGCTATCACAACATGGTTGCAAATGCTCTTAGCAAAAAAGCCCAGCTTGGTGCCTTAGAGGTGATGGGGTAGAGTTAGGTAACTTTATCTAACAAATTGATTGAGAAGATCAAAGAATGACTTGAGTACGACACCTAGGCATGGCAAATTGTGTTGTAAGTCTAAGCAAGATGAACTGGGAGGTTTACCATGTGTGATTTAATTCTTTATTACTCATCTACTTGAGTTTATATTCCCAAGTGGGGAGACATTCATAAGGAAGTTCTCAAGGAGTGCCACAACTCAGTATGGGCGGGACACCCCAAGAAAAAGTGAACAATGGTGTTGCTTGAGAGAGGATTTTACTAGCCTTGCATGCGAGATGATGTTGAGAAGTATGTTCAGACCTGTCTTATTTGTCAACAAGACAAAGTTGTAGGAGATAACCAACAAGACTACTTCAACCACTACAATTACCTATCCTTCCATGGGCAAGTGCAAGTTTTGACTTCATTACACAATTACCCAATGTTGATGATTATTTGAGCATCATGGTCGTAATGGATAGATTTAGCAAGTATGCTACCTTCATAGCGTGCAAGACCCCCTGTTCAGCCAAGGATGCGACCAAGCTATTTTTTAAACATGTGGTTATATATTGGGGCATACCACTAAACATAGTGAGTGATAGAGATCCATGGTTCACTTCAACATTCTAGTAGGAATTGTTTAAAATCATGGGTACCCAGTTGCTGATGAGCTCAAAGTTTCATCCCCAAACTGATGGACAGATGGAGAGGATAAATGGTATCCTTGAAGATTACTTAAGGCACTTCATGGCTTCAGATCAAAGAAACTAGCCCAGGCTATTGGATGCAACACAGTTCTCCTACAATCTACAAAAAATTGAATCTTCCCAATACAATCCATTCGAGCTAGCAACAGGACAACAACCAATTACACCCCACACTATTTTACCAGGGTATCAGGGTCTGGATAAGGAAGCAACAAAACTCTTTTCAAGTTGGAATGAGAGACTTGATTTGGCATGTTATCATTTACTACAAACTTCCAACAAAATGAAGAAATTTGCTGACAGACATAGGCAAAAATTTTAATTCAAAACTAAGGACAAAGTCATGTTATGGATAGATCAGAATCAATTCAAAGCTCCAAAAGGATTGAGCGCGTCAATGGTGAGACGTTGGGATGGTCCCTTTGAGGTGGTTCAAAAACTTAGTTCTGTAGCATACAGGATCAACTTACCCTGCACATGAAGGTACATCCAGTCTTTCACGTTTCTTAGCTAAAACCTCACTACCCGGATGATGAAGACCTAGTGAGAAACATTCTGAGAAGGGGACCTACCAATGTGGTGGATAACCCAAACCAGTGAGTAACACAAGTGCTTTCTATGAAGGTCCAAGGCAAAGGAAAATGTGGAATCACAAAATTCTTGGTCGTATTCGATGGACAAGGTTGAGAAACCGTAACAGGGAACACAACGAGACTTTGTGGCTTGACAAAGAAATCATCATGGAGTTCATTTAGGAGAGGAACCCCAACAAACAAAGTTGATTCTCCACACACTAAACCTCCCAGTGCAAGCAAGCAACACAGGTGTCAGGATGCTGCCACGAGTTAAGTGGGGGAGGATGTAATAGACCTGCAGTCTGGACTAACTTGGCCATTTACTTGTCTTGTTTAGAGCTAGCTAACTGGACATTTTAATGTTGTTCTTTATCTCAATGACTCGATCACTTTGCTAAGGCAGCTTGGTGCTAGCCGTTGCACCTTGGAAAATGCATTGGGTTGGGTTTTTTTAGTTCCACTAGGCAATATTGTAACCACTTGGGCCATGTGAGTTGTTAAAATGCATTGGTCTCATAGTTGGGCCCTATTTTGTAATGGGTTTAGTATAGGATGGACCCCTTAGTTGTTATGCTTTCTTACATTAGAGTTTGCGACTAGATACAGTAGGACCTATCTTTGTAATGGCCAAATCTTGGAATTTCACCCGAGGCACTCTATTATTTAAGGAGACCTTATGCATTGCTCAAATCATTTGGATTCGATTTCGAATTCAAGGAGGAATCAAGAAGATCAAGACAACAAACTTTGGAGTCTTTAGAGCGAGGAGCAACACCAAAAAATTGAAGTACAAGAGCTAGTCTTGGCACTTAGTCATTTGGTCTTCTTGTTCTTGGAGGCATTTTCTACCAAGCTAGAAGCTCACTTTGTAATAGAGGTTCTTGTCAAGCTCTTTTGGCACAACCATGCTTGGGGGCAATTAGTGTTTTTAAACATAACATCCTATCCAATATTGCCTTGTAATCTGGTTTACATTGTTTATATTGGATATTTAGGGAACTCGCCCCATCTTACATATTTGGTCCATGTTATCTTGCATTAGGCATCATTGCACATGGTGTGGTTGTTTAATCTGCTTGCACGCTTTTAACTTTGGGACATCCAGATCTGTACATTGCATGTATTTCACATTTGTGCATAAGGGGAGGCGTAATTTGGTATTCTATTTGAGCTCTTGAGTTTAGCCATTCTGCATAGAATAGCCAGTGTCGCACGACCACTTCCCAAATGTTCATAATAGTTGGTATCAGAGCTCAAATAGAATACCAGACTATGCCTCCCCTTATGCATAAGTGTAGAATACATGCAATATACAGATTTGGATGTCCCAAAGTTAAAAGTGTGCAAGCGGATTAAATAGCCACGATGTGCACAATGATGCCTAATGCAAGATAACATGGACCAAATATGTAAAGCGGGGCGAGTTCCCCAAATATCCAATATAAACAATGCAAACCAGATTATAAGGCAATACTAGATAGGATGTTATGTTTAAAACATAGATCACCCCCAAGTATGGTTGTGCCAAAAGAGCTTCACAATAACGATTATTACAAAGTGAGCTTCCAGCTCGGTAGCAAATACCTCCAAGAACAAGAAGACCAAACAACTAAGTGCCAAGACCAACTCTTGCACTTTAGTTTTCTGGTGTTGCTCCTCACTCTGAAGACTCCAAAGTTTTTTGCCTTGATCTCCTTGATTCCTCTTTGAATCTGAAATCGAATCTGAATGATTTGAGCAATACATAAGGCCTCCTTAAATAGTAGAGTGCCTCAGGTGAAATTCCAAGATTTGGTCATTACAAAGACAGGTCCTACCTTATCTAGCCACAAACTCTAATGTAATCAAGCATAACGGCTAAGGGGTCTGTCCTATACCAAACCCATTACAAAATAGGGCCCAACTATTAGATCGATGCATTTTAACATCTCACATGGCCCAAGCGGTTACAACATTGCCCAATGGAACTAAAACACCCAATCCAATGCATTCTTCAAGGTGCAATGGCTAGCACCAAGCTACCTTAGCAAAGTGATAGAGCCATTGAGATAAAGAACAACATTAAAATGTCTAGTTAGCCAGCTCTAAACAAGACAAGTAAATGGCCAAGTCGACCTAGATTGCAGGTCCATTACATTTTCCCCCACTTAACTCGTGGTGGTGTCTCGACGCTTGTGTTGCTTGCTCACACTAGGAGGTTTAGTGTGTTGTGAATCAACTCTATTTGTTGGGGTTCCTCTCCTAAAGGAACTCCATGATGATTTCTTCATCACTCGACAAAGTCTTCCCGCATTCCCATGTTGCAATTTCTTGAACTTGTCCATCAAATATGACCAAGAATTTTGTGATTCCGCATTTTCCTCTGCCTCAGACCTTCATAGCAAGTAGTTGTGTTACTCACCAATTTGGGTTATCCACCACATTGGCAGGTCCCCTGCTCAAAATGTTTTTCACTAGGTCTTCCTCATCAAGGTAGTGAGGTTTTAGCTGAGAAACATGAAAGACTGGATGTACTTTCATGTGCAAGGTAAGTTGATCCTATATGCTACAAGACTGAGTTTTTGAACCATCTCAAAGGGACCGTCCCAACATCTCACCATTGACGCACTCAATCCTTTTGGAGCTTTGAATTGATATTGATCTATGCGTAACATGACTTTGTCCCTAGTTTTGAATTTAACTTTTCACCTATTTCTGTTAGCAAATTTCTTCATTCTATCGAAAGCTTGTGTTAAATGATAATGTGCCAAATCAACTCTCTTGTTCCAACTTGAAAGGAGTTATATTGCTTCCTTATCCAAGCCTTGTTATCCTGGTAAAATAGTGTGGGGCATAATTGGTTGTTATCCCTTTGCTAGCTCGAATGGACTGTATAGGGAAGATTCACTTTTTTGTAGATTGTAGGAGAATTGTGTTGCATCCAACAACTTGGGCTAGTTTCTTTGATCTGAAGCCACAAAGTGCCTTAAGTAATCTTCAAGGATACCATTTATCCTCTCTATCTATCTATCAATTTGGGGATGAAATCCTAAGCTCATCAGCAACTGGGTACCCACGATTTTAAACAATTCCTACCAAAATGTTGAAGTGAACCATGGATCTCTGTTACTCACTATGTTTAGTGGTATGCCCCAATATTTAAAAACATGTTTGAAAAATAGCTCGGCCACATCCTCGACTGAACATTGGGTCTTGCACGCTATGAAGGTAGCATACTTGCTAAATCTGTCCACTATGACCATGATGCTTGAATAATTGTCGACATTGGATAATTGTGTAATGAAGTCAAAACTTACACTTGCCCATGGACGGATAGGTACTTGTAGTGGTTGAAGTAGTCATGTTGGTTCTCTCCTAATAGCTTTGTCTTGTTGACAAATAAGATAGGTCTAAACATACTTCTCAACATCATCTTGCATGCAAGGCCAGTAAAATTCTCTCTCAAGCAACGCCATTGTTCACTTTTGCTCGGGGTGTCCCGCCCATACTGAGTCGTGGCACTCCTTGAGCACTTCCTTCAAAATAGCTCACCACTTGGGAATATAAAATTGAGTAGAGGAGTAATAAAGAATTATGTCACACATTGTAAACCTCCCAGTTCATCCTACTCGAACTTGCAATATAATCTGTCATGCCTAGGTGTCGTACTCAAGTCCTTTGATCTTCTCAACAATTCATCAGATAAAGTTACCTGACTCTACCCCATCACCTCTAAGGCACCAAGTTGGGCTTTTCTACTAAAAGCATCTGCAACCACATTGTGATGGCCAAGGTTATACACCATTTCAAAATTGAACTCCGCTAAGAATTCCTGCCACCTCGCCATATTTGGGATAAGTTTAGACTAGGTCCTGAAGTATGTTGAGCTGATATTGTTCATTTTGACCACAAATGGTACCCCCAACAAGTAATGTCTCCAAGTTCTTAGACAATGTACAATCACAATCATTTATTTCTCATGCACTAGGTAGTTTCACTCTTGATCATTGAGCTTCCTAGATTCAAAAGCAATGAGATGTCCATCCTGCACTAGAACTCCACCTAGAGTAAAATTTGATGCATCAATTGGAAATTCAAATGGCTATCCATACCGTGGTAAAGCTAGAACCAACTCCTTAGTTAGCTTTGCTTTCAACAAGTCAAATGAAGCTTGTTGCTTGTCACCCCATCTCCAAGGTCTGTCTTTCTTCAATAGGCCAGTGAGGTAGGCAAGGAACCAAAGGGCATCACCATAAACTCGTAGCTTCCATATCAAGTTGTTATAGCCATCTTCTCCTCATTGCCCAACGCAATCTTGATTTGGTAGTAATCCTATTGCAAGTCCAACTTGTTGAACACCCTTGCATCTACTAAGTGGTCAAAATTGTTTGTAATGAGGGGAAGTAGATATTTGTTTTTGATTGTTAGCTTGTTCAATGCCCAATAGTTGACACAAAGCCTAAGTTTTCCTTCCTTCTTGCGTTGAAACAAGATTGGTGTGGCATAGGGTGATCTATATGGTCCAAGATAGCCAGCCTCAACAAGTTTTATCAACTGCTTCTTTAACTGGATCATCTTGGGTCTAGAGAGGTGATATGAAGCTTTTGTGGGTGGCCTAGCTCCTTCCTCTAGCTCAATCCTATGATCCACATGTCTTTGTGGTGGTAATACAAATGGAAATTTATCAGGCATGAGCTCAACACACTCTAGTAGAACATCTTGGACCATTGATTCGTTGGAAGTCTCAAGTGACTCTTCTTTATTCCAGCCTCCAAGCAATGTAGCTAAGTATAGCTCTTCCCGATCAACCCTGCCTATCTATTTTGCACTTAGTGCACTTAGGGCTTGCTTACAAACCCTATTCTTCACCACAGGTATCAAACATGGTTGTTCCAGATCAAGCACTAAGATACAACTCAAGTGTGGCACCACTGATGCTGACACTATCCTTAAGAACTCCTATCCAAGGATAAGATCAAACTTACTCATGTCAATGGTGACCATGTCAACTGCCCCCTGCCAAGGTCCTACTCAAATGATCTCCTTTCAGATCTCACCATCTACCTTCCTTGCTAGTGTTGTGACTGCCTTATAGTGAGTTGTTGTTTCTTCCATCTTGAGGCCCAACTTCCTTGCTTGCCTCATCAATATGTAATTGTGCGTAGCCCCTGAGTCTACCATGGCCATCACTTTCTTCCCTCCAAAGAAGACCTCTAGGTAACATAACTCATGATTATTGGTACGAGATGAACTAGATGGATTATGCATTGAGTTGAGGAGTTGTAAAGTGCTCATCCCGAGCATCTTTGCTTCATTACTTAAGATCGCATTGATCCTGCTCCTATTTGGACATTCCTTCACCCAGTGATCAGTCTTGTTGCAAATGAAGCAACCCAAGTTCTGGTTCTTTTTCCTTTTTGGGGTTGTTTCCTTCTTCTTGGTGTTGTCCTTCCCATTTGCCTTGTAAGTTTTCTTCTTGCCTTTGTGATCACCATGATGATTTGGAGCAAATTCATTCTTCTTGTCATGTCAGTAAAACTTCTTTCCATTGTTCTCACGTGCTCCTCCAAAGCCTTTGGCCATGTCTCCCTTGTAGTTGAGTAGACCATCAACCACCGTGATTGCTTCGATAAGTGTCTGAACCTTTTGACACTTAATTTCCTCCTTTGCCCAAGGTTGTAATCCCTTGGTAAATAAGAACAATCACTCAAAGGTGTTCAACTTAGTGCACTCCAAGTCCAAGATTTGAAATGCTTTGACATAGTCTCTAATTGTGTCAGTATGCTTCAAGCTCTCCATGTGAGTTTGGATTATCCAATCCAAGTTGCTTGGACATAATTTATCATGTAAAGCCTATTTTAGATCAACTCATGCCTTAATCTCTTTCACATATTTTCCAACATGCTCATCGGCTTGTTGTGTATGCCACCATAGCTTAGCACTCCCAGTCAAATGAGTTGTAACCTTCTTGACTTGAGCTTTGGGACTTAAGTTAGGTGCACCTGCTAGATATTCTTCCACATCCCAAAAGAAATTATCCATTATAGTTTCATCGTGATGACCATCTTACTCTCCAATCTGGGAAGCCTTAGACACTTGTCTACCACCCTGAATAAGTGAATGGTAGATCTTCTAACTTTCTTGCAATGAATGGATATTCTCTTTCAAAGTGTCGATTTGCTCAACAAGAGCAGACAACTCCATGTTCAGTCTTTTGTCCATCCTTTCCTCAAAGTTGAATGCCTCTAATGCATCCAATCTTTGGTCATGAAGTTGAAGCCAATCCTTATGCTTAAGGCTCCTACTTAGATTATCCTGGGCCTAAACCTGTTCCATTTAAGCCTGACTATCAACATCTTCCATGCTTTCACTTGACTAGATCTGCCTTCAACAATCCAATCTCTCCAAGATGTACAGATCACAAAATGTGGTAGAGCCTTAACAGTCTTGGAAAATTGCTCTAGGGTGTTCAATCAGTGGGACTGGTTTTACCAAATAGATTCGAATCCATGGGGAGAAAGACTCTCTAACTTGGTTGTGCTCCTTTCTCTCAAGTTCATACATAGATGGTCAAGGTTAGTGATAGATCATGAGATGTTGTGTTTGGATGATATCAAGATCATTATTATAAGAGAATAAGCAAATCCAATTTAGCTTAATCTAAAGGTACCAATGAGGTTGGGCACCTTGTGTATTGTGAAAAGTGAGGACAATATTGGAGATCAAATGGAGACACTTGTTGATGTTGTGGTGGGAGAGTCACCTCATGGCACAGATCTAACATATGAGTCCTTCGATCCTTACTTAGTACCAATCACTTTTAGGCATCAAGAAGATGACATGATACATCTAAAGTTTGAGGATGGGGATCACATCCTGAATTACATTTGTAACAATGGGCAAGATAGGATCTTGCTAATCTGGACTCAACATGGTGTAATGCATTTTGGAGACGTCTTCTACCTAGGTGATGAAAGGGATAACTATTGCATTTTATTGCATTTTACTATATAAATATAAGGGTAGTTTAATTTTATCACTTTTGTTATATTTTAATTTAAAATTAAGCTTTTCTTTTATATTTTATTTATGTCTTTTTATATACATGGTACTGTGTTTATGTCTCCAAAATAAAGAAGACCAAACAACTAAGTGCCAAGACCAACTCTTGCACTTCAATTGCTTGGTGCCACTCCTCACTCTGAAGACTCTAAAGTTGGTTGCATTAATCTTCTTGATTCCTCCTTGAATTTGAAATCAAATCCGAATGATTTCAGCAATGAATAAGGCCTCCTTAAATAGTAGAGTGCCTCGGGTGAAATTCCAAGATTAAACCATTACAAAGATAGGTCCTGACCTATACTCAAGATCTCAAATAGAATACCAGACTACACCTCCCCTTATGTGCAAGTGCAAAATACATGCAATGTATAGATTTGGATCTCCCAAAGTTAAAAGTGTGTAAGCAGAATAAACATCCATGGCATGCGCAATGATTCCTAATGTAAGATAACACTAACCAAATATGTAAGGTGGGGCGAGTTACCCAAATATCCAATATAAATGATGCAAACTAAATTACAAGGCAAAATTGGATAGCATGCTATGTTTAAAAACACAAATGGCCCCCAAGTATGGTTGTGCCAAAAGAGCTTGACAGGAATACCAATTGTCACTGACCTTTAGGAAGTGTCTATGCAGCACTGGCTATTCTATGTGGAATGGCTGAACTCAAGAGCTCAAATAGAATACCAGACTACACCTCCCCTTATGGGCAAGTGCAGAATACATGCAATATATAGATCTAGATGTCCCAAAGTTAAAAGCATGCAAGTGGATTAAACAACCATGGCATGCGCAATGATGCCTAATCCAAGATAACATAGACTAAATATGTAAGGTGGGGCAAGTTCCCCAAAAATCCAATATAAACAATGCAAACCAAATTACAAGGCAATACTGGATAGGATGCTATGTTTGAAAACATAGATTTCCTCCAAGTACGATTGTGCCAAAAGAGCTTGACGAGAATCATTATTACAAAGTGAGCTTCCAGATCGGTAGGAAATGCCTCCAAGAACAAGAAGACCAAATGACTAACTGCCAAGACCAGCTCTTGCACTTCAATTGCTTGTTGTAGCTCCTCACTTTGAAGACTCCAATGTTCATTGCCTTGATCTCCTTGATTCCTCCTTGAATTTGAAATTGAATCCAAATTATTTGAGAAATGCATAAGGCCTCCTTAAATAGTAGAGCGCCTCGGGTGGAATTTCAAGATCTCGCCATTACAAAGATGGGTCTTGCCCTATTTGGCTGCAAACTCCAATGTAAGAAAGCATAACAACTAAGGGGTCTGTCCTATACTAGACCCATTACAAAATAGGGCCCAACTATGAGATCAATGCATTTTAAACAACTCACATGGCCCAAGTGGTTACAACATTGCCCAACGGAACTAGAAACACCCAACCCAATGCATTCTCCAAGGTGCAATGGCTAGCACCAAGCTGCCTTAGCAAAGTGATCGAGCCATTGAGATAAAGAACAGCATTAAAATGTCCAGTTAGCTAGCTCTAAACAAGACAAGTAAATGGCCCAGTCGGCCCAGACCACAGGTCTGTTACATCTATAGTGATATATCATTAATAATGAAGTTTTGTAAGAGGGAAAATAAACACATTACTATGTATATAAAAAGACATAAATAAAAGTAATTTAAGAAATTTATATAGTAAAATGAAATAAAATGCAATGTATAGTAAAATTTAAGAAATTTACATATATAGTAAAATGCAATAAAAGAAATTTACTTAGGTTTCTAGGTATATGTGGATTATTGTGATGAAAAATGTTTGAATATTTTTATTAATTACAAAAATTGTGTTACCTTAGACTTTTTAAGAAATAAGTAAGTGGAAATTCATTAAAAAAATAAACTTAAATTTAATATAAAATCATGAAATTATAATTGAAGTGTATATAATATATTTTAAAAAGATTAACTGTAAATAAAATATAAGAAACAGATACACATTAAGAATAAATATTAATTTTAATATTGACTACATTGTAGATTCGCGCTAAAGAGAGTTGCACATTAAAATTAATAATGTAATTTTCTTTCATTTTTTCAACCATTATATTAGTTTATTTATAACTATACACCAAAATTTACTAATTATGAACTATTTTTCACTTTTCACATAATTTTTCTAACTATAATATAAGTCTCAAGTAAAAGAACATTTGAATTAGACTAAATTAATTTTATTTAAAATATAAAAAATAATTATTATTTTATATAAACTTCTTCTTCTTCTTTGGCTTTTTTCTACAAATACAATTAAATTATAAGGCAAGTACATGCCACTACGTGGCACTTGTTATAATATATAAACAACAACTACATTATGATTTTAAAAATGCTATCGAATCACCTCATATTAGACTCAAACCTCTTTAGCTAATCAAATGAATAACAAATAATTTTAAGATTTTATAAAGTTGATTTTTTTCATTTATACTATATAAATAAAAAATTGTAAAAGAATTCAAAAAATAGTAAATTGTGATTGATCAATACATTTAGTTTTAATCACTAGTTAATGTATGAAATCCAAAAAAATTCACAATATTACTTAGCCTACTGGCAAGTACTAATAATATATTAATTACATCTATTTTCGTAAAATTACAATATTTTTCCATTAGTAATTTTATTTTAAAGATTTTATTTTATATATATGTTTTATGGTTATATCATGTTATTAAGTATTTCTTTTGTATTGCTTTCATTTTGAGAAAATAATAAATGTTACATATTTCTATGTTATTTTATTATTATTATTATTATTTTGGATAGGTAATCGACTAAAGCCTAGATTATTTATCATTCATTTTTATTATTATTGTTAGATTAATTATTATTATGTGTACAAGCTTAGGTCCTTCAATATACATACATACATACATATGCATATGCAATTTTATCACCTTGGAAAATTGTATTTGATCCTACTAGTTAGGAATAGTTGATTGTTCATTTTATTGTACCTAATATGATGACAGTTCTATAGGAATTTTTAATCAACCCAACTAATTGGCAACTAGACCCATTTAACTAGGTTATGGCTTGTTTCTTTCTAAAAATATCTGTTATGATATGTTTTTGTAAAATTTATTGTGAACTCTACCCATTTCTCTTGGTTTGCATTATTTTTTGTGTAGGATCTTGAGGTGAGTCACTCAGCACAAGTTGAGTGATTTTTATTATTTTATTATTTGGATTCTAGAATAGGTTTGCAACTAGATCAATTTTTCTATTGTGCCAAGATCTCTCTCTATATATCTCTATATACATACATACATACATACATACATACATACATACATAGATACATAATTATACATAAATAATAGTAATATATGTATTTCATATGTATTCTCTTTTCCATTGCTTGTAAGAGTGTTTCAAGGTTGGTAACCACTTCAACATCCTTTGCATGGTTTAGATTTAATGTCATTGTGGTAGAGGCTTCTACAAGAGAATGAGCCTCGTGATTATAGCATTTACAAAGAAGCAGAACTTGCTTCTTCAACTCCTTGCACTCAACTCTTCACTAAAGTTATTCTTCCAGCAATGAGAATAGCTACTACAAATTCCTGGGAGCCAAGGGACCCTAAACCTATGCTACATTTTTTTAGAAACATGGGAGAAGTTACTACTAGCTTCAGTACTTAATTAATAAAATTTCAGATCATATAGTGATGCCCAAATTAATAGCAATAATACATACTTGGGATCCTCACAGGGAGAGTGTGCCAATACATGCATGGTTACATCATTGGCTACCATTGTTGGGCTAGTGTATGGAGCCTTTATATCCAATCATTTTTAATAAATTGGGGAATTTTCTTCATGCTTGGCTTGCAAGTGATGCATTTGCACATGTAGTTTAATCACCTTGGAAAACTAAATTTGATCCTACTAGCTTGGAATAACTGATTGTTCATTTATTGTACCTAATATGATGATAGTTCTACAAGAATTTGTAATCAACCCAACTAATCAACAACTAGACCCATTTAACTGGGTTATGGCTTGTTTCTTTCTAAAATCATCTGTTATGCTATATTTTGTAAGGTTTCTTGTGAACTCTGCCCATTTTTCGTGTTCTATATTATTTTTGTGCAAGATCTTAAGGTAAGTCACTTAGCATGGGTTGAGTGAGTTTTATTGTTTTATTATTTGGATCTGGAATATGTATGGAGTTGGATCAATTTTTCTATTGTGCCAATATCTCTATGTATATATACATAACTACATACATAGGCACACGTGCACACACACACACACACACACACACACACACACACATATGTGTGTGTGTGTGTAAATGTATGTATATATACACATACATATACATATGTATGTGTATGTATGTATATTCATATACATACATATGTATATGCATACTGACATACATACATATACATATACATAAATAATAGTAATATATGTATTACATCTGCATTTGCTTTGCCATTGCTTGTACGAGTGTTTCAAGTTTGGCAACCATTTTAACATCCTTTGCATGGTTTAGAGGTAATGTCATTTTGGTAGAGGCTTCCACAAGGGAATGAGCCTCATGATTATGGTATTTACACAAAAGTAGAACTCACTTCTTCAACTCTTTACACTCAACTCTTCATTGAAGTTATTCTTCCAGCAGTAAGAATAGCTGCTACAAATACCTCGAAGCCAAGGGACCTTGAACCTATGCTACATTGTCCAAAGACATGGGAGAAGTTACTACTAGGTTCATTACTTAATAACATTAATAACATTCTAGATCATATAGTGATGCCCAAATTTACAACAACAGTAGATACTTGGGATCCTTGCAAGGAGACTGTTCCAATACATGGATGGTTACATCTTTGGCTTCCATTGTTGGGCCAATGTATGTGATGTAGGAGCATCAGGACATGTAAGGATCCCTAAAGAAGATAAAAGAAGATAGATCAAAGGCAAGGAGGAGTTTAAACCAATCAATTGGCATCTGTTAAAGCCAATCATGGCCTTAGAAGGCTTTAAAGATGATAAAAATGTAATGAATCCTAAAGGGCCTGTTAAGGACCTTAGGATATTTGATAGTGAAATATGGTCATGATGGCATATTGGAGTTAATTGGGTCCTTAGGGGTCTTAGAAAGGTTTATGATTGGTTAAATTTGTCTTGAGGACCTAATAGGAAAGTTTAGTGAGTTAATTAGTTATTTTATTCAATAAACTGTAAGTTGGGAAATTCAAATATTTGAATCCCAATGGTTAGTTCCATTTTGGGGGAAAAATAGATTTAATGAGTTTTAGGCATAACTAGGCATTGAAACCAATCCAAATTGGTTGGTATAGTTGTTAGGGATACTATTAAGTCAAGTTTGAGGTATTATAAGAAGAGAACAATATTGGGATTGATTAATTGTATGGATTGTGTAAAGAGAGCCAATAAAAACTTCATTTTTCAAGCATTTGGTGCATGGTGTCTTGACTATCACTAATTCCTTGTAGTCTTATGATCTCATAAGCCTTTTTGCATACTGGTTGATCAATTCCTAAAACTGATATTTGTGAAGTTTATTCCTTTCAAGTTTGTTGTTGTTTCTTTAGGGGTTTCATTGTTTTCATTAACAAGTTTGAGTTTCTACTTGAAATGTTGACCATTCCATGAATGTAGGAGTCTGATTCCATGGAGTGATCTTGTAATAGTATGTACAAATCACATCGAACAATGTTTTGATAGGAAGTTTTAAGGATTTGTGATCACTATTGGAGTTTGTGAAGTAAAGGGCACTAAATTCATGGCTATGGAGCAGCAGTAGAAGTTCTAGCTATTAGAGTTTGATGTTTAATGATTGGAAGTGATTTTATATTTTTGAGACAAGGTGAAACAATATTCATTTGATTTTGAAGGTTCTTGGAAGGCAGTGATTTAGAAAACCCTACCTTTGAGGGTTTGTAGGAGACTGATTTGGGACTTTGGGGGTTGCACAAGTTTTGGGATTAATTCCTTTTGGATTTGAAACATTCACAACATAAGGAAAGGTTTTACAAAGTTTGGGGTCTTGGGAATACAATAAACTTGTAGTTCCTTTGTTAAATTTTCCTCTTTTCATGCATTTTTGAGCCACAATATGCTAATCGTAGGATATGGTCCAAAGGAACACATGGAACCCTTTTGATATGTTGTAGCATGTCTTAATGGTATTTGAATCCACCATTTTTTTGGGGAGTGTTTTGGAAAGTTTGATAGGAAAGTTCACTTTAGTGTCACTATAGGGCTACTACGAAATCAATTAGGCTTCTAGGATAGTTTGAAGGATTTGGGTGTTGGATGTTACTTGAGGACCAAAAATTAGTTGAAATATTTTGAATCCACCTTTATTTGGACTAAGGCACCCATCCTAATCATTGGGGAGTTGTTGGAGTTGTTTATGTACTTTTTTCTTTATAGAGGGTTCGGGGAACCTCGTACTTCCCTTATAAGTTTAAGTGGGATTAACTTAGTTTTGACTCCCACCACCCTTACCTCTACGTCATTATGGAGCCTTTATATCCAACCAATTTTTATAAGTTTGGGAATGCACTTCATGCATGGCATGCAAGTGATGCATCTGCATATGCAATTTTTTTTACCATGGAAAACTATATTTGATCCTACTAGCTGGGAACAACTGGTTGTTCATTTTATTATACCTAATTTGATGACAGTTCTATAGGAATTTTTAATCAACCCACTTAATCAACAACTAGACCCATTTAACTAGGTTATGGCTTGTTTCTTTCTAAAAATATCTACTATGATATGTTTTTTGTAAAATTTCTTTTGAACTCTGCCCATTTTTATGGTTTGCATTATTTTTTGTAAGATTTTGAGGTAAGTGACTTAGCATGAGTTGAGTGAGTTTTATTGTTTTATTATTTGGATTATGGAATATGCATGCAATTGGATCAATTTTTCTATTATGCTAAGATGTAATAAGCACTTTAGACAAGATCTCTTTGTATACATACATACATACATAAACACACACATATGTGTGTGTATGTATGTATATATACACATACATATACATAAAGAGAATCTTCTCTGTACATACATACATACATACATAGACACACATGTGTGTTTGTATGTATATATACACATACATATACATAAAGAGAAGATTCTATATTCACCTACTTAGGGAAATATAAAGGGATACATGTTTAGAAGGGAAAAAAAAAAAAGAACATTTACATAGGTACCTCTTCTTCCCTTGAAAAAAATTGTAGAGAAAGGGAACAAAGATCACAAGGGCATGGCACAACAAAAAAATCATAGAGGAAGGGCACATAGATCACAAGGGCATGACACAACAAAAAAATCATAGAGCAAGGGCATAGAGATCACAAGGACATGATAGGATGATGAAATTGTAGAGCAAGGGCATGTAGATCACAAGGGCATGACAAAAAAATGAAGAGATCACAGGGGAATGACAAAAAAATGCAGCGATCACAAGGGAATGACAATGAAATCCTAGATCTCCACTGATATCCACCAACATTCAAAGCTCTTCACCCTCTTTCATGCGCAGCTCTCCACAATTGATCAAAAAAAATGGGGAATGATTAATGACATGTTTTTTTGTTTTTGTTTTTTTACAATCTACAATCCACAAGATCTCTTTGTATATATACATACATACATACATACACACATAGATATGTGTGTATGTATGTATAAATACACACACATATACATATGTATATATGTACATGCATGCATGCATACATACATAAATGTTATAAATTTATTTAGTGCTCCCCTCAGAATTCATGACAAGGGCTTAACAGCTTCCTGTGTACTATAAATTGAGTGGTTGTATCAAGCATTGACAGATTGGTCTTTTGGTGCAACAAAAACCCTACTCTAACAAGTGGTATTAGAGCTTGGTCACACGTTCAAATACTCTGAACCTTTGGTAGTGCTAAGGGGGAGATTGTTAGAAATTTATTTAGCGCTCCCCTTGGAATTCATGACAAGGGATTAATCACCTCTTGTGTACTATAAATTGAGTGGTTGTATTGAGTATTAATAGATCAATTTTTTTGCTTCAACGATAATCCCACTCTAATAATACATACTTACATATATACATACACACACACACACACACACATACATACATACTTACATACATACATATGCATACATACATATACACATATATGTACATACATACATATACACATACATACATATATACATACAAACATGAAAACAAAATGCACTTTCTAAGAGTTTACAATTGTTCAACAAAATTAATGTTTTACAAGAAAATGCACTGGAAGAATTGCTATCTTGTAAGCAAGAACATTGTGTTGAAAGAATACAAAAAGTGCTTGACATAAGAGGTCTACAAGTGAGGGTGTTAACCAATCTTGAAAACTTGAATACTAAAATGAAAGATATCGATGATCAAACACCTATGCTAGAATTACAACACAGTTTGAAGTTGATTTTAGATATGGTAGAGGTAGATAGTTAGAAGTTTGATAATCAAAATTGAAGGCACAAGAGAGAGTCTGTGGCAATATACTATAAGGAGAAGGAGCTGCTTTAGAAAGAGACTTCATGATAGAAACATAAACTAGACAACATACATGATATTATGGGAGCCACTAGATAGAATCCAAGAAAGTGTTAAAGTAGGTACTATGACATTGGAATCACGTGCAAGTGTCTTTGAGAATTTACATTCCAAATATTGGGAGGACTACAAGTTGTGCAATTTGTCATGTATTGCATCTACATTTTTTTATAAGATTATTTTAAGTATTGGCACAGTCTCCTTGAGATGATCCCAAGTATCCATTTCTTATAAGAGTGTTTCAAGGTTGGGAACCACTTCAACATTCTTTGCATGGTTTAGAGGTAATGTCATTGTGGTAGAGGCTTCTGGAAGGGAATGGGCCTTGTGATTATGACATTTACATAGAAGCAGAACTTGCTTCTTCAACTCCTTACACTCAACTCTTCACTGAAGTTACTCTTCTAGTAGTGAGAATAGCTACTAGAAATTCCTGGGAGCCAAGGGACCCTAAACCTATGGTACATTTTCTGGAGACATGGGATAAGTTACTACCAGCTTCAATATTTCAGAACATTCTAGATCATATAGTGATGCCCAAATTAACAATAATAATACATACTTGGGATCCTCACAGGGAAACTATGCCAATATATGCAAGGTTACATCCTTGGCTACCATTGTTGGGCCAACATATGTATCCTTTATACAAAACTATTTGTTATAAATTAGGGAATGCACTTCGTGCTTGGCACGCAAGTGATGCATCTGCATATGTGATTTTATCACCTTGGAAAACTATATTTGATCCTGCTAGATGGGAATAGCTAATTGTTCATTTTATTGTACCTAATATGATGATAGTTCTATAGGAATTTGTAATCAACCCAGCTAATCAACAACTAGACACATTTAAATGGGTTATAGCTTGTTTCTTTCTAAAAGTATCTACTATGGTGTGTTTTTGTAAAATTTCTTGCAAACTCTGCCCATTTATCCTGGACTGCATTATTTTTGTGCAAGATCTTGAGGTAAGTCACTTAGCATGGGTTGAGTGAGTTTTAATGTTTTATTATTTGGATTGTGGAATATGTATGCACTTGGATCAATTTTTCTGTTGTGCTAAGATGTAATAAGAACCTTAAAAAAGATCTCTTTGTATATATAAAGATTACATGTTTATAAGGAAATATAAAGAGATATATGCTTAGAAGGAAAAGAAAAGAAAATTTGCATAGCCCCTTTAAGAAAATCACAAAGAAAGGGGATGAAGACCACAAGGGCATGAAACAACAATGAAATCATAGAGCAAGGGTACGGAGACAAAATGTAGAGATCACAAGGGCATTACAACATTTAGAGCTCTCCACCCTCGTTCAAAGCTCTTCATCCTCTTTCATGTGTAGCTATCAAAATCAAAACAAATAGGTCATGGTTTATGTCGTGTTTTATTTTTTTTTGTTTATACTCACATGGGTGTCATAATTATGATGCCAACATCAGTATTGCAATGACATTGGGGTCGATTGCCAAAAAAAAAAAAAAAATCACCACAAATTACACCACTGTCGCAAATTGTTGTCACAATTTGACCCCAAATGTTGTAGTATTTTGTCCCTATCATGCTTTTGAATTTTCAATCCATTACAAGTTTGACTAAGTCTCCTATCCAAATGAACATCATTTAAGTCATTTCCTTTTAATTCTTCTACCAATTTCTCTAGTTCTTCTCTCTCCCTAATGGCTTATGTCACATCTGATGTATGCTTGTTTGCTTTGGCACACTCAATATAAAGTTTCTTACAACCTTCTATGCATTTCTTGATATCATTTATACATGTTTCTATAAATAATAAATAATTCTTTATGTTCTCATATATCTAATTAAAAAGTATGGCATCATGGTCTACTTGAACATTTACTCTTATTGACTCTTCAAGTGTAGAATAATGAACATCATAATCTTTAGTTACCTACTCTAATTTCTTTTCCTTTTCATGATCTTCAAATTGTACTAAAAATGATAATGTCTTTTGGAGTCTCTCCAATGCAAGTTCTTATACCTTTTGAGTATTAGTTATCTTCTCCTTTGTGTTTTCCATGACCTTGGTGAATGCAAAAGTTGATAATTGCATAAAACTTCTTGCATCTATATCATCTTTCATCAATTTTGTAATATCTCCTCCAATGCTAGAACTAGCTAAAAATCTTTGAAATGTAGGGGCTAAACTACTAGCATTATCTTTACCTTTGGAATCAACTAACCTAGTAGGAGTCTACATAAGTGATGTGGTCTGAATACCCTAGTTTTCTTCCTCTTCTCTCTTCTCTACTCCTTTCCTCTATAATTATTTTGACCTTTGATATGTCATGTCCTTCTCTATCTCTATCCAATGTTATGATATTTATTTCTATGCATAGTTAGACCATGTGACCAATGAAGATTCTTCTTCATTTTCCATAGTTGGCATAGAATCATGTGTCTTATCATCAACTCATTGAATGATTTGATCATGTTGATCACTCTTTAACTAATCTATATTATACCCTACATTCATTATATCCTTTTTCTGATGAAGTTATGTGGTAAATATATGTGATAGGCTAAGTTAGTGAGAGGGGAGGGGTGAATTAATAACCTATAAAACTTAATCCTTTATTAGCAATTAATCCTTCTTGTATATTATGATATGATTGCATGCATAAAAAACGAAAAGCATCAAAACATTCATAACACTTTTGACACACAATATGGTGACCTAGAAACCTTCCAAATAGAAAGTAAAACTAGGGTGGGGATGATACCCATAAGCTTTAGTACTATAGTATAAAGTTGGCCTATTAATTAAGGATTATAATGATCACTTCTGATGATCTACCTTGTTAGGAGCAATAAAGATTTCTAGGTCCACCTTGCAAAAGGATTTACAAACATTTAATGAAGTATGCACTCAGTAAAGAGATTTACAAAAGACTGTTAAGTCTACCATGTGAAAGGATTTAACTGATCCACCTGTTAGGATGAAATAATGGTTGATCTTTGATCTGCAACTTGGTTTGTTGAATGAGATTCTTTTGAGTGTAATGATCACCTTGCTGTGATAGATAAATCTTTGCCACTCCTTATATTGATGTGGCCTTTTTATTTCACACTTTTGTTCTTCTTTTCTTTTTACATCACTTCCATATTATATGTTGGATATGATACAATACATTATATATATACTAATCCAAATTATAATTCAACAAAGTTGGCTACAATACAAAATACACAAAGTCAGCCCAACTCCAGGAACTTAGGTTCTAAAGACTAGCTCAGTGAGGTTCTAATACTCAACATGTACTATCAATGCTCTACATCATCATGCATTTAGTAGACATAGAAGCTCAGTCTATACTGATCACTTCTAAGTAGTCTAAACTCAATTTACACTGGTGGCTTGATGAATACTGTAAAACTTAGTATATAAATTGAATCACTTGATTCATACTGCATAGCTCAGTCAAGGCTATCACAACGAGCTCGATATAGACTGAATCACTTAGTTAGCACAGAGTGTTTCGGTCAACACTAGATTCATATAACTGTAACTATAAATTCAGTAAGTACTGCACAACTTGGTTTGCACTGAGGAACTTGACATACACTAAGATGCTCGGTTTACACTACTCATCACAAACTGAATATTATTCCTTAAACTCAGTAGCAACTATAGAACTTGGTAAAGCCTGGAATACTTGGTTAATATTGTTAACTATACAATAAGTTTGGTAGATACTATCTATCTGAATACTATCTTTGGAAGTTTATCTTTGATTTCCTTGGTGAAAATTGAAGATCACAAAGTTTACTAAATAATGAAGTCACATTGTTGCAAGAGGTCTCCAATAAGCTTAGAATAGTAGATAGATATACTTGATGAATTGCAATCTTTTATGAAATTAGCTCCAAAACTTTATTCTCAAATTTCTTCTCTACTCTCTGCAAAAATTTATCTTGTCCATTTAAATCTTTGTTGAATTTCTAGACTACCTCTACTAACCGATCCAAAATTTGTTGAGAAGTGTCAACCTCCATGCTGATTGTCTCTGTTAGAATATTTTGTGTATCTTCAAGCACTTGAAATTCTTTATTTCTTTCTTCTCCAAGCCTCTATTGCTTAACTTTCTTCTGAAGTAGCTCTCCAAACATATGCATTTCATCAGGATTAAGATTGGAATATCCCAATTTGGAATAACAATCTCCTAATCAAGATCAATTTCCTCTTCTTTATCTTTTCCTTTACTCAAAAAATTTGTACATAGTTTAGGCTTTGTCTTAACTATATTTTTACTTATTATTTGCATGCTAGGAATGGAAACAATGGTAGAAATAGTAGGACTAGCTGAAAAGTAGATACTACAATTACTAACAAAATACCTTGTGTAATCAAAACAAATGGAGGAGGAAGTGATGTCTACTTGGTAGATGAAGTGCTTGTCACTTCTTTCAATGAAGTACTGAGTTGAATAGGAACAAAAATTGATTGAGTGCTGGTACTTGCAATGTTTGACACAATCAATCCTATAGTAGCTTTCTCTAGGCTTGATGTTTTCAATGCCTCGCTTGAAGAATGAGGAAGTGAGGCTATGATTGCTGCTTCAATTTTCAATGGTTGGTCTCCTTAGTGCTTTGAACTTTAGGTAGATCTTCCTTGGTAGCTTCCTATTCCTATTCCTATTCCTATTACTCATCATTTGTGTTATCATAATATGTTACTTATTCATCATCAATTTCCTCATCTTTTTCATGTTCACCATCATCTTCCTTGTCACTAACATTAACAAAAAAACCACTCTTCTTATGAATATTGTAGATGTTTTTCGATATGTTGGTAGCATTCCTTACCACATGTTCAATGTGATTGATCAAATTAGACAAGTGTTAACCTTCAAGGTAATCTTTTCTTCATTCTTCTTTAAGGATTATTTTACTTCCTTGTCACTTAATCTTAGCATGACTTGCCTTAGGGTCTACTCATATATGTCTTCAACAGTTTTCCTTGCATGCTCCCATCTTGGCTTTATCTTTTCCAATAGCTCATTTGGAATATGTTGATTAAGTTGATATGGAGAATATTTCCATTTTCCCAGTTTAGATATGACCATGTCTTCAACTTTCTTCTTTGCCTCTATAGTTTTGGTTCCATACCTTAATGCTTCGAAGTTTTTTATGCCAGCTCTTTAATCTATTTCTTTCAGTCTTTCTTGAAAGGTGGGTGGAGGCTTTTTGAAGATTACATCTCCACCTTGTTTCTTCCTGGATGCCCTCCTTATGAACACAACAATATATGGTTTGGTAGGTTTGGTTCCATACCTTAATGCTTCGAAGTTTTTTATGCCAGCTCTTTAATCTATTTCTTTCAATCTTTCTTGAAAGGTGGGTGGAGGCTTTTTGAAGATTACATCTCCACCTTGTTTCTTCCTGGATGCCCTCCTTATGAACACAACAATATATGGTTTGGTAGGTTTGGTTATAATATCCTTACCTTTCTCTTTATAGGTTATTCTTCTTCCAACTTTTCTTCATTTTTTGCTTCATCATCCTCAATGTCATCTCCTTTGCCTTCAATCAACAGAAGAATGGAGCTAGTTTTTAGTTTTGCAATTCTCTTCTTTCCTTTGTTGATTACCTCAGGGAGTTTTATTTCAAGTTCTATTCTTGCCTTTGCTTCATCATAGGTGCCAAAGTATGCAACTTTTGGGTCAACAAGCTCATTTAAAAGTGCTTCAATAATGTCCTTGGTTTCATCAATGTTAACCTCATAACCTAGAGGCTTGACCCATACATTTCTTGGTCTAACTGCTTCAATATATACTTTATCACAATCAACCATAAAACAACTATCATCTTTGTAATCATCAACAAGTTTCTTTGCTACCTTGAATCTGTTATTCATCTTGTCCTTAAATTCATCAAAGTAGTTATCCATAATACTAACATAGTTTTCTCCCATTTCAGCTATATAGTTATTGATCTAATAAGAATAGGTATATCCTTCCTCCATATGATGGTACCTTTAGATGGGAAAAAATTTTGCACATAGAAAAATAGACAAGTTAATAGTGAACCAAACTTACAAGGATTGTTCTTTGAAGTTCTTATACTCTCCATGTTTTTGTTGAACTGATTTAACGTCAACTCCGCAAGGTCAAGTGACAAGTTACTTTTGACCACTTTGTATGTGAGATCCACTACTTTGCATGATACACTATTGAGTCTTCTCAAGCTGTATATTTTTTTCCTGATGACATGTATCCCAAACTTCAATGCCATATCTATAACACAACTGATCTTCATTCCCCTTCCATCCTACTCAACAAGGGTTTCCTTTTCTAGCTCAACCTGACTTAGGGTTTTGGTTATTTTAGCTTTTTCCAACATTAGAAGACCAGTGATCCTATGGATTATCTTCTTGATTATCAAAATAGGTTTCTCTAACCACAATTGACCATTATGCATGATGGGGACACAACCCAAGCACAGAATGGACACAACAAGAAAGGGAAAATTTTATTAACTATGAAAATATGCTAGTACACTTAGTATAGAGAAATAGACTCCAAAACATGCCCTATGGGCTTATAATAGCATAAATCTAGAGATAATTTCTTCTCCAAGTCCCTTCTCTCAAACTCCACTCTGAACTGCCTTTTACAATGCCAAAAATGTCCTTAAATGGACCCCACAGGGTTAAGGAATAGGAATATATTCTAGAAAGTGCTAGTTGGCATCCACTGCCAAAATGGAAGGCTCCAGAAGTCACTTTAGAAGTCAACACAAAATTAGAAGAATCTAGAAATGGTAGCCAAACTTTCGGGAGGCATAACTTTTGAACCGTAGCTCCGATCGACGAACTGTTTACATTTTCAAAAAGCTCTCAGAGTGCTCTATAGCCCTATGGACTAGCTTTGCTCATCTCCCATTTTTTGGCCCTATATGAGGTCATTTAATGCATCAAACCTGACTTTGAAGCATTCTTAGGAGCTCTCTACAAATAAAAAAACTATGATAACTTTCAAATCATGCAGCCTTTTGACCTGATTCTTTTTTTGGAATGTTCTAAATTATGATTTTAATCCTCCCTCCAATTTACACCTTCAGATTCACCATAATTATGGCTCAATTACATAGTCCTTTTTTTTAGCATTTACACATATCCCAAGTTGCTCAAATACTCTAGCCCAAAACACTGATAGTGGAACTATGAGAGTTGGAACCTTTATTTGCCCCAAATGGGTATCTAGAAATGAAAACACATGAAACAGAAACTATGTCTAGGTACTTTTTTTTTTGGGTGACATAGGATTGCCCTTATACCTCTGGATGCTCCTACATCAGACACCCAGGGTAGATTGAAAAGTGACCCTGTCACTTTATGAATGGTAGAGGAAATCCTGAATGGGAAACCTCAACTACTGATATCCAAGTTGAGTCCTCTATCGATTGTCCTTTCCACTTAACTAGATACTCTTCATACTGCCTATTTCTGGTACTCCTGCCCACACGACTATCCATAATCTCTTCTATCTCCTCCTTCTTAGAAGCAGGAATTTGACATGGCTCTAAGATCAGCTCCTCATCTGCACCATCATCATGATACTCTGTTAAGTCTGCAATGTTGAAGATAGGAGCAATGTGAATTCCATCTGGCAACTCCACCTGATATGCATTTCTTGAGTCATGTTTCTTCAGAATTTTGCAGAGGCCAAATTTCTTCATCTTCAGCTTGTTGTAAGTACCTACTGGAAATATTTCTTTTCTTAAGTGTACCATGACTAGATCCCCTACTTGGAACTCCTTATGTCTTCTCCTTTGATCAGCCCTAGCTTCATACTATTGATTCATCTTGATAATGTGTGCCTAAACCTCCTTATGTAGGCACTTGATATGTTCTAAAAACTCTTCTGCTTTAGCACTTATCCTCTCCCCTTGCTCCATCTTCCTCAATTCTAGTGCAGTCCTTGGGCTACTTCCACATACAATTTGGAATGGTGATTTACCAGCACTCCTATTTATAGAGTTTTTGTAAGAAAATTTTGCTTTTGGTAGAATCAAATCCCATCCCTTGGGCTTATCTCCAACTAAACATCTTAGCAAATTGCCCAGACTTCTATTTACCACATCTATTTGGCCCTCAGTTTACAGATGATGTGTGGAACTAAATTTCAATTCTGTTATCAACTTCTTCCACAATGTTCTCCAGAAATACCAAACAAATTTGGTGTCTCTATCAAAAACTATACTCTTTGGGAGGCCATGTAGTCTTACCACCTCTCCGAAAAACAAGTCTGCAATATCGACAACATCATGAGTTTTGTGGCATGGAATGAAATGTGCCATTTTGGAGAACCTATCAACCACCACAAATGCTGAGTCATTACCCCTTTGTGTCCTCGGCAATCCAAGAATAAAATCCATACTTATGTCCTCCCATGGCTTTGATGGAACAGGCAATGGCTGATAAAGTCCAGTATTGTGACTAAATCCCTTGGCCGCTTGACAAACCTGATAACTCTGTACAAACTTCTTCACATCCTGTGAAATTTGAGGCCAAAAATAATGTTCTCTAAGAATGGCAATGGTCTTATCTCGACCAAAATGTCTTGCCATCCATCCACTGTGTTTCTCCCTAATCAGATTTTCCCTCATGGAACTCCTTGGAATGCACAATTGACTGCCCTTGAACAACATACCATCCTGAATCAGATAGTCTAACCACTTAGTTCTATCTACAACAACAAGTTCTTTACAAGCTTTCCACGCTTCAACAAAATCAAGATCCTCAGGGTACAGATTCTTGAGTTCATCAAACCCAACTACTTCAACTTGCATTACTGTAAGCAACAACTGCCTCCTACTTAATGCATCTACAACCCTGTTAGATTTTCCACTTCTATGCTTCAACACAACTGTATAGCTTTGCAAAAACTCTACCCACTTCATATGCCTCTGGTTCAATTTACCTTGGCTATTTAGATACTTTAACGCTTGGTGATCAGTATATAAAACAAATTCCTTTGGCAATAAATAATGCCTCCATTTCTTTAAGGCCTGAACTATTGCATAGAACTCTTGATCATAAACATAATACTTCTTTTTCACATCATTCAATTTTTCACTAAAATATGCAATAGGCTTACCTTCTTGGCTTAATACAGCTCCAATAGAACTACCACTAGAATCACAATCCACCTGGAACACCTTTCTAAAATCTGAAAATGCCAACACAGGTTGTTCTATCACCTTCTTCTTTAGCAATTCAAAACTTCTCACAGCTGCCGCAATCCATTTGAACTCTTTTCTATCCCCTCTTATTGTGTTAGTTAGGGGTGCACATATACCACTAAAATTCTTAATGAACTTCATGTAGAAACTAACCAGACCATGAAATGATCTCACCTTAGTAGCAGACCTTAGAGTAGGCCATTCCAAGATGGCTTTTACCTTCTTTGGATCCATTTTGAGACCTTCAGGTGATACAACAAACCCCAAGTAGACTAACTCTTTTTTAGCAAAGCTACACTTCTTAAGATTAATTAACAATTTCTCTTCCCTTAACCTTTCAAGGACACTACGAATATGCAATAAATGTTCTTCCAAAGTCTTGCTGAAAATTAAAATATCATCCAAATAGACTAATTTTTTTCCCAAGAACTTCTTAAGTACCTCATTCATAAGCTCCATGAAGGTGCTTGGGGCATTCTTCAATCCAAAGGGCATGACTAGCCACTCATAAAGACCCTCCTTGGTCTTGAAGGCAGTCTTCCACTCATCTCCTTCTTATATTTGTATCTTGTGATAGCCACTCTTGAGATCTATCTTTGTGAAGTACTGAGCTCCACTCAAGTAGTCCATAAGATCATGCATTCTTGGCAAAGGAAACTAATATTTGATGGTTATCCTATTTATAGCTCAAGAGTCCGTACACATTCTCCACTCTCCATCCTTTTTTTGGTGCTAGTACTGTAGGTACTACACATGGACTCAGGCTCTCTCAAATCAAACCCTTCTTCAATAGCTCCCGAACCTATCTGTTTAGCTCCTTAGTTTCAGTAGGATTCATCTTATGAGCAGCCTTGTTAGGAAAACTAGCTCTAGGGATTAAATCTATCTAATGACTAATTGGCCTTATTCGTGGGAATTCTTCTGGAACATTATCAAAAATTATATCTCCAAACTCACCTAATAAATCTGAAACTTCAAGTGGTATTTCACTACTACCTTCCTTATCTTTTCTAGGAATCAAAGCATAGCACATACGTTGATGTTTCATGCCTTCTAAAAACTTTCTTCCATCAACAAGAAAGATCCTAGCACTGTTGCATACCTTTTCACCTTGTTTTACCATAGGCTTCAATTTGTGGCGAACTCCATCCTTTGTAAGAGAGTATGTGTTTGCATGACCATCATGTACTACATGCCTGTCAAACTGCCACAGTCTTCCCAACAATAGATGGTAGACATCCATTGGAATAATATCGTAGAGAACTTCATCATGGTAACTCCCAATTTTGAACTTCACTAAACATTGTTCACTTACCAAGACCTTATGATCATCCTTCACCCAAGTGATCCTATAGGGCTGGGGATGTTTCTCCCTCTTGAGCTTTAGCTTAGAGACCATCTCTTCTGACACCAAGTTTTTAGTGCTACCACCATCAATGATCACATCACAATATTTATTCTCACATTTGCACCTAGTATGAAATAGACTCCTCCTTTGTCTCAGTTCAATCTCACCACTTAGTAGGACCCTTTCATTTACTAAAGTCTCTCCTCTTTCTGCATCCTCTGGATGTGATGACTATGCATCATCGTCAACATGAGCAACCCTAGCTTGGCCCTCAGCTCTCCTATCTGTCCTTCCTTGTCGTTGAGGGCACTCAAAGGAACAATGGCCTTGTTCATTGCAATGGAAACAAGTACCATGAAAACCTCCTCTTCTTGAACCTTTTCCATGTCCTCTACCTCTTCCTCTCTGATCTCCAAGGTTTTGATCACAGGAGTGGTTGAAATCCTCATTCCTTTGGTTCCTGCTAGTACCCACATCTTCATTTTTCCTTTGGGTCTCATTTTGACCTCTAGATGACCTATCACAACCCCTTCCTCCTTGACTGCGCCCTCTTTGTCTCCCTTCAAACTTTTTATTTAGTTTCTCTGTAACTCGTAGG
This sequence comes from Cupressus sempervirens, assembly GCA_028749045.1. Lineage (NCBI taxonomy): Eukaryota > Viridiplantae > Streptophyta > Pinopsida > Cupressales > Cupressaceae > Cupressus > Cupressus sempervirens. The sequence continues at coordinate 873,231,848 of CM053786.1, forward strand.
GCAAACTAGTATGCCTCTTCAATGCTGGTCATTCTTACCAGACTTAATTTCTCCTGGATGCTAGGTCGTAATCCATTGATATAATGAGCAACCTTCTACTTATTTTCTTTTGCATGCCCTACTCTAATCAGAAGTCAATAAAAATCCTCTGTATATTCTTGGACTGATTTTCCTACTTGCTTTAATCCATGCATCTTCTTAAACAAATCAAGCTCGTAGTCAATAGGAATAAACCGCTTCTTTAGTTTGTCCACCATGTGATCCCACCTTGTGATCTTCTCCTTTCCTCTTCTATTTCTTTCCAATTGAACCTTTTGCCACCAAATTTTGGCATGGCCTTTTAGTTTTGCCTTTGCAATCTTAACCCTATCTGGATCCCTGATATCCTCATACTCAAAGTACTCTTCTAGTTCATTGATCCAATCGATCAACTCATCTGGTTTTAGATTTCTTGAAAATACACCCACATCAATTGTAGGTCTTTTCCCAAACTTAGTAATTGCCCTAAAAATCCTCTCCTCTACCTAATTCAAAACTTCCCCTTCAACTTCCCCTTCTAGTCCAATTTCTTCTTCTTCATTGTCATTTTCACTTTCTTCACTTGTAGCAACATTTGTTCCTCTACGGAGCTCCTCTTGCAATGCTTGAACCTACCTTTGGCCTCTGGCTCTAACCTCCTCATAATTAATAGCTCTAGCCCTTCCACCAAACTCTCTTCATGGAGGCATATTCTTAGCTCAAACCCACAAGCACACAGTATTGGTGCAAGCTGCCTCACAGTCGGCGCTCTGTCTACACACTCAAGAAAACTTTCTCTGATACTACTTGATGGGGACACAACCCAAGCACAGAATGGACACAATAGGAAAGGGAAAATTTTATTAACTATGAAAATATGCTAGTACACTTAGTACGGAGAAACATACTCCAAAACATGCCCTATGGGCTTACAATAGCATAAATCTGGAAATAATTTCTTCTCCCACTCCCTTCTCTCAAAATCCACTCCGAACTGCCTTTTACAATGCCAGAAATGTCCTTAAATAGACCATAAAGGGTTAAGGAATAGGAATACATTCTAGAAAGTGCTAGTTGGCATCCACTACCAAAATGGAAGGCTCCAGAAGTCACTTTAGAAGTCAGTACAAAATTAGAAGAATCTAGAAATGGTAGCCGAACTTTCAAAAGGTATAACTTTTGAGCCATAGCTCCGATTGACGAACTATTTACATTTTTGGAAAGTTCTTAGAGCGCTCTATAGCCCTATGAACCAGATTTTCTCATCCACCATTTTTTGGCCTTGTACAAAGTCATTTAATGCCTCAAACCTGACTTTGAAGCATTCTTAGTAGGTCTCCAAAAACGTAAAAACTGTGATAACTTTCAAACCATGCAGCCTTTTGACCTGATTCTTTTTCTGGAATGTTCTAAATTACAATTTTAATCCTCCCTCAATTTTACACCTTGAGATTCACCATAATTATGGCTCAATTACATAGTCCTTTTTTTTTGACATTTACACTTATCCCAAGGTGCTCAAATACTCTAGCCCAAAACACTGATAGTGGAACTATGAGAGTTGGAACCTTTATTTGCTCCAAATGGGTATCCAAAAATGAAAACACATAAAATAGAAACTATGTCTAGGTACATTTTTTTTTTTGGGTGACACAGGATTGCCCTTATACCTCTGGATGCTCCTGTATCAATGCACATGATTGAGGATAAATCTTATCCATTTGATTTAAAAATCTCGTGGCATGTGTAGAATGTGAGTCAAACCCTTTACTTCAAGGTGTTGATGCTTTAGTTTTAACACACCATTCACTCACAATTCTCTCAAGGATTCATCCATTTTTAGAGTTCCAATATCTTGAATAACACACCAAAAATGTGAACAAATATCATTTATCAATAGTACCTTTGATGGAATTTGTAATTGAGCTCCAGTTGGATCTAGGATTTCTATGACAGTTGGACTTAGCTTGAAGTCTGGTGCCTTCCATTCCATGTCTTGAACTAAAATTTCTTACCTTTTCTTAGATTTTCTGCTAGTGGATGTCATTTTTCTCAATATGGTTTGAGAGAACACAAAAATCTTTAATAGTAATTCATTCAGATTGCTTGGATGCTCAGAAATTACTTTGCACAAATAGCTCTAAAGAATTTGTGGTGACAAATGACTTTGATTTCACACTTTTTTAAAATCAAAATTTTCCTTTCAATTACCATAAATGCTTGGTATGATGGTTCACTCAAATGATAGTCTATCTTCCACTTTTCTTGCATTAAGTGCTCAGCAGAGTCATCTATGACTTTGTGACCACATAATAATTTTATTAGCTCTTGACCTTGCTTAGTAGGGTCTGCAACCTAACTTCACTCAGTAATGACTGGCACCTCCTTGAATGCTTGGTGATCCCTTTGCATCTTAAATCCTGATATGGATCTTTCATTCTACTAACTAGAACTAATGTGAGATGTCTTCTTTAGAATCCGAGTTCATGTTCTCCTTGCAAGAGATCAAGTATAAATGCTTGAGTCACCCAATTCTTGATTGACATGATCATCATTGCTCAGACTTGCATTCTTAGAAGATTTTGGAATCTATTGCTATTTCATCTACTTTCTAATGTTATCAACCTTGGCTTTCTTTTCATCTTCAACTCTTCTAGTATTTATATAGTTCTTGGCAAGATGACCAAGTTCTGTGCAAATGAAACATCTTCTAGTAGTGTATGTTATCCTCATGTGATGTTTTACACAATTCATTCCAATGTGTTTGAATTCTCCACAGTAATGACATCTACACCAAGTGCTATAGTCCCAACCAAATACAGCTTTTATAATCTATTCTACTGGGTTTAATATCTTAGTTTTGTATTATGAAGATTTGTGCCCATGCTTCTTACATTTGTGACATTTGCCTTCAGATTTAGGTTTCTCTTTGTATTCATTAGCTCTATGACCATGCTAATTGCAATTGTAATATTTTCCATTGAATTTAGCTTTCCCATTGCTCCAACATTTGTTTGATTTATGGCCTATCTTATCATAGTGATTACAAGTAGGTCTTTGATTCTTTTGAGCTCCTTGCTTGGATGATTCAGCTTCTTTTGTACATCCAATTCCTACTTTTCCTTTTTGTTTTTAATGGATTTACTCATTCAATTGATCCATGTCTGCATGAGATCTCATCAACCTGTCATTGGTTTTCTTTTTAGTGTTTACGTCATTTAGCAATCTTTCATTTTTTGATCTTAGATTCATGATTTCTTCATTTGCATTGGTGAGCTGATTAATGAAGTCTTCTTGCTAAAGGGATAAGTGTTGAATTTTATCATTCTTTCCTTTTATCTCTTCTTTTATCTTGTTTTTCTCTTCCATGACTTTACACAATCTTAATGACTAAATTTCTTACTCTCTTCTCAGTTTTCTTACTTCTTCTTGAAGGTTACCATTTTTCTCTAATAGTTCTTTGATTGCTTTATTGGCTTCATCTAAATTGTTTGAATGGATGTCTTCAATTATTTATTCAATCTAGAGTTTTTCATTCATTTGCATTGCAAATATTTTCTCCTTTTTAGGGATTGAGAGAGTTGTTCCTTTTCTTTCTTGAGTTGTTCAATAGCTAGTTCCAAATATATCTTCTTATTATCAATAGCCTTTGCAAATTTGAATACCTCCATAACCTCTAATCTTTGCTCAAGATGTTAAGCTTCTTTCCTGAGAACCACATTTCTTCGATACCAAATGTTGGAAATATATGTGATAGGATAGGTTATTAAGAGGGGAGGGTTGAATCAGTAACCTATAAAACTTATTCATTTATTAGAAATTAATCCTTCAGATTTTATATTCTAATTTAATTGCATGCATGAAAAATTGAAAGCATCAAAACATTCACAACACTTTTGACACACAATATGGTGACCTAGAAACCTTCCAAATAGAAAGTAAAACTAGGGTGGAGATGATACCCACCAGCTTTAGTACTGTAGTGTAAAGTTGGCCTATTAAGGCTTACAATGATCACTTTTGATGATCTACCCTATTAGGAGTAATAAGGACTACTAGGACCACCTTACAAAAGGATTTACAAACATACAGTGAAGTATGCACTCAGTAAAGATGTTAGAAACAATAGTCCACCAATATAACGAGGAGGGGGGGTGTGAATTAGTAATATGAAAATTTAAACATTTAGCCTTTTAAACAATCTTGACCATTCAAATTAAACAATAATCATAATGAGATGCACATAAACAATTACACCAGATATGTTGACTTGGGAAACCCTTTATCAGAGGGAAAACTTCAGTGGGAATGATGTCCCCAAAATGATGTACTAATATGAATATTCCTTGTTAGAAGGTGGACCCTGTTAAGAGTCTATTACAACATTTAGCACAAAGATTCCTTGTTAGGAGACTTTGAATCCTTGTTAGGAGATACCAACCCTGTAAGGAGTTGTGGAAGGTAGTTGAACCCACTATCCAAATAGATTTAGAGTCAGATCAATGAACCCACTCGCTAATTGACCTCAATACTATTCCTTTCAAAATAATAGATGTGTAACAAACTTTCACTTCTTCCTCTATCTAGTACGTCAAACTCCTTCACCTTCAGATCATGCAATTAGATCTAGAACTCTAAACTCAGTAACAATAACCCTTAAGATCACTTACACACATAGGTAGGTTACTCTACTTTTGTACCATTTTGTTGCTAAGTAATTTCCAAGTCTTCTCATCTCTCTATTAATAAAACATGGAAAACATCTTTCCTTTATACGATGCTCAATAATAAATCCTTGAGTCGCCTTTCCACACATTAATTGAATGAAATACACATTTATTTAATGTTGTTAGCTCATAGTTATACACAAACTTTTACACGTGCGACTTCCATGCTTACACCTCTCTGGCATCATTAGTAGTTAGTACACTATCTCCAATTGACTGCACAACCCTTTACTATAATTATAATGAACTGTAGCAATCATACAATAGGAACTGCTTTCCTAATGCTCTATTTCCATATGGTTCTCTGTAGATCAATCATATCTTCCATACATTGTTACTGATGCAGGAGCATCCAGAGGTATAAGGGCAATCCTGTGTCACCCAAAAAAATGTACTTAGACTTAGTTTCTATTTCATGTGTTTTCATTTTTGGACACACATTTGGGTCAAATAAAGGTTCCAACTCTCACAATTCAACTATCAGTGTGCTAGAAAATCCTGAAAAAATAGGACCATGCAATTTGGCCATCATTTTGGTGACCTAGAAGGTGTGAATTGGCCATATGAATGTAATTGTGATTTACAGCATTCCAGAAAAAGAATCAGGTCAAAAGGCCCCACGGTTTGAAAGTTATTGCAGTTTTTCGAGTTTTGGAGACCTCCTAAGAATGCTTCAAAGTTAGGTTATGCCCCACGGTTCAAAAGTTATGCCTCCCGGAAGTTCAGTTACCATTTTTAGATTCTTCTAGATTTGCACCGACTTCTAACGTAGCTTCTGGAACCTTCTATTTGGTCGGTGGATGCCTACTAGCACTTTCTAGAATGTACTCCTAGTCCTTAACCCTTCGGGGTCTATTTAAGGAGATTTTCGGCATTGTAAAAGGCAGTTCGGAGTGGATTTTGAGAGGAGGTACTGAAAGGAGAAATTATCTCCAGATTTATGCTATTGTAAGCCCTTAGGGCATGTTTTGAAGTTTATTTTCCTGTACTGTTGTACTAGCTTATTTTCTCAGTTAATATAATTTTCCCTTTTCTGTTGTGTTCATTTTGTCTTGGGTTGTGTCTCCATCAATTACATTAGGTTTTGTGCATTTTCCCTTGTAAAAAATACACACTGTAGTATGCATTGGTAATTGCACATCATTAGATAAGTAATATAATTTTCTCAATACAAAAATCATAGTCTCCTTCTTTGTCAGTCTTTTAAAAGATTATTACTATGTTGTCATCAATGAAAAATACATTTATAAATACATCATATCAATGTTCTACAATTCTCCCCATAGCATCAACATTCATGCTAACAATCTCCCCCTTTGGGATTGATGGCAACATAGATGTAAAACATCTAAGTTCCAAAATTCTATCATGTTATGCTTTCTTTTCAATTGAACATTTCTCATGTCACTTTCTCCCCCATTGACATCAATGTCAAAGATAATACACAAATGGTTCAGTTTCTTGAACATACGATAATTAATCAGCATGACCACAAGCCTGTCTATTGCTTTACAACTTTTGTAAATAAATCCATAAACAACTCAAGTGTCTAAAGACATTGTTGCATACCAATTACAAATTATCAAGAGTAATTTGTTGACTCTGTTCATCATAGATACTCCCCCATTGAGGAAGCATCATCATTTAGTCCAGTCTAACAATGGTGCTATGTACCCTGGACTAATGCACTTTTGAATCTTCTATTTAGAAGTAGGCTAGGGTATGACCCCAAGCATACCTCTTAGGTACTCAAATGTCTCCTTTGGTAAGGCCTTTTTGAAAATGTTTGCAATCTATTCTTCAGTATTAATATATTCTAGTCTGATTTCTTTCTCTCAAACTTTCTCTCTCAACACATGATACTTTATAGAGATGTGCTTAGTCTTAGAATGCAAAACAAGATTCTTAGACATGATTATTGTACGTGTGTTATCACAATAAATAATAATAGGTTCTTTGAATGCAATTCCAATGTCCTTCATCATCTACTTAATCCGTATAACTTGATTACAATTGTTTACTGCTACAACATATTTTGCCTCTGTAGTACTTTGTGAAGTGCAATCTTGTTTCTTATTGAGCCAAGAAACTAGCCTTCCATCAAGAAATAATGCTCCTCCACTGGTTATTTTTCTATCATCCAAATCTCTAGCCCAATCAACATCAGTATAAATGAAAAAGGTAAAATCATTACTTTTGTCATACCAAATGCCATAATCATATGTCCCTTTCAGATATTTGAATATCATTTTTACAGCTATATAGTGATATTCTTTAGGATCAATCTAAAATCTTGCCACAATTCCAATCACATTAGCTATATCTAATCTACTATGAGTCAGATACTGCAATCCTCCAATCATAGATCTATACTTCTTTTGTTCAATAGTAGGTGTCTCATCCTTGCTTGATAACTTGTGACTAGTTACCAGGAGTTGCAACAGGTTTAGAATTTTCTAGTCCAAATTTTTTTAGAAAATCTTTCAAATACCTAGTCTAAGAAATAAAGATACCTTCTTTGTTTTGAACAATTTGCAATCCTAGGAAAAATTTCATTTCTCCTATAATGCTCATCTCAAATTCATTCTTCGTATCTTTTGAGAATTTGTTATTGGCTTCTTCATTTGCTCCAAAAATGATATCATCAATAAAAATCATAAAATACCTTTCTCCATAAAATCCTCTCATTCTTGCAAGACCACTCAAATCTATATGAACCAATTCCAACTTTTGTGTAGTGCCAAACTACTTGCTAGGAAATGAAACTTTCTTTTGCTTAGCCAAGATACATTCCTTACAAATAATATCAATGGCTTAGTGATCTTAGGTAAATCTCTCATAGCAAGTGTATTACTGGCTTTCACAATCTTATCAAAGTTTATGTGACAAAATATTTTGTGCCATAACCAACCATTGCCAACTTTAGCTACTAAATATGTTATTTTAGTGGTGTTCAACTGAAATAGATTACCTTTGGTTCTTGTGCTAGTACCTAGAATTTTTTTCTTTCTTGTCCTTGATGAGGCATGTGTCATTACCAAACTGTAATTGGTAACCTTTGTCCATAAGTTGTCCAACACTTTACAAGTTATGTTTCAGTCCGTCAACAAAATAAACATCATCAGTATTTGTTTTACCATCAAGTGAGATAGATCCAATTCCTATAATGTGACAAGCTGCATTGTTCCCTACTCTGACAATTCCTCCATCATGGCTTTTGAATTTAACAAATTTTTTCATATCAACAGTCATGTGATGTGAACAACCACTATCAATGATCCAATCCTTCCTTTCAACTTTTGAAATTGATGTGCTTTCTTTGTTGATCTCTTTTCCAAGATCATCCTCCTTTATAGCTATGAATCCTACTTCATCTTCACTTTTTTTATATCAGATTCTTCTTCTTCTTCTTCTTTATTAGCAAGTAAATAATTTCTAGGTCTTTTAGATTTGAATTTTCTCTTATACTTCCATTCTATTTTAGGACACTTAGATGCATAATGACCATATTCATTACATGTCCAACATTTAAATATATTCATACCATCTTTTTCTCTTTCCACAAGAAGAGTCACTCCTTCTTGGATCTTTTCCTCAATAGACTAGCTACTGCTAGCAATGTCTCCTTGCACTTTTATGTTCCTTGCTAGACCAGGTTTAATGTTTAATGTACTAAATGTTGTCTCAACTTTTGCTAATTCTCCATATTGGTTCAAATCAAATTCTTTAGCTTCTAATCTACTAAGCAGTATTTCTTTGGTGAAATTAGTAGTACAAGGTAACATTACCCGAATCATATGTGTTATTATCTTGAAACGTGGTGTCAAACTTTTCAAGATCTTCCATAATACTTCATCATCAGACTTCTTTCCCCCAAGAGATGAGATTCCTACAACAATCTTAGATATTCTACTAATAGAGCTTCTTATAGATTCATCTTACATCATTCTAGCATCTTGGAATGTAAAATGTAGATTTTGCAATCTAAATCTTTTTGTATGTGTATCACCCTCATAAGATGTTTTGAGTTATTTTACCTGGCTATATTCACTTTAAGGTAGAGCTAACAATATTGCTTCTCTTGCACTTATGTTGCACATAAATACTTCTCTTTGTTCCTTGGTATAGCTTTCAAGATTATCTTCTTCCACAATGTTTTTAGGTGCCTTGGTTACAAGCCAATATCCTAGACCCATGCACAAAAGATGAATCTTCATTTTATCCTTCCAACTATCATAATTTGTACTATCAAATCTTTGACTTCCCTTTTTGAACATGTTCACCATGGATCTCCCAAAGTTGTTAAACTTTTTCTTCAAGGACCTGAAGCTCTGATACCAATTGCTAGAAACAATAGTCCACCAATATAACTAAGAGGGGGGCTGAATCGGTTATATGACAATTTAAACATTTAGCCTTTTAAAAAATCTTGACCATTCAAAGTAAACAAAAACCATAAAGAGATGCACATGAAAAATTACACTAGATATGTTGACAAGGGAATCCTTGATCAGAGGGAAAACCTCAATGGGAATGATGCCCAGAAAATGATGTATTAATATGAATATTCCTTGTTAGAGGATGGAACCTGTTAGGAGGCTATTACAACATTTAGTACAAAGATTCTATGTTAGGAGACTTTGAATCCCTTTTAGGTGATTCCAACCCTATTAGGAGTTGTGGAAGGCAGTTGAACCCACTATCCAAATAACTTCAGGATCAAATCAACGAACCTACTGTCCAATTGATCTTGATACTATTCCTTTCAGAAAAATAGATGTGTAACAAACTTTCACTTCTTCCTCTATCTAGTACATCAAACTCCTTCGACTTCAGATCATGCAATTAGATCTAGAACTCTGAACTCAGTAACAATAACCCTTAAGGTCACTTACACGCATAGGTAGGTTACTCTACTTTCATATCATTTTTTTTCTTAGTAATTCACAAGTCTTCTCATCTCTCTATTAATAAAACATAGAAAACATCTTTCCTTTATACCATGCTCAATAATAAATCCTTGAGTTAGCTTTTCACACATTAATTAAATGAAATGCACATTTAATTAATGTTGTTGGCTCACATTTATATGTGCAAACTTTCACACACGTGACTTTCATACCTGCGCACTCTCTGACATCATCAACAGTTAGTACACTATCTCTACTTGACTACACAACCCTTCACTATAATTGTAATGAATTGTATCAATCATACAATAGGAATTGTTTTCCTAATACTCTATTTCCATACAGTTCTATGTAGATCAACCATAAATTTCGTACCTTGTTACATTAGGTTCTCCACACTTGCTCTTGTAACAAATATACACAATAGTATGTGTTGGTAACTACGCATCATTAGATAAGTAATATAATGGTCTCAATACAAAAATCATAGTTTGCTACTCTTTCCATCTTTTACAAGCTTATTACTATGTTGTGATCAATGACAAACACAATTATAAATGCATTATATCAGTGTTTTGTAATGCTCCCCATAGCATCAACATTCATGCTAACAAAATAGATTTACAAAAGACTATTAAGTCTACGTTGTGAAAGGATTTAACTGATCCACCTATTAGGATGAAATAGTGGCTGATCTCTGATCTACAACTTGGTTTTTTGAATTTGATTCCTTTGAGTGTAACGATCGCATTGCTATGATAGATAAATCTTTACTGCTCCTTATACTACTGTAGCCTTTGTACTTTACACTTTTGTTCTTCTCTTCTTGTTACATTACTTTCATATCATATATTGGACATCATACAATACATTACATATATACCAATCTAAATTACATTTCAACAAAGTTGGCTACAATACAAGTTTACACAAAATACACAAACTTGCCCCAGCTGCAGGAACTCGAGTTCTAAAGACTAGCTTGGTGAGGTTCTGATACTCAACATCATCATGCATTTGGTAGATGTAGAAGCCTAATCCATGCTGCTCACTTCTAAGTAGTTTGAACTCGGTCTAGACTAGTTACTCTGTAAATACTGTAAAAATCAACATATAAACTGAATCACTTGATTCATACTACATAGCTTGGTCAATTCTATCATAATGAGCTCGATATAGATTGAATCACTTGCTTAACACTAAGTGGCTTGATCAATACTAGATTCACATCACCGTAACTATGAACTCAGTAAGCACCACACAACTCAGTTTGTACTAAGGTACTCAACATACACTAAGATGCTCAGTTTCAACTATTGATCACCAACTTGGTAGAAACTACTTGACACACACTGAATACTATTCCTTGAACTCGATAGCAATTGTAAAACTTGGTAAAGCCTGAAATGCTTGGTTAACACTATTAACTATACAATAAGCTCGGTAGATACTATCTATCTGAATAAGTGTATGTCACTAACAACAAACATGACTGTAAAGTCAATAAGTTATGCCCTCACATCAGTGTTCTAATCTTGCATATCCATTTTCTGATCCTCTAGTTGAATCTTTATTTTCTCATCCTTACCATGTTAATCTCTAACATCTTTATCTTGTTGACTAGAAATACTATTGTTCTCTTTGATATCCATTATCATCTATATTGATTCTTTCATAATGTTTCCAATTTGATTCAAATTGCCAATATCAATAGTGATCTAGTCTTTGAATGGGTCTTCTCCTTCCACATCAAGTTTTACTGGTACATCACCAATATAAACATTTGGTTACTCAATTGTTCTCACAAACTATTCTACTTCCTTGTCTTTTGTTCTTACAATTTTAGGCTTATTAATTGTTATTCATGTTTATTTCTTCTTTGATTTCATGGAAATGGGATCACTAATAATTTCATGAGCCGCATTGTCTATTTCTTCTTAGATCTTTTCATATTGACCTGCCATGATCTCAACAGTCCTCAATTTATTCTCAATAATAGCTTCATGTTCTCAAGAATATTGTTCAAATCCTCATAACTAATCAATTTTTTACATATCTTGCTAGCAATATCTTCTCTCAATTCATTGTCCTCATCAATTTATTTTAATCTTCTTTCGTCTAATTTGTTGAATGGGTAATTTGGTATGCTTCCCTTAAGCTCAACAACATTCCTCTTGAACTTTAAATGATATTTTACTACTGCATTATCTAATAGTTTTTGACCATTTTCATTTTGTCTTTAAAAAACTTTCTCACTTGATCCAAACTACCATCATGATCAATTCTTTCTAAAATCTTCATAAGCTTAGGCTTGCATTTCTTTCTTTTTGTAACTAAGTCTAATAGATTCTCCTCAACTTGTTGTTCATCTTTATTTTCTACAACCTATTCTTCTTTCTTATCTTCTTTATCACTTCCTTACCCTTCTTGCATTTTCTCTAAATAGTAAGTTTTAGTTTCTTGAAGACTGGCCCATGTGCATTGATGTTTTGTCTAGGGATCTCCTCTTCTCTTCAACCTCAGCCTTAATTGTCTTTCCAATATCCTTCTTTAGTTTATCTTCATTATTTACTATAGGTAAGGTCTTAGATGATCTTCTAGGAATAATAATTTGTGGAATAACTTGTACCTTTATGATTTCTATATCTTCCTCAACCTTTTTGCCATTATCCTTAGCTTCTACTGTCGCATCTTCTTAGATGTGTCCTTGTGGAGCTTGACTAATAGAGGCTTCAAGTACAACCTTATCTTGTAATTCACTTACTCTTCTCTTGGTTTATTTCCATTCTTCCTTTGTCATACCTTTCTCCTTTACCATTTCCTCTACTATTTTAGCTACTTTTCTATTTCTTGTTCCACTATATAGTTATTCCCTCACTTCAATTGATTTCTCTTGATATGTTCCCCATATAAGATATTTAGTATCCTTCTTGGACTCTAAAATTTTCTTGCCATAACCTTTCAACATCTCCTCACTGACTTCATAGCCCATTGGGTGAATAAATATCTCTATAGGTTCTGCTATCTCCATACAAGTGTAATATGTTTCTACCATAAAGTATATAGTGCCTTGATATTTCTCTACCATAGACCTAGGAATCCTGAATCTTTGTTTCATCTCCATTTGGAAAGATTTGGTCATCCCAAATATATTTTCTATAATTATAGATTGTGGTTGTGCATTTTGATCTCTAGTAATCAAGTCCATTGCACATCTTCCAGTTGTCCACTCAATATGGGGCATGTTGGAAAATCTATTGAGTACTTGAAATAAAAGGTAAACAACTAAGGATCCAAATTTGAAGGGTGTGTATTTGTATTGCTTGTTCCTTTTGGTGTTTTCACGTAGCTTTTGTCTCAATATCTCATAAACATTTGGGTATGTGCAGGATCATGAGGGGCCAAACTATGGCCTTAAGTGAAAATGGAAAATTAACACATTAGTGCTAGTAACCTTGATGTGAAATTTTGAACTAGTTATGAACCTTATATTATAAATTTATTAAAAGAAAGGTGTAGGAAATTGCATGTGGTTTTTAAATTAATAGCCTCTTTCTAGATAAATTAATTTGATTGGTCAAATTTTTTCATTTCAATACAATAGTACACAAATTTACAAAAAAATAAGTAAGTGTACACCTGACCACTTTTATCACAATCAAATGATAATATTTTTTAATAAGATTATTGATATAAGAATAAGACTCATGCCATGGTGTAATGCATGTTTTTTGGAAGTTTTATTCTAAGTAAACAATTAATTATGAATTTTTTGCTACAATATTTTTTAGAATAAAAAGTCTCCCCTGTCTAACCACCTAAACTCATTAAATAAAACTAAAAAGTTGAAATTTATTTATTTTTCCCTCATTGTAGGGAAAGTGTAGAATGTGACACATCTTTTGGATTTTAAAAAAATTATAATATTGGAATGTTATAGCTTTTTTTAATTAGTATGTCAATAAACATTTTATACAACTCCATTATAAAATAAGTGATAATTACTTACTAGACTCATAATTTGACAACAACTATATCAATGGAAAGCTATGAACATCCTTAACAAACCCTTTTTTATTTCACCAAATTCGGATGCAAAATAGTTTTTTGGATATAACCATTTTTTGGCCCCTCATGATCCTGCACATACCCATTTACTTTCTCTTTATCAACTTCCATCTTATAGGCTACATGAATAAAGCTTGATGAAACATATTTTTGTTTGGAACTATAGCTCATCTTATATCTCATGATTTTACTAGTCAACCTAACATCATCTTGTCTAATGTTGTCTAATTTTATGCCTTTCTTATCCCAAACTACTCCTATATTTTTCTCAACTTCTTTCCAAATGTGTTTCTATGTTGTAGACAATTCCCTCATTACAAAATCATATTCCCTTATGGATTATATTATTGGTAATCATGGTTGGTTGGTCTCCCATCCACATCATGTTGTCATGTATTCTACTCAATATGCTTCTTGTCCATTCAAGTTGGTCAAATTCCTCATAAAACACGTAGTGCATAATGTTGCATTATCTAAAGTGTTCAAGCCATTTCTTAATAGTTTTGTTGTTGTAAACCTTATCCAATTCATCAAATATATCATTGTCTCCTATCGGCTCAAATTTACAATGAATATATTCTCTTATGTCTTCAACATGTAGGACATGTTCCAAAACTTGAGAGAATGCTCCCATAGGATCATCTCCCATAGATATAAAAAACTTCTTTTTGAATTGGTAATAGGTTCTTTCTCTCACATTGCATATAATTGGGGTTTCCATAATCTCAAATACCTTCTAATAACTTGAATTGAATTCCAATCTCATGTAATTATAAAATACCGCTTTAATACAATCTCTTGTAATTCTATAATCTATATATTTTTAAAACATTTTAATTTTTTTTTAAATTAATTTTAAACAAAATAGTTTATTATTACTTTTTATTAAATTATTTCCACCATTTTCATCGGGTACACATGGATAACTTTTAGCAATTGCACGATGCCTTTGGCAAGTCCAACGTTGCTAAAGGGCAATCACATGCTTTCATTGGCATGCCAATTGAGGGGGGTAAAGCCCCCTCCCACAATATATTTAAAAAAATAAATAAATTATAATTTATATATTTTAAAATATATAAATCATATTTATTAAACTCTATTTGCTTTTATAGTTTTCTCCAAAATAGTTTGATTGAGAATTAATTTCTAGCAATTATATATATATATATATATTTTTTCAAATAGATTTTTTTGACTAATTTTTTTTTAACATAGAGATAAATATAATAATTGTAGAGAATATAAGGTAATTTCATTATTTTAAATGACCCCAACCTTATTTGGTCTTGTTTTCCACATGATGAGCTTTGTATTGTACAATCTCCTTTAATTAACTTAGGGTTTTAAATATATTTAACGAGGCATAGTTTCTCTATATTTCTAAACGAGGGTTTATCAAATTTGATAAACTCATCAAGGGTTTATGTAGAACCATGCAACTAAATTTATTCTCTCAAATTTTCAAGTTAATACAAATCTGAAAATTTCTCTCTCAAAATATTACACAATTCCATTCATGGTTTCACAAATTAGTTCAACCAGTCTAGCAGACACAAGGCCAACAATCTTTTAAAAGAGAAATTTATAACGATTCTCAAATCTTACCTCCAATCCACTAACTAAAATTTGAAAATTATAAAACTATTTATGTGATCCCAAACACTCCTATAATTATTATTTTTTCCTTAACTTCACTAGAATGCTCTCCCCAAAACTTGGTTATACTAAAATGACCACAAAGGCTCTAATAAAGAAAACCTTTTTTTACTAAGGTTTCTAATTTTCTAATTATAAAATAAAGAAACCTAGCTTAAAATAATATAATAAATATTTTACTTAACTAATTTCTCTTTTATTGATTTTTTAATATTTCACTTTATCTTCCTATGCATTTTTTACTTGCATAACTATTACTTTAATCTATAATTAATATTTATAGCATGTTCCCTGGATCCAACAACTGTATTACGAGACCCTCCCTTTTAGATGTCAAATTTTCTATGAATATGGTCACTTGCTCCACAAATGTCCTAGATTCAAGCCTACTACTTTGGATGCATCCGGACCTCTTATGGGAGACAACGAGAAAGTTCCTGCATCTACTAGAGCTATGGATAATGAGGGCTTCACTCAGGTTAAAACTCAGAACAAAGGCTAGGGTAAGAAGAGAACCTGGCAGGAGAGACACAATGATGGTACTTTTAACATATTTGATGTTCTTGAAGACCTTGTACAAGAGGAAGGTATTCTGGTTGAGCTTTCTTCTGGGGATAAGGGTTTGCATGAAGTTTAGGAAGATGAGGCAAAGGGGGAGCATCAGTTACTATTGCTAGAGGATCCTCAGAGTGTACAAATTGATATGGATCTACCTCCTTAGGTTCAGGATACTAGGGAGCCCCAGGGATCACAGGTTCTAATGAGTTTAATTGTGGTGGTTCCAGATCCCCCTGTTCCTAAGGAGGCTGCAGAGTTGGCCAAGGATGGCAAAGCCCATCCTACTTTAGGGTTACAGTAGAAATCCTTCAAAAAGGGGTCTCTAGAGAAACCATCTAGGAGTTGTAGAAAGACTGATCAAGAGCGGGTCAAGATTATGAGGGATACTTTGGTTGAGTCTGGGTTTGTGAAACCCATTGATTCCCATTTCACCCACCCCCATAAACAGTTGTTTTATCATGGAATGTACGGGGGTTGAACATCATCCCTAGACAAAAGGCTATTTGTAGATTAATTGATTCTCAGTTACCTTATGTGGTTTTTATTTAGGAAACTAAGCTTTCAGTGGATGGTTGCTTCACATATTTGGCCCCAAGGAAATTGGTAGGGGGTGGGAGCTCGAAATAGTTCAGGTGGGGTTGCTTTCTTCTAGAACCCAAGAAAACTTCTTCCCTTATGGTGGATTTCTAGTTGATCCTCTATCTCTTTGATTACATCATGTCTAGCAACTAGGGAAAGGTTCCTTCTATCTAATATTTATGCTCCTACGGATATTTTAGGAAATTCAAGTCTGTGGGCTCATATTAGCTACATTCGAGCCATGGACCCATTTCTTCCATGGATCTTGGCTTGTGATTTTAATTCGTTCACTAGCTTAGATGAAAAATAGGGAGGAGTTGCTAGGTTGGACCCCTCTGCAAATCTTTTTAGAGATATGATTGACTCTTTGCATCTCATTGATGTGAAGCCAACTAATGGTGTCTTTACATGGAATAATAGGAGGTGTGGTGTTGAGGCTATCTCATAAAAGGCTTGATAGATTTTTGGTTTCCTATTATTGGATGAATAGCAGGTTGATCACTAATTCAGAAATTCTTGATTGGAGAGGCTTTGATCATTGGCCTATCAAGCTCTCAGTTACTACTTATGGAGTCACCAAGAACCCTCCTTTTAAATTTCAGTTAATGTGGTTACGAGATCAATCTTTGCAGGATCTTATGATGGATTGGTGGTATGAGGGGATGCCTACCCATGGGATGACAATGTTTACTTTCTGTAAGAGGCTTCAACATGTTAAGTACAAGCTTAAGAAGTGGAATAAACAATGTTTTGGGAACCTACAGGCTCAAAGGATAGCTGCTCAGGCCAAGTTAGATAGCATCACTTGGTTGATTCAGGATCAAGGGAGGACCTTCGATCTAAGTGAAGTAGAGTCTGTGGCTCTTAAAGGATTAGAAGAGTGGGAGCTTCAAGGGGAGATCTTTTGGAAGCAAAAATCTCGTATTGACTGGCTTCAGGAGGGGGACAAGAACACTACATTCTTTCATAACTCAGTCAAAGCTTAAACACAGGGGAATTCTTTATCCTCCTTGATCTCACTTAAAGGGATTCATCTTTCTTCCAATGTTGATATTTCTAGGGCTGCAGCCAACTATTTTTCAAATCTCTTTTCTAAGGAGGATCTTGATGCTAGGGATGAGGAGAGGGCAATCTTGGATGGTATTCCTCACCTGGTCTCTGCATAGATGAATGAGGCCCTCTTATATCCTATTTTTCTATCTGCAATAGAAAAAGTGGTGTTTAACATGAAAAAAGGTAAGGCTCCAGGCCCTGATGGATTTCCAATTGTGTTCTTTTAGGAATTCTAGGAAATTATTAAGTTAGATCTCCTTAGGTGGTTCAAGAGTCTCATAGGAATAAGCAAATGCTCAAGTCCATGAATTCTACTTTTTTGGTTCTTATACCTAAGCAAGAGGGGGCTAATCAGTTGGCTCATTTTAGACCTATTGCACATTGTAATGTTGTCTATAAGATCATCACCAAGCTGATTGTGGAGAGACTTAAGCTGCTCCTCAGCACTCTGATCTCCCCAGAGCAGGGGGGTTTTGTTGAAGGAAGAAATTTTTTGGATGGTGTTGTGGTTGCAATGGAATCTATTCATTCTTTGGCTAATTCGAAGGAGAGGGCTATGTTCATAAAGCTTGGCATGGCTAAAGCTTATGATCGAGTGAGCTAGGAATTCTTACAGAATGTTCTCTTGACGTTTGGCTTTGCTAAAGAATGGGTTAATTGAATTCTAAGTTGTGTGACCTCCTCTTCCTTTTCTGTCATTATAAATGGGGAACCATCAGGTTTGTTTAGTTCTTCTCGAGGACTTCAACAAGGGGATCCTTTATCTCCTTATTTTTTCATTATCATGGTAGAGGGTCTTGGAAGATTTATCAAATCTTAAGTGGGGCGGGGCCTTATCCAAGGTTGGTGTTGGAATTACTCTCTCCCTTCCTATTCTTACCTTCAATTTGTGGATGATACTACATTGATTGGCATGGCCAGAGTTAGTGAAGCTATAAATTTCAAGAGAGCCCTAGACATTTATCTGAAGGCTTCAGGTTAGTGTATTAATGACGAAAAATCTTCCATCTTCTTCTTCAATACCCCCCAACCTATTCAAAAAAGGATTGCTAGGATTTTTAGATTTTAGATTGGTGCTCTTCCCCTATTATACCTTTGAGTCCCCTTGGTTTTGGGATCTTAGTATAGCATGTATTGGGAGGGGATTTTGGATAAATTCTGGAGTAAAGTCATCCATTGGACTTATAGGTGGCTCTCTTCTGCTAGCAAAGTGATTCTTCTTAAGACTATGGTGCAGTCTCTACCTATTTATAGGTGTTGTGTGCAACTCCCCCCTTCCACCTTTGTTAGGTATTTTGCTGCTCTTTCTTAGCATTTCCTTTGATTTGGTACCCTTCTTTCATCGAAGTGGAGTTTAGTTAAGTGGGAGTGTGCTTGTAGGCCAAACCATGCTAGGGGCCTCAGTCTTAGATCCATGGTACTTTTTGTCACAGCTCTAGCTGCTAAGCTGTATTGGAGGTGGTGCAACAATTAGCACTCAGATTGGGTCAAGATTCTTACAAGTATTTTCTTGGTGAGGATAGTTTAGATGTGTCGCACCTTGCTTTATTGGGTAAAGGGTCTTGTGTCTGGAACAAACTTAAGAAGGGCGCTTAGCTGATTAAAGAAGGCCTCTTTTGGATTTGTAATGGAGGCTCATATGCTCTATTTTGGTAGGATTCTTGGGATGGCCATCTGCCCATGATCTCTTGCTTTTCCCATCTTCAACCTCTCTGCCACATTTTCACTAATGCTGGCTGGTTTAAGGTGGAGCATTTTAAGACTATCAAGCATTTGGGATAGGTGGAGGTGACTTGTTGGAAGGATTCTCAAGAGTGGCCTTTCGGTGGCTTTGATGAGGATAAAACTCTTCTTTCTCATGTGTTGGAGGATAGGTTTTTTTAGTTCTCTTAAGTGGAGGGATGTTCTAGCTTAGGATCCTAGTCCAAAAGGCAAATTCTTTGTGGCTCAAGGCTATGTTGTGCTAGACAAGAAACTACATGGAACAGCTGAAGTGCACTGGTGGAAGAAGGTTTGGAATAACTTTTCTTGGCCCAAATGTAATTTCTTCATATAGTTGTTGGCCCAGAAGAAATGTCTTACATGGGAGAATCTCTGCAAAGGAGGCTTTCAATGATCTTCTATTTGTTTTCTATGTTTACATAATAAGGAGTATATCTCTCACTTATTTTTTCTCTGCCCCTTTTCAAAGGATATTTGGCATCAATGGTGGGAAGCTTGGAATCATGGTTGTATTCATGCAACTTCTCTCATTGACTTTTGGGTAAGTTTGGGCAGACCTCCAGTGAAGACTTCTTTCTTGCAGTGTGCCTGGATGGTTGGGACAATTTTTATTCTCTAGAACCTTTGGTTGGAGAGGAATTGCAGGATTTTTTGTGACTCTAAGTTCATGGATAGCCTATAGTTGTGGAGGAAGATCCTTAGTAGGCTGTAGGAGACTATTTTTGCTAAGTGTGACATGTCTGAAAGTATAGATCTTGGGGAACAAAATATTGTGAGGAATTTGAAACTGGATGGCAATAATCAGGGTGCACTCTTGGAAAATGACTGTGCCATGGCAAGCAACAAGTTTGTAGGGATGGGCGATGGACCCCTCCCCCAGCTAGGATCCTGAAGATTAATACTGATGGGTCTTCTTGGGGAAATCCTGGTCATGCTAGTATTGGAGCTTTAGGTAGAGGTAATGATGGTGGTGAGGTTTTTATGATGTTTATTTATAAGGGTCAACATTCTAATAATCTGATGGAGGCCCTTGCTATCAAGATTGTTGCGGAGAGAGGTTGCTCTTTAGGCTGGAAAAAGATCATATGTGAGTTTGACTCGCAGATTGTTGTTGATATGTTGAATAACCAGAGCTTGAAGAATGTTAATTGGCGATTAGCCTCTTTGGCCAGACAAATACTGAGTTTATGTAGTTCCTTGTACTCTGTCTCCTTTTGTCATATCCCTCGCGAATGGAACAGAGTTGCAGATTGTTTGGCGAAGTGGGCTTCAGAGAACATGGATAGTTGGGATATTAATGGAAGGGATGAGTTACCTTGGGAATACTGTAAGATTGTTGATCAACTGATATTGGAAGATAGGAATAAATAGTGTTGTTGTGGGCCTCTAGCCTTTGCTTTGTAATCTGGATTTGAGTGAATAAATTTTTACCCCTTTTTTCAAAAAATAAAATAAAAATTATAGCATGCTTATTATATACAACTAATAATTAATCTTCATTAAATCAGTTAAGCATTAAATTCTAATTATCTTTATTATTAAATTAGTTTCCAAACTCTCTCAATTAGACTTTTAAATTAAGTCTCTAAATTAAATAAATATATTTGATTAGTTCTTGATTAATTAAATACTCTTGTATGTTAATATTTTCTTATTTCAATAAATATAATTATCTCATTAGTCAATTAAGCTTATTTTAATTTCTTAAAATATGCAACTCATAATTAATTTTCATTAAATTAATTATGTAGTAAATTAACTTTATTATTTAACTAAGTTCCCTAACTCTATTAATTAGGCTTTTAAATTAAGCCTCCAAATTAAATAAATATATTAAATTAATTCCCAATTAATTAAATACTCTTTTATTTTATTATTTATTCATTTAAATAAATATAATTATTTTATTAGTTAGTTACACTTATTTTATTTTCTTAATTGATTTAAATATCACATACCACAATAAAATACATGACATACAAACAACAAGAAAAATGACAAAATACAAAACATAAAACACACTAAAGGGATAAGCTCACTAATTAACATCACCTTAAAATTTAGATGCATAGTCAGTTAGATACTTATCTTCATCAAGATAATATTAGGATTAGGTTGGGATTTAGACTTGAACATTGTATCCCCTCTCTTACCATTGATATATTGTTATATGACATACTCCTCCAGTAATTTAGGAAAGTTGATCAATGTCTAGTATCCCTAAACCTATATCAAGATCAACATGTACAATATATATCTATATATAAAAGACAATGACTAGGAGTGGTACATTGTGTAGATCTTGAGTTATAGGTGACTATGACTCTCTTCCTCAACCACATTAGCTATGCCAAATAGAAATGTAAAATGGACACACACCATATGCATTCAAGTATTGGGTAACTACAACTAGAAAAACACAAATATTAATAACATAATATCCTAACCTCTGAATCACGTCATTATGTAAGAGCATCTTGGGTATAAGGATGATCTTGCATCACCAAAAAAAAAATTCTATTTTATCTTTTGAATTAAGGGTTGTTTTAGTGTAGAGTTGTTATTTGTGGAAACTTACTATTTTTAGTAAGTTAGCCATGTGAGCTTAGAATGTTTTGATTTCATAGTTGTAGGTTCATCTTAGATATATCAGTCTTCTAGTTGAGTTTCATTGCAATATCATTTCTATTGGTGAAGTTATTGAGAGTTTTTGAGGCAAAATATTTGAACTCAATTTTGAAGGCCTTAGAGGCTCCAAAACAAGGTTGAACCATGAATGACAACACTTACACAATCAAGATGTTGTAGTCTAGGACATATCATGGTTATAATAATCAATCAAAGCTACAATTAAAACATTATGGTCTCCAGAAGTTGGATTTCTTGAAATTATAAAAATAAAATTATTTGGGTTGACTCTAATGTAATAAAATATAAAAATAAAATAATTTAGTGCTATTCAACCTCAAGGGTTAGGATTAAATTTCTAGAACCTTCTTAGGCAATGGAAGTTTGCTTATTAAAGAAGACTTGTATGGTTGTTTAAGATAGTTTTGTGTGGTTGTTGGTGGCTTTGATTTATAGAATATTGTAAGGAAAATACCCATGTGGCTTCACATGTGGTATTTCTAAAATTTATAATTTTGTACTTTCAAAGATAATAATAAGCCTATCTTTAGTTCTTGAAAATTATTATTGTTTCTCTATTATTGTTTTCTGTTTGTGGTATTAAAGGGAGAAACCTTCATCAAGTGGTATAAGAGAAACCCTTCATCAAGTAGTATCAAAGAAGGAAGTCTTGAGTGTGTAAATAGATCACCAACTATGAGGTAATTTGCACTAGGACTATGGTTGCAGGTTTGAATGATAACTGTGAAAATGCCTCTATGAAGGAAACATGATAGAAGGGTCAAGGTGTAAGAATTGAGGGTTTTAGAGCCCTCTAGAGACAAATGAAAGAATTACAAGAGGAGATTCATAGATAAATGAATATTATGGTAAGAGATGGAAGTAAGGATGAATTCAAAGAAGAATGACATTTTGAATAGGAAGGAGCAAAGAAGCTACAAACCTTGATGAAGAAATATTTTTTATGGCCATGTCCAAGATTGGGAAATGACCCAAGATTGAAGTCCCCATATTTTTTGGAAATTTTAATCCAAAGGAACTAATTGAATAGATCAATTAATTAGAAGAATATTTTTACAATGAAGATATCAAAGATCTTGATAGGGTCAAGTTTACAAAGGATAGACTAAAGGGTCATGTAGAAATTTGGCAGTGAGAGATTCAATTAAAGATAAATAAAAAAGGAAAGGAAAAAATCACAAGATGGGATCTGATGGTGGATAAATTGAAGAGATAACTTATTCTTGTCAATTATGAGCTTGGTTTGCTAGATAAAATGAAAGGGTTGAAGCAAGTGGGAAGATCTATTTAGGAGTGTACAAAAGAGTTCTACCAAGTCCTCATCAAAATATGTCATGCAAAAGTTGACAAGGAGAAAGTTACCCATTACCTTAATAGGTTAAGGCCAAGTATTCAAGAGAGTCGAGTTTGGTAAAAAAAAAGAAAAGAGGCATAACAATTTTCTATAAGAGTAGAGAAAAAGATGAACACAAAATTTGAGACCAGGAAAAGTGGAAGAGGTTGTTGTGGAATATTCAATAGTAGACAATCTTATGGAGGCTGAAATAAAGATCAACAAAGGAAGGATGAGGATATAAATAGTTAGAATCAAAGGAAAAATAATTTTAATCATTTTCACGATCAAAATAATAGAGACTATAGAGGAAGAGGAAGAGGAAAAGGACTAGGAAGATGAGGTTTTTGTGGAACATGTTTTCACTATGGAGAAGGTCATAGAGTTTATGAATGTCCTCAATGCCAATGAAGGATAGATAGGAGAGTTGACGGTTAGAAGAGAGTTACACATATAGATGAATATGCCAAGTCATTACATATAGAAATAAAAGAAGCTCTAGTTAATAGAAGAGTGGTGTGAATGAACCTGAACAAAGGAGAAGTTTGTTTTATACTAGGTGAAAGTCTGAGGATAAGTGTTGTGATGTGATTATTGATAGTGGAAACACTAACAATTTGGTAGCAAGGGAGATGGTTACTAACATAGTACAAGGTAGAAGAATCCCCAAAGGAGATATCCTAACCCCCAACAATTAACAACACAATAGAATATAAAAAATAACATAGAGATTTAGATCCAAAATAACACCAATTTCAAATTGAATAGATTCATCATATCTTCATTCAACATTCTTGATTGTAAGGTCTTCTGGGTTATCACCAAATACAATGTAATTACAATAGTAAGTCTTCACGACCTCACAAGATCCAAACACTAGCTAGCCCATATTCAAAATCTAGTAGAAATCCCAAGAAGAATCTACACTTGTTCTTGGAAGCCACCAAGCAACCTTCTCGTTCCCCAAGCCACAACTACTAGCTCTGCTAACAACCTTTTCTCTCTTAGCTACTCCTTGCTTCCTCCATGCTGGACAAATAATGATTGCAGACTCCAAAAAACCTTCTACTTATACTAAACAAAGCCAAAATTTGACCTAGAATAATATACATTAAATAAACACTCAGGTTAAATACACCCTCTATCCACAAATTGGCTTGGAAACAAATATTAAATACAAGAAATAATTAAATACTTAAGACTTACACATAGGAAATATTAAATGCATAACTAACTCAAAAGATCACATAAGAATATGCTCACATAGATATAGGTCCATTTTCCATCCAATGATCCAAATCCAAGAGTGCACACACAAAATCTATTAGATCGAAGCTCATAGAAACGATCTCCAAAGTTTTCTCGTAAATTAGGAACATGTAACCAAAAGTCACCAAAATGGTTCTAACTCCAAGATGATAATTCAAAACTCTATGCACACTTAGGAAAAGGTTACACAATATGCATTGAACATATCTTCAACCACACAAACCATAATTCAAAAATATTCAAACTTGATTGTCTTGCATCAGATCCCTAGGTAGATAGAAAAGTATGTCCCATACTTTGATGCTAAGGAAATTTCTGCAACCAACTTCATCTTCACCAAAGGCTTCCAATCCATCAAGGACAAGAGAACCAATCATTACATCAACTATCTCTTTTTCATTCATTCAAATATCAAAATCAAATGAATCTCAACAACCCAATCAACATTCTTACTCCTAGGAATGAACTGAACATAGTGCTTTAGAAATAATTCATGCAATTGATTACAACCAACAATAGTAACATCCCTAAACATGAAATTCATGTCAACATCATCATGTAACTCTAGAACCAAATCAAAAACATGTAATATCAAATCCACAATAAAAGCAACCTATAAATCGTCAGCTAAGTCAATAACAAGTGAATCCACACCAACAACATCCAACACCATATTAGTAGAAACAATAGAGTCCTCAAACATATAAAAAGAAACACGTGAATCCAAAACTACATACACATCAACAACAATATGGAAATCCAAATTAATCATATTAGCAGTATTGATACATCCTCAATCATCTTAGCAACAAAATATGAATTCAGATTCATATTAGCAACCATATGAAAATCCTCATCCATATGTAAATCCCCATAGTCAACAATCTCATGGGTCATAACAAGATTCTCTATAATTTTAATGTTAGACACAACCAACTGATCATAAAAACAAATCTCCTTTCCAATTTCAACAAGGTTAGGAATATCTTTAATAAGCTCAAGTATCTTAGCAACAACCACAAGTTTCTCTGCAGATTTCATATCAAATTCCACAAACTGATCAACAAAACCAACCTTCACCTTGACCTTACCATACCCTCTTTGTTCTTGAACAATTCTCCTAATTGGCCGTACAACTCCCTTCCAAACTGGTAGACTCAAACTCTAGTAATGCACAACTTCTTCTATTCCTCAACTTGTTTAGGTAAAGAAGCATCCACTTGATCAATTGCCTTAGTTATCCTCATCTCCACCACATTACAGAGATATGGAGTCACCCCAAATCCAATCTTCTCAAAGGAATCTTCCAAAATCTTCATAAAAACAAATAAAAAAATTACCACCTAGATCAACCTTCAATTCTACAAGGTCATCCAGATCCAACTTTCACTCAACAAGATGAACATGGCATCTTTGCAACCATTGATCCATCTTTGTGTCCTCTATAATTGTAAGTCAGAACCAAAATCTACCACCTCAAAAAAAGGATATCTAGGAATCCAAAAAGAAAAAACCACCACAAGATCAAACTCTTCTCAACAAGATCAACCAACACCACAAGATCAACTAACTCGAATAATCTCCAACTAGATAAAACCTCGCTTTGATACCACTTGATGCAATACAAGGCAAGAAAATCTCCAAGGGAGATGTCATAACATCAAAAATTAACCACACAATGGAATATAAATGATAAAACAAAGGTTTAGATCCAAAATAACACCAATTTCAAAATAGATTCATCATATTTTCATTCAACAAGCTCGAATGTAAGGTCTTCTAGGTTACAACCAATTACAATGTAATTACAATAGTAATTTTGCAAGACCTCATAAGATCCAACCCTAGCTAGCCCATATCCATAATCTAGTAGAAACCCCAACAAGAATCTTCACTTGTACTTGCAAGACACCAAGAAACCTTCTTGTTTCCCAAGTCAAAACTACTAGCTCTTCTAGCAAACTTTTCTTTCTCTACTACTCCTTGATTCCTCCATGTTGAATGAAGAATAATTCTAGACTCCAAAAGACTCTCTTCTTATAATAAATTAAGCTACAAGTCAACCTAACATAATAGACATTAAATAAACGTGCATATTAAATACACCCTCAAGCCACAAGTTAGCTTGGAAAGAAAAAATAAGTACAAGAAATAATTAAATACTTAGGACATGCCCTAAGTTTGCATAACTAACTCGAAAGACTACATTTGAATACGTGCACTTAGACATAGGTCCATGTGCCATCCAATAATCTAAATCTAAGAGAACACGTTGTTAACTCCCTCAGATCAAAGCTCATGGAAATAACTTCCAAAGTATGTCTGTAAATTAGGAACATGCGATCAATAGTCACCAAAATGGCTCTAACTTCAAGGTGATAACTCCAAACTCTATATGCACTTAGGATAAGGTTCCCCAATATGACTTGAAGACATCACCAACCAAAAAAACCACAGTTCAACAAAATTTGAGCTTGATTCTCCTATATTAGTTACAAATCTATAGATCAAGAGAGAGAAACACTCATGCCCATACTAGATTGCCTGAGTGCAAGATAACCATAAAGGTCATGATGAATGAACAATGCCTAGTAAAGTTCAAGATTGGGAGTTATTATTATAAGGTACTATGTGATATCATACCCATGGATTATTGTCAGATGTTTTTGGTTAGGTTGTGGAAGTTTGACATGCATGTTGTACATGATGGTCATTTGAATACATATTCCTTGACAAAGGATGGAGTGAGGCATAAGTTAAATACCTTGAAGCACATAGTAGAAAAGGTATGTAGTCATGGTAGAATAGATTTAGCTGATGAAAGAAATTTCCTAGAAGGTATAAGGAATTAGCATATGTGTTTTTCTTTAATTCCAAATTATGGTAAAGAAGAAGTAGAATATGTACCTGCAACAATTGTGATTTATTGGATGAGGTTTAGGATGTTGTATCTGATAATGTGTCTGATGGACTACCACCACTAAGGAAGATCAATCATCAAATGGATTTGATTCCAAGAGCTAGTTTTCCAAATAAGGAAGAACACAAAATGACATGATTAGAAAGTGAAGAGTTGAATAGGAAAGTACACGAGTTATTGAAAAAGGGATTGACTCGAGAGTTTGAGTCATTGTGTTGTACCAACAATATTAGAAACAAAGAAGAATGAAGAAAAGAGGATGTGTATAGATTCTAGGGATATCAAAAGATCACAATCAAGTCTAGAATTCCCTTGGCAAGCATGTATGATATTATGGACTATTTGAACAATGTTGTGTATTTGACAAAGATAGATCTTAAGACTAGATATCACCAATTTTAGATAAAAGAAGGAGGTGAATGTAAGACTACCTTTAGACAAAGGAAGGGTTGTATAAGTGGTTAGTCATGCCTTTTTGGCCAACCAATGTATCGAGAACCTTCATGCAGCTCATAAATAAGGCACTAAAATAATTTTTGTATATGTTTGTCATTTTAACCTAGATGATATTTTGATCTTGAGTAAGACATCAAAGGATCACATAATGCATATTTGTAGGGTGTTTGATAAGTTAAGGGAAGATAAATTGCTGACTAATTTGAAGGAGTTTGTATATCTAGTGTTTATAGTTTTAGAACAAGGTCAAAAAATGGACATAGAGAAGGTGGAGGCTATCCTTGAATGGCCAACTCCAAATAGTGTGACTAAGGTGAGACCTTTTCATGGCTAGGTTATATTTTACCAAATATTTATAAGTAATTTAAGTAGTATAGGTGGACCTTTGACTGAAATAAAAAGAGGGGATAAGAAGGAGTTTAAGTGCACTACATGAGCATATGAGAGTTTTGAACTGTTGAAACAAAAAGTCACATAATAACCTATTTCAACACTTCTAGAATTTAATAAGGTGTTTCAAGTAGACTACAATTCTAGTAGTAATGCAAAAAGAAGGTATACATGTTGCTTACTATAGTGAGAAGTTAAATGATTCCAAAAGAAAGAAAAAAATATAATCAAGAATTTTATGCTATAGTTTAGGCACTTAATAAATGTAGACATTATCTTCTTCCTAAGGAGTTTGTGTTATATACATATCATCAAACTTTGTAATATTTCAAAAACTACAAAAAAATGAATTAGAGGCATTTGAAATGGGTTGAGTTTTACATGGTTATGCATTTTTTTTTAAACCTAGGAGAAAAATGTCTAACAAGGTTGCAGATGCACTTAATAGGAGACATGCTTTGCTATAGTGATGTAGATTTAGCTAGTTAGACTCAAGGAACTCAAGATTTTTTATCCAGAGGATCTTAATCTTGAAAATACTGTATGAAATTTGTTACTTTGGATAGAACCAAGTGGTTAGATTTCATCATCTAGGATGGTATGTTATGCAAAGGAAATTAGTTGTGCATTCTAAGGAGTTCTATGAAGGATAATCTCATCAAGGAGAAGCATAGTGGAGGGTTGGACATAAATTTTGGTTGAGCTAAAACCATTTCTCAAGTTAGTGAGAATTATTAGCAAACATAGCAATAATGAGATGTCAAGAAGTTTGTACGGAATTACGAAGCATGCCAGATTGAAAAGGAACAAAACAAAATATAGAGTTATATGAACTATTTCCTATACCAAAGAAGCTATGAGAAGAAATCAAAATGGACTTTGATCTTGGTTTATGAAGGAATCAATGTGGTCATGATTTAATTTTTGTTTTAATTGATAGGTTTTCAAAGATGGAACATTTCATTCCCTACAAGAATGATAATGATGTTGTTTATGTGGAAATATTGTTTTTCAAAGAAGTAGCGAGACTACATGGTCTTCCAAAGACCATAGTTCCAAATAGAGACACCAATATTGTCGGGTACCTTTGGCACACATTATGGAAGATAGATTTGAAATTTAGATCATTGTATCATCCACAAATTGATGGTCATATAAAAGTAGTGAATAGGAGTTTGGAAAATTTGTTGAGATATTTTGATAGTTTGTGAGCTCTAGAAAATAGCATTATAAGTTTGCATAGGAAGTGGATATATTGTGAGAGCGGAAGGGTCCAATTTATAGGCTAAGGGGTGGTGAGATGGATGGAAAAAGAATGAGGGAGGGCTAGGATGCAAAGAAGGGAAAGCACATGGATTGTGCTTATTCAAATCCATAGCCTTGTGACAAGTGTCACAAGGGGATTGGATGGAGTAAGAGGGTCAAAACAAAGGGTCAAAGGGAGTTGTAGACACCTAAAATTGTCCAAATACCCTTAACCTAACCAATTAAATAAATATTCATTATTTATTTAATTCCCATACCTTAATTAAATAAATTTTAAATTTATTTAATTATGTTTTCCTTACCTTGATTTAAATAAACTAAAGTTTATTTAAATCCTAACCCATTCACTCTAATTAAGTACTTCGTTTACTTAATTAATTCCTTTCCTAATCCCACTAGGAATTAAATATTGAAGTTAATCCTATTTGAGCACATGGCTCCTACCTTTAACCCTCACCTAACCTCACTATCCTACCTAACCCACCTTACTAAACCTACCCACTTTCTTAATCATGATTGCTTTGAATAATCATCCTAGCTAATCATCTTTTAATCCTAAGTGTGTGCTCACACATGAGTGAGGAATCCTCACACATGTGTGAGAGATGTTCACACTTTCCTCATCCCTCATGTCTTGCATGCCTCTTACACACTTGTCCTCTTGCATGAGAATCAAGGTGTCTCACACATGTGTGAGAAGCCATGCCTTCTCACACCTCTTGCACACTTGTCCTCTTGCATGAGAATCAAGTTGTCTCACACCTCATTGATCATGTCACCATCAAAGGTTGCTCACACATGTGTGAGCATATTGCCCCCTTTGAATGGTCAAAACCCTAATCCACTTGGAGTCTACTTGACCTCCACCTCATGGACACCTCATCGATCCTGAGAGATCCTAGCACTTCATCTTGCATTCAATCTTAGCCTTCCATTGCATCTCATTTCATATAAAATGATAGCCCTCTCTATATTTTCACAAGTACCATCTATCTCATTGTTATGCTGCAGGATTTGTGAGCAACCACATCCCATAATGTGAAATCATCTACACTTGATGGTTTCATGAGGTTTGCATAGTGTTATTTTGATGTTCATGTTATCTTTAGTTTACATTGTTTTCTTTCATATTTTGAGGTTTGCATAATCATGTAGGAATAGATGCATTAGTTGCTTAGTGTTTATTCCTTTAGATTACATTTTTATGCAATACATTTTGGCATGCCCGGTGGGACCCACTTCACTGGTTCGAACTAACGATCTAATGTGTTTTTGAGTGTTTTGTGAGTTTTTAAGATTGTAGGTCAAAGGCATGCATTTGTAAATCATGTTTTATGAGGAGCCTCTAATCGAGCCAAGGAGCCCATCATCGCGTTTGGAGGACATAAGGGAAGTTTTTTGACATAAAACACTATATTTTGCTTATTGCTCTATTTTCAAGTTGTTGAGGTAGATACACGTTGAATATACTCCTCATTATTAGGAAGAAGAAGAAGAAAAAATACTCCTTGTTTGTTGGTAGATAAATAGGTTCAAAAAAAAAAAAAAAAAGTGGGGTGGGGGTGCTTGTTTAGTTTCATTTATATCTTATTCTATATATTTTAAATATATATTTAAATTGTTTCAAAAAAAAAGGGGGGGGGGGGGAGGGTTTAGCATTTATGTATATAAAAAGTTATTTGTTAACATTTTTGTATATATAAATCAAAAATCAAAAAATTCAAGACAAAAAATAAAATTTAAAAAAAAAACAAACAAAATAAAAAACTATTAAAAAAAAAAACAAATAAACAAAATTTTTTTTTTTTTTTAAAATTAATTAAAACTTGTTTTCATTTTGTAGGCGCGGCCACTGGTAGGCGCCACCAGCGGCGACGCCCATGAGCACCGCCCTCGCTCCGCCACACTCTCCTGGTGCCCTGCAACCCTCTCCCGGCAACACCTCCTCGCCCTTGGCGGCGCTGCTTCAACCGGTCACCCACTATCTAACTCTCGTAGCCCCAATGTCAGTCGCCGCCTCTACTTCCATCGTGCATAGGAACCCTCACTCGTAACCATCCCCACACCTTCAAACACCCATCCTCTGCCATTCCTTCACGGTGAATCCTTTGCATTGCCGCTCATCCTCACCTCCGCTGCGACCAAGACACTACTAAACACTGCTACCCTCCCTGCTCTCTGTCATGGCCACTGCTCGACTTGATACCGCTGCTCGACCTGGAAAACCACCACTCTAACACCCACAAATGCTCCACCCTACGGATTACTCCCTACGCACTACTCCTCAAACTTTCCTCAACACAAAAACACCCTAACTCGCCATTGTCCCTCTGCCACCTATGGTTGAGCCGCTCCTTCTTCTACCTCCCTGCAAACCCTCCACCCACCCAAAAACCTACCTCCACCCATGTCTGTTATTTTTTCAATCTTACTATTATTTTTTATTTTTAAAAGTGCAAAGCAAACCACAAACAAAACAAAACAAAAACCTTTATAGTCTTTTTTATTTTTTCAACATAACTTTTTTCCTTTTTTCTTTAATAAATTATATTTCTTTTTTTCCAAAAACGTTCAAAAAAAAAAATTGCTTGACATTCTCCTAACCATCAAATTTTTGCTCACAGGTCACTGATGTCAACACTACATCAGTAGTCCACATGTCCCTCTAGGCCCTAAGGAGCAACTTTTGGTATTTTGTTCATAACTTGAGCATACGAACTCCCTTTTTGAAAAACAAAATATCACCGAAAAGCTGATTCTGAGCTCGTCATCATGGTGCTGGTTTCATTAAATTTTGATATAGTTTGTATCTCTCTTTTTTCTGTCAAAGTCCAAACTTTGTGCTAACCTTTTCATTGCAGGGTTGTTTCGCATTTGTCTTACATTTTTTGCTGCCCTAACTTGTGTTTTTGCAGGGATATCTTCTCACTAACCATCTTGTTTGTAGGTCTTGCTTCAATTTTTTTTTTGAGAATGAATTTGTATGCTTAAACACTCATCTTTGAATGCATGGTTAAAGCTAAAACAATCGAATTCAATCTTGAATTCCCTAAGGGAATGGACATGCATGTTTAGGATAGCAAACATTTGGGCTTGGTGTTTAAAATGAATTCATACCCTCTTGAATGCCTAAAGGATAATTGACATGTATTCCTATGCTAGCAAACATTTAAAATTGGTGCTTAAAACGAACTCACACAATCTTGAATGCTTTAAGGGAAATTGATTTCATTTTCAACATTCTTGCTTATGCACATGCTCGATTTACTTTCATGTTGATGAATCCATGCTTTTCATTCATGTTGATGATGATTTCAAGTTGGAAAGAACATTGTATGCTTTAAACACATGTGTCTTCAAGTAGATTATAAAACCTAAATTTTCATCAAGAAAGAACGCATGTCTTTTAAACCCCAAGGCCACTTACGTATTCTCTCCCCTCGCACCTTTGGGTGATCTTAGGTGCACAAGAAATAAGTGGTCTTGTTTTTTTTTTTTAGGAGGCCTACTTGGGGATTTCATCACCCCTTGGGATGACCTCAACTCCAGTGTTCTGGCAGAGTATAAAAATTGAGAGGTGAATCAAAAGACACCTCTCTTGGAAGCATAATATTGTCACTCTTGGATAAGCCCCAAAGAACTTTATACGTTTGGAAAGTGAAGGAGGATATTTGGGTTACTGTCTCCCCCCAGCTGTGTGGCGGCATTTTCTTTCATCTATAGATTTGGGCCTCACGTACCTTGTGTATATCGAGGATGCCCTCTAGTTGAGCTTGTATATCCTAGTTAAAACCTTATAGGATTGGTGGTGTGTTTGATGTTCTTGAGTGTTTGAAACACACTTGCCTTGTACATATTTCCTTGTTTGATTTTGCATCTTAAACCTAAAAATCCAAAAACATCATAAAACATAAAAATCCAAAAAAATCATAAAAGTTCAAAAATCCAAAAAAAATTCAAAAACAATTTCAAAAAAAACAAAAAAAAGTCTTGGTTTAAAACCTCTTAGTCAAGTTGTCCACATCATTCCACATCACATCTTCTCTCCATCAAATTCATCACCCTCATACATCTCTTTTCTTCATCATTCAAATCATTACTTGACACCTTCATCATCTCTATTCATCCAAATCACTTCCTCGTCATTCAATCTACTTCCTAATCTTCATCCTAGTCATGCTTCATCATCATCCAGCTTCAATTTCCTTGACCAATCTCATAATGCATTCTTAATTCAATCCTCCACATCATCTTTCTAATTCAATTCCTTGTCAAATTCAGTCATTTCTAATCAATTTCTAATTCGATCCATCTACATATTCCTCCACAATCAATCTTCCTAATTTCATTCACGTCTTCTTCTAATTCAATCTTTCACCAATCTTCTACTTTGGTCATAGGAGCATTGTCACAAACATTGGACTTTAATTCAAATCTCACATTCACTTGTTTGCAATCTAATAGGATTTTTTATCAAATCAAATCAAACCCTAATCTAATCAAATCAAATCATATCCAACCAACATCAAATCAAAATCAAATCCAATCAATATCAAGTCCAATCCAATTCAAATCAAATCAAGTCAAAGTCCAAAGCTCCTAATCCTAAGTTCATATCAAATCTTTCATCACTCTTCATCTAACATTTATGGATCTGAGTTGGCTTAATCAAATTGTTGAAAATCTTCAAAGAAATATGGAGTTATACCTCTTGTTCAACCTACATATCAAATTCATCCTCAAAATTTCATACCCAACTCTCATCCATATAATGTTCATTATTCTTCTATCTTTGACAAGGGAAATCCACCTCATTATCCTTCAACTCCATACAATTCCATTCCTAGCACACACACTTCCTCAAATACAAATGCCCTTGCCATGGAAATGGAACAATTAAAGAATTATCTCTTGGAAAGCCAATAGAAAGAGGCCACCTTCCATGCCATGTGTCCTCTTCCCCCATGTTTCAAAGATCCTAGTCCTCATGTCCCATCCAACCCCAACCCTCCATGCAATTCCCTTCACAACCCTAATCCTTCAAAAACATCATCCCTACCTCATAAGGGGTTTTTCTCATCATTATTGGCTAAGTGTAAAATACAAAATGAAAAGAGCCAATCACCTAAAGTTATACGCCTCATTACATCTCTAGATCTTACTCCAAAGCATGACATTATAGATGCCTCTTCTCCTCTAGATCTGAGCATTTCTCCATCCCATCATGCCCCTATCCCTCAAGATCCATTTATCCCCCCTAGTCCATCTCATGATTCCCTTCCTAACCAAGATCAAGGCATTCCATGTACCATGCACATTACTGCTTCCATTTCTTCTCAAAAGTTCGCATCCGTACATCCCCCACTTCATACTGAAGTTCCTTCCACTCTATCCACTAATATTCCTCCATGTCAAGATCAAATCACTCCATCTCATGAACCTATTCCATCTCATGATCCACTCATTCCACTCCATCATCCTCTTCTAAGTCAAGATCAAAGTACCCCTTCATTTGTCTTTCATGATTCCACTCCATCTCCAAATCCTATTATCCCCCATAATCCCCTTCATGATCCTAATTCTCCACATGATCCAATCACACCTATCCAATCCATTCATGAACCCCATATACATGGACTCGCATCTTGTGTTGAAAATCATAAGTATCCCATTGAAGAAATAATATCTCAAGATGTTGGTACACCTTCCACTCCTTCCACACCTAAATTTCCTCCTTCCAAACCTAAAACTTCCCACCTTTCCTCTTCCAAGTCCATTTTGGGACCTTATATCCATATTCCCTTGCCTTCCTCACTTCCATCCATTCTAGGTCCTTATCTTCCACCACTAAATCCTTCATCCCTTCCTTCCATTTTGGGTCCTTAAATACATCCATCCACCATATCCATGTTTTCCCCTTCATCCCCTCATGGCCCTAGTCAAGATCATCAAAGGAAAACATCCTTGAATTCCTTCCAACATTTACCATCCATACACTCTTCTTCATGCACCCATACCATGGCCAATGGAAGCACATTGGATGCTAAAGAAAAAATGAATAAAGTCAAAAATCCACAAAAATCCAAGGATCAACATGTCCCCTCTAAAAGACATGTCCAAGAAAAGAAAAATCTGATCCAAAGCAAAATCAAAAAGTCACAAAGGCTGAAAATTAGAAATGCAAAAATATTTTGGATCCCAAAGCTACTTAATGTAGCAATGAACCTCAAAGAAAGATTCCAAATGGCATCCAATTCTGCTAATTGAAAGGCTTCCCTCATTCATAAATCATCCCAGCTTCCATTTTCTAAATCCATTTTGGGTCCTTATGCACCAAAATCCACCATCCTAAATCCATCGTCTCCTTCATCTATTTTGGGTCCCTATATCCCAAAATTCAAACTTTCTCCTACATATCCTCCACAATTTCCTCCTTTCCATCACCCTTCAAGGTGTGTGCCAATGATGATTTTTCTGCCTCCTTCATCCATTCATTCACAAGTCTTCCAACCTACCATCCATCAACCATGTTTTCCTCCCTCCCACGCTACCCCCTTAATCCAACCTTTTTCATAAGTCATTATCCTCCATTCACTATCCTACCAACATCTATGAGCAAATAGTAAAAATTCCTTGAAAATAAAAAAGAAAAAAGAAACAAATATCAAGGGATACTCATAATATATCTAGATGCTTGAGTCCTCCCTTTTTCTCCAATGTCTTCCACTTCCACTTATCCTTCCATTCACTTTTCCTCTTCCACTTGCACTCTACACTAGGGGCAAGTTCCATCCATACTGCTCTTCCTTACATATCTTACATACTTCCATTTACCATTCCTTATTCTTTTCCATCTTTGATCTTGACTTTCACTTTCCTTTCATCCATCCATATGCACTCTCCATATCCTTTGTGCATTATCCACACACCATCCTACATACATCCATAATGTTTCCATATATTTGATCTTGACATGTTGCCAAAACCTTGGATCCCATCGTTCTTGTCATTTTTCCATTTTCCATCCACCTCCATATTTCCATCCTTCTTTCATATGTCCTTGATCTTGGTTATCCCTTCCATTTCATCCCCTTCATATTCCACATTTCATCCATATCCTTCATGTCATTACCCATTCCTTTTTCATACCCTCCCTCCCATCTCCCCTCATCATTCCACTTTCATGCCCATGCTCGTGATCACTATTAGAGGCACAATAACAAAATGTTCATACATGCTTTGGAAGAGCGCATGTGTCCTCTTCCTCCACACGCCAGACTTCATTCCATCCTTCCATTTTCATGCATCTTTTCCACGCATCCTTTCCCATCATATTTCTCTCCATTTTCATATCCTTGGTATGGGGCATTTGGACTTGTTCAAAACATGGTCCTTGGTTTTGCACTTTCCAACACCATATCATTTGGCCCCTCATATCCTTTCACTATTCCTTGCATCCACCAACATCACATTTCTTTTCCTCCATTTACCATACCTTGACCCTCCCTTGTAATTGGTTCCATTCTATTCATTCTCTCTCACATTCATTCAATCCATTCATTTTATCCATTCTCTCACACATTTGTCTAATCAATTCATTTCTATCCATTCTATTCATTCTATATCACATTCAACCTAATTCTTCCAACTCACTTCAATCAAATTCATTCTTCAATCCATTTTCCCTTCTTCTAATTCTTTCACATCAAATCAATCCTACTTTCATCATTCTTCATCCTATCAACATCATTCTTCCAATCTCATCCACACTCATTCTTCTATCCACCATAAAATTAGAAAATCAAAAAAAAAAATCTAAATCACTATGCAATCAATACTAATCCAATCAATCTAATCTTGTACTCCAATCCTTAATCAATTCATCAATTTGACCCAATTAGCTGATCATCCATTAACCATATTCATCACTATCATGGGATGAATCCTTCCCAATCCTTGGATGTGCATTACGCTTTTCGATAGCTTTGCCATCCTTAATCAATCATCATCAATCAATCCATTAATGGGTTTTCAGCTTGAATATGGGCAAATTATTGGTTTGATTTTGGTTTTTTGTGCATGATTTCTTGTTACTTGTATGCATTAGTATTTTTTGCATTTATCATGGTCTTTTCTTCCTATTGTCCTAGGAATCATGGTCTTCCATATCATGGTTTCATAAGGCATATGGGTTTATTAGACCATTTTTACCATGTACTTGACACATTGTCATCTTGGTTCCTCATACCTCAATGCATAGTGTTGAATACAATATCAAACTTAGGTTGTTCACGCCATTGCAGCATAACTCTCTTCTGTTCTTCCTATCCATTTCGAGAGAACATCCATGTTCTCCTAACCCGCATGTCCTCTCAAGGGGGCATACCTTTCCCCCTCGTCATCCTTCCTCATCCTTCCATGACTGGGGCATCACGCTACTAGTCTTATCCTCCTAGCCACTATATTTTATTCTTCTTTGATATAACATTACTAATGCTATATCAAAGAGGGGAAAAATGTAGACACCTAAAATTGTCCAAATACCCTTAACCTGACCAATTAAATAAATATTCATTATTTATTTAATTCCCCTACCTTAATTAAATAAATTTTACATTTATTGAATTATGTTTGCCTTACCTTGATTTAAATAAACTAAGGTTTATTTAATTCCTAACTCATTCACTCTAATTAAGTACTTCATTTCCTTAATTAATTCCTTTCCTAATCCTACTAGGAATTAAATATTTAAGCTGATCCTATTTGAGCACATGGCTCCTACCTTTAACCCTCACCTAACCTCACTATCCTACCTAACCCACCTTGCTAAACCTACCCACTTCCTTAATCATGCTTGCTTTGAATAATCATCCTAACTAATCACCTTTTAATCCTAAGTGTGTGCTCACACATGTGTGAGGAATCCTCACATATGTGTGAGAGATGTTCACACTTTCCTCATCCCTGATGTCTTGCATGCCTCTTGCACACTTGTCCTTTTTCATGAGAATCAAGTGTGTCACACATGTGTGAGAAGCCATGCCTTCTCACACCTCTTGCACACTTGTCCTCTTGCATGAGAATCAAGTTGTCTCACACATGTGTGAGAAGCCATGCTTCTCACACCTCATTAATCATGTCACCATCAAAGGTTTCTCACATATGTGTGAGCATATTTCCCCCTTTGAATGGTCAAAACCCTAATCCACTTGGAGTCTACTTGGTCTCCACCTCATGGACACCTCATCGATCTTGAGAGGTCCTAGCCCTTCATATTGCATTCAATCTTAGCCATCCATTGCATCTCATATCCTATAAAAGGAGAGCCCTCTCCTCATTTTCACAAGTACCATCTACCTCATTGTTATGCTGCAGGATTTGTGAGCAACCACATCCCATAATGTGAAATCATCTACACTTGATGGTTTCATGAGGTTTGCATAGTGTTATTTTGATGTTCATGTTATCTTTATTTTACATTGTTTTCTTTCATGTTTTGACGTTTGCATAATCATGTAGGAATAGATGCATTAGTTGCTTAATGTTTATTCCTTTAGATTACATTTTTATGCAATACAGAAGTTATGAGGGAGGAGTGTAGAAGAGGGATGTAAGAGGCTTTAAAGAGTCGTTAAGGCATGCAAGAGCTTTAAATTCCTTTGGATAGGAATGTAAGAAGGATGGAATGAGAGCTTAACTTTGGTTTGGGTTAGGAAGTCTTAACCTTTGGTTAAAGTTTTGCACATGTTTAGGAAGGGGATTAGGATGCAAGTGGGTTGGCATTAATGAGATAGGTTAATTAGCTAGTTAAGTGAGGTTAGCATGGGTGAATGGGTTGAATTTGGATAATGACATGGTTTAGGAATGATTAGGGGTTGGGAATTAATTTATTTAATGAAAGGGGATGTGAGATTAAATTAAATAGGTATAATGCAATTATTTAATTTAATGGAAGAATAGGGATTTAATTGATAATTTGACTTTTGGTTATCATTTGATTTAATCAATTGGACTATAATTAATTTAAAAAATTAATTAACTAAGGGATGATTATTAATTATTTATTTATTTAATATTTAATCAATAATATCCTAAAAGATGACTAAATAAGATTAGTTAGTGATGTAATCAAATTTAGGTGTTGTTAGTGAACAGATTGTCTTCTGAGAAAATACATGCAAATATAACTCTAAATGCCCAAGTAAGAAGACTAATCAGCCTTAACAGTTGGGTCACTTCACTATTAAAAGAGTGTAAGTGCCCTCTGAATTTATCCGAGTACAGCTCCCCATATGTGATTTACAATGAATTTGGATATGGATGCTTTTAACCAGAAAGCACAAAAGGTTTACAAACATCTACTCGTAAACACAAAGTAGATGTAGAAACTAAGTGACTGAAAAGAAAAGAACAACAAATAACACAAATTCTATTTGTTGGCTGCGACATTACAAAGTGGAAATGAAGAATATATCTTCCATCCTCTTGAGAAAATGAAAAATCATAGCTATTCAAAGATATCTTGAAATGTTAATGTAATAAAAAAATAATGACATTCGAATGTATTTCAGAGAAAACTAAAAACAATACAAAGATTGTCATCAGTGGAAAGAAATTGTCTCATAATCAAAGTTTTGATGCAATTATCTTTCAATCTCCCTTCTCCAAAATGAAAAAGACAAGAAAGATCCTCATACACATTTATAGTCCAATGTCACTATCCAAAGAAAACTAAAACTCTCCCTTTGTATTACATAAAACAAATTGAAATCTATCATATCTCTAACACACAGTTTAGAAATAAAATAAACACCAGCTCTGCCTTCTCACAACCTCACAAGAAAATGGAACAAATTTGAAAATTTCCTCTTCCTACTATAGCATACAGTCTGCAGTCACCGAAAGAAAAAGTGGAACCCTGTGTAATGAGACAATCCTCAATAAATAAGCCTCCTTCTCTTCTTTGGTTTCCCAGCATAACTGATTCTTTTCAAAAATTTCCTCTCCTTACCTTCCTCGTAACCTTTCAGTTATTAAAACTGATTCTTCATTACATTTTGGAAACTATTCTTATTTATCACTTCCCCAGACCCGATGTTTGTTTTAAAATAGTCTTTATAAAGATAACATTAGGAATACTTGTAGAATCTATATCTTTGGACCATGACACCTGTCATATATCAACATTATGTAAGAGAGTTTGCATATGCCACCTGTCATTTGAATGATCTAGTTTTAAACAAAATATTCAAGATGTTGGGCAGATTAGAAATAATTCTGACAGTAAAAATATGTATGATGCAGGAGCATCTAGAGGTATAAGGGCAATCTTGTGTCAACCAAAAAAATGTACTTAAACTTAGTTTCTATTTCATGTTTTTTTATTTCTAGATACCCATTTGGGTCAAATAAAGGTTCCAACTCTCACAGTTCCACTATCAGTGTTCTAAGATAGAGTATTTGAACACCTTGGGATATGTGTAAATGTCAAAAAAATAGGAGTATGTAATTCAGCCATCATTTTGGTGAAAAAGAAGGTGTAAATTGGCCAAATGAATGTAATTATAATTTAGAGCATTCCAAAAAAATAATCAGGTCAAAAGGCCCCACGGTTTGAAAGTTATCATAGTTTTTCAATTTTTGGAGAGTCAAGACATCCTAAGAATGCTTCAAAGTTAGGTTAGGGGCATTAAATGACCTCAAAAAGGGCCAAAAAATGGTGGATGAGCAAAGCTTGTCAATAGGGCTATAGAGTGCTTCGAGAGCTTTTTGAAAATGTAAACGATTTGTCAATCGAAGCTACAGTTCAAAAGTTATGCCTCCCGAAAGTTCAATTACCGTTTCTGGATTCTTCTATTTGTGCTGACTTCTAATGCGACTTCTAGAGCCTTCTATTTGGTCGGTGGATGGCTACTAGCACTTTCTAGAATGTATTCCTAATCCTTAACCCTCCAAGGTCTATTTAAGAACATTTCTGCCATTGTAAAAGGCAGTTCAGAGTGGAGTTTGAGAGGAGGTACAGAAAGGAGAAATTATCTCCAGATTTATGCTATTGTAAGCCCATAGAGCATGTTTTGAAGTCTATTTTCTCTGTACCAAATGTACTAGCATATTTTCATAGTTAATAAAATTTTCCCTTCCCTATTGTGTCCATTCTGTGTTTGGGTCATGTCCCCATCAATGTCCGATTGTGGGGGGCATAACTAATTATTACACCATTGGGTCCTGCTGAATTTGGATATTTGT
Source organism: Cupressus sempervirens (assembly GCA_028749045.1). Taxonomy (NCBI): domain Eukaryota; kingdom Viridiplantae; phylum Streptophyta; class Pinopsida; order Cupressales; family Cupressaceae; genus Cupressus; species Cupressus sempervirens. The sequence continues at coordinate 873,273,671 of CM053786.1, forward strand.
CACAATCCTAGTTTTCCACATTCTCATTGAAGTGATTTTGAAAATAATGTCTAAGTAAAAAGTTACAAGTCACTATTGAGGGTCTATATGACTATCAAAAAATTAGAATTATAAAGTTGACAACAAGAGTCTTATATGTTTCATCTTTGCTTGTATCAATTTGGGTTTGCGAGTGATCTCTTGCCATATCAATACTCAATCAGGATCTTAGACCATCCTTATGCTTTACATACCAATTTTCAGCTCTAATGACTCCTGTCATTTTTTTAAACACTTCACATGTGACTAATAATGTTTTCACATCCCCATCTTCACAAGAACCAACTATGTTGATCTCATGCTCACTATATACCAAATCAACCAAGAGTTTATATAGTGAACCCAACCCAAGGTACATATACATTCCAACCCTTCAAATTTGAGTAAGAGAACCATGTTAATCATCGATTGTGAGGGGTGCTCATCAGTCAGTGTGAGTGCTCACTTGTGACAATGTGATAAATCTTGAGGGGAATTGTTCTTGTGCACTTTTTAATGTGCCACCAAACATTGTAGATTTGCAATGAGTATGATATGACACATAAATGTATGTTCCTTGGTGAAATTATTGGCCATATAATTTTTTGATAATTTAAAATGGGTTTTATCTTGGCCCAAGTCAAAGATTTCATGCTAAGAGACCTTGAAATTAGTGAATTGCTAACTCTAAATTTTGAACCATGGTAATTGAACTTGTGAATCCTTTGTACCTGAATTTCAAATCTTTGAAACTCTAAACCTGCATTTGAATCTGTAGATGTTGAGTCTTCAAACTCTAAGCATATGAACCCTTTAGATTTGATACTTTATATTTTGAAATCACAAAAGACATCTATAATACCGAATTTTCCAAGTCTTTGAACTGAATTCAAAATCTTCTGAAACTTTGAACCTGTCTCAAAAAAATTGAACCACTTTGAACTATTGAACCACTTTGAACTATCGAACCACTTCGAACCACTTTGAACCAAGTTCAAAGTAGTTCAAAGAGGTTCAAAACTTGAAATTTAAAGTTTAAAATCTAGGTCCATATGTGTATCAACAGGCGTCTACAACTTTATTGTATGTTTTTTGTATATCTAGTTTCATTGGCACATAGGTCTCCTTATTAATTTGAGAAAAAAATGAAAATGTTCTTGAATAATAATTATTTCATTGAGGATTTATCTACTAGGTACAAAGCCAATTTGTTCCTCTAAGATGATTTTAGGTGAAATCGTATTAATTATATTGGCTCAATCATTTGAAAGTATTTTGTATTTAGTATTGCATAGCGCGATAAGTCTAATGTCCCCTAGTTCCTAATGGTAAGATTTCTTAGTGATTAAAGATAGAAAGGTATTATTGATTTTAGTTATGAGTGATCCTATGTTTCTTGTAGCCTCAATCACTTTCCATAAATTGTGTCCCAATAGATCCCAACATTTCTAGAAGAAAAAGGCTTGAAATCTATCTATGTCTGGAGATTTATCTTGATTAAGATTAAAGAGAACTTCTTTAGTCTCTTCTAATATGAATATATTTTTTTAAAACTTATTGTCCTCATTTGTAATCATAATAGGAATTGTACTTTTCATTATATTGTGGGTTGTTAAGTTTGAACTATCAAAGTGTTTTAGAATATCTATATAATGTTTTACAAAGCCTTCTATTATTTGTGTTTGATTTTCCAATGTGTTTCCTTCATTATCCTTAAAAAATTTATCCTATTAATGTTTCTATTATTAATGGTGCTATTGTGGAAAATAATTGTATTACAATCACCTTCTGTTAGCCAAGTTTCTTGAGATTTTTGCTTCCAAAATAATTCTTCTTTTGCTAATATATTTTCTTGTTTAGAAATAAGTTATTTTTTCTCTTATATAATTTTTGTTGTCCATTCCATCTTTAATTACTTCTGCACTGAAATTTTTTCATTCCTTTGTTGTATCAATTTTCTCCTTAAAAATGTTATTAAGGTGTTCTTTATTCCATATTAATATGTTTTCTTTTAGGAATTTTAATTTGGATACAAAACAAAACATATTGGACCTTTTCAAACTTACCTTCTTACCATCACTGCTTTATGTTTTCTATGAATTTTCTATTTAGAAACCACATTTTCTAGCATGTAAATAGATTTTTTGATGGTTTTTGTTGTTCTACTATCTCAAGTCTAACTAGAAAATGATCTAAACCAACAATAGGTAGAATTTTTAATTGAATACCATAGTTAAAAGTGCTTAGGTCACGTTTAAATTAAAAAAATTCCAATCTCTACTATGTGACTGAATCTTGATATTCAATTATTCCAAGTGTACACCCCATTTGTAGATGAAATGCCTATTACATTATCCCTTTTGAACCATTCTTTGTAGTTTGATGTCACTTGTGTTATTGTTTGTATACCTCCATGTTTTTCTTCCAGTCTTAAGATAACGATAAAATCACCTCATATGAATTTTTTTTCTATAGGATTGGCTTCCATAAATAATTGATTTCCTTTCATAATGCTTTCTTTTATACTATTAGAATTGGTCTGTAAATATTTATAAGTATAAACTACATATCAATTCTAAGGATCTTAATTATCCCTTGATCCAATTGTTACTAGATACTAGCCTTTCAAAATCTATCTTCCTTAGATCCCAAACTGTACTAATGCCTCCTAAGGCCCATGTAGATTCTACCATGTTTGTTCTCCAATGACCCAGTTTCATACTTAATTTACTTCCCTTCTCATTACTTAGTTTAGTTTCTTGTATTGATATGACTTGTAATTGAAAAAGGGTTAGATTTTGCTTAAGCAAGAACTTTTTGTTAGGGGCATTGATGTTGGATATTGTCAACATGAATGTTGATGATATTTATATGGAGGAGTATTCTAGCATTGCTTGAGCAATGGAGAGATAGTTAGCATGACTATGTGTTGGGTTCATGACTATGTTTGTCATTGATGTCAACATACTATGAAGATTGACAAAGTAGTAGGAAAAGAATGAGGTCACACAAATAGAGTATGTATGATGAGGTCGGGCATAGTTGAGGATATGTTCTATGCTATTTCTTGATGATGTGGACAAGTGTGTGTGCAAAAATTCAAAGACATGTGAAAGTTATTCGTGATTTATAGAAGATAATGTGTAGACAAAGTACCTAAGAAGTGGTTTATGGTGTTCAGATTATATCTTGTAATAGGGATAGAGTCCTAATGAGCATAGTCAGACAATGATACAAGATAGTTTGATGATGATATTATTGAGTGCATAGAGTCTGAGGTCACACATGTTATAAGTTGTGAAGATTATGAACTAAGAGTATTTTGTAATTATGAAAGATTTAATGAATTGTATTATATTAATGAAGTCCTATTATAATTATAATTGGGAAAGCCTCAAGGCCAACTCAATCAGTTATTTTGAGGACATGGTATAAAGTTATTTTCCTTGTGATGAGATGTATGATTTATAAGTGAATTGTATGGGATTTTTGAAGATTAGTAAATATAAGGAAGATATCAAAGGGATCATTGTGATGCAAAGTTGGAGATATGGTATTGAGATCTAAGAAGTATTTAATGTGGTAATCGTACAGTAAGTGGATAGAGAAAGAGTTCAATTTGATGAGATTAGTTACATTTCTATTATTATAAAAGGAATAATACAAATGCCAATTATACAATGAGTTTGGTGGACTTTACTTTACAAAAAATGGTATCGAAGCATCAAGTCCTTGAAGGAAAATCTTAACAACTTAAGGAGATCAATAGTGAGTCATTTGAGAAAGGATAGTCCAAAGTTTGATGGAGTTAACTATGACAGCTTGAAAGAGAAAATGAAGACACATACATTATGCAAGGGTCTAGGATATTGGTTGATTACAAAGCTTAAAAAGATATTAGTTGAAGAAAGAAAAATTGAAGAGTGTAGTGAAGCTGAAAGATATTTGTGTTCATGTATAATATGCTTGCTAGAGAAGAAATTTTGTTAGCTCTTCTTGAAAATGAGTATAGTCAAGTAAAATCTATAAGATTATTTCCTAAAATTTGGACAAATTTGGAATCTAATTTTGAATGTGACAAGCATGCTAAGAGAATCAGATTGCAAACTTCCATATGTTTATTTTAAGAGGCTAAAATGATGGAAGATGAATTTTTAAGAAGTTATATTTGTAGAATACCAAAAATGTTGCAGGAATCAAGTCTTGTAATGGAAAAAAAGATGAAAATGAGATCATATGGAAGATATTGAAAAATTTCACACCACCATTCAAGTAGACATTGCAAATGATTGAGCAAGTGTTTCCTTATATTGAGAAATTTTCCAAAGAGACTAATCTTGGAAGATTGGAAACAACAAAAGTAAGTTTGAAATAGTTTGGAGATTTTCCTAAAGTGGAGACTTCTTTTAATACCTTAAGTATTCACCCTTCCTAATCAAGAAGTGAAAACACTAGTAGAGATTATTCTTGTAGTAGACGATCCGGATCTATGTAAGAAAGAAAGATTGAAGAAGGAAGTTCCTTTCTTGTGAGGAGAGAACTGGATGGTAATAAAATCTTTAAATGTTGGAATTGTGATGAATTTGGTCATTATGTTTCTAAATGTTGGAATTACAAGGGAAAAGAGTAAACTTATGGGGTAGGGTGGGGGGGCAGGGTGAATCATGAGTTTAAACTTGGACCCATAAAACTTTCACCATTCATTCATAATGTGCATTCAATAGGTAAACTAAAATAACATCTAAATCATGTAAACATGTAAGCAATCACACACATAACACCATATATGATTACACAAAAGACCTCCAAGTGAGAAGGTAAAACTAGGGTGGGGATGACACCCACAAATCTTCACTACTACAGTAATAAAGTGTATCCAATGAATATTACAATGATTTGACCATGAATCGTGGTCTACCCTATGAAAGGTTTTCCCTGTTAAAGGCTTACAAAGACTACTAGGTCTCACCTTGATAGAGGATTTCAACACCCTATTAGAAGTGTTTCTGGTTAGAGGACTTCAACTTACAATTAAGTAAGCACCTTTTTAAAGGATTTCATATAGCCTATTGGGACTACTCTATTAAGAGATTTAACTAAAATCACTTGTTAAAATGTCTCAGCATAGATCTTATGATTGGCACTTGCTTGCCTAATGACAGATCACCTCTACATAATGTCTAATTGATCCTTGATGATCAGATGTCTCAATGCTAATACTTTTCTCTATCCTCTATTCTTCTCTAACTGATTCTACAATTCACTCTTACTTCTAAGTCACCTTGAATGCTCTACATGAAAACTGTCTTGTTTGCTTTTCCAATTTGATCACTCACCTATTGTGAATAGTTTAGGGCTTCATCATCCTTAAGAAGACTTTGGTGACTTAGGGTTAGGTATGAATCTATGGCTAAGATTCATCTATATTTCCACTTAAACCTTACCTTTTTCTAATTGGTCGCATGTAATTGCATAGGGAATCCAAATATAGGTTCGTCCTTATCTTTGAAAGATCATAATCTATCCTTAAGTCATCTCAAAAAATAGTTTACATAGTTGTTTGTGCCATTACAAACAAATATGTCAAAATTGTATCACTTGTCATATGAAGTCTTTGATGCTCAACATGCACTATTCTGTATACTATGACTTGGCACCTACATTACTTAGCATCCACTATTTACTCAGCTCCTAAATCACTCAGCATGGTCTATCTGCTCAGCACCTAAGTGACTCAACATGCATTGCAACTTAGCATGGTTTAATAATTACATGTTGTGCTCGACATGTATTACTAGTTCAACATGAACTAAGTAAATGGCTTAAGTTTTTTGACACTCACTTGTCAAAACCAATCTAAGATCAACAATCTCCCCCTTTGACATGAGTGTCAAAAACACATGAATATACATAATCAATCTTAATCTTCTTGAGCATAACACATCCACGACTTGGCATATATAAAAAATTTCAAAATTTTGCAATAACCTGTATACCTTAAAATTGATAATTCCCCTTAAGTTAATGTGTCTTCCTTGTATCAAAACTCTATGCTCCTCTTTAACTTTAATGCATTGTATCTGATACTCTTTCGTCTGATATGCTCAGTCTTAGCTAATATATGTATCTATTTGCTACTTTCTCTCCAAAAATGCATATCACCTCAATAATATAACTCTGCTACTATGCTCCTCCTTTTTTATTTCTCTCTCTTTTATTCATATTCTCCAAATATGTTTCTTATATTATATCTCCCCCTTATATCTTTAAAATCTCCCTTATTTATTATATCTCCCCCTTTTTGACAATTATGTCAAATGGGTTATACACCTATGGTGCATTTGTCCAAAAAAGATTTGTGGACATCCATTATTATCTTTAGAGCTACATCTGAGTTATCACATGTAACATCAAATGAGTTAATTTGGATTGCAAGCTTGGAAGCAAGGTGCACTAGACCATCTAGAGTAGAAATATTGGGGTCTTTCTTCAGTAAAGTCTCAGCATAGCCTAGCTCCTTGTGCATTATCTCCATATGAGGGGTAAGGGTAGATTGAATACTTATTAGTTTGGCTCTAATATTAGCCTCATCTACTATGAAGACAACTAACTAGATTTGTGTCTAAAGCAATGTCTTAAAATGCTTCTCACTTTGAGTTGGATTTGATGGTAGTCTTGCACCTAATGCAGATATTTGACTTTCTAGACTCAAAATGTGACTTCTGGTCTCTTGGGTGAAGAGTGTAGGATTGTATAGCTTTGCGTACAGTGAGAATATATTCTCAAGTATATTCTTCACATCCTCAACCTTTCTTTCCAATGCAACTTGATGTAGTGCTATCTCACTGGATATTTTCTCATTTACCTTTCCTTGAAATATTTTTTCAAACCATTCTAAAAGTTTTGCATTTGTATCAAGGTCTTAATTTGTGACCTTTTCCACTATATCAGTTAGTTGTTCTATAAGTGGCTTGGTCTCTTTAGGATTCAGTGGACTAAATGCATCTAAAAAGATGTCCTTTATATCTTGGAGTGCTTGCTTCTGCCTATGTTCTCTCCTAAACATTTCTTGATGCTTTTTCCTCTCTAAGGCTTGTTGTAAAATGCCTATTTGCTCCAATGTCATAGTGTCATAGTCATAATTTAGAATTATAATTTCTTCATCAAGGATTATGTCTCCATAGTGGATTACCTTTTCTACCTTTGATGAGTTGGGGCTTGGCACTGAAATTTTCAATGGGATGGCTTATGTGCTCGACTTCTAAAGAGCTTGTGTAGAAGGAGTGACAGATACTAGTAAGGCTACTAGTGCTTGGATGGCTTCATATTCCTTCACCTTAGGTGTTAACTTATGCTCTTTACGCTTGCCCTAGTCTATCACTATGACTTGAATAGCGCCTTGTTTGTATGCTTTAGGTACAAATGAATCCATCTATCTTATTTTCTATTGTCCTCTAATATCTTTCTCTGTTGCTTGCTTCTTTGCAATAGTATCAACATTAACACTTGTATCAACCTTAGTAGATGTATATACTATTTTTTGAATTTAAGGTTATACATTAGTAACTAAAGGGATGATAGAAGGTGGCTCTTATGGATTCACCTTTTCCCTTGTGACCTCAGTTACTACCTTTTGAAATTCCTCTACACTAACCAAAACTAGATTTTCATAGAGTTTAGCTTGGAGTATAGATTGGTCTGGAATCTTCTTCAAGTCTTCTGTAGTAAGTGGGTTGATGTTCCAATTTGATGCATCTGAAACATCCTTAAAAATCATGGTTTTAGAGGTTTTGGTTGTGTCATGGGGAGGACTGACACTCAACACTTGTGTGTCCTGCACACTCTGTTCATCTTGCTACTACTTAGTTGTTGCCTTGTCATCACTTTTCTTTTCTATTTCTTCCCCAACTATATTATCTTCCTTATCGTCATGTTTATCATCAAGTTTACCCTTTGAAGGGTCAACTTCTCCTTGTTTCACAGTGGTCAATCCATAGATAAATTTCCATATTTGAGTTGGTTTCTTGACCACATATTCAATGTTATTATGAAGAATGCTAAAGGATCTATACTTAGGTGTAAACCTAACTACATATCTCTTGACAACCTTAGCAATTTGTCCCTTTGTTAGCTCTAGCATTACTTGGGCTAATGTTGTTTCCCTAATTTTTTTTTCCACATCAGACAATAATGCCAATTTTTCTCAACAATATCATATAAACCTTTTGGTATTGAGTTGGCGAATTCTAGTGGAGTGTTCTTAAATTTTGACATCATGGCATATAATGCCTCTTCCACTTGGTTTTTCTCTTCTTTTCCAAGTTTATCAAAATCAATATGTTTCAAAACAGATAAATTTGCATTACTTTTGATATTTTCACATAAGTTTTCAAGATCAAATAGAGGATTGTGACTTACCACTTTAAATTGGTTATTTCATCTAATTATGTCATTTCTTCATCAAAATATGGTTGTGACACATATTTTCTTTTTTGTCTTTTCTATTCTTGGTCTCCTTTCTTTGTTTGCTTGGCCTTTTCTTTGGCCTTGTGGGTAGTTGCATGTGTGCTAGCTCTGGTGGTAGGTGCAATAGGCTTGGCTTGGCTAGATTTGACAATCTTCTTTGCCCTTTCCATTGGTTGTGCCTTAGCTTTCCTCTTCTTCAGATTAGTAGTAGTAGGTGCTTCCTTGGCTTCTTCTCCCTTGATAGCTTCAATTTCCTCCTTTCCCTTGTCTTCTCCCATGCCTTGAGTCAATGCAATAGGTGCTTGAGTTTTTGTTTCTTCTTCCTTTTCATCCTCTTCTTCTTCTTCTTCCTCCTTGAAACCTTATCCAAATTTGGCTTTTAGTTTCTTGACTATCTTATCTTTCTTCTTAATGGCTGATGTAGTTTTCAACTCCATGGTAATCATTGATTTTGTTGTATTTTGATATTTTGAAACGCTACAGGTTTCAAATTACCCTGATGAGAACAAGACACATCTAAGGGCAACTAACTCCCATTTTCAACATGTCATTTAGACACCAGAGAAACTATAAGGCTTGACCCTTCTTCTACTTCAAGCTCTGCAAAACCTAGGCGGGTGGACCTCAAATTCACTTATATGGTACTAGTGCAAAACATATTCCTGAATTCGACGAGGCAGATAACAACTCTTATATCTCCTAATAACTCATGTAATGACATGGATCTATGGTAGCTAAATGCAAATCTATGAAATTCACAAGCTGAGTGAAGGCATTCTATTATAGCTCTTCAACATGAAAGGGAGATACATTTGATAAATGATGTTGAATTTAGCTAAACTCCAAATATGTAGCAGTTAGAACAAATGATCCTATAGCTAATCAATGCCTTATCTATTAGGAAATTCCATGAATCAATCACGTACATATGGATACCTAAGACATATTCATATCTTTAGATATTTGATCTATCCATTCACCTTATAAATAGACATCTATGTTCAATATAAATCTCATTCTTACCTGATATCCTCCTCAATAAACTTCCAACCCTATTGATTTCCCTGAAGCATTTACATAACTCCTTGAATTATAAGAAACAATGAAACAACATACAACCTTAAGGGACTACAACTATGACCTAGGCTCTTTGTTCAAAGATCATAAAACATTGAAAATTACTGATAAAGGAGACAAGATTTAAAATGAAACTCAACACCTGCTATTCTTTGTATTGATTTCCTTGAAATAATACATTCATATGCATTACATCAAAACATAGAAACACCTAATAGATCTAAACTTATTGTATTATATTTCCTACTATTGTTCATACAAGAGAAAGTGTTGAAGTAAATGTGGTGTCATAGTATTAGGAATACATCAAAACTAGAACCAAAACATGGTATCACAGTAGTGAGTAGTTTTTCTCCAAAAAAAAGGAACCCTTACAATGGATCAAAGAAAGAAAGATATAGACAAGAAGTGAATTTCCAGATCTGATCTGAAGATGACATGTGTTTACTTGAAATTCCCTCTCCTAGCAGTGAAAAGAATTTCTCTAATCTCTCTCTACAACTGCATATCAAATATTCAATCATTTTGGCCTCCAAAAGAAAGAAATATCTAAGATATTTGATTGAAAATCATAACTAATTTTGATGCCAAAATGAACTCAAAGAAAAAGTGAAAACTAGTTAAATGGCCTCTAGAATGCAAGAAATTTTTTTTAAGTCAATTTCTCCACATTCAGACTTCAACAAGCCTTTACATCTACCCTCTAACCAATTTTGATGGTTAATGGCAAAATCTGCCTGTTTTGCTGAGAATGCCTCAAAAATCACAAATTCACTTATAACTCAAACCGTGAGTACTTGTGCAAAAAAAAACCTCAAAATTAGATAGCTCATCTCTTCCTAGTTTCGACAGTATATTGGAGTGTATATTTCGGGCAAAAAATTGCCCCAGTTATGCCCCTCTAAAAATCCAGGCTCCCATTCATGACCTTCATAGCACTATATTGCATAAATTTATCCTTTTATAAAGTTTGAACTATAGAGAAATTCAAACTTTATTTAAAATCTAACCCTACACATTTCTGAGGAGAAAATAATAAAATATTAAAATTTATGCTTTTCTAAAATTTCTCTCATTTTCTATCTGAGGACCACCCTCAACATGTGTCATCTTGTGATTGGCTCACCATTTTTTGTATCAACTAATACCTCCAACTGGGTGCCATGTCAGCATGCCATGTCATCATTCCACATCATTGGTCGCTATGTCACTCTCCTAGTTAGCATTCTACCACATCATCAACGACATAGTGATAGAGTGACACGTCACCTTCCACCATGTCAGCAACTTAGAAAGTGTGCCACGTTTGGAGCCCCCACCACATGTCTCTATCAAACTTCTCCACCTCACTACCATGTTAGTGCCATGTGTCAATCTTTTATTGGGTCACCATGTCGCTACATTAATCGGCATGCATATTCTCTTTGGCAACATGGAAACCACGGTTGGATGTGCTACGTATCACCATCCATTGCGTTAGAGATATCTACTTGCCACGATGCTTATCCTTCTATGATTCATTATCAGACTGCCACATCACCCAAACAGGACCCACAACCTTCTTTGCCATATTTCAAGGTTTTCTAGTAGGTCACTATGCCACTACCAGAAAACCTCATCATTTTTTGGTGGCAACATAGTGCCTTGCCAGATTTTCAACTTTTCGACGAGATTCCACATCTGCACTTGGTCAAAATTTATTGGTTTTAGTGCCCAGCTAGTCATCCACATCAGGTGGGACCCTCCTTATAGGGCTACGACTTTCAAAAGCCTTTGTCCTTAAGATGTTTAACATTATGAGTGGAATTATATTTAAACAACTAAAGAGTTACTATTGCATGCATATGGGATAATTTTTTTATGCCCTCTTCCACTTTCACTATTGTTGGTTGCTTCTTGGCTCTTTCATGGCTTCATAGCTATAATGACCTTTCTTACTCAACACTTCCACTCATTTTCACTATTAGCACATATATGGATATTAAGGATCAGAGTATGGACCTTTCAATTCCTTAACCATTCTGTCAAGGCTGTTAACAAACATCCTTGCTTTTGCTATTGCAACCTCAGCTAAAGATGCATGCCTAGCTGATATCTCAGTAGTACATTCTTCGGTATCAAGATCCATCTCACCAAAGTAGAATCTGCCCCATATTGTACAATGATTAAACTTCACATCCATGCATTCGACCAATCTTCCAAACTCAGAGCCCCATTATTGTTCACCCATTCTCTAGCACAATTTTTTAATACTAAGCTGAGACAGATTGGCCTCTAAATGAAGGTTTAGCTTTAGCCATAGTGCAATTCATACAAATTGGAATTTTCCAAGACAATGTTTTTCCTTCATGAAAGCTCACGGTAATTGATATGCCATCTGTAAGATATGTCACTCAGTTTCCAAAAATACTTTTGGAAAGCTCTACTTGCTCAAAGGTTTCAGGGTCCATCATAAATATAGTGTCACCTTCTTCATACAAAAACACAAAAGCTCTATCTTCCAGATAATTTTTTTCAATAGGCTCTGATGTGCGTAATCTCTCAGATAATTTAAGACCACTCTCCATGTGACGTAGTTCAACCTGCATAGTTTCTCCTCCTCTACATTGTTGAGCGTGTTGTGCTTTTAAAACCTCATAAAGGCACCCATTTTTCTCAATGACATTCCCAACCTTCACATCGGTGCCTATGATTTTAATTCTTCTGCATTGAAGAGCCCACTAGGGGATGCCCAAAATATAATAAAGGTCAATTCTTTGGGCTTAACCAATCTATAGGCACTCTATTTACATAATACTAAAACACAAGTATTGGCAGCATTGCATATTTGTTTTGTTAGTCACCTGCAAGTCCTCTCCATCATTTCTCCACGTATCAAAAGTTACAATGACCGTGAATATCCCTGAAGAGACAATTCATGCTATTCACCCTTACCTCCCGAATCCAAGACTGGAACTTCATTTTTTTCCCACTTCCATACTTCCATAAACTTCCTCCCACGCATGCTACCTATGGCTCTTAAACTGAGATGCCTCCTGTCATGGTCTTTGTCATTCCTAACATCTCTCCAAACATCTACCAATGTGGAGGTAGCCTACATGTCTTACTCCCTTGTGTTCTTCATATTGATGGCATCCATTATTTTGCATGGAGACTCCAAAATTGTACACGTGGCAAAACTCCACACATAAATGTTATTCCTCTATCAATGTAATTGTGGAGACTTTTTGTATTAAAAGTTACACTTTATTTGTCTTGCAAATTTTCTTTAATTACTTTCATCTCATTCTCCACACAAAGAAACAATTTCATCAATCAAAAATAATTGAAGGAGCAGATTCCCAGGCCAATTTTTAAAAAATTGGAAACAAGCTTCTCACATGGAAAGTGGAAAAACTTCATCTTTTCCTCCTATTGATGTTCTAAACATCCCTCATAAGGCATCTAAAGGCACTAATTTATTTTCATAAGGAGTTAAGAAACATTAGTTCAAACACCACATTTTGCATTATAAGTTTCCCCTTCTTTTGTATTTCAATGTGTATGTGCTCCTTCATGTCCATTTGACTTCCATAATGAGATGTCCATATGTGAATGCCATAATTTTTTGAGCTATTGCAATCACCTATTTTTGAATGTCTTCAATTCCCATTGTCTTATTGATATGGTGTAATCAATCGGGCCCCAAAGCGGGCCCAGCTAAAAAAAAATTGTTCTTGAACAATTGATAATCAGACTGATCCACCGATCATCTTGAACTAACTAAAATCAAATTTTGACTGTTGGTTTCTCATTAAAACTTATTTACCCTATTCTTTGTAAGCTGTAATTTTCTGATAATAGAGCCTGTTGCTTGGCTTTAAAAATTGATTTAAACACTTGACCAAACTCTGAAACTCTAAATATCTTATCTCTATGACATATTCAACAAGCCTACAAAATCTTTCACATGACGACATCAGGGTCAAAAGATATCGACCTCCAAACATGCCTACTTCAAAATACCTACAAATAAACATGTCAGAAAATAACAAATCGTGTTTGGAATAGGCTTTGAAAACTGGGTAAACTGACACTTGGTAAAATGAAAAATAGGGCGTTAGTTCACTATCACAAGGAGAGTATGAATCTAGGATTAGGGTTCATGAAAAATAACAAGGTGCAAATGGCAAGTGGTCAAAATAGGTTACTCAGAATTTGCAGACTGGGAATAGTAGCAGAAAATATTTTTTTGCAAATGGAATTGACCTGGGAAAAGTGTGCAGACGGACTCGTCAAGATTTGAAAATTCGCACACTTAAAGTATTTTTAGACTACAACATAGTGGTACAATACATTCAATCTAATCTATCATAGATTAGGATTTATGGCATCATGAATAGGGGTATTGACCAATCTACACTTCTTGACACCAATAAAAGGTTAGAAATTGCATTTGGAATCGCATTTGAAAACTAATCAATCAAATTTTTCCTAAGCTCAAAATTGAAACCTAGCAAGTCTCTAACCTCTAAAATGCAACGCAAAAGGAATTTTAGCATTTTGATCAACTGGTTCAAAGTTATTACAGGTCAAACAAGGCTTCCTAGAATTTAGAACTAATTGCATCAGCATGACAACAATAAGTGACCAACTTTGAGGGACTCAAAACCTAGTCAAATGGACATGAAATGACTCAAAATTTGAAACATAGGCTCTTTGATATGGACACTAAACACTCCCAAATAATTGAGTCATGAAACATTATTGAGTGTGAGATATTCAATTACAAACAAGGCATAATGTCGATGTTTGACACTTAGTGAAAATGCAGATTTGACAATTGCTCAAAACAAGACTTCACGAAATGGCTCAAAATGGTAATTTATCTTCATGGGATGCATAGACATATTGAATGCATGGTATTAGAAACATTAAATACCTCACAAGATTCTCAAGTACAGCCACGTACATATGCATTAAAAGCATTTATAGGGCCTAGTCTTCTTAATGGTACTCATAATCAGGGCTTCAATTTTGAGTCCCAATAGATTTTACCATCTCATAGTTTCCAAATATCTTTGCATTTTTATCTATTTATTCTACTAGAAGTGTAGTGATGGTTGCTAAGGCTTCATCAACAATAATTTCATACCCAAGTGGCTTTAGCCATCTTACCCTTGGTATGGCAGCTTGCACAAAAGTGTAATCAACATAAAAAAGAAAACATATGTCATTATAGTGTTGTTCAACCAAAGAAACTGGTATCCTCATTCTTTCGTTCATTGATTTCTTGAAATCTTCAAATTAGCTTGTCATCAAGGTTTCAAAGTTTTCTCCCATCTACTCAATGAACTCATTGATCTGCACCACAATTGATCTATTTGTTTTCCACCCTACAGTACCAAAAGAGGGAAATGTATTCTATACATAAAAGAATATAAAAACTAGAACTGAACCAAACTTGCATTGTGCACTCTTGGTTTTCCTAATAGCTCCAAGATTCTCCATCAGTTGTTTTAGCTGAAGTTTTGTTAGATCATATGTATGATCTTTCTTTACAATCTTGTAGTCAACATCCATAGCTATACAAGGTACACTATTCAATCTACTAGATTGATAGAATTTGTGTGAGATTACCCTTGTAGAAAATTTTAGCTATGGATCAGCAATAGTATCTATTGTCATGCCTATCTTATTCTATTTTGCTCCAGTGTTCTTCTCAATTACTTCCTTGGAATCACTTCTGAGTGTCTTTGGTTGATCTAGGGTTGGGTAACTAGTAACCCTATGAATTATTCTCTTAGTAATCTTGATAGGTCCTCCCTCTAGCCATAAAGAACCATCATGAATTCTTCTTAGAACAATTCATATCCACTTAGTTTTAAACACATTAGGAAAATCTAGGGCTCGTGTTAAACCCTTTTTCTCAATAATTTTGAATTCTTCCTTCAGAACACCATTTTCACACAATTTGTTATATGCATCTCTTATGTCCATGTCTCCTATACTTCCTATCTTGCAATTGTAGAACTTCCTCATATCTTGCACCATAATTACATTTGGTAGGATCATTGATAATGCGCCAGAAGGATCTTGTTTATAGGCAATGTCAAGAATGGCTTTAAATATGGGTTGCTTAACTTCATTACTAACAAGTTGAACATTTAAAACTTCTTTCCCTTCAACATTTTTTAAACTAGATGCCATTTTTTCAAACTAGGGTTTATGCAAAAGTAATCTGTGTAGCTCAGCTTGTGATAAATACCTTGTGAAATTTGATAAACTAGTGTGAGATCATTGCTAAAATCTTGGAAAACACTTTGAACAGGTTTGTGAATCACCTTCTACTCTGCTTTCTCTTCCTCGAATTTGAAATGATGAATAATGAGAAAAAATTGATCATATACCCTTTGAAAACCTTGCATTTAATGTTGAGTGCTTACACAGTTGTAAGCTTGGCAATAACCATTTTTGGGTTCACATGGTATCCATTGATATTTCCATCACTCGACAGCTACTACAAGTTCAAAATCCACTAGATAATCTGGTAGCTCGGCATCAACTAACATTCTACTCGACATATACAAGAAACTTTTCATACTCGACAACAACATGAAAAATTTAAAGATTTAGCTTGAATTTCCAACATCTTGCATCTTTATTCATGCTAATGTAGTGTTTTTAGTATAATTTCTTTTGGAATTGATGTATAATATAACACTAAAATATTAGTCCCACATAGCTCTTGATTGCCTAGTTTGATAAGCTGTGAACACCTGACCCATTAGGTGAAGTGATCCCTTCTCCATTTGATGTGCTATAAGAATCCTTCTTTTTCCATGTCTTTTTTATCTCATCTTTGATGTGTTCAACATCTGCCTTGCCTTTTCCTTTATCAAATTCACAACTTGGTGCCTTTGACCTAGTTGGATGATGCTTACTAATGTGACCAATCCTCAAACAGCTAAAACATGTGGTTTGACTCAACCACCTTTTGTAGTTACCACTGAAGTGTTTTCTAATGCAATTCTTAGGAATATGTCCATATTATTGACAATAATGATAGCTATATCTTGTATTTTAATGTCAATTGTAGGAGTTCCCATTGCTTCTTACCTTTGTTGGCTTGTTTGATGACATCATGGATTTGGATCTACATTCAAAAGCTCTATGTCCATACTTCTGACAATTGTAGCAATAACCTTCAAATCTTTGTTTATGCATGGTCTTGGTTCTGCATTCATGTGCCTGATGGCCTTGCTTGTTGCACTTATGACAATGAATCATGTTCTTAGGCTTGACTTTCTAATTTGTGTTCTTGATCCTACACATATTAGCAGTATCTCTTTCTTACCACAATTATGACAAGTAGGTTTGCAATTCTTACCTATAATGTTCCTTTCTTCAGCAATTTTGGATAATTCTCCTTCTTCAATGCTTCTATATCCTAGTCCTGATGTATCATTGTTAGGTTTAGGAGATCTCAATATTTTCTTAAAGTATTTGATGACTTCATTTGACTTGTTAAAACTTTTAGCAAATTCATTTTCTCTTTTCAGGTTACTCTGCGATTGTTCATTCTACAACTTCAATGCGGTTATATCAATGTCCTTGACATTCAGTTCATAGTTGGAATTCATCATTTGACTTAGAGTATCCAATTGCATGTTTGAAATCTTGGTTACCTCTATTGACTTCTTTTTTCAGAATTCTTTTGTCTTCTTCAGCCATGGCTTTGTCTTCTATAGCTTTATTCTTTTGTTTAGTCACCTCACATAGTAGTGTAGCTTGTGATTCTTTCTCTAGCTTGAGATTTCTAATTTCCTCATCTTGGATTCTATTCCTTTCCATTATATCTACAACTACTACATCAAATTCATTGGAGTCACCATCTGCAAATAGCTTAGTAGTTTCTATCTCTTTGTATTGTGTGTCATTCTCCACAATAGCAATTTTTTTCCTTCTCTTCAAGGATTTCTTTAGTTTCACTCTTGCCTCATTCAATTGATGTAGTATGAGATGTATTTGAATTTCTTAGTTCTCAATAGTCTTTCCCAACTTGTAGACTTCCATTTTCAAGATCTTTCATCAAAGCTACAAAGTTTCTCTTTCAGAGAACTAGCCTCTGATACCAACTGTTGGAATTACAAGGGGAAAGAGTAAACTTCTAGGAGGAGGGGGGGGCATGAATTAGGAGTTTAAACTTGGAAGCATAAACCTTTAACCATTCTTTCATCATATGCATTCAATAGGTAAACTAAAATAACATGTAAAGCATATGCATCTAAATCATGTAAATATATAAGCAATCACACACATAACACCAAATACGATTACCCAGAAACCCTCCAAGTAAGAAGGTAAAACTGGGGTGGGGATGACACCCAAAAATCTTAACTACTATAGTAATAAAGTGTATCCAATGAAGGTTACAATGATTTGACCATGAATCATGGTCGACATTGTGAAAGGTCTCCCTTGTTAAAGGCTTACAAAGACTGTTAGGTCTCATCTTATTAGAGGATTTCAACACCCTATTAGAAGTTTGTCTGGTTAGAGGACTTCAACTTACAATTAAGTAAGCACCATGTTAAAGGATTTCATACAACCTCTTAGGACCACTCTGTTAAGAGATTTAACTAAAATCACTTGTTAAAATGTCTGACCACAAATCCTGCGATTGGTACTTGCTTGCCTGATGACATATCACCTCTACACAATGTCTAATTGATCCTTCATGATCAAATGTCTCAATGTTGTATCATTTTCTCCATCCTCTATTCTTCTCTAACTGATTCTACAATTCACTCTTACTTCTAAGTCACCTTGGATGCTCTACATGAACAATCACCCATTGTGAAGAGTGTAGGGCTTCGTCCTCCTTAAGAAGACTTTAGTGGCTTAGGGTTAGGTATGAATCTATGGCTAAGATTCATCCATATTTCCACTTAAACCTTCCCTTTTTCTAATTGGTTGCATGTAATTGCATAGAGGATCCAAATATAGATTTGTCATTATCTCCAAAAGATCATAATCTATCCTTAAGTTAGCTTTAAAAATAGTTTACATAGTTTTTTGTGCCATTACAAATAAATATATCAAAATTGTATCACTCAACATATGAAGTCTTTGATTTTCAACATGCATTTTTCTGTATACTATGACTCAACACCTACATTACTTAGCATCTGCTATTTACTCAGCTCTTGAATCACTCAGTGTGGTCTATCTACTCGACACCTGAGTGACTTCACCCTCATTGCAACTTGGCATGGTCTAATATTTACATGTTGTGCTCGACATGTATTACTAGTTTGACATGAACTGAGTAAATGGCTTAAGTGTGTTAACACTAACTTGTCAAAACCAATCTAAGATCAATACTAAATTTCCTAAAAGAGTGAAAAAGTACAAAAATAATTTCATATCTAGAAGGCATAGAGAATGTTTGTATGCAAATGATGATGATGAGTCCAATGAGAGAGTTCATAGTGAGAGTGATGATGAGTTAGGATCTATGGCTATAAAAGAAGAGAATCCTAAAAAAGAAGTTAGAGAAGAAAAATATCTAGTGTCATAGGTTGACAAGAAAGTTGATTGGATCATAAATAAAAGGTTGTTCGCATCATATGACTAGTGATGTGAGTATATAATTTGTTAAGTTTAATAGCCATGATGAAGTAGTTATTAGAGTTGGTAACAATGTGACTTGTCATAGAAAGGGAATAAGATCTATTACTCTTGATGAGAAACTAACATAGATGATATTTACTTTGTTGATGGATTAAGACTTAACCTATTACGTGTTAGATTGTTTGTTGATAAGGGTTATTAGTTACAATTCATAGAAAAGATATGTATTATTAAGAATAAGAATGGTAAGATGGTTGGCACTGGTACAAGATCCAAAGGTAATGTTCTTTAGTTGAACCCTATAGAGATGACATGTTTGGTTGCTAAAGTTCATAATAGTTGGTTGTGGCATACAAGGTTTTGTCATATAAATTTTGATAATACTATGAATGCAATTAGTACATTTTTTGTTAGAGATTTTCCAAAAATTGTGAAACTTACTAATGTTGTATTCAAGAAGTGTTATGGCTAAGCAGAAGAAAAGTTCCTTTCCTAGAAAGAACTTCTCTACAATAACAAATTTGGATATTGTTCATATAGATCTAAGTGGTCCTACAAAACAACAAGATTCTATGGTAAAAGGTACTTCATGATTATTGTTGATGACTTTACTAGGATGATATGGGTAGTGTTCCTTAAAGAAAAGTTTGAAGAATTTGAGAAGTTTAATTTGTTTAAGAATAGAGTTGAGAATGTGTCTAGATTGAAGATTAAATGTTTAAGATCTAATAGAGGGGAATAATTTACCTTGAATGGGTTTAACACCTTTTGTGAAGTGAATGATATTAAGAGGCAACTAACAACCCCTAAGATTCCTAAGCAAAATGGAATTGCTAAGAGAAGAAATAGTTTTGTAATAGAAGCAACAAGAGCTATGATGTTTGAGAATGATGTATCAATTTTTTTTCGGAGAGAAAAAATTAAGACATCAGTATATACAATGAACAAAGTGCAGATTAGAAAAGGTACAAACAAGACACCTTATGACTTGTGATTTGCACATGTACCATCAATAAAGTATTTCTAAAAAATTGAAAGTAAATTTTATATCAAGAGAGATGATGGCATTGGTAAGTTTGAATCAAGAAGTGATGAAGGTATGTTCCTTGGTTAGTCATTAAAAAATAAAGCTTATAGATATTTTAATATGAGGACTAAGACTATTGTTGAGAGCACAAATGTAAATGTGGATAGGAGTTTGTAGTTAAAGAAACAATACTTGATTATAGTTATGATGAAGAAGAAACTAATCCTAAGCCTATCCAAGAAAATTTTGAGACTTTCTATGAGAATAAAAATGATTTGTAGAATGACATTCAAGTTGTGGAATAGTGAGAGAAACCAAGATTTTAACCAAGAGTAGAAGTAAGAATTGAGTTAGTGACACCAACACCAAACAAGAATTTGACAAAGAATCACCTTGTTGATCATATTATTGGAAGTAAAGACATAAAATATGACAAGAAATAGAGTACATGAAGAATTATGTTTGATTTCTCAAGTTCAACCAAAGAGTGTCGATGAAGCATGCAAGGATGATAATTGGATTGAAGCAATGAAAGAAGAACTAGATCATATTGTGAAGAATGAGACATGGGAATTGGTCCCTAGACCTAAACATAAGAAATTTATAAGAACCAAGTGATTTTTTAGAAATAAGATGAATGAACAAGGTGAGGTTGTGAGAAAAAAAGCAATATTAGTAGGTAAAAGATATTCACAACAAGAAGGTCTAGACTATGAAGAGACATTTGCACCTATTTGCATAATTGAAGCAGTAAGAATGTTATTGGCTTATGCAACAAATAAGAAGTTCAAAGTTTATTAGATGGATGTGAATTCAACATTTCTAAATAGAGAACTTGAAGAAGAAGTCTACATTGAGTAGCTTGAAGGATTTCCTTTGACATAAGAAGGAGATATAGTTTGCAAACTGAATACAATGTTGTATGGATTAAAGCAAGCACCTAGATCCTAGCATGCAAGCTTGGATACGTATTTAGAAAAATTGGGATTTGCTAAAGGTACTACAGATAGTAACTTATATTTGACAAAAATTGAGAATGGTTTATTGGTTATTGTGATATTTATTGATGATATAATCTTTTGAGGTAATGATGAAACAAGTGAAACATTTGCTAAGAAAATGAAGAATGGATTTGAGATGAGCATGATTGGTGAGATGAAATATTTCTTGGGTTTATAGATTATGTAGAATAGTGATGGTATTTTCCTATCATACACCAAGTATTTGAAATACTTGTTGAAGAGATTTGGCTTGGAAAGTTGTAAGCTTGTTGGTGCACCTATGATAAATGGTCACAAGTTATCTAGCAAAGATGGAACACCTACAATTCAGCAAAAGAAGTGCATATCTATGATTGGAGGTTTGCAATATCTAACTCACACAAGAATAGATATAGAAAATGTAGTTGGAATTGTAGAAAGTTCTCAAGTTGATCCTAAGGAATCACATTATGTAGTAGTAAAGAGGATATTCAGATATTTGAAGGGTACACCTGATTTTGGGTTATGATATGATAGATCAAATGACTTTACTTTATGTGCATATATTGATGTAGATTGGGCATGCAATAAGGATGAAAAAAGGAGTACAAGTGGTGAAGCATTTTACTTTGAGGAAGATTGGTTTCTTAGCTAAGCAAGAGATAAGATTGTATTTCACAAAGTATAATAGAAGTAGAGTATGTAGCAGCAACAAACAATTGGAATCAGATCACGTGGATGAAATAGATACTATCGGACATTGGTTTAGACTTTTTAGAACTAGTTATCATACACTGTGATAACAAAAGTATATTGAGATATCTAAGAATCCTATGTTACATTCTAAGACAAAACACATATCAAATAAGTATCATATTCTGAGAGAGAAAGTTACAGAGAAAGATATCATATTAGAGTATGTTAATATAGAGAAGTATATTGTAGATATTTTTACAAAGCCTTTGCTTAAGGATACATTTGACTAATTGTGAGCTATGCTTGGGGTTATGCCCCTACCTACTTTAGAGTAGAAGATGCTTAGATTGCATTAGTCTAGTGGTACATAACACTATTATTTATCCGGACTAAATGTTGATGCTTCCTCTATGATGGAGTATCTATGATTAAGAAGAGTCACGAAGGAATCTTGGTAGCTGGTATTGAATAGTGTATTTGGACACTTGACCTGGTTGAAGACATTTGAGTAGTAGATTAATGCAATGATGCCTTTTTCATTGATGTCAATGGGGGAGAGAGTGCATGAAAAAAATATCCTGAATATTAGGGAGAGAATGCATGAAAATATATGCATGCAAAATTGGGACAAGAGATATTTATCAATAGGGGAGAAAAAATTATTCCTGAGAGTTTTAGATTTGATTGATGAAGAGGATCTTAAAAGATGAGAGCAATAACATTAGAGATAGATTTGGTATTCTTGGAACTTAGATTTTTTTAATGTATATTGTCATAAATTCCAAAGGGAGAGATTGCTAGCATGAATGATGATGATATTTCTATGGTTGAGTATTCTAGAATTTTAAGAGTAGTCAAAAAATGGTCAACATGACTATGAGTTGCATTCATGACTATATTTGTCATTGATGTCAACATACTGTGAAGATTGACAAAGTAGCATATAGAGAACAAGGTTGCATGGATCAAGTATTGATGATGAGGTCAATCACAATCGAGGATATGTTCTATGGTATGTCCTAATGATGTGGACAAGTGTGTGCGAAGAAGTTCAAAGACATATGAAAGTTATTTGTGATTTATAGAAGACACAGTGTAGACAAAGTACTTGAGAAATGGTTTTTAGTGTATGAATTATATCTCCTAACTAGGATAGAATCCTGATGAGATAGTAGAAAGTGATAGAAGATAACTAGATGATGATGTCAGTAAGTGCACAAATTTTGAGTTCATACATATGATAAGTTGTGAAGATTGTGAGTTGACAATATTTTTTAATTATGAAAGGATGTAATGAGTTGTATTATCTTAATGAATCCCTATTATAATTGTAATTGGGAAAGCCTCAAGGCCGAAATAATGAATTATTTTGAGAATATAGTATAAAGGAAAGTTATTTTCGTTGTGATGAGATGTATGAGTTGTAAGTGAATTGTATTTGATCTGTGAAGATTGGAAAATATGAGTAAGAGATCAAGGGCATCATTTTGACTCAAATTTGGAGATCTGAGAAGTATTTGGTGTGTTATTGGCACAGTAAGAAGATAGATCACAATTTCAATTTTTTGAGATCAATTGCATTTCTATTATTCTAAAAGGAATAATACAGAGGCCAATTGGACAGTGAGTTTGGTGGTCTTTCTCCTAAAGTTGTTTAGTTAGTAGTTCCGTCTACCTTCTATAACTCTTAACAAGTTTGGCACAACTCCTAATAGGGTTGGAATCTCCTCATGGGGTTTCAAAGTCTCCTAATAGGGACTAATATGTACTAAATGTATTTCATTGGCCTCTAATAGAGTCAATCCTCTTTCAAGGAACTTTTATATTAGTACATCATTTTGTGGGAATCATCCCCACCAAGGTTTTCCCTTTGATCAAGGCTTTCCCTACTTAACATATATGATATTATTGTGTATGTGTATCTTATTACACTTTTTTTTTATATTGATCAAGTTGGATTTTGATTTGACATAATTTAAACAACCTTCTAAAACTAGATAAATACTTAGGAGTTAGCTGAAAACCATGACAAGCACTTTCTAAGAAAATAATTTAAAAGGATCAACTGACAAGACTCTACAATGTCTTCTCCACTTTGAACTTTGCAAAATTTAGGTAGGTTTTAAAATTTCAAATCTCATAATGAATTCCCAAAATAGCAGCTAATTTGGCCTTAATTCTTCTAATTCTAGGACTGTAAGAGAGATGATAAATGGTTAATCTATCAAACCCTAAAACTCTAGGAATCAAGTATAGGCCCACTTTTCTAATTTTCAAAAACAAAACATTAGAAGGTTTATTTCTAAGCAATTATACCATATAGACATTCCAAATTATATCAACTTCAATGAATGGTCAATGCCTTATCTATGGGGCTATTATCTCATAGGAATATGGCATTTACTATAAGAACACTTTGTGAGAAGAATATCAATATGATGTGAAGCAACGAGACGCTTTCCCAATTAATTATATCAAGATAATTAACTAATTAATTTTACAATAGCACTATCAGCTCAATATGAACACGAATGCAAAATCATTCACCATGTGCCAATGTCTTGATTGAGTATGATTGTGTCACTTGAATGACTCTACAACTCATACATCAAGTTTCATTTATGAAAGAGAGACTCGTAGATGGTTTAATTGAATTCACCACTTTTTTTTGATGTATACAAGGGGTGGGCCAATTAAAATCACATAGTTGCATAAATTTTGGTCATCTTGATTGTTACAATTTATCAATCACTGAAGATTCCATCACAATGTGGTTTACTCCCTCTGAATCAATATGATCAAGATCACTAAAGGTTGATGAACCCATATATTTTATCTACTCCCTCTCTTCGAAGGTTTCTCATAATGAAAAGTCAGGGTCCCTCTAAGTCTCAATCTCCCTTTGTCTTTATAGTATTATACCTACTTGGTAGGTGGTGGGTCCCTGGTATTAGTTACTTGTACTTACTAACTTGAAGTAATGGTTTTTGACATGTGCATTTTCCATGTCAAGGTTTCTATATCCACACTCATCAATCTTTGATTCTATGACTTATCAAGTTGAATTTTGATGTTACTCTTTGTATAGATATTGATTAATATTCATATATCTTCACATCAATTAATCTTTACCTTCCATCAAACATTCTATCATAGCCATGATATGTCAAGGCTTATATGTATATTAAACAAAACAAAAACAAAAAACTTTTATTCTACCATTAAATTTGTGATTAATATTTGGCAATGTCACAATGCCCATGAAATATTAAATAATTTTGAATGAGCTAGGTATTGATAAGCATGATGTGATGACTTTTCCAAGTAATAAAAAATACATCCTCACAAATTTTATGAATGAGTGGTAATTATCACGTTAGTCAATGCATAGTTAGCCTTTTATGTTCTTGGACCAAGGTTCAGCATTACCATGTCCTATGTTGAGTAAAATATCAATAGTCATGATTTTCTTCTTATACAGGCATCTAATTATCACATTCATCTTTGTATTACAATCAATACTGCTTTGAACCTTTCCTTTGTGAACATGTGTGCAACCCTTGTGCATGGTTTGCTGGTCCTTATTCCATGTCATGTCTTTGCAAATGATAAATGATTTAGTCTAAAATAATAGGTATTCACGTTCATTATAATATGTTTGGTGTTTCACTAAGAGGTTTTGATATTAGGTCCTTAATCCATTTCTACCATTATCAATTTCATAATAATGCAGCGGTATCCCCACTATCACCAACTTGCATAGTGAACTAATCCTACGAACCAATAAGGTACCTTGATTGGTAAATACTTCCTACAAAAAAATTTATCACAACATATTCATACATAGATTCACAATGACTATTCACATTTTATATCTCTCATGTGAGGACCTTTGGGCCATGTCAACGATCTTACAATAACTTGTATTATGAAATTAAATGTCTTGCATTTCAACATTTGAAAAGACCATTACTGAGAATGTTAGGTGAATATGATTGATATTTTGGGAGGCCAATACTCTTAATATCAAATGTGATATCAAACCTTATTTTTGAGTAATTGGTGAATATTGCATAATATTTTAGGAAACCAATACTCATAATATCATATGTGATATCACAACTTATTTGAGTACTTGGTGAATGTCATATGTTAATATTCTAGGAGACAAATACTCTTGATATCATATGTGACATCAAAACCCCATTTGAGTAATTGGTGAATATTTGTGAGGCCTCACCCTAACCCATCGTAGCATAGTTGATATATTATTATTTTGATACTCATGACTCGATATGAGACACTATCGGATACACTGAACATATTATGTTATTTCATGTTGTGTGATGTTTACTTTCAGATATTTGATTTTGTCATTTAATGCTTTATGAACATGTATATTCATGAAGTAAGTGAATGTAGGGTTAACCAAGTAATCCAAAGATCTAAGTCAGACTAGGTTAGTGACCTTTTTTCTAATCAATTTATAATCAAGATTAATTACCCCTAATCCAGATTAGTGTTTAATTGGCATTTTGAAGGTTGTTAGATAGTCCTAAAAATTCCTAGTATTTGTTAGGTCCCAAATAAATCCCTAAGGCCTAAAATCATGAAATCTAAATACCCAAGGGGTATGAGTATGGGTTGGGGGCATTTTCCACTGCCCTAACTAGTTAGTTTGGTTATGTCTAAAAACAAGTTTATTAGTATATGAATAGACTAATAGACAATGTTAATTTGTTTTGTTATGTAGTCATATTTAGTTTAATTTAAATTGTTATTTCATTAGGAATGTTTTATTTCTAAAAAAGTTACATATTTAAATTTAAAATGTGATTTGAATAAAGTTTAAATAAAGTATAATTATGTGTATGTTAGATGTGACATTTATTTAATAGTTCTATGATTTTAATATTTCAAAATGATTAGATCCATATTCATTTAAATTGTTATTCAAATAATTTTAATATATTGTTGTAAAATTAATGTAATAACTAATCAAATTTCAATATCAATTTAATAACGAGAGTTTAAAATTTAATGATTTATTCCTTCTCATGATTATAAACTTAAAATGAAATGTCGTGAACCTATACCTTAACTGTGAAACAAACATATCAAACTTAGTGAATTTAGTTATTACACTCTTTTTAAAAATAAAAAAATTGTTACGTGTGTTTTTTTCCTTGCATTTTGAGCATGACATTTTGGTATCAAAGCCGTGTTTCAACACTGGGAACCTTAAACCATTATGCTTCTGAAAACTTGAACTAAACTTTAAATTGTGTAGGATGGCTCTTGTTACTCGAAGTAACTGATGAGGTAGAGGTCGTAGGGCGAGAGGTGGTAGACCCAAACTAGGACATTTTGGATGCCCTTCAGACATTGATTGGTGTAGTTCAATGGAAGGTACTACCTATAGTACAACCAAAGCAATAGATTCCCATAGTGGAAGTAGAGGGACCCGAAGGAGGCAAGGTCATAGATAGAGAGAGGAGTAGGAGTCCCCCACGAAGGTAGTTAGAGGGACAAGGCAAGCATGAGGGTGAGTCAATACACTAGAGAGGACCACCACTCGATAGACCTCCTAGACATATATGAGATGATATGAAGGAGTTAATATGACTCGGGCCACCATTCTTTATCAGTTCCACAGAGGGAATAGTAGCAGACGCCTGGCTACAGATTCTATAGTGGTGCCTTGGATTACAGCCTTATGGGAGTAAATTGAAGGCACATCTAGCAATCCATCAGTTGAGAGGAGATGTCTCCAATTGGTGGCATCAAGAGAAGATTATAGGAGGAGTGAGGATGGATACCCTCACATGGGAATAATTCTTGGAGAGATTCTGGGAGAGGTACCTGTTTGAGCATTTCAAACAAAAACAGATAGAGAAATTTCATTCTCTATATCAAAGGGGTCTTACAGTAGCTTAGTATGAGAGTAGGTTTCTTGATCTCCTTCCTTGTGTTGAATACATGAAAGATGAGAAACTACGAGTATATCGCTTCATCATGGACCTAAATTTTTCACTCTAGGGTCCAATCTGGTTGGCCTTCCCTACCACCTTCAAATAGGTAGTTGAGATAGCATTAGTTGCTAAGGATACTTAGGGTAGACAGGAGTCAAAGGATCAGTCTCAAAACAAAAACTCTACCTAGCAAAAACCCCCTTGGAAAGGGAATCAGAACTATATAGTAAAGTCCTCTAAGGGTCAACAGTCTCATTAGAAAAAAGCACAATAGCAGTAGCAGAAACCCTCACAGGCTTATCAGGGCTCCAAGCCCAAGCAGTGGTAGTCACAAGGTCCCAAAAAAGATCAAAAGGTACAGGCCCCACAGTCATAGTCAGTAAAGACTCGGCAGTCTTCCAGGGGTGGATACAGTGGATCTAGTAGGTCAAGAGGCCCACAATAGTCTAGATCATAGGGTGCATGATCTTATACCCGAGGGCCATGCTACACTTGTGGTGGCATGGATCATATAGCTAGAGAGTTTCTATAGGGATAGGCATTCGGTGGTCAGAGAGAGGCTTTTTCAAAGCCGACAATTGGTGACATGGGTAGATCCCACAGAGTCTTTGCAGTGGTTGACAACCACCAGCCTGAGCATCAGGCCATAATTATTGAGGCTCCAAGTATCATATAGGGTCGTATGGTTTTAGTTTGATTTGATTCTAGAGCTACTGACTCATTTATATCTCCATATGTATTGGAGCGTTGTGGGCTAGTGGCAATTAGATAGGATGTCAGTTGGGAAGTAGAGTTAGCTTCGTGAGCCAAAGTGTCAGTTAGTTCCTTGGTGTATAATTGCTAGATATAGATTGGAGACATGTCCACAATGTTTGATCTACGCATTACCCCTCTAGGTTCTTATGATGTAGATCTTGGCATGGATTAGCTTTATACCCACAACACCAAGATGGATTGTCGACAGAAGAGGGTGGAATGTGTGGATGAAGATGGTATCTCTAGAGAGATCTTTAGAGTAAAGAGACTCATATATCTTCATATGATTTATGCTATGTAGGTTAGACGGTGCATGTGAAAGGGATGTTAGTTGTTTTCTATCACCATTAGTGATAGGGAGGAAGATTCAGAGGGAGAGCCATCCCTCGACGATTTTCCAATCTTGCAACAATTTGCAGATGTGTTTCCTTTAGAGCTCCCTGGTATGCATCCACCTAGAGTAGTGGACTTTCACATAGATATTTTGCCAAGAGTCAAGTCAATATTGAGAGCACTGTACAAGATGACTATGCATGAGCTTAGTGAACTAAAGACTCAATTGGAGGAACTCTTAGAGAAGGGGCATATTTGACCTAGTGTGTCACCTTGGGGTGCACCAATGATCTTCGTAAAGAAGAAGGATGGATCGCTAAGGTTGTGTATTGATTATCGACAATTGAACAAAGTAACCATTAAGAACTAATATCCTCTTCCCAGAATTGATGATCTCTTCGATTAGTTATAGGGTGCCTAAGTATTTTCAAAGATTGATCTAAAGTTGGGTTATCATCAGTTGAGGATTGTGGATAGTGATATCCCCAAGACTACATTTTATATAAAGTATGGTCACTACGAGTTCACTGTGGTACCATTTGGCTTCACAAATGCTCCAGCTATATTCATGAGCCTCATGAATGGAGTACTTTGTACCTTTTTGGATAAGTTTGTGGTCATTTTCCTTGATGACATCCTAATATATTCTTGGGATGAGAAAGAGCATGAAGAGCACCTGAGACAAGTATTGCAGAAGTTGTGAGAGAATTAGTTGTATGGTAGCTTGTCGAAGTGTGCATTCTACAAACATAAGATACATTATTTGGGTCATATCATATCAAGTGATGGTGTCTTAGTAGACCCGTTGAAGATTAGGGCCATCATGGATTGGCCAACACCCACCAGTGTCACTGAAGTGAGGAGCTTTATTGGTCTAGCAGGATATTACTGACCCTTCATTGTGGGATTCTCTAGATTGGCACACCCAATCACATCTCTTTAGAAGAAGGGGAAGAAATATGAGTGGATCAAGAAGTGTAATAGAGCTTTTCAAGAGCTCAAGAGATCCCTCATGAGGGCACCAATTCTTGCAATGCCAGATCCTTTTGTGAATTTTGTGGTGTGCACTGATGCATCTTTAGATAGTATAGGGGCAGTCCTTTTGCAGGAGGGATGACCTATTTCTTTCAAGTCTTAGAAGTTGAAGACTCATGAACTCAATTACCCTACTCATGATCTAGAGCTTGTAGTAGTGGTTCATGCTTTAGTGAGGTGGCGACACTTCTTTCTAGGTCATAGATTCAAACTTCATTCCAACCACCAGAGCTTGCAGTACATATTTATGTAGTTGAACCTTAATGCTATGCAAAGAAGGTGGATGGAGTTCCTTTGTGAGTATGATTTTGATGTTCATTACATCAAGGGAAAGGAGAATGTGGTTGCAGATGTCTTAAGTAGGAGGTACCATGAGCTTTCATCTATAACTACTTGCATTGATTTGAGAGAGCAGATCCTTCAACACCTGCCAGCAGAAGAGCTTTATGTAGAAGTTAGTAAGATAGTGCACTCTTAGAGACCCTTGGAAGGGAAGTATTTAGAGTATTCTTTGGAGTCTAATGGGCTCTTGCATCATAGAGGACGTATGCATGTACCCTCCATTGGGGGTTTGTGAGAGCTTATTATACTTGAGGCTCACAGAGCACCTTATGCAGTGCACCCCAGTGTTAAGAAGCTACATGCAGATTTGAGATAGTTGTATCACTAGCTAGGCATGAGAGTGCAGATTGCTTGTATTGTTGCAAGATGCCTCAAGTGTCAAAGGGTGAAGGTAGAGCACCGTCATCCTAGTGGGCTTTTTCAGCCTCATGAGATTATAGAGTGGAAGTGGGATGATATATCTATGGATTTTATTGTTAGTCTCCCTATGTCATCTCACTGCCATGATGCCATTTTGGTGACAGTTGACATGTTGACCAAAGTTTCCCATTTCTCACCCATGCGTACTACATACATAGCATGAGACATAGCTCAAGTGTTCTTGTGGGACATTTTTAGACTTCATGTCATTCCCTGTAAGATCATCTCTGATAGAGACTCATTGTTCACTTCATCCCTTTGGAGAGAGTTGCAGACAACTTTGGGCACTAGGCTCAATTTTAGTACAGTGTACCATCCTTAGACCAACTGTTAGACTGAGCGAGTTAATCAAGTTTTGGAGGACATGTTACATATGTACGTGATGGACCATCAGGTCAAATGGGAGGAATACCTACAACTTGTCGAATTTTCCTATAATAATGGGAACCATTCCTCCATAGGTATGCCACCTTATGAGGCCTTGTATGGGAGACCGTGCAAAATTCCCTTAAGATGGGATAGGATTGAGGATCAAGAATCTATTGGTCCTTAGTTAGTCCAGGAGATGGAGCAATAGGTGAACCTAATTAGATAGCACCTGAGAGAGTCACAAGATAGGCAAAAGAAGTATGTTGATGCGAAGAAGATAGATTGAGAGTATCAGATTGGTGATACAGTTTTCTTGAGGGTGCGACTGCACAAGAGTTTGATTCGATTCAGAAAGGGCTCTAATTTGGAACCTCGGTTTGTTGGACCATTCAAGACCCTAGAGAGGATAGGACCAGTTGCATATTGTTTAGATTTGCCACCTAGCTTGTCATGTATCCATGATGTGTTTCACATTTTAGTACTTAAAGGATACATTTATGATGAGTCTCATATTATAGATTGGGATGCTCTGCAGGTGGAGTCGGACAAATGGCTAGTGTTGGAGCCTATCTGTATTATTACCCGATGGACCCTAGCTCTTCGAGGCCAAAAGCTGGACTAGGTTAGGGTCCAGTGGGATTATTATGATGAGATCATAGCTTCATGGGAGGATGCAGCACAGATGCAATCGCAGTACCCTTATGTTTTTTATGATCTCCAGGAGGGAGTTCATGCCTAGTGGGGGAGGATGTGAGGCCTCGCCCTGACCCATTGTAGCATAGTTGATACATTATTATTTTGATACTCATGACTTGATATGTCGAGACACTATCAAATACACTAAACATATTATGTTATTTCATGTTGTGTGATGTTAACTTTCAGATATTTGATTTTTTCATTCAATGCTTTGCGAACATGTATATTGATGAAGTAAGTGAATGTAGAATTAACACTTGGATTATGCAATTTTAACGATTGAAAATATGAGTAGAACGAGATAAAGAACTAATTATTTGAAAGATGAATATTTTAATTTATGCAATTTTCCTGATACATTATATACATAAATGCATGTGATTTTCTTGAGCTACTGATGTGTGCAATGAGTGTGCAGGATAATTTCACTGAGAAAACTAACAGAGAAATGAAACTAAGCCCTATGTACCATTTGCAAAAAACCTCGTTGTTTGTATTTTATTCATATCATGAGATGTATGAATGTATCATTCTATAATTAGTAAATGTTAATGTTTCATAACAGTTTTTTTATAGTGTTGCTTGATGCTCGTGAATTGTATATGCATTCTAGCATGATAGTTAGGGTTAATCGAGTAATCCAAAGATCTAAGTCAGACTAGGTTAGTGACCTTTTTGCTAATTAGTTTATAATCAAGATTAATTACCTCTAATCTAGATTAGTGTTTAATCTGCATTTTGAAGGTTTTTAGATAGTCCTAAAATTTCCTAGTATTTGTTAGGTCCCAAATAAATCGCTAAGGCCTAAAATCATGAAATCTAAATACCCAAGGGGTATGGGTATGGGTTGGGGGCATTTTCCACCCCCCTAGCCCCTTTTGTTGACTTTTATGGTCACTCAAAAACCCAAATTTTGCTTTATTACGAAAATTGATAGTTTGATCATGAGTTGAATGACTTTAACTCCACCTTGAGGTTAGCCTTAGGTCTAGTTGTGTTAGAAGCCTCTAGAAATTTTGGGCAAGTGGGGGGGGTTATTGTTGGTTGAGGTGATTGAGTTAGGATCTTATTTAGAGGCAATTTTGAGGAGGTTTGGGTTGTTCACCCAACCTCTAGTTTTAGAGGGATTTTAGAAATTGAAGGGAAGGAGAGGAAAGCAAGCTCATCTCAAACTTGTTCATTTTCCATAACCTATTTTTTTGAAGGTAGGAATACTTTACCTCATTTTGGTTTCATGTTGTGCTTCATGTTTTAGTTTCATTTTTTATATATGTATGTGTGTGTGTTGAGTATGTTGGGAAGGATTGTAAATAGGTTTTCTTAAATGTCTTTCCTTTGTGTTTTGTTTTGAATTTTGAAGTTTTTTTATGGGTGTTTTGGCATTACTCACCCTCGAATAGGGAAAAAGTGACCATTTCTAGGGAAAGTTCATTAGTTGGACTCCAATAGTGTAGAGTCTCTTCTCAGGATGAGAAGAGGGATAGAGGGTAGGGTGTAATGGGCCCCTACCTGTCAACACAAACCACGTTTGAGTTTTGACATGTAAGAATGGAAGAACAAAAGTTCTTGAGTTATAGCCCCAATAGGGCACCTATTTTGGTGTTGTGTCTGACATCTCCTATTGGAAAAATCCACCTTCTCCCTAGTTTGGTTCAATGTTGGATATGTTGTGAAAACTCGGTATGGTAATGAATGTCTAATTTTGTCATTATGTTATGATTGGTTATCTCCTGGTCAATTTTTGTTCTCTCCACGATCACTATGATGTATTGCATAATTTGAAATGGATCCTATTGGTGTTTGAAAATGTTGGAGGGTTTTTAATTATCCCACTGAGAAAGTGACATATCTAGGGGCAGCTAACTTCCATTTTCAACATGCCATTTCTAACAACGGGCCAACCATAAGGCATGACCCTTCTTCTACTTCAGGCTCTGCTAAACCTAGGTAGGTAGACCTCATATTCAAATGATATCATACCAGTGCAAAAGCATATCCCTGAATCTATTCAGCAGATGAAACCCTTATATCTCCTAGTAACTCATGAAATGACACAGATCTGCATTAGCTAAATGCAAATCTAGAATATTCACAAGCTGAGTGAGGGTTAAAATTTTAGTTCCACTTCAAACATGAACAACTAAATTTGTTTGAATAAAAGATTTCTGCAAATGCCATTCATATCAACTTGCATCTGATTTAGTGATCAGTGCCTTATCCATTGAAACATAGAGTCATTACCAACAGGATGACCTAACTTGCTTGCATTACAATTAAGTTTATCAACTGAAATTCCCTAATCCCATTCTTCTGCAATATCCCCTTCATATACCTAGAAACCTTATCAGAACTATGAAGCATTTGCTTAACTCCTTGAGTCAAAAGCCACAAAGATCTGATACACACTTCATCCAAAATGTCTTATACCAAATGAACATTATCCATTTAATTACAAAGTTAATGACACATGAAGAATTAGGAGACAGAATTAGAAAACTTAGATATTTCCTGTAAATCCCCTTTTGTATTTATCCTTGGAAAGACTAAATACAGTAACTGGTAACACAAAATAAAACTCAAGATAATTCATATGAGCTGGCCTCAATATCCAGTAATTTAGAATAACAATGCATAACATGAAATGAAAATCTGCACAGGGTGGATGTGTGGCCTTCACTGCTAGAGCTCAGCTCAAAGTCAGGAAGTAAAACCATCTACAATCTTGGTTTCAACAGTAGAACTGGACTCTTGTTGGTATTACCCAGAGCAAACTGCCAACCCCCACAAATGAGAAGAAGAAAGAAAGATATAGGAAAGAAGCCATTTCGCGGATTGAATTTGAACATGACACTTGTCCACCCAAAAAACCTTCTCAGCAGGTTAAAACCATCTTTCTTATCTTTTCCCTCTAATTGAAAATCAAATCCCCATCATTTTACCCTCCAAAGGCATCAAAATATCTCAAAAATCTGATGATGAAAGGATGTAACTAATTTTGGTGTTGAAATGAACTCGGTAAAAGTAACAAATCAATTGAAAATGGCTTGTAGGATGTAAGAAACATGTTTAAGCTTGATTTTCTTCACATTCAAATTCCAAAAGGTCTTCAAAACTGCCCTGCAACAAACTCTGATGATTAATGATCACATTTTCCTATTCTATTGCCAATGCCCCTGATTTCACAAATTGACCTATAGCTCAAATTGGTGAGTACTTATGCAAGAGCTAACTTCATATTTGGAAAATTTAGGTTCTCCCAGTTCCGGTGGTATATTGAAGTGCATGTTTTTGATAAAAATTATCCTAGATATGGCCCTTTGAAGTTCTCAGTCTTGTTCATGGCTTCTATATGATTTTGCAAAAATTTTAACTTTTATATAGTTTAAACTATGCTAAAGTTCAAATTTTATTTAAAATTTCTGCTCTGCACGAGAAAGTCCAAGAAGAATAAAATAAGTTTTTATTTGAAACCTCTGAATTTATCCTGCCTTTTCCATTCGGGTTAAACTTAGTTTGACCAGCTTGTGACACGTGTCAACACGAGATTTGTCCACCCTACCACTGTGTCAGTGACGTGTCATCTTCTCGCTAACTCGCTATGTTATCTTTCTCGCATCTTTCTTATAGCAACAAAGTGACTATCCTCTGATCTGCCACGTAGCATGATCTGGTGGAACTGAGACATCTATTGCGACATCATAGTTTGCCTTGAATTTTGATTCATCAAGAACTCACATCATCACCCTACTTCTAAGTGCTACATCACCATCTCCGAGACCCATTGCCATGTCATCATTGCTATCTTGTGATGTTAACTCTCATGTATCTTTTGCTTGGTGAGTTAGCGACGACACTCTGATCTAGACATGTGTCATGACCTCATTCCATCTCCCTTCATTTGTCTTAGCCAAATTTTTTAGGTTTTCCTGGCGACTCGCTATGTCAGCTGGAGTTTCTACTATTTTTTAGTGGCAACATAGTGACCACTGAAAATCTTTTCTTTTTCGGCGTTCCATTTTCCTAGCATTTTCGATGATGATGTCAGCGTGTTTGTTTAAAATTAATGTTTAATTTTCTCTAGCTGGCCGACCATGGGCCCCACGTCATAGAGCTCACCCTTGCCTTTTCAAAAGGTGTCTCTTTCTTAGATCATTACTCATTCTGCAAGGAATAGTATTTAAATACTTTATTGTTTCCACCCACAGGCATGTGGGATATTTTTTTTTAATTGTTTGTCCCTTTGGCTCATGCTATATTCTCCTTTACATGCGCTATACTAGTTTTCACTTGATGCTACATGAGGAACTATGGCTAATCTAAGCCATGCTATACTCTACTTTCACGTGGAAATTTTCTACCTTATTAATTGAGGTGAACCATAGTGTGCCTGGTCACGCCTCTATTCATCAAAATTTGGGGGTGCAGAGCTTGTCCTCGCAGGAACCTGGAATCTAGTGGATGTCTTTATTTGTTGGTGACTCAAATTATGGGTGGCTTTGAAATGGCTCCCCCTTTTTCATGATGCCTACTCTGTGCTCTCAGCGACTTGTTTAAGTGTGGGGCTTCTTTCTTGCCGTGGATAGCTTCACTGTGTTGGCTCCTTTGTATAATTGACCGTGGATTCTCTTTAATATTGTTGAACTGGTGCTTCCTTTAAAATGGCGTGTGGCTTTAACTATTTAGAATCATTGGTTCCTTTGTATTTTTTAGTTTGCCACAGCTTTCTTTGCATAATGTGTGGACAAGGTGCTTCATATATGCTAGCTTTTACTTGTTCTGTTTTCATTTTTATCGCTACCTTATGCATTTTTAAGCATAAAGATTTCTTGTGCCTTCGACGTGGACTATTCTAATTAAAATGTGGAGCCTTGTTTAAGCAATTGTAGATGTGGAATGAAGATGGTGATTACCTCACCATTTATCATGAGACCCCCTCCCCTGCTCATGGCATGAATATCCCTTATTCATGTTGTAGGCTTTTAATCTACAACATGTTTTCTGCCCCCTCCAAAAAGTGAAAAGCCAATCTACTCTCGAATGGATGCACCCTCTGCTACATTTTCAATTATAAAGTGTGGGTTGGTTTCCCCTTTTTAAAATGTGGATTTCCAACCTAAGAAACTGTGGTTGGATGTGGATTGCCCCATGCACGTGAAAGATCATATTGATGCCTCTTCTTGGCACTTGCACGGTGGATTTTGTCAAAATTCACAAAGTGTTTAATTCAACATATTAATTGAACTCAAATGATGACAATCCATAGGGTGAAACATTATAATTAATCATCATCATATGATTTCTCAAAATCTTCAAGTCGCACATAATCCTTATCAGTCTGATGGAATCAGTCGGACCCCAAAGTGGGTTTGGCTAAAAAAATTTCGTTTTCAAACAACTGATCATGGAAAATTGATCTGTCGACCTCCTCAAACTGATTGAGAACCAAATAAATCACTGATTGATCACTGAAAACATACTTTAATCATTTTTGCACAATCGTGAAATCTCTGTCAGGAGGCCTGCTACCGGGCTTTGAAAACTAATTCAAACATCTGACAGAGCTCTAAAACTCAGGATCATTGTTCTCTCTGACACATTCAATAGGTCTGCCTGATCTCGTCACATGATGACATCAGGGTCAAAAGATATCGACCTCTGAAGTTGCTCACTTGAAATTACCTGCAATTAAACATGTCAAAAAGCTGGAAATTGCATTTGGAAATGACTTGGAAAACTGGGCAAATGGGCACATGGGGTTCTAAAAATTAGGATAAGGGTAGATTGTCATGAGGAGAGTATGATTATATGATTTGGGCTCATGAAAAATCACAGGGAAAATTTGGTGAGGGATCAAATTTGGCTACCTGGATTTGCAGGACAGAGGACATCATTAAAATATCATTTTTTGTGAATGGAATGACCCTGGTAAAGTGTGAAGACGGATTCGTCAAGTTCTAAAAACTGGCACACTTGCAGTATTTTTAGTGGAAAATACAGGGGAATAAACCATTTAGTCCTACCAATCACAGGTACAAAGATATGACATCTTGAATAGGGGTTCCAATCACTCTACAAATAATGACAATAGTGAAAAGATAGAAATTCCATTTGGAATCATGTTTGAAAATTGATCAAACGGATTTATCATAGGTTGAAACTTGAAAAATAAAACAAGTCTCTGAACTCTACAATACAGTGCAAAAAGAATTTCAGCATTTCAATCAACTAGTCAAAAGTTATTACAAGTCAAACAGGGCTTCCCAGAAATGGTGCAAAATGCAAAAGCATGAAAATAGTAACTGACAACCTTTGAGGGATTCAAAACCTAATCAAACGAACTCGAAATGACTTGAAATCTGAAACATAGGTTTTTAGATATGGACACTAGACACTCCCAAAGTGGTGAATCACAAAACATTTCTGGTTGCGAGATATTCACTAGCAAATAGGGCCTCTTGTCACTATTTAACACAGGGTAAAATGCAAATTTGAAATTTGCTCAAAATAGGACTTCGCCAAATGACTCGGAATGACATTTTAACTTCATGGAACACTTAAACAGGCTAAATGCAGGGTGTTAGAAACATTAAACACCTTAGGGGGCTCAAATGGATAGTCGGGTACATAGGCACTTAAAAGCGTTTATAGGGCTCAAATTCTTCAATGATGCTGAAAATTGACATTGCAACTGTTAGCACCAACAGATCCCTTGTTAAGGGCCAAGAAGGAAATTCAACTTGTTATTGAAGTTCAGTTATGTTGAGGAGATTTCTACTCGAGATTGAAATCCTTTGTAAAATGTATTTAAACTTTTTGTTGTAGTGGCAACGATGTCGGGTTTTCTTCTTGGTTCTTTCCTAGTGGAGCCTTTGAATCAGGTTGTCAATAAAATAATGATTGTGTAATATCCTTGCTTATGAGATTTTGATATTTTCAATTATATGTATCTGTATCAAAAATGAGATAAAATGATGATGTTCAATTATGCAAATTTCAAGTTCAAATATGTTAAGGCAAACATTATGTTATGTTGGGAACTTGATTCATTTTTGTGCTTAATAGGAGATAAAATTGCTCTTACATTATTGTGAAAACAAACTATTGAACTCTATGTTTTAAACCCATTCAAAAAAAAATATACCCTCTTGTTATAAAAATAAATTGATTGGAAAATCCATACTTGGCAAAAATATGGACTTGGGAAAAAATTACACTCCCTAGAGCAAAAATGCTCACTGTTTTTTGTATGGGGAGAAAGATTAAATTGTTCTCTTAGAACAGAGCATCTTAAAAAGATTCCCTAAAATATCCCTCTTGCATCATAAGTGTTCAAATTTAAAGTCAAGAAGAAAAGAATAAATTTTAATTTTATATATATTCAAAATAAAATCCTATCCTAAGACTCACCTAATAAACTTTTATCATTTATTGCCTTGCCCCCTTAGTCCTTATCTACCCTGCATACTCCTAGGCGTCAGTTTGGTGTAAATGGGAGTGAAGAAAAGTCATGACATGTGATTTACTTGGGAACCATGTGCCTATGCCATGTCACACATGAGATTTACCTTCCAAATGAGATAACAGGGTGGGCGGTAGTTTTATTGGGTCAAGTCAAGAAAATTTAACCAAGATCTTTAAAATTAACACCACCCCTCCATCCCTTTTTCCTTGCATGTACATGGGGTTAAGTGGGGGCAAAACCTGCGTAATGGTAGGCTTGGGCAGTGTGTTGTCCTTCTTGAAGCGCTTGGTTGAAGGGGGGGTTTAGGGTTAGTAGTATAGGAAATTTAGTTAGTTAAAAAATTTAAGTTAGCTGGTTAGTGGGGGGGGCTGGGGGGGTTAGTAGTATTTTATGTAAAGTTTCAATTTAGTTTTAATTAAGATTAGTTTAGGAATTGTTATTGTCTTATGTAGTTAGTAATGTTGTTTTAGAGTTAGTTTAAATTATAAGTAGTTAGTATAGGTTAGTGTTTTAAATAAAGTTTAACTTTGTAGTTTTTTTTAAGTGTGGGTTTTAGTTTTAGTTAATTTAAATTTTTGAATAATGTTAATTTTTATATCTTTTAGTATTGGTATATGTTATATATTAGTTAGTATATTGAATTGGTTTTAATTTATTAGTAATTTGATTAATATATTTAAAGTTTAGTATATTTTAGTGTTAGTTATTATCTTGTTTCATTAAGTTAGTATTAATAAAGTTTTAAACTAGTTAGTTTGGTTATGTCTAAAAACAAGTTTATTAGTATATAACTAAACTAATAGACAATGTTAATTTGTTTTGTTATGTAGTCATATTTAGTTTAATTTAAATTGTTATTTCATTAGGAATATTTTATTTCTAAAAAAATTACATATTTAAATAAAAAATGTGATTTGAATAAAGTTTAAATAAAGTATAATTATGTGTATGTTAGATGTGACATTTATTTAATAGTTCTATGATTTTAATATTTCAAAATGATTAGACCCATATTCATTTAAATTGTTATTCAAATAATTTTAATATATTGTTGTAAAATTAATGTAAAAACAAATCAAATGTCGATATCAATTTAATAACAAGAGTTTAAAATTTAACGATTTATTCCTTCTCATGATTATTAACTTAAGATGAAATGTAGTGAACCTATACTTTAACTGTGAAACAAACATATTGAACTTAGTTAATTTAGTTATTACACTCTTTTTAAAAATAAAAAAATTGTTACGTGTGTTTTTGCCCTTGCATTTTGGGCATGACATTTTGGTATCAGAGTCGTGTTTCAACACTAGGAACCTAAAACCATTATGCTTTTGAAAACTTGAACTAAACTTTAAATTGTTTAGGATGCCTCTTGTTACTCGAAGCAACCAACGAGGTAGAGGTTGTAGGGAGAGAGGTGGTAGAGCAGAACAGGAGCGAAATTGCAATTGATACCCTTTTTCCACCAACTATCCAACACTCAAAAAATTATGCTTCAATCCATCAACAAAATAAACATCATTAGTGTTAGTTCTTTCATCTAAAGTAATGGATCCAATTCTTGTAATATGACATGATGCACTGTTACCAACTCTAACAATATCTCCATCATAGTTCCTGAATTTAACAAACTTATTCATATCACCAACCATGTGATTTGAACAACCACTGTTAATTATCTAATTAGATTTCTTTTCAACTTGGGAAAGTAGAGCTTTTTCTTCTCTAATTTATCTATCAAGATCATCTTCCTTGATAGCCACAAATCCTATCTCATCATCACTTTCACTTTGAGCTCTTTCATCAAATTCCTCATCTTCATTAGCATACAAAAAAATTCTATCTCTCCTAGGCTTAAACTTCCCTTATACTTTTTCTCTCTTTTACGATATTTAGATGCATAATGACCAAACTCATTACATGTCCAACATTTAAAGATATTCTTACCATCTTTTCCTCTTCTCATAAGAAGTGTCATGCCTTCTTCAATCTTCTTGTCTTCATTATATCTAGTTCTATTGCTACTAGAAAAATATCCATGTGTGATTGTGCTTCTACACAGACTTGGTTGAATATTAAGGGAACTAAAGGTTTTCTCCACTCTTGTTATTCTCCAGACTACCTTACATCTACTTCTACTACTTCCAATCTTCCAAGCAACATTTCTCTAGTAAATTCCTTAGTGTGGGGTATTAGTAGTTGAATCATCTGAGCTACTTGCTTGAAGATCTTCCATACAACCTCATCTTCTTCCTTGGTTCCACCATGTGACTTAATTCCTACAATAATCTCTGATATCCTACCAATATAGTTTCTTATAGATTCATATTTCATCATTTTAGCATCTTGAAATGTGCATATCCAATTTTGTAATCTTAATCTATTTTTATGTATATCACCTTCAAAATAGATTCTAATGCTTTCCAAATTTCATGAGATGTTTGAAGTGATTTCCCCTAACTTTATTCATTCTCTAGAAGAGCCGATAGTAAAGCTTCTCTGGCTCTCATATTACACATGAATAGATCTCTCTCTGCCTCTTTGCATTCTTCAAGCTTTTCTTCTTTCACAATCGTCTTCTCACTATTTGTCAAGATCCAATAACCTAGAGCCATGCATAACAAATGAGTCTTCATATTCTCCTTCCAACTGTCATAGTTGGCCCCATCAAATCTAGAACTATCCTTTCTGAAAAGATTCGTTGTTGATCTCCAAAAGTTGTTAAGCTTATCCTTCAAGGAATTGGTACTCTAGTACCAAGTGTTAGAATATATAGTCCACCAATATTATTAAGAGGGGGGGGAGGATGGTTGTGAATCATTTATATTGGTGGACTATACATTCTAAAAGTTATATCCATAGAAATTTTAGCAAAGCCATCCATCCAGATATACTTGCACGTGTTGTCCTTCCATCTTGCATTTCATCCTTAGGAACATCATCATTTCATGCCACCTACCATACTTTTCGATAAGAAAAAAAGGAAGAAGAAAGACATAGATCCTAGTCTTAGTAGTATTTTAGCTAGAGCACAACCATACCCAATGGTCTCTACAATTCCACGTGATCCACCACCACAAAATATAGAAGATTCAAGTCCTTTACTAGACATAGATGCCTTTATGAATCAACCAGGTCACACAACCATTTTTAATGTCATCATAGATAGAAATAGGGAAACCATCATGGTGAACTTCTTGAGAGACAAAGTTGGTATCATTGGCTTTCGGAGACCACCACCTTTGGACATATTTGATTCTAACTATCCCTTATTTAGACTACCACCCCATTGGCTCATTTGATCCTAATGGCCCCTTTTTATACCAAAACAAGGACATCAAATGATGCAACCAGAACTCATAGATCCAAACATATCATCAACCCAACTCAGTGCTCCCATTCCACAAAGTAATTAACCCACCATGGTACAATCATTAATCCACACAACATCCCAACATATAACTACTACACCATCTACATCTACAAGCATCACCAGCATCACTACTCCAATTTCATAGTCTACTTCTGTCCCACTTAGTAGTGTTGCACGCTCCCTCCCTCATTTTCCACTTCCACTTCATATGCATCTGCTAGCACTATAATCAGTCCCTCTTAGTAGCACATCCAATCATCACTTTTTTACACCACAAGGATGCCTTCCTTAGGGTCTAGCAACCCACCTTTTATCCTACCCACTATCAGTATCAACCCATTTGTTGCCAGTCAAAATATCGCAGCCTCATTTCCACTAGGTCCTTGGAATTATATTTTACACAATCATAAGGACCACCTAAAAATATTTTTACTAGCAATCCATTCATGCCTAATTTCCAACCACCACCATCACCCTTTGTCAACCTGGCATCTACCATTACAAATTATTTTACCATGCTACCTTAGGAATCAACCCAATATGTTGGAATTATTTAAAATAACTAAGAGGGGGGTGAATTAGTTATCCAAGGTCCAGATGTACAAATAAAACTTTTCACATCTTATTGAACCCATATCCATAAAATCTTTTCATCATGCATGTATCCATTAGATCATACAATCACTTAAACTTGTAGGTTACTGTCAAATCAACTTTTTAGAAATGTAAGGATGAAACATAACCAATTCAATAACACATTTGACACAATGATTTAACATGGAAACCTAATTTGGGAAAAACCGTTGGTAACATGCCACTCATTCTCACTCTTCTAAAGTGATGCCCTGTGAAAGGACAACCTTGTTAAAGGTTACAATGCACACTATTAAATTTAACCTAGTTAAAGAATTTCAATCACCCTATTAGGAGTGAGCCTTTTTAGAGGACTTTAGATCATTCACCTAGAATGTCACCCTATTAAAGGGTTTACAAATGACTATTAGGTCAACCTTAATCCAAAAGATTTACCCTAAACTGGTACAATGATTAGAAAGTAATAGTAAGGCTTGATCTGAGATTACAAATCTTTGTTTCAATCCCCCATTCTACTTACCCTTCACACACTTCAGGTCTGATAGCGTGTTCACCCTTCAAGCATCCATACCCTTAAGCCTTTTTTCCTTGCTTGGCAATGCAAACTCATCTCTTATATCACTAAATGAAGCAATACCCTAGACTCCTTGTCTTCCTTAGGTTCTCGCATATGACAACCTTTGCATCTGACATATCATCTTTATAAAT
The DNA here is from genome assembly GCA_028749045.1 of Cupressus sempervirens. NCBI lineage: Eukaryota > Viridiplantae > Streptophyta > Pinopsida > Cupressales > Cupressaceae > Cupressus > Cupressus sempervirens. Next base: position 873,317,616 of record CM053786.1, read on the forward strand.
AGAAAATTAAGATCTTTTATTGTTCATCCTCCTTTGTCCATCTTATGGTTAGGTTAGATTAGGTAAGATTCAATGAATCTACCCATCATTTCATTGTATTCCCTTATTGAAACCTCTCCTTCAATACTCTTGAATTCACCTCAAAATGGTTCATCTTGAATTTTGTGCCACCAACTCATCAAGCTTATCTTCCACATGGTTCACACAATCAAAAAAATCAAACTTGTCAGCTTAGATATATCAAATTTACATTCTCATAATGTTAACACTTAGCAACTTTCTTCTAATGCTAGACACATAATGCGTTGCTCAGCATCCACTGTCAAAATACTTGGCATGAACTACATTTACTAGTGCTCAATGTCATCTAAACTATACTCAGCTTACACTGAAATTGACTTTGCTTGACTCCAACTAATTCTCTACTTAGCTTACACTAATTTTTCTCAGTACCTACTATGTAGATTGTTAAGCTTGGAAGACACAATTCTTTTAACTTGTTCTTCTGAACTTAATCGGTGTATCCATCCTTTGCAACCTTAAGTAGATTATCAATTCACTATAATATCAATGTCTTAATTGATCCTTGTACTCTTTTTCCATATCATAACTCAACCTTTCCCCTAGGTGCTATTGTTACCTCATTTGATCAAATCCTCTTCATCAATCAAGCAAATGATAGTACTCAAATAATCTAAGTAATTGTCTTAGCAGCAAGTAGTAGGTTTGACATCAGTGACAAAACAATGATTGAAACACATATTCATACTTGTATCAATGTATTCAACAATAATACCACACTAGTAAGTGTTCATAATAAGTGCATTTCCTTACACTAACTATTTGGCTCCATACAACTCCTAGTTGCCACCTTAGCCAAGCACACAATCCCAAAATGTGACACCACTATATCCACCACCACCACACTTCCAAAACATTCCACTACATTTATCGCATGTCCAAACCTCCATACAAAATCCTTTGACTAGACAACAGTCTCACATCTACCCTCTATCACAACAACCACCCTATCAAAACTACATCCAACAAGCACAATAATATGTCCAACCACCATTCTAGCAACTCATTGTTGGAAATATAAGATAAACAAGGTTACTAAGAGAGGAGGGGTGAATTAGGAACCAATAAAACTTTATATTACTTTACCAATTAATCCTCCATAATATATTATGATCTAATTTCATGCATGAAAGAATGAAAGCATTTAAACATTCATAACAATTTGACAAAAGATATCCTAACCCAAAAACCTTCCAATTAGAAAGTAAAACTAGGGTGGGGATGATACCCACAAGCTTTAGTACTATAGTATAAAGTTAACTTGTTAAGGCTTACAATTGACCATTTTTGGCGATTTACCCTATTAGGAGCAATAAGGACTATGAGGTCCACCTTGTTAAAGGATTTACAAACACATAATGAAGTATGCACTTGGTTAAGAGATTTAGCAAAGACTATTAAGTTTGCCCTATTAAAGGATTTGACTAATGCACCTATTAGGATGAACTAGTGGCTGATTTTTGATCTACATCTCTATTTTCTGGTTGAGATTCCTTGTAATGCAATGATCACCTAGCTGTGACAGATAAATCTTTATTGTCCCTTATACTGCTTGTAGCCTTCTTTAATTCGCACTCCTGCTCACAATATTCTTCTCGCATTCATATTTGGATATGATATAATGTATTACATATATATACCAATCCAAATCATAGCTTATTGGAGTCGACTACAATATCAATTTCATCATAATTCACAAAGTCAGCCCATCTATTGTAACTCAGGTTCTGAAGAAAAACTTGGTGATGTTTTGATACTCAGCAAAAACTGTCAACACTCAAAAATCTTTGGCACTTCATTGAACTTAAAGCTTAGTCCATTGTAATCACTTCCAAGTAGCTTGAACTCAGTTAGCACTATGTAACTTAGTGAGAAACTTGGTATCTGTTGAATCACTCGGTTGAGACTACATGACTTGGTCAATACTAGATTCATATGTTAACACAATGAGCTCAGTAAACACAGTATAACTTGGTTAACATATCATGGCTCAGTTAACACTATGATCTTCTTCACATCCACTAAATAGCTTCATAGCCTTTTCTGAGCTTGGTTTGTATTGTCCCTTATCTCTGAAGCTTGGTAAACATTGTGTAGCTTGGAAAACACTACAAACTGATTGATAAGATCGATAGTAACTGTAAAGCTCAGTAGCAATGTAACCATTTGACTAAGTGTTGAGTCACTAATAGAAAAATTGACCATAATGTTAACATCTCCCCCTTTTGCATTAGTGATGAAAACACTTATCAAACCAAAAAATTGAACTTCAAAACTAAACCATCATTCAGTGTCTTCAACTCTATTTTGATTGTCTATTGTTATTGCTCGATAACATACTTTGTTTCTCTAATTTTTCAAAATTGCTTTTGTAAACTTATCTATACAAGTATCTTCATAATACTATACTACTCCCCCATACATACATCTCTTATATACATATCTGGATTATAGTATACCTTCTCTTCCTTTACAATATAATATATATACTTCTCCCCCTTTCTACAATATACAATATCTTCTCCCCCTTTTTTACATAAATGCCAAAGGTGTATAATATCTATATTATCATTACCAAAATGTGATAAGAAATCAAAATGTACCTTTAGAATAAGTACCATTATCTTGTCCCAATTCTCCTATAGTACCTTTCTTACATGCAATGAAATCTAAACTTCTACCAATAATTCCATCATGTGATCAGCTATGGAGAAGTTGTCATGGATGAGACTCTTTGCATTCTTATGTGTTTCTGCAATGCATCCATGTTTGGAAGAATCATGCCTTCGATTTCTGCAAGTGTGGACTTAATCCTAACTTCTTCCTTCTATAGTTATGCTTGCAGACTTGTCAGATATTTGATCTTTGTATAATGTACAGAATTGTAACTTCGGTCAAGTGACAACTAGTGTGCACTTTCCTTAATGTCTTCATATATCTTGGACAATTTCTCCTTGATTTCCTTTGTAAAGATAGATGTGTCACTTAATTTACTAATAATGAAACAACATTATTGACAAAGGTTTCCAATGAAACAAGAATAGCAGCTAACTCTACTTGATCTATTGAAATTCTTTGTGCAACTTGTTCCAACACTTTGTTTATAAACTTTATTTTAGCTCTTTGTAGAAGCCTTGGTTTGGGGATGGTGTGTAAGAACACTTTTAGATGGTGAGCCTTTGGATACATATCCAAGACCATGAAATCCTGGATTCTTTTGTGCAATAATAGGTTTTCTAATTCCTTGCTCTTGTGGTCCTAAACCTTGACCTTGATAATGCCATCGATTGAGCATTTGAATGAGCTGAGGAAACTTTTTGCTTGTAGAAAATCGTAGAAGTGCTTTATTAGATATATTGCAATGGGGAGATATTGTTAATTCTTCTGCTGAGAGGGGGCCACCATGGATGAATGTAAGTGAAACAAGAGGGTAGATTATAGATGGTGGAATAGCTTGGATAGGTGGTAAGATGGAAGCATGGAGTGGAGGAGATGGTAGGATAGGATCTTGATTTAGCTGATGGGATGAAAAGATATCCTGTAGTAGAGGAGGTATGGCTTGAGGTTTTGGAGATGGAGGGGATGGTGACTGCACTATGGATGGAAGAGATGGTACAATGATATCTTTGTTTATGTTTTGAGGGATGTCCACATGCTTTTGGGCAGGATCTTGATAGGATTGGATTGGAGTGGATGGTGTGATAGGAGGTGAAGGGATGGATTCTTCAAAGGCAGCAAATGGATAGATGGGAGATTCGGTAGTGGAGATTGGTGAGTAGAAGATGGATGCATAAGGGTCATTACGGGAGATTTGGGAAATGCTTGGAGGTGATGTGGATAGGATTTGAAGGGATTTGATAGGTGGTGGGATTTTGATGCTTACAGGAAATCGAAGGATTTTAAGTAATTTGATGGATGGTATGGGGATGATAGCTATGGGAGATGGAGGTGATATTATAGATGGGGAAGCTTCATCACTGACTATGTCACATGGTTGGATTAGATGACATGGCTTATTTACTGTTGGAGATGGCTTTTCTTGTATTCCCTCTAGGAGATTCCTGGGAGACTCGTGTGTCAGAGGTGGAGGTGGTGGATTGATAGGAATAGCTGGTGTGATGGGGGTGGAAGATTGGAATCTTGGTTGATTGGGTGATGGAGGAGAAGCTGGGATATGAGATGGCATGACTAGATAGTTTGGAGGAATGCTTGGATTGGGGGATGGTTGGTGAAAGGCATCTAAGGCTCTTAAGATACTCGTCATAGTCAACAAGATTTTCATCATCATTAGAATAAGATGTAGCAGGAGAAAGGACAATGTGACCAAACTCATCATGATAGGGTTCGGATTTCATGTTGTGATGATGAGTTGGATGGGGATGGGGTCTTGCATATGGATGAACATGGAAGCTCATGGTCGGATTTGGATTAAGTGCAGATTTTGGATTGGCTGATAAAAGATTTCTTAGGGAGATTCAAAGCTACATGACAGACCTAAGGAGGATTGGCTTTTGGTGTCAAAAAGTGAGATTTTTGCTTTCCTATGTGCAGGATTGGTGGCTTTTGGAGTCAACTTGAGGATAGACAAATGATCTTATGGGCATGACATGAGATTGACCACCTGTGGATCCCAACCTTTAGCTTAAGGTGATAAGGGATGACAAGTGACAAGGCTAGATTACACTAGACAAAGCTCTGTCAAAGAGATAACCTTGGGGAGATTGAGGGATTTGGATAGATTGATTGGATAGCAAACACTGGCAAAGTAACAACAATTCCTTAAAGGCTTGGGTGATTTTGGATTGGGTTGCTAGCTGGATGGGGGGATTATTTGGATGGACTTTGGATTTGGGATTGTTCTAAAGCAAAGAACTAGATAGATTTAGTTGTGATGGGGGAGCTTGGATGATTTTCTGATGAGGCAGTGACTACGCTAAGTATGCCTTGAGCTGGGAGATTTCTACTTTTCTAGGATTTTGACCAAAGTTGGCAAACATTCATTCAAAAGCTATGAACAAACAAGCAAACAAAATTTTTGAGCAAGCACGTCAAATACACCAACATCCTAGGAAGCTTTCTACAAGGATGAAATTTGGTTTAGCTAGGGAGTCCTCGATATACGTAAGGTACGTGAGGCCCAAATCCATAGATGAAACCAAAAAGATGTCACACAGCTGAGAGGACCAGTAACCCACTTCTCCTCTTTCACTTCTCAAGGTTATAAAGTTCCTTGAGGCTTAGCCAGAGTGACAAAATCTTGATTTCAAGAGAGGTGTCTTTGGATTCACCTCCCGATCTTTATACTCCGCCGGAATGCTGGAGTTAAGGTCATCCCAAGGGGTGATGAAATCCCCAAGCAAGCCTCCTAAAACTAAAAATAAGGTTTTGGATCCTAATCTTATGCACCAAAGATGGCCTTGAAAGACGACAAGGGGAGAGAAGACTTGGATGATCTTGGGCCAAAAGACAGAGTTCTTTTCCAATTGACACTTAATTTTTTTGATCTAGACTTTGCAAGCACACATGTTTAGGATGCAAATGTTTAATTCCAACTTTGAGATGCGTCAACAAAAGAAAATGTGATCGAAGAATGAATACACAAAGGAGAGTTAGGGTCAACAAGAAAGTAAACCCACACGCCTAGAGGCCGTCCACGTCAAGTATCGATTGATTTTCTTTAAGGCATTCAAGATTGAGTGTGATTTTGTTTTTAGCCCAAAATAAAGATGTGGGTAAAGTTTTATTTCAAGCACGTGCCCGGAGGCCTCCCACGTCAATTGATTATTGTTCAGTTTTAAAGCCCAAACTTGAAGTGTGATCGATTTAATCTAGATTTTTGGACATTCAAGAAATCTTATAAGTTAAGACAAACCCTCAACAACTAATTAAGTAGAATTTGATCACGGAACACTTAACACTCTCTTAGGAAGACCCATCCCCATATATGGCGCTGATATTGCAACCAATGGTTAGAATGATGGGTGATTAAAGAGGATGAGTCCAATGAAAAACTACTCAATTTGACTCTTGTTGATTTGTTTTTAACTTAACCAATTTAGTAAGTGTTCAAAAATCAAACTTTCCTAAGTTGCATGCAAAAGAGAGATTTGTTTGTTCTTTTTAACGCACCAAAATAAAGTGTTTGGTTTGTGGGGTTTTTAGACATACAAGTTCATTTTTCCAATTTTCAAAGACAAATGACAACGACTTTGACAAGACCAACAAAAAAAAAGGGAGCGTTCCCGCAGAGAAAATGTGAGAAACAGCATTCCTATGAGGGTTCCCTCATTCTCGCAAGCGGGTTCACGATCCCGCTGGAGTTCTTGTTCGCGATAATGACAATCCCGCCGCGAATCTAGATTATGAGAATGAGAGGAAAGACTGTTAAAGAATTAAAGCCGCAAGGATAAAATTTGAGAGCTCTTTTTGATAGATCAATCCTACGAGTTTATGCCCATACAACGTTCCCGCAAGTAGGAATGACAATCCCGCTGACAAAAAAATTATTACAGTCCCAAAAAGTTTAAGATAGGAAATGGTAAGGCAGGAATGATGATCCCGCTATTTCTGAGGTGCATTCCTACTGGAGGATTTGTCGACGGGGATGAAGAGGCTTGTTTGATGATACGTGGTAGAAGTTGTGTGTTGATGAAGTGCGAATTCATAGTCGCAGCTTCGTGTTCTCACCGAAGAATAGCAGCGTTCCCACATCGCGGGATTGCATTTCTGTGGTCGCAGGGATGCAAAAAGTTTTGTGTTTTTAATCATTTGCTGGGTGAAAACCAAGAACAGGATTGGGAGCGCATTCTTGAGGCGTTCAAAGTGGTCCTGCAAGCAAAATCAAAAGGTAACACAAACAAAAGATATTGCCATTAATGTTAGCTTTGCATGGTTAATCAAAACATGAAAATGAGAAATAAGCATGTAAAACTAGCATAAATGAAGATTAAAAATGACCCTTGCAGGGTCCCACTGGGCATGCCAAAATGTATACACTAATATGTTAGCAAGAAACACTAATCTATTTAAAAAGAAAAGCATTAACTAACAAAACTAGTATAAACTTTAGATGAGACAAAGTGAGGTCCTCAAATGAGAATATGAGCCATGGATAGGCTCTCTCAATGAGGATGACCACTTGATTAGTAGATGTGTCCTTTGATATGGATTTGGGATGTATGCTCAAGCTTCAAAATGCTTCAATGGAGATGGATTTGGGATTTTTGGTGTGGATATGTGAAAATGGTATGAACTTGGCTTCTCAAACTGACATGGTAACTTTAGCTTACAGATTGTGATTAAAATGGCTTGGGAGGGGATCCAATTTATAGGCTAAGAACTTGAGGGGTGGAGGGGTAAGATGTAATGAGAGATGAAAGCTTAGTGAGGGCTCAAATTGAATGAGAGGAGAGCACATGGATTGTGCTTCCTTATAAACAATCACAGAGTGACACATGTCATAGGGAGAGTGGGTGGAAGAAAGGGCATGGATGAGTCAACAAAGGAGGCTCAAGGCTTTAAATGGCCCTCATAAGTGCTTGTAAGAGCAATGAATGGGCTTGTAAGAGTCATTCATGTCTTTGTAAGAGCTTTTATGGTTTGGTGGTTGGGATATTTTGAGGGGAGACTTTGGTTTGGATTAGGAAAGTCTTAAGCTCATTTAGGATTGTGCAAATGATTAGGGGATGGGTTAGGCTTGGTTTAGGATTAGATTTAGGGATGTTAGAGATGTGCAAGTGGATGGCATTGATGAGGGTGGGTGAGTTAGTGGCTAAGCTTAGTTAGTATGGGTGAATGGGGTGGATTAGGCTAGATGGAGGATTAAGAATAGGTTAGGGGCTATTAGATTTGAGGGCTTTATTTATCAAATGGACTTATTTAATAAATGAGGGTTTTCGAATTAGATAGGAGAATAGGATTAATTGATAAATAGTGGGTTATTTGATTTATCAATTAGGACTATAGATGATTAATTTAATTAATCAACTAGGGGATGGAAAAGGTTAATTTAAATAGGAAATTAATTAATGATGCCTTTAGAGATAGCTAAATAGGATTACCGAAGCAGTGTAATCAGATTTAGGTGTCTACAGTCTTTAGTGCATTTTCCAATTTAGATTTTATTGCCTACATCAGCTCATTAGTAATTAGTTGTGTAAGCTCATTTAGTGAATACTTCCATTTACCTAGCTTGTTCATAACAACATCCTCTATCTACCTTTTCTCTTCTTCATTCCTTATCTCATACTTGAGGAATTTGAAACATGTCATGCATGTTCCTTCTTCTATCTTCTTTAGTCTTTCTTGAAGTGTAGGTGCAGATCTTTTGAAGATAACTTGCTCAATGTCATCTTCACTTAGCTTCAACTTCTTTATTGACTTAGTTTCCCTTCTAGTAAATACAACAGGGAATGATTTGGTAGGTCTAGTTATAATAACCTTAGCTTTCTTCCTTAGAGGTTGTTCTTCCTTGGGTTTGGTTTCCTTCTCTTCATCATCACCTTCCACATCATCACCTTTTCCCTTGGTAACCATTAGTGAAGAACTTTTTTTCTTGGTGCCTTTCAATAACTTCTTTACTCATTTCCTTCCTTTGCTTTTTGCTTGAGGTAGCTTGATTTCAAGCTCAATTCTTGCCTTTTCCTCATCGTAAGTTCCAAAATAGGTGGCTTTAGGATCTACAGGCTCATTCAATAGAGCCTCAACTACATCCTTAGTTTTATCAAAGTTAGCCTCATACTCTAGAGGCTTAATCCATGCCACTCTAGGTATGGCTGCTTGTATATACAATTTGTCATATTCCACCATGAGACAGATATCATCCTTGTAATCTTCTACAAGTTTCTTGGGGATCCTAAATCTATTATGCATCTTCTCTTTGAATGATTCAAAGTAGTTATCCATGATAATATCAAAATTTTCACCCATTTGTACTATATACTCATTAATCTGATATAAAATAGCTACATCTTTCCTCCATCCTATTCTACCTTTGGAAGGCAAAATTTTCTGAACAAAGAAGAATAAACATGTCAAAAGAGATCCAAACTTACACAAATTATTATTTGATCCTCTAATTCTCTCCATGTTCTTATTGAACTAATTCAACAACAACTTGGCAAGGTCGAAGGATAGGTTATTCTTCACAACCTTGTATGCAAGATCGACAGCTTCACATGATATGTTGTTTAACCAACTAGAGTTGTATATCTTGTATGTAATTACATATATACCAAACTTTAACTCTATATCAGTTACTCCACTCAGCATCATACCTCTTATGTCCCACTCAACAAGACTCTTTTTAATTAGTTATGCCCGACCTGTGGTCATCTTAGCCTTGTTTAGTATGGGAAGCCCAATGATTTTGTGAATCATTTTCTTTGTTATCTGAATGGGTTGGTCCAACTATAACTATCCATTGTGCACATAGCTTAGAATATATCTAATCTATTTGACCTAAAAGTCTCTTGTTATATGTGAGATATGTGTCAAACCCTTGGTTTCCAAATGTTGATGTTTAGGTTCAATGCACCATCCACACATAATTCATTGAATGCTTCATTCATCTCTAGGGTTCCAAGTTCCTTAATTGAATAGTGGTCAAATGAAAAGATGTCATACATGAGTAATACCTTTGGTAAAATTTGAGATTGTGCACCAGCTAGGTTGAGCACCTCTACAATCATTAGGCTCAACTTGAAATTTGGTGCCTTGTAGTCAACTCCATAGACTAACATTTCAAAACCTTTCTTTGTTTTACTACTTGAAGATTTCATGCTCAGTAGGTTTTCTAAAAACTTCAAGAATTCTTCAACAATAATTTCTTAGATTCCTCGAGGGATCTAAATTCACTCTTCACAACTAGTTTTAGAAATTTGTGGTGAAACAATGCAATTAGTTTCTTCCCTTTTAGTGAATTTCCTCTCTTCGATCACCATTAATGCTTCATACTTCATATTTTCTTGGTGTTAGGTTGTCCTCCACTAAGTTTATTCTTTAAATGCTCAAGAGACATCTACAACTTAGTAGAGTCATCAACACTTAGTAGGAACTACCGACTTCATAAACAAAAACAATATGCAATCTGACCTTGCTCAGTAAGGTATCCTGCTTGCCATCATACTTGATTATCCCTATGCATCTTGAATGTCAATTGGATCATTCTGCTTGCTAGTTAGAACTAATGTTAGATTATTTCTTTTGAATCATCATTCCATTGATCTCCATTAGGCACTAAGATTAGATGATTGAGTCATCCAACTCATTGATTTAGATGTCATTCACTTCATGATCTTGGTTTGCATTCTCTGGAGATTTTTCTACTAATTTTTTCCTCATTTATTTTTTGATATTGTCATCTCTAGCTTTCTTTTCATCTTCAATTCTACATGTGTTCATACAGTTCTTGGCAAGATGTCCAAGTTTTGTACAAATAAAACATCTCTTTTCCTCATGTGATATTTCATACAATTTGCTCCAATGTGCCAAAATTCACCACAGTAGTGACATCTACAGCATGTGTTGTAATCCCATCCAAATACTGCTTTCACAATTTATTCTACTAGGTTCCACTATTTGGTTTTGCACTCTGAGGATTTGTGTCCTTGTTTCTTGTAGTTGTGATATTTACCTTCAAACTTAGGTTTCTCTTTGCATTCACTTTCCTCTATGACCATGCTTCTTGCAGCTATAACACTTTCCATTAAAGTTTGCTTTTCTATTACTCCAACATTTTTTTGATGTATGACCTATCTTACCACAATGATTGCAAGTAGGTCTTTTATTCTTTTGAGGTCCTTGATGAAATGATTCACCTTCTTCTATATATCTTATTCCAACTTTGTCTTTATGTATGTATTGACTTTTCTCATTCAATTGATTCATGTTTCCCTGAGATTTAATCATTCTTTCATAGGTTTTATTTTCAATATTGAGATCATCCTAAAATCTTTCATTCTCTAACCTTAGGTTCATAAGTTCTTCATTTTCATCAGTCAGTTGATCAATGAAGCCTACTTGTTGAAGGGATAGTTGTTGAATTTTATTACTCTTTTCTTCTATCTCATCTTTGGCTTTGTCTTTTTATTCCATGACTTCACATAATTTGACCCATTGTATTTATTGTTCTCTTTTCATCTTTCTGACTTCTTCTTGAAGATTGGAATTCTTTTCCAATAGGTCTTTGATTGCTTCTTTAGCTTCACCTAAATTTCTTTCTAGACATATATCTTCAATTCTTTCTTTAGTATAGAGATTGGTATTCATTTGTATTGAAAGATGTTTTCTTCTTTTTAATGACTAATAGAGTTGCTCCTTTTCTTTCTTGAGTTGTCCAATAGCCAATTCCAGATCCAACCTTTTATTGTCTATAGTCTTATCAAGCTTGTATACCTCCATTGCCTCTAATCTTTTCTCAAGTTGTTAAACTTCTGATCTGAGAACCAAATGCTCTAATACCAATTGTTGGAAATATAAGATACACAAGGTTACTAAGAGAGAGAGGTGAATTAGGAACCAATCAAAATTTATCTTAATTTGCTAATTAATGCTTTATTTTATATTCTGATCTAATTGCATGCATGAAATAATGAAAGCATTTAAACATTCATAACAATTTGACACAAGATATGGTAACCCAAAAATCTTCCAATTAGAAAGTAAAACTAGGGTCGGGATGATACCCACAAGCTTTAGTACTGCAGTATAAAATTAACCTATTAAGGCTTACAATTGACCACTTTGGGTGATCTACCCTATTAGAAGCAATAAGGACTGTGAAGTCCACCTTGTTAAAGGATTTACAAACATACAATCAAGTATGCACTCATTTAAGAGATTTAGCAAAGACTGTTAAGTCTACCCTATTAAAGGATTTGACTGATGCACCTATTAGGATGAACTAGTGGTTGATCTCTAATTTTTTGGTTGAGATTCCTTATAATGCAATGATCACCTAACTGTGATAGATAAATCTTTGTTGTCCCTTATACTACCTGTATCCTTCTTTAATTTGCACTCCTCATCATATTCTTCTTCACATTCATACTTGTATATGATATAATGTATTACATATATACCAATCCAAATCATAACTTACTAGAGTTGGTTACAATACCAATTTCATCATAATTCACAAAGTCGGCCCAACTACTATAACTCAGGTTCTAAAGAAAAACTCAGTGATGTTCTAATACTTGGTAAACATTATCAATGCTTGGCAATCTTTGGCACTTGATTAAACTTGAAGCTTGGTCAATAATAATCACTTTCAATTAGCTTGAACTTGATCAACACTATGTGACTCAATGAACATTGAGAAACTCGGTAGCTGTTGAATCACTCAATTGACATGACACGACTTAGTCAACACTAGATTCATATGTTAATACAATGAGCTTGGTAAACAAAACATAACTTGGTTAACATACCATAGCTCGGTCAACACTACAATCTTCTTCACTTCCATTGAATACCTCTATAGCCTCTATTATGCTTGGTTTGTATTCTCCCTTGTTTCTAAAGCTCGGTAAGCATTGTGTAGCTTGGCAAACACTAAAAACTGACTAATAAGCTTGGTAGCAACTATAGAACTTCATAACAATGTAACCATTTGACTAACTATTGAGTCACTGATAGAAAAATTGACCATAATATCAACACCCATAACTCTTATCCCAATAGTATCATAATTCATATTCCATCCATTACAATATGCAAGCCAAACCCATCCACATTCACCTGTGATATCTGATACATGCTCTCTTCTGGGACCACTGAGATTCGGGGTACCTACAATAACATCTATCAAACTTGAGTGGGAAGAAATGAAAAGTTCCCTATAGGCACTCAAGGATGGAACCAAATCAAATACCTTCAAGTTTGAGAGTAACTATCCATATCCATTTGACAAGTCTATAAGAATGACATCCTTCCCTAAACACTTTGAAGTCCCTAAATTTGATAAATATAGTGGGGAAGGAGATCCAATCACACATGTCAAAGAGTTTTATATGCACTACCAAGAAGTGGCTTACAATGACATATTCCTCATGCATCTTTTCCCTAAAAGTCTAGGAGGCCCCACTCTTGAATGGTTCTATCACATACCTTAGGACATAATTGGTACCTTTGTTGATCATTTAGAAGCCTTTATGGCCCAATATGAACACCTAGTTGAAACTGAGTTATCTGTAGTAGATCTAGTCAATACCAAACAAAATGGAGGAAAAAGCCTCATTGATTACTTATAGCGATAGAAAACTCTCACAACTCAGATCTCGTGCACCATACTCGAGCATCACCTTGTCAAGATGTTCATTAATAACCCACATCCTATTTTTGCAAACTACATGGTTATAATTTGCTTACAAACATACAAAGACATCCAAGGAAATGGGATGAGCCTCAAGAAAGCATTCATTAAAGATGGTGTCATCAAAATTTGCAAGAAAAACACCCAAGAATGAGGACAATACAATGACAAAACAAAGTATTGCAACAAGAACAAAAACATAGTCACTGATGGTGCCACAAATACTTCACAAGTTCATGTAGTCGGAGTAGTGCCTAGCACACCAAATACTCTTTATCAAAAAATACCAAAATAATAATAGTTAGCCTATCAATAGGGTACCTACCAACAAGACTATCAATGACCTCCATCAAAGCACAATTAGCAAAATACACAAGATCCCCAAAATCAAACCAACACCATTACTGTCATACTTGGACCAAGGCCACCCATCTAGAGGCAATCTCGAGCATACACCCCTTTGGGGGAGCCTCTTGATGTCATTTTTAAAAAAATTGGCCAAAAATAATTTTATCTGACATCCACAGTCTCAACCATTAGATCACAATCAATCAAGGGCATCCTGGTATGAAGAAAGTGTGTTTTACAAATTTCACCTTGTTAAAAGTCATCCCACCCTAAAATATATGCAACTCAAAGAATATGTATAAGATCTCATCAAGAAAAAGGAAATCATGGTAGGGGCACAAGCCTCTCTGAATATAGGATTACTAATCTACTAAAATGCATTTCCCTCATACAACAAAAATACAAGCCAAACAAGGTGATAACAATGATAAATCATAGAACTATACATCAACATACTTAGACTATGGTAATTTGATCGGCTACATTTCTCAAATAGGACTCAACTCAACATAGTTAGACCACAATAAAATAGCTTGGAACACCATGGGAATATGCCATCCCAAATCTCCCTTCTAGATATTCTACACACTAGCCCACTTTACAAGGAAATCCTTGACAATGCTCTTCATGATTCTTGTATCCCATTAATACACAAAATTTTAAAATTTGGTAGGCCATCTCTCTGCATCATGATTTTTGTCCTTCAAAACTTATAATATCATAGCTATTGAGTCAAATTATATCCTTCCACTCCACATAGTCGTCATGGTTTCTAACTTTGTTGTCAAAAGGGTCATGATAGATAATGGATTAGCCTTAAATCTATGTACATTGAATTTCATCAAATAGGTTGGATACACTGAGGTAGATATCATAAATGAGGTCACATTACTATCAAAGCCTATGACAACTTGGAGTGGACCACCAAAGGAACCATCTTGTTGTCAATTACAGTTGGCCCCGCTACTCAAGAAATAATCTACCATGAATTTTATCTCAACATCCTCCTTGGCTGACCATGGATTCATGCTATGAAAGTCATCCCCTCCACTTATCATCAGTGCATCAAATTTTTGTATCGTGGCATTGAGAGAACCATCTATGTTGATCTTGAACCATTTGCTTATTGCAATGTGATAGATGCCTCATATGATAACCATTGTCTTGGAATTGATATTGGAAACAACATGGCTAGCTCCTCTGATACTTTCTAATATCTTGACACCATCTTAGCCACCACACTCTCCATGGTTAAGATTAACTACTAAGGTTGTGCTCAACATAGTCTCTTAGATTCCTTTGTTGTTGGTGCTCTACCACTTGACCCACAAACTTAGGGGTGCCTAACCCATCAAGGGCCAAATGCAGACACAACTGCTTAGCACAAACAACTTAGACCTACCACATTTTTTACCAATGGGATCCTCAATGGAGAAGAAATAACCCCTGACATCAGTACATGGTTATACAAGGACCCACTTCCAAAAGGTAAATAGCTCCTTGACTATTTCACACTCACACCAACTTCCTACCAAAATGTGGGATTATCAAAGAGGTGGTCTAGGGAATGAAGAGTTGGGCATCAGACAACTTGTAGAAGCATACAAAGAGGAGGAGGAGAAAGGTCTAGGCTATGGACTCCCCGTAATTGGGGGCACTACTAAAGATGGTCATGCCTTTTTAAACATCCAAAAAAACCTTGTAGAAGTCAAAAACATCCTTGAGGAAATTGAAAAGAAGGCCTACAATGATATTTTCCATGACAAACTTATCTTAAGAGCCTCTATGCTCTATGAACTATCTATTAACCTCATAGACCTTCCCCTTACTCATCTTGACTCATTGATTGGGACCAACCAAGTGTTATTCATGTCAAGTTCTCTATGGAGCATGCACTTCTCAGATTCATCAGAGCTAAGATACCACACAAAAAACTACCATCGCAATCAGCTTATGTCTACAAATTGGACCCAAAGGGTTACTTTGGGGAGGATGAAATCTCTAGTCATATAAATGATCAAAAGAAAGAAAATCAAAATAAAAAAAGAAAAGAAAAGGTATCCCCTAGTGAAACCTCTTTTGGAGAATCATCAAATCATTAAAATAAATAAATAAAGATAAAGGACATATCCAATGATGAAAACCTCTCTTAGGCACCTAAGGATGGATATTTCATCCTTCACCCACAAGATCGTAGGCCTATAGTATCATCAATCTTGATAGAGGACACCAAACCAATCAATATCAGTCTAACAAAAGAAGCAGATCTTCTCATTAAGTTACTTTAGGAAAACATTGGTCAATTTGCATGGTCTTATCAAGACATGCCAAGACTAGATCTTAAGTTAGTGGTACATAATTTGGTAGTAGACCAAAAGGTCAAACTAGTCAAGAAAAAAACTCTAAAAGATGCATCCCAAGGCTGCTTTATTAGTCAATGCAAAGTTAGAAAAGATGCTAGATGCAAAGATCATTCACCCAATTGATTATTCAAATTGGATTTCTATTATGGTACCTATCACAAGCCCTCTGGTGATATTAGAATTTGCATAGATTGCAGGGATCTTGATAAGGATTTTCCCAAGGATGATTTTCCTCTACCAAATATTGACATGATTGTCAACCTTACAAAAGACCATGAGTTATTATCTCCCATGCATGGTTTCTTTGGGTATAATTAGATAGATAGAAAAAGAAGATCAACATAAAATAGCATTCCCCACCCCTTGGGGAACCTTTTGTTACAACATGATGCCATTAGGGTTAAAGAACATAAGGGCCACCAATCAGTGAGCTATGATGGTCATCTTCCATGACCTTGTCCATAAAACCCTTGAAGACTATGTGGATGACATCTTGGTCAAATATGTTAATGCTTTCGATTACTTATCTCACCTTAAGGAACTGTTTGATCGGTTGGCCAAGTATCTTCTCATGCTCAACCCCAAGAAATGTGTCTTCAGTGTCACATCTAGCAAGCTCCTAAGTTTTATTGTATTGAGGTGCAACATTGAGATTGACCCTTAGAAGGTCAAAGTCATCATGGATATGTCTCCTCCCAAAACACTACTACAACTTCATTCTCTCCGAGGGAAGTTATAATCAATCAAAAGATTCATCTCACCACTCATAGATAAATGTTAGTCATTCATGCATTTTCTCAAAAAGGATCAAAATTTTAGATGGGATCCTATTTGTTAGTGCAGCTTCAAATAGATCAAGTAATACTTGGCCAACCCACCTATCCTATTTTTGCCAATTGTTGGGAGACCATTGATAGTGTACATAATAGCTACCCCAATAAAATTAGGTGCACTTCTAGGACAACTTGATGATAAAGGGAAATAAAGGGCTATCTACTATATTAGCCGCACTCTAGTTGGTTATGAGATCAATTACATGCCTATGGAAAAAGCTTGTTTAGTTGCAGTTTTAGCCACTCAGAAGCTCTACCATTACACATTAAACCATATTGTACAAATTATCTCCAAGATTGATCTTTTGAAATACAAGTTATCATGCACATCGCTCATCATTTGCATAGCAAAATGGGTCATGCTTCTTAGTGAATTTGACATCCAATATGTTGATAGAAAGACAATCAAAGGACAAGCTATTGCAAATCATTTGGTTGATGCACCCTTAGTCATTGATCATCCTCTAGTTATGGAGTTTTCAAATGAACATCTTTGCATGATAGAGAAACAACCATCATGGAAGCTATACTTTTATGGATCTTATACATCCCATGGTTTTGGAGTAGGAATCTTGTCGTTCACCCCTCAAGGAGACTATATTCCTAAGTCTTTCAAACTTTAGTTATAGTAAATAACATATCAGAGTTTGAATCTCTTATTATAGGGCTCAAGATAGAATTTAAATGGAACATCATAGAGCTAAAGGTCTTTGGATACTCACAATTGATTATCAAGCAAGTTCTTGATGAGTATCAAACAAAGGATGATAAACTCCAACCTTACAAAGAATTGGTTGATTAGTTAAACCAACATTTCACTCAAATCCAATTCATACAAGTGTCAAGGTTGTAAAACAAGAGTGCAGATGCCATGGCCACTATTGGTTCACTCTTGGAGATCCCTCGGGAAGCTACATAGTATGAATTCTTAGTCAAGCAACTAAATGATCCTGCATACAAAAATTATGAATCAACATGAGTATGCATCTTGTTTGGTCCCCAATCCCTATGGTACCATGAACTTCATGCTTATCCAAAAAATGGTATCATATCTCCTCATCTCATAAGAACCCAATGCCAAAACCTCATTTACAAAGCATCCTACTACACTATCGTAGCTAATGCCCTATATCATTGAAGTTATCATGATACTCTCTCTCAATGTTTAGACCAAAATGAGGCCACAATGGCTCAAAAAGAGGTACATGTTAGACTTTATGGTACTCACACAAGCGATATAGTCCTAGCTAGACAAATACTTAGAGATGGATACTATTGGCCTACCACTAAACATGATGCTTGTGATTTTGTTAAACAATATCTACCTTGTCAGCAACATGCAAATCTAATACAAGTCCCAACTCAAGATCTTAACCATATTATACCACCATGGTCATTTGCATGTTGGGGGTTTGACTTTGTTGGTTTTATTGTACCCCTATCTTTAGAAATCCATAAATGGATCATCATTGCAGCATATTACTTCACCAAGTGGATGGAGGTAGTCCCACTTGTTCTTGCCACCAAAATTTAAGTATTTAAATTCATCCTTTATCACATTATCTATCACTTTAGTATCCCTACTACCATTTTTACAGACCATGAAGGCAACTTTTAAAAACTCAATATGGAAGAGTTGTACACCTCCCTCCACATTCATCACCATTTTTCTAGTGCATACTTCCAACAAGGTAACGTTCAAGATGAGGAAACTAACAAAACTCTACCCAAAATCCTCAAAAAGGTTGTCAATGATTTTGGTTGCAGTTGGCATTTATGAATCAACCCTGTCGTATGGGCTTACCACACCTCATTTCGCACATCCATAGTCACAACTCCATACTCCTTGGTATGTGGTTTTGAAGAAGTCCTTCCTATTAAGGTTGAACTCCCATCCTTGTGCATCTCTTTGTGAGGACAAATATCATATGAGGATTATCAAGTAACCAGACTCATAAAGCTAGATCTACTTGATGAAAAAAGGCAACAAGCCTATGACCATCTCATAGTCTATTAGAATTAGGTCAAGTGAAACTTCAACAAGAAGGTTCACTTGCAAAAAATTCAATTAGGTGACATGGTCCTCAAAGAAAATATAAAATTCCAACCGGACCGAGAACAAAAGGGCAAGTTTGAGCCCACATGGCTTGGTCCATATGTTGTCTTGGGAGCATATCAATTATCAAATCTTAAAGGTGAAACACTGAATGATCCCACAAAAATCATTCACTTCAAGAAATTATATGCCTAAGATCCTTAGTGTATCCTCCTAATCCTGTAAAAAGAGAAAAAATATCAAAATATCCAAAAAAACAAAAGAAAAAAGTAAAGAGAAAAATAAGCGTCCAAAGGTGTAAACTTGGCAATTCAAACACCTTGGATAGTTACCTTGGTGAAAACCTAGAAAATAGGTGCCATGTGTACTTGACCTTCCCATTATCTATCAATGATCTATATCCATCCACCATCTCTCCCCACATTTCATCATCCATCTCCCCATTTTCCCAAGCTATTCCAAAGATCCCATCACCACACTATCACTATCACTATCCCCATCGCCGAGCTTGGAAGTTGAATTAGAGTAGTGTATTATATCATATCACTTCCCATGTATATCATATCCATGTATCCTATCATATATTTCATAACACATGTACCATATCAGTTGTTTCCTAACTCCTCTATCATACCCATGTATCATACCCCTTGTAAAATAGTATACATTCACACCATCTACTCATCCTAAGCTTTTTCACATTGTACTATATTAGATCACCTCTACTATATCCTCATCCTAAGATTTTTCAAATTGTACTATTTTTTTTGTAAATAAAATTGCTAACATATTGTACTAAATGTCCAAATACATTGAGCTTTTTTGTTCATTAGTCCTTATACATATCTTAGTTAGTTTGTTGTACGTCTCAGTTTCAATCTGTCTTATCTAGTCCCCTTGTACATATCTCATTTTCTCTTTCAGGTCATTTTGTATTTGGTCATAGACCACATTTCTCCTGAAAAGGTCACTTTTCGAACCCTCCAGCAAGATTGCTTCTTGTCAAAAAGTTGTCCTACAAAAATTATGTTTGTCAAATTTGTCATAGTCCCAAAATCCTACTAATAAATCCTTGCAAGATGCATCCTTCCTCATGTCTAATCTTGGTTTGTCAACATCCAATCCTATCAATCCGTTTGGAAAAAGGTTACTTTTTTATGGATTTATTCTTTCTTTCGATTTAGATTTTACTTTTTGGTTCTAAATTATCTTTTCCAAGCAATTTGGTTGTTCCCTCCTCAAGGTTGCCATGATCTTTTATATCATGTTGTGTTCTGAATGGGGCAATTAGGGTACAAGGTCTTGATCAAGTATTTTTTGCTTGTAAGTGAGTCAGATGTGACCCTTGCATGTTCTAAACATATGATCATTTCTGATCACATGATCCACTTGGGAAATATCATTTGCCTGTGGATTACCAAGTACTATTTCCATTCTGATTCCTTCAGGATTCATGTGTGATGTCAGGGCAATCATTGCATGGTTGTTTCAAGTCAATCCTATGTAATATTGGTAAACAGGTCTTGATGTTCTTGGTAACCTTGGCACATCCCCAACATTCCTATATCAAACTAAGTGTTGAAACTACATGGTGGTCCTTCTTTAAAAAGTACCCTAGCCTCAAGCTTCAAGCAAAATCCCCTCACCCACTACCTTCATTTTAATGAAAGAAAATCTCCCTCATCTCACCTTACCACATCAATCCTACCAATCTTACATGCTCCTATCTTATCATACACATCCATCGTACCTATCTTATAGTTTCTATCCCTAAAGAATCCACAGTTCTTGTTTTTCCTATAC